>OZ022244.1:3474202-3574202 GCA_963978895.1 Erpobdella octoculata | reverse complement strand
GCTGTTGACTGTTTTGTGGCAGACGCCGTTTCTTGAGGATTTTCGCGCTCTTTGTTGACTGTTTTATACGGTGAGACTTTAAACATTTATTTTTATTTCAATCAGCAATCGAAGAAGAAAAGAGAATTAGTCAGTCGTCTTAAAGAATGAACAGCTCTCGGTTTTTTCCCGGACCATTTCAGCTCTGATAACTAATTCTGTTCTAAATTATAATTATAGATTTTTTAAATGTTTATTGTGCATGTGCAATTGTAAGGTGGGTGTTAAACGAGAATAGTTTAGTAACTACATTCGTCAGATTTGTCTATAAATAAACAATCCGGCTACGTCGGAATGTCTCACAGATTTTCACCAGATTTCACCTGACCCGGACCTCACTTGACTTCCCGGCATTCACCGAACCTCATCGGCATTCACTGGACCTATCCAGCATTCACTGGACCTCCCCAGCATCCACTGGACCTTTCCAGCATTCACCGGACTTCACCAGACCTCACCGTATTTTACTGTACTTCACCAAAGTTGACGGTGAAGTCCGGTGAGGCTCGTGAAGGCCGTTGAGGCTCGGCAAAGTCCGGTGGGCTGCGAGGAAGCCAGGTGATGTCCGATGCGGTCCAGTGAGGCACGCGAGTGTTGTCCGATGAGGTACAATTAAATCCGGCGAAGCATGTTGAAGTTCAGTGAGGTCCGTTCTAGTCAGGCAAAGTGGGGTGCGGTCAGGTGAGGTAAGTTCGACGTACCAAAAATATCTTCAATGAACATTTTCTTAATTTTTCTTCGTCTGTGTTAGCGATTAGTTAAAGTTATTGGGTTGGTCTTGTTAGCCGTTGTTTCAACATTATCTTTTCAACTGTCTGTAACGTAGAGTTGTTTCTGTTAAAAGCTGGTGAAATGTATTGGGGCTATATTTAATCAAATAAACAGTTTTCTAAATAAACTTGGGAAAACCCGAATTTGTCGAGTTGAAATTGATATGCCAAAGTGTAAGAACAATTGTTTAATTTAATATAAAAAGTCTTTTAAACTAAATGTTGGAGAACTTCTTTTTAAGCTGCTAAAATGCTTTGTGTGTTATTCAACTATGACTTTCAAGAAATCAAATCATTTTCTAGCTTAATCTACATTCTGCTTTTGGGAAAGTTGATCTTTCTAAAGCAGCTTTGTTTTTTATGTATGAAAGTGGCAAGTTTATTTTTTTAAAGTTTTTTTTACAGTTCTGTTACTCTTTGCACTGAAATAGAGCACTTTAGAAAATAAAGGGATTCATTGATCATATTGAGCATCTGCAATGAACCAAACACTTGACTCTTGATTCTTTTCTGTTAGCATCTTGATAAAATGTATACAAATTTTTTTATTCCAATAGATTATTCTAAAGAGTGTTGGTTTGATGCACCTCAATAGATAGCTGGCTAAAATGTATTTATTTTGTCTACTGCCTCGCCTTGCTGGTTCTGTCTGTGACTTTTGGGGCTAATATGATTTGCATATCTTTATTCAATGTAGTAAATACATCTTCAAAAAAATATTTTCCAAAAATTTCATGAACATTTGCCTAAAAAATATAGAAGCAATTTTATTCTTGCAGTAGCCGAGTTTGTGATTAGGAATTTTTAGAGCTGAGAAAGATTTCCAAATAAATAATAACAAAAAAAAGCGAACGAAAAATAAAACTAAAGAAACACGTGTTTTGAAATAGTAATTCAATTTCGTAAATATCTACAATACGAATATTACAGTGAAATTAAATTTTATAAACAGAAAAAAATGAGGTAAGATCGTGTCTCTTATTTACATGGATTCGTTGGATCTACAGACACCGACAGTTACAAAATAATTAGTCGAAACACTTAAATAGTTTATTGTCTTTTGAAAAGCGTCAGCTATCCCGACAAGTTAAGTTACTTCGTTATTATTCTCTTAGAAACTTCTTCTAGTCTAAACATAATTAGTGCTGAACTAGTAAAGCCGTTTTAAAGATACTTTATAAATAGTTATCAACAGTTAATTACAACACCGTGGCAACATTTCAAGATCATCCATTGTCCGTCTGTCTTTCAAAAAATAAGTTTAACACATCTGGCAGTCTAAACAGTGCTTGAACAGCCAGCCAAACTAACTCTGGCGAAAAAAAAGAAATTTTTCCACCTTCTGCGACTTAATAGCAGATGGAAATAGCAGATCGTTTAATCGTGAGGAAAAAAATGAAAGAATGAAAAAACCCTTTGAAGTGAATAAAAAGTTGTTTTTTACCATATATGTGGAGGTCGTTTTGAAAAATAATTCTCCAAATTTAAGTCTTCCATTTTACCCAGGCTAAACAAATGAAAAAAACAGAAGATATATATATATATATATATATATATATATATATATATATATATATATATATATATATATATATATATATATATATATATATATATATATATATATATATATATATAGTGTACACAAAATTGGTAGCTGGGTAGACTACATTACTTGCTTTCTTAACCAATTGAAGATTTATACATGACATGGAATTATAAGCTTAATATGCGCGTTGATCACTTCGAATATACTGAAAGTACCGCTGACGATTGTAAAGCATAAAAATTCCGACATAATAATAAGAAGAAGGAAAAGAAAAAAGAATAATAATAATAAGAAAAGATTTTCAGTTTTTGTGTTTAAAAATTGCATAAATGACGTATCTCAACAAGTGTTTTCAATGCGTCAGAGAAAATTCAAGCGAAAGAAATCAGACTTGTGTTAGTTTTTGGAAGACACTTTCTCCTTAAAACGCTCGCAAACATATGTGCATACACACAGTCAATATATGGCATATATATATATATATATATATATATATATATATATATATATATATATATATATATATATATATATATATATATATATATATATATATATATATATATATATATATATATATATATATATATATATATATAAATGAATGGCATTGGTAATACTGATAACTAATACTGATGAAATTGAAATACTGATGAATTCATTATGAATGTTGTGCAAGCATATCAGTATTAAGAGTCTTCAGTGCTCTAGTTTTAAGCTTCAATTGGCCGCAAAGAGTCAAATCTAGCCATAGATTTGACTAAGTGGCCGAAGATAAAAGCGCCCATAAAAATCGTAATAATGATTATAGGCCAATTGAGAGCAAAACTAAAGATGAAAAAAAAAACTAGGTTGGGAAGGATGCATGCATCTTTCTAGTAGCAATCTATCTTCTATACTTTGGCGTGCACATTTTATGTTCGTGTCGATAAGCTAAAACTGTTGCTCGTTTGGCCATCCTCCATAAGAATACATTCTGATGGTTGAGATCAGATTTGATAATAATTATAATGCCTCGCATGGAACTGAAACTCAGCAATAATAACATCTTCAGCATATTAGAGACAGAAGCGAACACCTATTTACGAGGAAATTGAATGGCTCAAATGCATGCATAGCTTCTTAGCGCCTGGCGATAACTTTGTACACAATACTGACATGCATACGCTGGCTATCTACAAGAAAGAATTGCAGTCTGTCTCTACTCTATTCTTAGCTATTTAATGATGAGACAGTATAGCTGTCTTTTTTTTTAAATAAATAGAACATATAAGAATTATTTACAAGCCAGATTGACCTTCCATTGTTACGCCATTAGAAGAAACGGATAACAATAGAACTGCATGCTCAGTCTATACGATGATGTAAACGACAAATGAAAGTCAGGCTGATAGAGCTTCAAGCGGTTCTTTTTATCTTTGAGGTTATAGATTTCCATTTCTTTACTCCCAGGTGAATTATCCGTTAGGAATGATCGAAAAAAATGGTAAAAAAAAGAAATTTCGAACGGAGACGTAAGCTGTCTGATTTCTGATTTCTGCCAAAGAGAAAACTGAGATCTGATTCTGAGGTGACCCGATGAGAATTTCGACAGGCCGACAAAAAGGCCAAGAAACCAGTAAAAAAGTTCGTTACATAAAATTTGACTGATATGGAGTTACCAGGAAGTTGACTACAGGAAGGTAGAAAACAAAAAAGCAATATTACCAATTACAGAAAACGACGACTATATCATATCGCACATCAACATTCAGTTATAATAAATAGTAAAGCCGTCATTATTTTTTTTTAATTTTTAAATAAATAAAAAAAATTTAACCAGCCAGACAAAAAAGTGTCACGAAAGAAATGTTTTTACAAGCACGTTTTATGGAGACTCGTTCTATAAAGATTCAGATAATAAAGAGACGAATTATGTATAACGATATATACACACATATATATATGTATAGAGAGTGAAAGAGAGAGAGAGAGAGAGAGAGAGAGAGAGAGAGAGATGTGGAAATCACGAAAAATGTCAACCAGATGGGTTACGTTTCACTTTCTAATCAGCACTTTTCAAGACAGTTCAACTGTGTTCGATATCGACAATGAAAACAGCAGCAATGAGCTAACGCACCGTTCAAAAGAGTCGAATGATGCACGGATGACGGCTAATGACTGCAATCGCGTGGCGGCGACTAATAATAGAATGATTTGTTTATAAATCAACAAAATATCATTCTATCACAGATCTATTGCAGAAGTGATTAATGCAACCCATGAACGGAAAAAAAAGAAAGAGAGAAGAGACGAATTAAGATAAAACAAGAAAAAATTGAACAAAATTAGGAAAAGGATTAAAAAGCCAATGATGTCAGTGAATGAGAATCAGAGGTTGTCAGTAGATGTCATGTTAGTTTTTCGTTGATGGGAAAAATGCACAGCTTCGCGGGGTCGGGTCGCGGGTGGTCACACGGCCAGCTCCTCCCACGTGGTCCATGGCGCCGTCTCCGAATTTTGACGAGAGACTCAGGGCTGGATGTTTGGGGATGGGATGGGTGGATGTGGTTGGAGATCGAACGCCATGAAATTGTACACTACACATTTGACGTCTACTTCATTTTCTCAGCTGAAAGAAAACAAATATTTTTTTTTCTCAAATGCTATCTTAACTAATATATTATATTCGATAAACAGTCGTCACCAGTCGAGTTTGCTTTAGCTTCTTTTTCGCAGAACAATACGAGGTTCAATATTTTGATTGCATTACCTCGTCTGGTGTTATTTGAAAAATAAACAATCAAACCGCTCTAATAAACTCGCTGCACATCCAGACCTCGGTTTGAACCCGGGAAAAAAATCTGTCTATTCCGCTGCCGCCGCGTAGTTATTGCATCGTGAAATTACAACAATAGAGCCAATATGGAGAGCAATAAAGCAGAAACTTTCGATTCACTACGACCAGAGCTCTTATGAATTTGCAATCTCGGCCGGTCGAAAGCTTATGGACGGCCAAACCTCTTCAAACGGCAAACAATGAATGAATCATCATCACGTTTTTCATATAATAGTTTTAGTTTGATCACGAATTTTGTTATGAAACAAAGAATTATATGAAAATAAATATTTAAAATGATTATTTAATACATATAATAATTTTCTCACTTGTCTCCAATAAAACCGATGAAAATGATGTCTGTGAATCGACCGCTTCTTTTTCCGTCCTGTAGGAAAATTATTTCTCATAAAATCAGGAAAAAAAGTTTTAAAAAAATCAGAAAAAAATCAGAAAAAAAGTTTTAAAAAAATCAGAAAAAAAGTTTTAAAAAAATCAGAAAAAAAGTTGTGCAATGTTGACAATAAAAGCCCGAATGAAGAGGAAACACGTGTGAAATAGATGGCGCTGCTGTTCAAAAAAGATAAAGTTGAAGAGCGTTAATAAAGCAGACTTGTTCAAAACAGATCTCACGGTCAGGCCCTCAGGATTCTCGGGAAAAAAACAACCGGGTATCATTTTACCTTACTCGGAAAAAGGGTTGATAAAACACGATCTGAGTCATAAATTCAGAGAGCGGTGACCCATGATCTCTTATATATATAAAAAAAAAAAGCTGAAATCATCATTCGGTAATTTTTCTATTAAGGATTCATTAAAACAAATCTCTATCTTTGATCCGTGTGTGGTCGGAGCGAATTTATTAGCGCTCAAAATCATGGGAAAGAAGTCGGCAATATTTTAATCGTATTGAACTCACTCTGTAGTATTTCGGCTCCTGTATCTTTCTCATCGCAACGCTCTCCTTGGTTTTCTCCGGGGCATCTGGAAAAAAATTAGAAAAAATCTTTATTTTCCACACTGATGATGATGATGATGATGACGACTCGGCGCTTGATCGTAAATAAACAATTTCCTTTTAATCAAAAAAAAATCACATCCCTAGCGCCTGCTTCATGCACACACAAACAACAACAACAAAAACAACAAACGACTCCCGTAAACAGCGAATAAACATCGGTGGTTGAGCTTCTTCTGTTGCTCGATGAAAGGCAGAATAAGAAAAAAGCCCGAATTTAGGATTTGAAACGCTGTACGGCTTGGCGCTAACATAAATCAAGCGCTGAACTGCACGTCAATACAATAATATCTTTCTTTTCTTTTTCAACTGTTTTATGAGCATTTTTTAAGAAAAAAAAATAAAGGAAGTTTGTACATTTTCTCTCTCTATATTTATATATATATATAAATAATTATTTATTTTGATCTTTGAAGAGAAAAAATATAACGTTCCGAAATTATTAAATCCCTTTAAAAAAAAATATCACTTTCATATTTCCGACACCGAACTTTTCTTTTTCATAACTCCCATGTAATCGGGTTACTATGACACCCAATATTATACCTCTACTTTACGATTTTTATATTGTTGAAAAAAGACGTTTTCTATTTCCCCATTATCTCTTCTCTAACTAACCAGAAATTGTTGTACAGACTGCCAATATCGCTGAATAACATTCAATATTTCAACCCATAATGTAGCTTGATTCAGAAGTAAACATGGGTCGGGTTGACCCATGGGTTGGGTCGGGTTGGGTCAAATTTTTTGACAAATGCGTGGGTTGGGTTGAAAAAAAAGAAAAATAAATTTAATTAAAAAAAAAAATTTTAACTGTGGGTTGGGGCTGGGTTAGAAAAATTGACCTTTCAGGTAGGTCGGGATGGGTTGAGTAATTGGTGGGTTTGGTTGATTCGCCAAACGTGAACCCGTGTCCACCTCTGGCTCGATTACAAAGTAAGTACTCACACGCAAAACATGGTCTTTTTCTCTGACAGCTTGTAGCACGTGCCCCCGTTGAAACAGTAGTCCTGGTTATGGCAAAGCTCCGAAAACGGCTTTCTTTGACCTGTAAAGTAAAGTTCGTGTAATTGAAACAAGTAGCTTGCTTGTAATACGGTGTTTCATCTCCAGCATCTCATTCATTACTGATGTGCTCGATTACATGATAATTCGATAAATTTAGCTATTGAATCTTGAATTTTAAAAAATATGTTTTCATAGTTTTTCCCGGAGTGGAAATATTAAGCAAAAAAATGATAAAAAAAGTACTTAAATTCTAGAAAAGTATTTCAACCTATTGAATACAGCTAACGCTACAAAATCATTCCCAAGTAATCTCATAATCAGAGAACGATTTTAAAATAAAGGAACGTTATTATTTGTTGCTTACATTTACAATCTAAGAAAAACTAGAAAATTCGGTGGCCCGGTAACGCAATTCTCCCCTCCCCCGTCTTCCCAGCTCGTGCGAAACTGTTTAAACAGAAAACAACCGCCCTTGTAGAAAGCCAAGTAGCAACATTTGATGGTATAATAACAGGATAAACCCCAGTAAGATGCAAAATTGTGCGGATCTAAAATGATAGTTTTTAATGGTAAATTCGGGTTGGCTTTGTCTAATATTATTTTTATTTATTTATTTTTATAGCCAATAAAACAACAATGATGCAAGTGCATTTTTAAATTGACACTTCTTTGCAACTGTCTATTTGAGACTGGCGCTTTCATTGTCGTTGTGTTTTTATATGATTTTATTAACTTTCACTTGTCCGGATGTCCATGGGATGTCCGCGAAAGTTTTCATGTTTGAAAGATCATTATAAAATTCACCCACTTTAAAATTTTTATAATTTGACTAAACAAAAATAAAATTACAGAAACAAAAATTATTAAAAAATAAATTAAAGAAGCATATTAAAATGACGACAAAAACTTTAATCGTCATAGTAACTACAAACATCATTTTTTTTTACTATTTTTAGGATACGATGTCGCTATGAAATTTTTCAGCTATTTAAAAAACATGTTTTAATTTTTAAATGAACTTTCACTTGTTATGGTAAAAACAAATTTGAAAACCATGAGTAAGTATTAATTTATTGATGCTAGATTAGAACGTTAATTTGATTGACAAGGCGCGCGCCATGGCAATAAGCAGCGAAATTTCTATTGACCTGGCGGAGGGTTAGGTTAGGACTAAAATTATTGATGGGGTTAGGTTACATTAGGGCTACGACTATGGTTAGGGATGGGGTCGTGGTTAATATGCGAATAATAATAATATTATTAATACGCTCCCCCATGTCAATAATAATTTCGCCGCTTGTTAATAGCACTGACTGATTAGAACAAGACAGCTAATAATTTCTTTTAAAATTAAAAATATTCTATATTCGCACTTTTAATACTAGCAACTATATGAGCAATTTTTAAAACTAAACATTACCTTTTTAAACGGTTTAGACCTAGTAACATTTGTTTCCCCTGATTTCTTTTAAGCCAATTATATTATGCGATGATAGAATTGGCACATGATCGAGGGATTACTGTTAGTTTTATACCATCAGGTACTAAGTAGATTTTAGCACTCCAGGATTACACATATTTTGTCGTTCTAGTTTGCCAAAAGGATAATATTTGTTCTAAAACTTAAAAAAAATAATGAAACCTTGTTTTTTTGCACTGCGCTTCGTTGTGTTTGGAATTTATCCAAAATAAAAAAAAGTATAGTTTTCTAACCGAATTATCTTTAAAGAAACTTAAATGGTTAGCGTTGGTCGTCTTAGTTTGAGCAAGTTCAAGTTGATTTGTATGTTTAAACTGTACGTTACAATGTGTTTAAAGTCTGAATGCAATCAATCAATGCGAATCAATCCTAATATTTATAAAGACCCCTCGACCAAGATGGCCGCCCTGGTACCTGAATTTCAAATATCTGTTTGACTCATGCAAAATGGCTGTTTTCGAGGTTTTTTTAACCATTTCAAGTTTTAGCACGAGTAATTTCAGACAGACTAAAAAAAAACCAAATCCAGGGTTGCTAGCTTTTTTTTCTGCGCAGCAAATTCAATTCCAAATAAGAGAGAAAAAATCCCATTAAATTTAAAATCCTAGTATCCGCTCTGTACAGCGCTCGGGCCATTCATCTCCCTCTGGTTCTTCAGATACCAGAACCACTCACTGTGTAGCCGTTTGTATAAACATGCACCATTTGGTCGATCACCTCTTTACAAGACCAGCGTATCGTATTGTATTGCGCTCTATCGCAGTAGTAAGGCTGTTCGCGCGCGCTTCATTGTGAAAACATTGGTTTTTTGCTGTAATGAAACCACCATTGTTGATGATGATGATGATGATGATGATGATGATGATGGTGGTGGATGGTGGTGGTGGTGGTGGTGGGTGGTGGTGGTGGTGGGTGGTGGTGGTGGTGGTGGGTGGTGGTGGTGGGTGGTGGTGGTGGTGGCGATGATGATGATGATGATAATGATGATGATGATATGATATGATGATGATGATGATGGTGGTGGTGGTGGTGATGATGGTGATGACGATGATGATAATAATTGTGGTGATGATGATGATGAGGAGGAGGAGGAGGTGGTGGTGGTGGTGGTGATGATGATGACTATGATGATGATGATGATGATGATGATGAAGATAATAATATATTATAATATTTCACTTTATGTGGTTAAATACGCAGACTGGAGGGTTTACAACACCAGCAACAATCGAGACGCATGAAGAAGTCGAGTCTCGCTGACGTCGGCGAGCATCGAGTCCACGCCCGGCCGATCAAGCCAGTCGTTCCCATGGCGAACGTAGAAATATTACTTTTAACCCTGTAGTGGGGTCTCCTGTATACACAGGTAGGTGTAAGTGTCCTCTATTCTGTTTGTAATATGACAGCATCACGAGACAACGACCGTTGTCTTAGCACCCTACTATACAAGACAGCTATAATTCGATCTTTTTATGTAAAAAATACTTCCTCTAAGCCTCAGTTGATTCATTTAAAATAAAAACAGTTTGAGATTATAAAAAAATAATAAAGATTAAAAAATTAGTTCGATAACTATCCACGGATTATCTCGGCCCCCTGGGAATAAACATATCATTAAGGACAGATCCGCAATGGTTGCTTAATTACACACCATGATTACAAACTTTTTTGTTCCAATGATGATTTGATGAACGGGGGAGGGGTGCTGGTAGGATAAGGCAGTGAGTGGTCTTGTTGAGGGAAGGTACCCATGGGGGGGGGAATAAAAAGATCTGGTTGGGTTTTTATCACATGCATTCATCGCTGCTGGGAAACACTCGAGTTTCAGGAACAAGATGTACGTTTTGTTAACTTATATCACTTGGTAGTTTAAAGTTGTAATTTATGAGAAAAAGAAAGAAAACGGTGAGAGAGAGAGGAAAGAGAGAGGAGAGAGATGGAGAGAAGGAGAAGGAGAAAAGCAGTTTTGTTGAGAAAAAAAGATCTCCAAGTGGTAAATAGATTATGGAAGTCAACACTGGATTTTTTTTCATCTTAAATGTATTCATTCGAAGAACTTCTTCGGCGTTATAAAAAAAAAGGTTTTTAATTGCGATATCTCATTTCTCATTTTATCAGAATAAAAATGCGAAACGAATGCCACACAGCGCTATGCTTAAAAGTCTTAAAATTGCGTGTCAAACGTCAAACCTTGCCGTGACCATTTGATGACAGTTCATTACGACAGATTAGCCAGGGCTGCTTAATTGCGTATAAACGGAGTTTGGCAGTATCGTAGGATCTGCTTCCAATTCGGATGTTGTGCGTCTGGGGGTTAGCGGGAAATCGATTAAAAACCAGGTATCGCGTTTCCAGGATCGTGCCCCCATCTGCTCTCCTATAAGGCAGGAAGAATCATGATGAAATTGCTTTTCAGAGAAACTCAAATCCACTCTCTTTTCTACTACACATCTCTCCCATTCACCTGCCATTTCTCTCTTTCTCTCTCTTTTTCCTCATTCGATCTTATTTTCTCTCTTAATATTTTTTTGAATTTCTATGAAAGTTTTTAACTACAGAAGATAAAACACGCGCATATATTATACATGCCTCGACATAGCTACACTTATGTCGCACGGTGTTTATAAAAAGTGTACTAAATGAAAAAATACTTTATATATTTTTATATATAAGAAATTACACACATACATAGAATGACAAATATATTAGTGTGTACATAATGGTACATGGTAATATATTTTTACGTAAATTAATAGGAAATATTTGTAGGAAAAAATAACATGGTTTTGGTGGGTAGTAAGTACAGTTCCTAGGTGAAATTTCTGAATAGCTTATGCATGGCTTAGCTAAGCACTTATGCATGGCTTAGCTATGCAAGTATGCATGGCTTAGCTATACACTCATGCATGTTTTGGCTATGTAAGTATGCATGACACGGACATTCATGCATGCATGGCCCAAGAAGCCAAATGAGAACCAGAAGTGAGTAAACTGATTCGCAAGATCCACGCCTTGCCCTCATGGACTGGATGTACACATAATAACCAGAACCAGGAAGCATAAAATACGCATCAAGACCGGTTTCGCATATTACCCTTGCTACTTACTGCAGTTGAGTTCAATAATAAAACGTAATATAATTAAAATTCCAAACTCAAAACTAGTTGCTTTAAAGTGCTTACAGGAACAGTCTACAGCACCTCAGATCCTGAATCTGGCGCTTAATATATCACATGATTTATATTTTAATATTATATTATATTATGTTATATTATATTATATTATATTATATTATATTATATTATATTATATTATATTATATTATATTATATTATATTATATTATATTATATCACATCACATCACATCACATCACATCACATCACATCACATCACATCACATCACATCACATCACATCACATCACATCACATCACATCACATCACATCACATCACATCACATCACATCACATCACATCACATCACATCACATCACATCACATCACATCACATCACATCACATCACATCACATCACATCACATCACATCACATCACATCACATCACATCACATCACATCACATCACATCACATCACATCACATCACATCACATCACATCACATCACATCACATCACATCACATCACATCACATCACATCACATCACATCACATCACATCACATCACATCACATCACATCACATCACATCACATCACATCACATCACATCACATCACATCACATCACATCACATCACATCACATTACATTACATTACATTATATTATATTATATTATATTATATTATATTATATTATATTATATTATATTATATTATATTATATTATATATTAATCTTACGGCTATTGTTATTTGTTTATTTATTAAATGTGCCAACGGGCAGCTGTACATAGGTACTGGATCTGACTGGAGATTAATAACTGGAAAAGAGGTGGGAGAGTTGATACAAGAGATGGAAACTACAACTAATAATTATTAGGTTTATTTCTGATAATAACGAAGATAGCGATTGGTTATTCTCGTGAAACAGTGTCTTGGTAAACCGCGTTATGATCTGCTGGATCGAGAAAATGCTGAACGCTAGGGTGGAGATTCGCGAAGATAATAACTAGATAAAAACATATCTTGAGTTATGGAGTGTAATGAGGTAGAATGGTGAAAGATATTCAGATAATGTGCATTGCACGCATGCCCAACAAAAGGAATTCTGCCGAAAACCAGCCGGCGAAAAAGCAAAGTGGCAAATTACGGATTTTATCTTCATTTGATTTAGTAGAAAATATGCTATTCTTATAAACGCAGCCGGTGGTTGTTGATTGCGTTATTGGCAAAACCATAATTCATAACATTAGCGTTAAGTATATGTAACTTTGCTAACTTCCTACAGTACAGAAGCCGTGGTCAAACTTTAAGAGTGCTTTCTTGTAATCTGGCAATCTGTTCTTTCTCATACTTGGTTCGTGCTAACCATCTGATAAACTGGCTCAGAATTTACCCAAAGCTAGATCAAAACCTTTCTCTCTCTCTCTCTCTCTCTCTCTCTCTCTCTCTCTCTCTCTCTCTCTCTCTCTCTCTCTCTCTCTCCGGATGAGTGCAAATGCACGTGATACAATACTGCCCCCTCCCCGCTTTCTTGGGCTGTTTTCGTCTCGTTTGCAAGGGCCAGGGACCCCCATGTCCCTTGATATTTAGTCTGATGTTAATTAAAAATTATAAGTAAATTGGAAATAGTAGTGAACGATTGTCTGAAATGCGCCCCAGAGAATTCGCCATATTGGAAGCCTAAATGGTGTCTTCATAATTCATAATAGCATGATCTTTCCATTAAAAGAGCTCAATATCTGCATAAAAACAGCATAATACTTGCATAAAAAGCATAAAATCTGCATAAAATGATGCAGAATATGTGGACCGCTAATAATTCTTATATAAGTACTCGAGAATAAATCAGATATTAGGAAACATTGTCATAAATATAGGCACAATAATTACGACTTTGGAGAGAAAAAAATCCAAAAGAAAGGAAGAAAAAAGGAAGGAAGAGAAAGAGAGAGAAAAAGAGAGAGAGAGAGAGAGAGAGAGAGAGAGAGAGAGAGAGAGACAGAGATAGAGAAAGAGAAAGAGAGCCTGGGAAAAGCAACAGTGAACCCAAGCATGCAATCTGCTGCAGGGGAATTGCTCCTTGCTGTGGATAGTGCGCGCCAATAAAAACTACACTTTCATTCATAACATCATCATTCATGCACTTGTGGCAGCTGAAGTCAAGTAATTGACGATGCAGGACATAGATGTCACTCTCTCTCTCTCTCTCTCTCTCTCTCTCTTTCTCTCTCTCTTTCTCTCTTTCTTTCTCTCTCTCTCTCTCTCTCTCTCTCTCTCTCTCTCTCTCTCTCTCTCTCTCTCTCTCTCTCTCTTTCTCTCTCTCTTTCTCTTTCTCTTTTTTTTCTTTCGTCCTCTCTCTTTTTCTACACCATCATCATCTCTCTTTCACAAATAATGAATCTTCTTCATCCCGAGTAAACGGTTTTTTGCGTTGTTTTGGTTATGTCTTCCGTTCCGTACATACATTACTGAAAAGTTTAAATTCTAAGAAACAGTTAAAAACGCTTAATACAACAAGAATTGAAAACCGATGTGCACTAAATTACACGCTAAATATATCAAAGAGAGGCGAAATTGATGAATCTTATGAAGTTGTGAACCTCTATTTGCTAGAGATTATTTTATACCTGAAATTAAATTTTTGCCATTAGATTAAACAGCTACGCGCTTATGACGCAAAAATAGCGTTATTAGTTATTAGCTGATGAAAAGTTTCGTTAATTGATTTTTGTGTGTGTTCAAGTAACTCGCGTTAACATACGCCGAATAAGTTCTTAGCTAATGGTGGTTTAGCGAGTGTGTTTGTTTATAATTTGAATGCTTTCAATGAATTACGGAAAATAATTTTTTTCAATATACATACACATATATATATATATATATACATACATACATACATAAATACATACATACATACATACATACATACATACATACATACATACATACATACATACATACATACATACATACATACATACATACATACATACATACATACATACATACATACATACATACATACATACATACATACATACATACATATATTTATTTTTATTGTACTTTGACGTCCCAGTATACTTTTTTAGACGGGTGCACCCTTCGAGAATTGATCACTGTCAGATTTATAAACATATCACAGGTAAGAAATTATAAACAACATAAATAAACATATTTCTAGTAAAAAAGAAGTGTCTCTATTTATTTGTACGTATGCGTGTGTATGTATGTATGTATGTATGTATGTGTGTGTGTGTATGTATGTATGTATGTATGTATGTATGTATGTATGTATGTATGTATGTATGTATGTATGTATGTATGTATGTATGTATGTATGTATGTATGTATGTACGTACGTACGTACGTAGAAAGATTTTTGCATTCGTAGCTGAAATTTAATAAATAAGAGATCTACCAGCTGACCTGCCTATTCAACAGCAAAAATGGAAAAACCCATCTACTCACGTGACATTATTGTAACCAAAGTTCCGGCCGTTGATTTGCCCAGGACGTTGATTGCGGAGCATTTGTAATTCCCGGTATCCTCTTCCGTTGCGTTTAGTATCATTAGCGTTGATCTTTGGCTGCACGAATTAAAAGGGATGGCGTTACGTTCACATGGAGTCTAGACACTATTACGTAAGAATATATATATATATATATATATATATATATATATATATATATATATATATATATATATATATATATATATATATATATATATACTTTTTCCCCATTAAAAATTAAATGAATGTTCATGCCTAAGTGAGCAGAGTAAGATGTTGCGTATCAAAGTGATTTTGATGATGATGATGATAATGATCCTAATGTTTTCGTATTGTTTCACAGTATCATCACCATCAAAATCACCATTACCATCACCACCATCACCAACATCACCATCATCACCATCATCACCATCATCATCATCATCGTCATCATCACACAAGATGTACACAACGTTTACATACAAACATACTTTCTTGATTTCGAGTAAACACGATCATCTTCCTCTAGATAACCCCCGTTCTTGAACCATATTGTCTCGGGTCTCGGGTACCCGGTGGAGTCGCACTTGATCTTGATTCTATGCCCGATTGTGACATTTTGCGGCTTACTTATGTCCGTCACTTCTGGCTTTTTATCTGCATCGAAAATATAAGAAAAAAAACCTATTTTATATATATAAATTATTTCAGAGCACAAATTTGATTTTTCGATGTTTTAAAATGTAAAAAAAAAGATTTGAAAACAAGATTATCGGGAAAGAAAGAGATGGGGGAGAGCGGGGGAGAGAAAACCTTGAAAGCCAGTCATTGAAAAAGAAAGAGATTGAGAGGGGGAAACGAGAGAGAAAGGGGGAACAGATGAAGGGAGGTAAAAGGAGAGAGAAGGGGAAAGAGGAAGAGAAAGAAGGGAAAGAAAGAGTGGGAAATTTGAAAGTTAACATATCATTAGTTTCCGAAGAAAAGTTGATAATTGTTTGTATTGAAATTATGAAATGTGTATAAGCTTTGCTTGTTTGATTGCTTGCTTACTTGAATGTTTGCAAACCTTGAAAGTAAAAATTAACTAACTTTCCGTCATCCAATCATGCTAAAATTTGAAATATAGGCTTGCTCTTCATGACAATGCATTCTATTAAAATTTAAAAACTTTAAAAAAAAATTTTAATAAAAAATAATAATTATCTATGTTTTAAAACAAAAACAAATCAAATACAATTAGATAAACGTTTACATATACAAATTCAAAAAAAATATCGTTTTAAAATAAATGTTTTTGCAATATATGAAAAGCCGGCAAATCCAGAAATATAAGGGATTTGTAAAATACTTGGTTTTTTACGCCTTACTTGTTTATTAATGACAACAACGATAATGATGGCAATAACTGATGATTATGGTGGTTTTGATGATGATGATGGTGGTGGTGTTGATGATTATGATGATGATGATGATGATGATGGTGATTTTAATGATGATGATGACAACGAGGATGTCATATTTTCTTCCATTCGTGGAAATGGAATTTTTTTCAGAGGATATGGAATTTTTGTTGGGCGGGGCTTTGAAATTATTCCAGCTTCAATTATTTAATACTTCTTAAACCATATCAAACAACAGACGTTTTTAGTACAGTTAAACTAAAATTGAATTTAGAAAGCAAAATAATATTATTTAAATTCAAAGTGTATATATTTTCAAAATTTCAAGAACTATTTTGTATTAGTTAAATCACATAAGATTTTTTAAATAAAAATGTCGGTATTCCTGGTTTTACAGCCATTTAATCCAAAACAGAGTCCAGTTTTGAATAAATAATCTGTTCCCTTATGTACAACTTCTAAAAAAATGGTTTTTTTCGCCATATCAAAAACACCAAATAAATTTTCCATGCAAGCAATAGTAATGATGGAATACAATATAAATAATGGCTAATTAACAAAGAAAATTTAACATCAATATTTCTGCGTTTTTATCATTGCTAAAACCAATTTATTAATATATTTTCGTGGTGCTGAATTTTTCTTGAACACAAGAAAAACTCCCCCCATTGGGTACGCCATTGACCAACAGTAGCGTGAAAGTTAATTAAATGTATCCTAAAAACTGTATCCTTACACCATCAAACCCCTAAAAAGCCTTTCGATTTTAACAGAGCCGTAAAAATCTCAAAATATCCGTATAAACGGCTTACAGACATGCAGATATGCAATGCATAATTGATTTAGATTCATAGACAACTCTGCATATATGCATAGGCAATTCTGCATATATGCATATAGGCAGTGGCAGATCTAGACTGCTTTTGGCAGGGGGTCCAAACAAACGGCGGGAGGGGCGAAACACGGCGGAGGACCAAAGACGTTGGGAAGAGCAAACATTTAAAAGCCGGATGCTAAAAATTTTGTAATTTCTTTAAAAGTAGTCAATTTTTCTTGTAAATTTGGTCAACTTGAACTTTTTCTCACTTATTCCTAGTTTCAAACGGCATTTTTCGTATTAACATTGAAATAAATATTGTTTGTATCTGAAAAAAAAAATGGAAATCCACGGGGGACATGGCCTTCCCCGGTGCCCACTAGACCAGCCACTATGCATAAGAAACTCTGCATATATGCATAGGCGACATTGCATATATGCATTGCTGACCATGAATTTATGCATAACCAGCTCTGCAAATATAATAGTCTACATTGCATGTATGCATAGCCTACTTTACATATATGCATAGCCTACTTTGCATGTATGCATAGCTTACTTTGCATCTATGCATAGCCTACTTTGCATGTATGCATAGCCTACTTTGCATGTATGCATAGCCTACTTTGCATGTATGCATAGCCTACTTTGCATGTATGCATAGCCTACTTTGCATGTATGCATAGCCTACTTTGCATGTATGCATAGCCTACTTTGCATGTATGCATAGCCTACTTTGCATGTATGCATAGCCTACTTTGCATGTATGCATAGCCTACTTTGCATGTATGCATAGCCTACTTTGCATGTATGCATAGCCTACTTTGCATGTATGCATAGCCTACTTTGCATGTATGCATAGCCTACTTTGCATGTAACTCTACGTGTATGCATAGCCAGCTATGCAGATATACATAGCCGCCTATGCGGAGACGATTTTTGAAAGAAATTAGAAGAAGCAACAGTCATAAACAATGAAAAGGAGGATGCTGAAGGGAATGAGATGGAGCAGAACTGGCGATGCTCGGCGGGAAAATAACTCTGCAATCGTAAATCACCTGCGAACTGGGGGGAAACAAATCAAAGTTCGTCGTAGTTAATGCCGAAAAGGTAAACAAGAGACTCGCTTGAGACGACTCGGAAACAGCTGACGACCGAAGCCAGGCCGTTATCTTCCTTTTTGCATCTTTTTTTAGCTATTATATCATCATCATCATCATCACCACCATTAACAAATCGTCGTCTTCATTGTTATTATTATCATCATCATAACCATCATCGTCGTCGTCGTCGTCATCGTCATAATCATCGTCATCATAACCATCATCATCGTCGTCGTCGTCATCGTCATCATCATCATCATCGTCATCGTCATCGTCATCACCATCACCATCACCATCACCATCATCATCATCATCATCATCATCATCATCACCATCATCATCTTGTTGCTTGTTCTCTCCAACGATTCCAACCTAACCATACTTCATTATCTTTTCCTACCTCACGAACAATAATTCTCTTGCTGGGAACCATCCGTATCCGTCGCCGGATCATTCCGTGGCGTGATGGGACTCCGCCGCCGTGTTCTGGACTTTACGATGAGGAATGGCTCCACGACCTTGCAGATCCATTACAATTAGCCGACGAGGCGGTATCTCTCACCCATCCACCCCCCTAAATCCTCCCACTAGTGAGTAAAAGCATTCCTTTCCGAAGCTTCGGTTTATTTATTTATTTTTTTTTTTGAGTTTCTATCGATGGTAAAACTTGCTTTGCTTTCCTGCGATAAGCAGATCTCAGATCTGTTGGTGTTGATACGCTAGCCGGTTGTATGTATTTTTTTTAAAGAGAAATAATAAAAAAATATATATATATGGTTCTCCATGAGTTGTCTTGATTGAATAAACTCGTTGGGGTTTTGGTTACCTAAAAAAACTGTACCGGGGCTCGAGGGAAGTATCCAGGGAGATATAGGGGAGATGCATCCCCGCCCCCCCCCGCCAGGAATTCCTGGATCCACCACTGCATGGTTGCTACGTAAACTTGGTAATGTAAAAGCAAAACTTTCCACGCCCACGAGGTCCAGATTGACAAACACACACACAACTCAAAGCTCGATTTATTAGTATCGTGAACGGGTTGCTTTTCGCAATATACCGCGAAAGAACTGCGCGAAATGGAAGATTTACGTCCAGACGATAGCTCATCACGTCTCCCCACACTGCCCCAAATGTTCAAGGATGTGCAGAACACCCTAGGTTTCTAAACTCCGACGGAACATAGGTATACTTTTTCCACATGGAGCGAATCGTCAGTCTAGCAAGAACGTGCATTAATTACATTTTCAACGCAGCGCAACGAACTGTGAATTAGAGCGGGCTGGTAAGCAATATATCGGGCGTGCTACCGAATCCACCGAGCGAGATATCGATTCTCGAACCGAAACTTTTTGAAGTCTACGCCGATGTATAATATTTACTATTTATCCGACCGACGATTGGTTCGTTTCGCATGCGTGGAGACCTGCAATGCAATCTGAAAGTAGCGCCGTAATAGACGGTTCCGAAAAGGAAGCTAGTAAGTGTGGCGGGGGATGTGCGCGTTTGATCACGTGCAAGCCTTTTATAGTGGAGGTGTGAAACACTCTCGGGGTGTGAAATTACAGGCCGGAGCGCTTTAGAATTAGTTCTAGCTGAAAGAGTACATGGCACTCCTTATCCAGCCGAAGCGAGAGCTTTCCATATAATTTGACGAGCGCTGGACAGCTGTGGAGCCCGCGGCGATAAGAATCGACTCGTGGCGCTCTTGCATTGCCCCTTTCTCTTTCTCCCTCGCTCCCTCCTTCCCTTTTTCTCTTTCTCTCTCTCTCTCTCCTTTTTCTCTACCTATTTCTTTCTCTCGGTAGTTTTGTGACGTTGTGACGCAGCGATGCCATCCCGTAATGTCGGGCTATTATGTTACCTGTTGACGCGTCGTGACTGTTTGTCGCGGTTATCAAGTCACGCAGTCGATCGAACTTTTCATCTTAAAACAGCGAACAATGTTTATATCATAGATGGCTACCTACCAAGATCGTATTGCCGATCATGCCCCCCTGATCATGGCCTTTTGCTTGCCCCTTAAAAAATTGACGAGACCATGGAGCAAACGCGCGGTGTTTGACCTTGTCTGCCCTTGAACTTTGTGTTAAACTTATACGCAAGGGTTAGCAACGGTGCGGACGATTCACAACATACCCTGGAAAAATTATTTCCTAAAGGTCAGACTCGTTCCAGACAGCACTGAAGTTGCGTACTAAACTGTGTCTGGCAGTATGTACATACATAACGACTCCAGTGATGTTGTGCGCGTGTGTGTCGTTGTCCGGTTCTTCAATGATATATTGGGCTGTTCAGCACTTAGCAGGTAGGCTAATACGAGACTCAGACTTGATTTAAGAGCCAGGATTTCACCTGTCCGGATCCTTACAAAATAGTCGATGTTGCTGTCTGCATAGCTATCTAAACAACTCTAAAAAATGATCAATTTTCCCTAGCCGTTGACATCGAAACTTGTAAGTGGCTAATAAATAAAATAAAATTAAATAAAATAAAAAATAAAATAAAATAAAATAAAATAAAATAAAATAAAATAAAATAAAATAAAATAAAATAAAATAAAATAAAATAAAATAAAATAAAATAAAATAAAATAAAATAAAATAAAATAAAATAAAATAAAATAAAATAAAATAAAATAAAATAAAATATTTACGAGCTAAAAATAACTGCTAATGCTATGAAAACGTTATGAGATGCTTGCATTTCTAATTTTTCGCGGTCGAATGGATGTCATAAAATCCCCGAAACGTGGTATAATGGACGCGATCAGTTGTCAGGCACGATCTTACTCTATTTCGATAATTAGACATATCATTTTGCATCCACGCCTATATTGTCTGATATTTCGCAATGAAAAAGTTGACGGAAAAATACAGCAATTTATTTTCTGTGAATTACTTGATAAACAAATAAATAAAATTTAAACAAAACAAGAAAAAATTTCAATAAATTTCCAATACTATACTACGGCACAGACCAGTTGAGGGCAAGGACCATAAATCGACCTAACCAAACGCCGGCGGTAAAATTGAGGATGATGAGGACGGATTCAGTCCTAAAAATAGAAGAGTCGTGCTCAGCGTGCAGTTTCGCGAGCCTTGCACATTCACGGAATCGGATTGTCGTTGAATATTTTATGAAAATGGTTAATAATTACCACCAGCATCGTTACGAGCGACTTTGAAATTGGTTGGTCAGGGTTGACATGAATATTTTCTAACCAAGATTTTCGCAACATTCCTGATGGTATAATGTATCGCATTGTATATTTAAGCGACCATTATTCTAGGTTGCACGCAATGTTTTGCTCAAAAGGCCAACCAATTATTATTAGCATTAGCAAGCGGATAACCTGTACAGGTTACAAGTTTGTTAAATAAATATAGGCCTTCAGCGGTATGATATATATGATACTAGCAGGGTTACCCGGCATTGCAAGGGTTTTTTTTTAGTTTCCATCGTTTCTGCTGATAAAACGTAAAATGAAAAACAGATATTTTTAAATAATCTAACACTTTCTCCTCAATAAAGACTACTTCCATGACAAATTTCTTTCAAATTGCTTCAGCGGTTTGGATCTGATAGCCGAGCACACGCGCACCAGAAGTGGACATGGGTCCATTTTTGGCGACCCAACCCAACTCAACCCACTATTTTTCAACCCAACCCAGTTCGACCCACCTAAAAAGTTGAATTTTTTGACCCAACCCAACCAACATATAAAAAATTTTCTAATTAAACATTTGTTGTTCAATTTTTTTCAACCCAACCCATCCCACGCATGTGTCAAAAAAATGGTCATACGATTTCTGGTGGAAAACAACTTCTGAAGCAAAGGTATAAAATAATCTGGAAACTCAAATTGATTTATGCTAATTAGTCATTAACAACAATTACTCCTAAAGTTCGTCCACGCCTGAAGGAGACGACCTTTCTCTGACTAGCAGCTGCAATAGAGAGAACTTTAGCAATATTTCTCAATGAAATCTGAACTTGTTAACCTACATTCGCTCAATTAGTCACGATATTAATTGATTATTATAGCGACGCTTCGCATAAATTCAAGCACAGCAAGCTCCGTTCATGTGATAGCCCCGTATAAGGATGCCGTCAATTATTCGCATTATGGTTTTTCTGGTCTAGTACTAGTACTACTGTTTATCTGTTTTAAGTGTAGTCGTGTAGCAGCTGATTTCTACTACTACTACTGCTGCTCCCGCTAAAACTGCTAAAACTACTAATACTAATACTACAACAACAACTACAACTTACTATTACTATTACTACTACAACTAAAACAAATACTACTACTACCACTACCACTACTAATACTAATACTACGACAACTACTACTTAATCTTACTATTACTAAATTACTACTACAACTAAAACAAATACTACTACCACTACCACAATCACAACCACACCACCACCACCACCACCACCACCACCACCACCACCACCACCACCACCACCACCACCACCACCACCACCACCACTACTACTACTACTACTACTACTACTACTACTACTACTACTACTACTACTACTACTACTACTACTACTACTACTACTGCTGCTGCTGCTGCTGCTGCTGTTACTGCTGCTGCTGCTGCTACTACTGCTGCTGCTGCTGTTGCTATTACGAAGATTAATTACAGATAATTGTATTACACCTCGACATCTGTATTACATATGAAAGAGACTGAAATAACATTGAAAAGACACGTAGTGTTTCGCAGTTTCGCATGCATCACGATAAAACACGATCAACGTAATAATAATAATAATAATGGAATAAAAGCGAGAATGAGAAAAAATGGAAAATAAAAAGGTGAAATAAAAAGTTTATAAAAATTCAAAAACAATTAAGGTGGTAAATAAGAAGAATATGTCGAAAAAATGCATATCTATGTTATGCTATTCGTCAATAACAATCAAATGATTCTTTGATGCATACTTTAAGCATAATTGATTAAGTGCTTATAAATAAATTAATAAAAAAATACTGATATCTGTATTCGTTAACTCGCTTGTGCCTTGTTTCATGAGCCGTTATTTTGAAGTAATTTTATAGATAGATTACTATGGATTACACATTTTCAAAAATACAACTTTCAGCTTGTAATGTTCGTATTTTATAAATAAATACTTGCAGTGTTTGTATAAAAATTTGCCAAATTTGTACTTCTACTTCTCCTGAAGTACGATCCCTCATTTATGACCTATGACTTCTTTTATCCGACCTAATTTTGATGACCTTCTACAATCTTAAATACAGGGTAAACTAGGGTTTGTCAAAACCTTTGTCTTATTCCTCAATATATTGAGGAATCCGAACTGTCTATTTGGGCCTCTAGCACCTCTGGGTCTGTGGTTTCAACCCTCAGCCAAATTTAGAGGTTTTAGTTATTATTCACTGATAGCAAAGGCATGGATGGTAAAAATTGTGCTGTATTGAACGAATAGCAAGCATGTAACGCATGGATATTGCTCGGGAGATTCATTCGACTGATAAGATCACTAATCAGCAACTCCTTCATCTCTCCCATCTGCGTTTTGCAATAATGATGATGATGATGATGATAATGAAGACAATGATGATGATGGTGGTGGTGATGATGGTGGTGGTGGTGGTGATGGTGGTGATGATGACGACGACGACGACGACGACAACGATGATAATAATTATAATAATAAACCTTGCGTTTTGCAGTGCATGTTTCAGCGCAAAAAGATGCACCGCCCTCCCGAGAAAACTGCGCCTTAGAAACGACTAGCGGCAATGTAAAGAAGTTGTTCTCTCTGAATTATGATGCTCGAGTATATCTTAGCTGGTTGGTTGGTTTGTCTTTGGTCTGACAGAGCCGAATAACTGTGAAAACCGTCAGCGGCTCGACCTTGAAGAATATCTCATTCACAAATTTCCAGCATCTAGTAATTTTGATGATGATGATGATGATGATGATGATGATGATGATGATGATGATGATGATGATGATGATGATGATGATGATGATGATGATGGTGATGATGATGATGACGATGACGATGATGGTGGTGGTGATGATGATGATGATGGTGATGACGATGATGGTGGTGGTGGTGATGATGATGATGATGATGATGATGATGACATTGATGATGATGTCATTGATGATGATGTCATTGATGATGATGATGGTGATGGTGATGATGATGACATTGATGATGATGTCAATGATGACGACGACAACGACGATGAAGATGATGTCAATGATGATGATGATGACGATGGCGGTGATGATGATGCTGATAATTAAAATGGCATTGATGATTATGATGATGAAAACGGCGATGATGATGATTGTTCAGTTTCTTGGCTAATTAATAAATCAACGGAAGACAACAACAAAACGGAAGAGCCAGTTCCGCGTCCATAGAACTGAAAACATAGAAAATTACGATGACGACGACGATGATGATGATGACGATGATGATGGCGATGATGACATTATGTATTAGTTCTATTAATGCCTCAAGTTCACAAACACGAGGAGTAGGAAAAAGAGATTAGTCTTCCAGACTGGATTATTAATAACCCTAAAACAAATAGTTAACACTTTGTAGCCGTTTCACTTTGATTGAAGATTAATACGCCCATCTGTCTAGGCATTCGATTTATGGTTCTTCGTATCCCACCCCGTGTACCCTTCCTTTCTACAGGGACTGTGCCTCCCCCTATCCATATCCCCCTATCCTACTTTCTAATAAGGCAGCCCGACAGCTTGCCATTTATTACGTTTGTACCTCCATAACCTTCACGTTCACCTTCCTTCACCCGTCTTCGCGCTTTTCGTGGATGAGTTGCAGTGTTATAATACTCCTAGAGTATCGGCAATGATTCGCATCAGCCCCATTCAGCCACGGTCCCCTATGGCGCTCTCCCCGCCTCACCTTCCGGTGGAAGATAGCCCAAGTGTACCCGACGGTGAGACCGATTTGTTTTAGATTAATACCGGCTGCAGTTGCCGGCACAGAAACGTTTTACGGTTGACCTCTGGTGACTTCGAAGGTGCTGGAAGTCAAAGGTTGGAGTGCAAGAGAAACATAATTCAGCTCATCTCCATCCATGTAGATTCAGAACGATCGGCTTGGAATGTTTATAGTCTCGCTACTCAGTCGGCTAAAATCGAGCATAATATATGCATAGCGATGTCTTTTTAGCTTAAATTGCAATGTGCAATATATCTATCGGCTTTCGTCGGCATCTCCTGCCCAGACAACGGCTCTTCAATTTGGCATATCGACTAAATTGGAAGCACATTCTCCTGCAAGACACACACGATTATATCACTTCTTTACTCCTTTTTTCCACGTTCGTACGTTCTCCATGTTTTGCGAATAACCAGTAACGTAGACTGGATCAAGGTGACTAAAAAGTACCTAACGCTGCCTGTGCACGCTCTCTTTCTCTTTGCCTTCTTCCTGGCTCTGCTGTGTCCCTGTGCTTTTCCTATTCCTACACCTTCTCTCTCCTGCAAGCTTGCAGTTGTGCATGTAAGAAAGGATTAAGTTTTAATGACGATGATAAATAAATAAATAAATAAACTATAATAATGAATACTAATAAATACTAATAAATAATAATAAATACTAAATAATACTAATAAGTAGTACTAATAAATAAAAAAATACTACTAAATATTAAAAACACTATCAAATAATAAAAACTAATATATACTAATAAATAATAATAAAATAATAAAATCAATAAATAACCAGAAATACTAAAAAATAATAAAATTACAAATAAATATTAATAAATACTAATAAACACTAATAAATAATAATAAATACTAATAAATACTAGTGAATACTAGTGAATAATAAATAATATAAAGAATAATAAATAACAATGAATAAAAAATAAGCACTAAAAATAAATTAAAGAAAAGTGAAGTGCGAACAAGTAAACCGACGTAACCGGGGTTGTGAAACAATAAAATTTCTCTTGTTTACATGCGCTGGAAGCAGGCTTCCTGGAAAAATAGAAAAATTTTGAAGATCGAAAGGAGGAAAGACAGAAAGGGACTCGGAAAAAGGATATAAAAAGTGAAAAAAGGAGAAAGACAAACCGGAGAAAAGATAATTTTAGAAGCTCTGAGCAAACATTTCTTTGCAAATTAACAATAATTCTACGTCCTCCTGTTGAAGAACTTCCTGTAATAAATTAAAATAACTGCTACTTCTGTCGGCTGTTTGGCCAAAAAAAAAGCAAAGTATTCTAGGAAAGAGAAAGAAATAGAAAGGGGAATGGGGAAGAGAGAAAGAGACATTTAAAAGTCTATCACCAACGTCACCCTCTACTTTACATGATTAGTACGGCTAAATTTAGATCCATAAGTCGCTACCGCAACATCAAGCATTACATTCGTTTTCTGTTGACAAATCACTGCCTAAATAAGGATCTTTGAGACAATAGCACACATATAGCATGGTCACGGATAGAGTACAAAAAGGCTAATAGTGGGAGTCTCCCAAGCCGTCCTAAATTGTAAGAGTCTTTTTTTAGTATGCCTTTTGATCCATTGCTTCTCTTATCAGCTTTTTAAAGCTGCTTTTGTCTTATTTTGTTCTTAATTAAATTATTTATTAATTAAATTAATCATTTATTTGCTTATTTATTTATACATTCATTCGTTCAACAACTCCTTTAGTTTATTTCATTTTATGACAATTTATTTGATTTCCTTCAATAGTGTTTATTTATTTTACTTGATGTTTTATTTTATCACATTTTATTTTAACTTCATTTCATTTCATTCCATTTCCTTTCATTTCATTTCATTATTATTTTATACGATTTATTCAATTTTATTTTATTTTACTATTTAATTATTCATCTTTTTTTCCATTTATTCGATAACTTTTTATTTTACGTTGTTCATTCTATTATGTATTTATTAATTTATTTAATTATTTAGTTACTTATTTATTTGTTTATTCATTTACTCATTCATTCATTCATTCATTCATTCATTCATTCATTCATTCATTCATTCATTCATTCATTCATTCATTCATTCAATCATTCATTCATTCATTCATTCATTCATTCATTCATTCATTTTTTAATTTATTCATTCTTTTATTCATTCCCCCATTCATTCAGTAATACAGTTTCTTTATTTATTTTTATATTTATTTATTGATTCTATTTAATTCATTCATTTATTTACTTATTTATTCGAATTATTTCAACTTTTTTATAGGGTGGTTATCCCTTATCTCCGTCCCCCTTTGAACTCAACCGTGGCTGACCTACCTACCCTCTTATCGTCCTCTGCAGAACATGACCTCAAAGCACTTGCATGCACCCCAAGACTTTGTTTTATTTCTTCTGAAGAATGAATTTTACAAATAATTAAAGATAAATTGTAAACACTCAGAAAAAGAAATCGTGCTGCAAAGAGAGTCCTTACAACAGTAGGTCCTCCATACAATTAGGATGCTGGCCATGTTCAAAAAGTGCCAACACGAAACGCCAAAGAATCGAGTTCAGCTCTGAAAGTTAAGAAACGAAAATGCACTGAGACGATATCGAACTGCAACTTGAAATGAACCTGGTAAGAGTTAACAAGACGATCAATCAAAAGGAACTTTCAGCATTGACACTAATGAGTGCCGGAGATTGACAATTGACCGATGAGCGAGTCTAAAGAGGGAAAGCAAGCCAGATCGCCATCCCTCACCCAGATCCCCCCCCCCCCCGAAAGGTCGTTGGCTGGTGGGAAAAACTCCAAGCAGTGAATGAATGCACTCGTAGACCCGCTCACATCCGAACAGGGATGGGACGAACAGTTATTAGCGATGTTTCGAGATATAAGAAAAGTAAAAAATTATCAAGTGATAGAAGCAGGTGTTAACAGCAAGCAATTTCCTATCGCCTGATAAAGGTGTAGAAATAAAAAAAAACCATAGCCAATCGGAGGCAGGGTTGAATGTGCTTATCGCATCTTCTGCAACTTCTCAATAGAGCTTTCGCCGGGTTTATATTCTTTTAAATAATCCCATTAATCACATAACCGACAAAAAGTAGATTCAACTGACTCCACGAGCACGATTATTTATTTAAAAGGTGTTTTAAAGGTTTTTGAGATGCTCATCTCTGGAAAGTTTAGAAATTATTTACTTTTAGCACCTTGATGCATTTTGTGCGCGTGTGTGTGTGTGGGTGTGTGTGACAACTTCGGGTTCTTCCAAGGTCCCCAGCCGGTCGAAGCTTAAAACTTCCAAATGTTAAGAGCCACGAAAATTAATTCGTCAATAGTACGGTTGGTATATATATATATATATATATATATATATATATATATATATATATATATATATATATATATATATATATATATATATATATATATATATATATTCTCTTTTCTCTCCGTGAGATGTAAACAAAAACTTAGTCTGCCACGTTGCAGCTCGAGTAAAAAGTTTCTTAAGTATGTTCGATCGAGCATCTTCTCTTCTCTCGCTCCTCGCATCTCTGGGCGCCATTCTGACTGTATAGCCAGCTCCGTCTGCCCGTCCGCGCTAATATCTCAGGGTATGCGTACTTGTTTGGGTGCCGGTGCGCGAGTACGTTTAAGTACCCTTACCGGGGCGTGCGTGTGTAGACAAGTGCGCGTTATCGATGCGATAACATTTCCCTGGCGAGGAATCGTCAGCATCATCGCATGCGCCGTCGTAGTAGTCTTCCTCTCTTCTTTTCCGGCCTGCGCACTGCCGCGTGGGAACGAGGGATTGAAGTATAGCGGTGCATTCTGCGAATGTCAGGTGTTTACTTTTTCCTTTCGAGTGGAACCGCTGCGTCGCCCAGCGATGAATGAAATGCCATAGCGAGGAGACCTCTTCTTCTGCTCTACGATTCCGCTCTTCGGTTTGTATACACGCACTTCTGTTGTAGACCGGGCGGTGATCGGCCCAGCGTCGGCGTCTGTTTGCCTGCTTCAATATAAAGGCAACAATTGTCCAGGAAAAGCTGGCTTTACAGAAGGACAAACTCGAAATAAGATTACAGGAAACCGTAAAGTGCAAGATGATGATCAAACAAATGCGACGGACTTTTAATAACGCGATAAAACACGACGCCGACGTGTTATTTTTGATCACGATATTTACGAAAAACGCGTCTTGATCACAGTGCTACAACGCTCAACGTTAAACAACTTCAAGAGGAACAATCCAGTCATAAATCATACGTGTGCATATGTCCGTGTTTGTGCAAATGTGTGTGCGTGTGTGTGTTTGCGTGCGAGTGTCTGTGTGTGTGTGTGTGCCAGTGGAAGTGTTTCTTGGACTGGTATGCACGAATTTCTGTGGCTTTCTCTTTGTGAAGGATTAGTACATAACAACAAGCATTATAATAAATCATCTTTGAAGCCCGGAGAAATGACGAAAGCGAGTGGATAATTGAGAGAAAATGGATAAAAAAATATACCAAAGATGGCTATTGATCATGTTTAAAATACGATCGTCTTCAATTATTATTATTCTGTAGAAAGTCTCGCTCTGTAATCGTTTATCCCGAGATAAGAAAAAATGATTTGCCGATCGTGGGAATCGCTGTCTCGAACATTTTTATGGGAGTCACTTACACCTGAACTGCCCTTCATCCACGGGGGCACTGGGCATTCGTCACCCGCAACAAACAGTTCAGCTAATACAGAATGAATGTATGTTATAAAAACAAGTGGTTGTTTTATAATTGAAAATCATTTCTCACCGATATTCAAGGGTCTTAGTGGATTGGATCACCCAGGGACCCTACCGTGGTACAAGAATGCACCAAAACGTACTCACACTCATACACAGCTTCACAGAACTTACCCAAGACCGAGGAAGCATTATTAAGCGCCTGGAAAATGAAGCGTGCTTGGTCCCGTATTTGATTCCACGTTCAGCGTTGCGTTGTTTTCCCGCCTGCACTTATTAACTTCAGTGAGCGGTCAAAAGTGCTGGAGTTGTGCGCGTATTTTATATCTCGTGCAGTCTGCCTATTCATGGCGGCTAGAGTCGCAGCTCCCAGGTTGTTAAAGTAGTTATTCGCACGCCAATCGATTCCCGCCTGAAATATTAATTAACCGGCTGTTTATTATTCATCTTTTTCGGGTGACTGCACGTTGCATACCTCGGTAGCCACGATACGTTTGCCAATTGGTATCCGCACCCCTTGGGAATATCAAAATTTCTGAAAATTTCAAGTACTTAAATAAAATAGCGCGGTATTCGACCGGGCCGGGTATTTATGTAATATCCAATTACCAATCTCCTGGTGATTTCAAATCATTTCTAGATTACTTATAATCAGGGCAGTCTTGGCTGCACATCTAGGTCCCTGGGGGACGAAATTGGATAAGGTCCATCAATATCGGTAATAAATTATTTCGGCCACTCGGCATACAATTACCTGATGTCTGTTATTAATTATTCAGTAATGGCTAAGTTCTTAAATGGGGCTACGTTCGTTAGACCGAGTGGTTAAAAGTGTGATACAGCTAAAATTACATGATACAGCTCAATTGTTAAGTGATTGCTGATTTTACGGTATTATTTGGCGATCAACGAAACACTTTATGAAAGGTAGGGATGGCACGGGCACCCAACCCGAACGCCCCAAAAAATCGAACCAATGACAACACTAATATATGCCAGTGGCCCCTGTGGTGGCACGTCAAATCATGGAATCCTACGTATGCATACTTATGTTTTTCTATAGGCTTTCAAGGTTATTCGCACGCTCAGGCTTTCCAGCTATCTTAACGTACAAAGTTTTTCATTAAAGATGGGAAAATATAAAAATCAAACCGGCCATTAACAAATCAATTAATACTTTTATTACTAATAAAATTTAATAAAAAAAAATTACTAACGGCACTCGAGACAGCTGTGATTGACAGCCTCTTTTCGGAGCTTCGACGAGGACAGCTTCGGAAAACTGGACATATTATAGACGATTTCACTGGGCGGCGATCTTGTCGTCGTCGTCCTCGATCTGCTCCTGTCCCTACTGCTTCTGGACTGGTCAGTAGGAGATCGACGCAACGAAGGTTCGACGATGTGCGGTGCGACTAGAAACACTAGGTACCTTTTATCTCTCTCGACACTGTTCCTCGAAAACACGCAATCTGGCTCATTCGTCGATTCCCCGAATGTGCCGACGAGTATGGAAAAGTTTTCGATAACTTTTCCGTTATTTCTACTGGCCGGGCGCGTTCTGCCGGCACTGTTTTGATTTTTTCTGTGTTTTCTTGTTTCGCGACCGGTGGCTCGTATTCTTCTTTGGAGAGCTGGAAGTTGGCGGTGGTTCGAGCGATTGCTCTGGTTGTGGCGTCTGTTCTGGTTTTCTCTCTTCGGTGAAGCAGCAGAGTTGGTGCCGTTGCCGGAGTTTGGGACGCTAACGCCGAGTCTGTAGGTTTTATGGTTGAACTCTTCGATTTCGTGTAGACTTCCTTTGATTAGGACGATTCTCTTGAAGCGGATGTTGTAAAAGCCGTGTTTATGTTTGATCTGTATGTCTCTGTAGGGCTGGCCCTCGAAAACAATGTCCGCCATGACTGTCCTCGAAGCCACGTCCTCGAACTCCAGAGGACTGCAAGACCAGCTGAAGACGTTTTGCAGGTAGTAGATAAGTAGTCCTAGGACGGTATATCTGATACGACAGATGTGCATGTCTGAAGAAAGCACGACTAAAATATCGGGATTACCTTCAAGCCGGACGCGTTTTGCTTCTCAGAATTAGAAACAAGTAAAATGTTAAGTTCGAATCCATGAGTTGTATCTATCGCAAAGCATTCGTAAGCCGAAAGTAATTGTCAGCCCCCAGGCAAGTTGCTCCTTCGAACTACGTTTCAAACGCCTGAAAATGAAAAGAGCAACGTCAGGTTATTTATTGTCGACGAGTGCGGATAGCCAAGTGTGATTTCTGTCGCAATTAGGCGTGTTAAGTACAGCACGCAACGTCTGTCGAGGGCGGTCAATCTCCCACCACGGTCTGGGATAATATTGCATCGGCCTGCATCGTTTATTTGATGTAATAACGTGCAGATGTTTCGCTGTTCGTACGTAGTGCACGGCCTGGAGAAGACAGAAAACAGAAAACAGAGAAGGACTAAGTAGTCGTATAATGCCCGTGTAGAGTTATAATAAAGGAGCCGTTTGACGCCTGTGGAATTGCACGTGTTTGTTAACTGCAGACCGCAAGCGGCTCTACGCGACCGGAACGATTGTACACTCCAGGAAAAATTATTAAATCTCTTGACAGATTCAAGCGACAGTTTACTTTTCCACATTAAGATTCTTTACTCTTTTCATTATAGAGTAAAAGAACAGGTCTTAGCTAGAGAGAGCAGTCTCCTTCAATGCGATTTCACGGTTGTATCGCACTACACGGGATATTATTATTGTTTATTTGTATACTCGTTATTCCGAAAGGATCTAATCTTGCTTTGCAGCTCCATCATAACAAGCACCAGCCATGACAACACACCTGCAGTTCACTCCTAACATCAGTATTAATGGAAGTAATAATCCTTCTAATTAATAATAATAATAATAATAATATTGCCGTCATCGTTGTGTAATCACTTTTAACGCCATTACGAGTTCGTTGTGAAATCTGCACGTGGAATACGGCTGTTATTTTTCAACAATGCTTAACGCACACATTCACAAACAAACAAACAAAAAAACAAACAAACACACAATCTTACAATTGTTAAGTTTAATATACTCACCGCTAAAAAATCCACGTTGAAGACCTCAAAAGAAGCGTTAACTCAACGTCCAGTCACATAAAGACAAACTTAGTAATCCAACAACAAAACAGTTCGTCAGTTAACTCAACAACAAGTTTCAACACTCTCTCTTCTTGTCTTTATCGTATTTGAGTGAGAGGAAAAAAAGATGTGAATCGCTTAAGACAGTTTCTTTTACAAGCAGCTTAACGGCTATTTTCCGAGCGAGTGAGAGAATCTTACTTACAGAGCGATGTTTTACAACGTGTGTGCTAGGAGACTACTAGCTTGCGCAGACGCCGCTTGATTAACATCCGAATGTTGTCTAATAATGATTATAAATATTGCATTATAATTATAATTTTAATAATATTAATAATGATGGTGGTGATGAGAATAATATTGATTGTAATGGTAGTGGTGCTGATGATGATGATGATGATGTTTGCGTATGTACGTGCGTGAGTTGATTGCCTTGTTCACGTCCCTAGCGATATTGATTTGTGGTCATTTCAATGATTAATTCATTAAAGTAAAGTATTAGCCTCCGGAGAGAGAGAGAGAGAGAGAGAGAGAGAGAGAGAGAGAAAGAGAGAGAGAGAAAGAGAGAGAGAAAGAGAGAGTGAGAGAATCGCGTGTATCTGCAGATTTGTATAGATGCAAACTGCCAATCTTCTCTTTTTTATTGAAACCTTATTACTACCGTTATTAAACTTATTAATATTATAAACGATAACACACAAGCTACAACAGCTGTACCGACTGTATATTACACAGCATTATTACTCCGTATCAACTCTGCTGGTAGCATCAACAGACGATGCAGTTGCTAAGACAACCATAGCAACAGTTACTACCATTTGCCACTTGCTAGGACTTCCGCAAATCTCTTTTCGCAAGAACTACAACCACCATCGTCATCATCACCGTTATATATCCACATATGGACATCCAGGCCCCCCAGTAATTTCGTATTCCGTCGGGTTGAAACGATCAACGTGCGTTCATTGTAGCGATAAACTATTTTTTTTTTTTTTTTTTTTTTTTTTTATAATAGTTTATAGTCCTTTACACCAGGTGTTTTAAGACTAATGGCTGTATGTAGGGAGCACTTATGTACTTCCTGTCGTGGATCAGAATTTGATCCTTTTTACTTTTCCCTCCTCCTTTCTCCAGGCTTGGGACTGGCTCGCAATTAGCGAGGCGGAGTTAAACTATTACCTCACTTTTTGAGTAGTTAGCTAGCTAGCTAGCTAGCTGAAAAGTTTTCGTTGCTACAACTCAGACAAATACTTATTATTTGTTTCTCTAGCTGTCAGAGTTCGGCTACTAAGGCTATCAAGGCCGCCACAGCAATACAGTGGGAACCGTCCCTGGCCAAGGCTAACTCATGTGCCCTTTTAAAATCACCCTAAAATGTACAATAACTTAAAGTTTTATAATAATGATCGATATTCTCTGAGTTTTGGGAGGGACCAATGCCCCGTGCCCCAGTACCTCTTCGATCGGTTGCTTTTGATCTTGTAAATATTTGTTTAGTTCTTCGCTGGCAAGGCCATAGCGATTAGCTGTAAATAAAGGAGAAGAGAGAAATTACAGGGACACGAAGAGAAATTGGTCCTTCAGATAATAAGAGATGTGACGTGCCCTTTGAACTTTGAACTGTCCGGCCAATTCTTAAGTGGAGGAGATGGCGGTGATGATGATGATGATGATGATGGTGGTGGTGGTGGTGTGGGTGATGATGAAGATGATGATAATGATGACAATCACTTAACAGAAATGTGTAGTTTGCAGCGTGAAGGTAACAAGTGATAAATAAAATAACGATTCTAGCGTTAAAATCGACCATTGCTGATGACGATGACGATGACGATGATAATTATAGTGATATTAATAACGGTTATTAAGAATAGCTACCAGGTAATTATGCTACTACAATTTTGAATAGAACAGGTTGTAACACCGTAAATAGCTTACAATGTAATAATTGCATCTCGTGGCGTAGTACGGACTCCTCAATAAATGTAATATAATATATAATAATTATATATTAATATATATTAATTATATATTAATATATATTAATTATATATTAATATATATTAATTATATATTAATATATATTAATTATATATTAATATATATTAATTATATATTAATATATATTAATTATATATTAATATATATTAATTATATATTAATATATATTAATTATATATTAATATAGATTAATTAAAGAGTCCTTATTTAGCGCTATAAGAAACTATTACATGATCAAGGATAACAAACGACATTGAGTCCATCATAAATAGTACCGCCCTCAAACAATCACGATGTATTTAAGTATATCCAATAATTTTTAATAACTTTGTTAAACCAGTGTAAGGACTTGTAACGGCAGCTAATCAATTAAAAAATTATTAAATACACAAATATATATATATATATTGAAGTCGGTCAAATGACTAGCTAGTATCATTTTCGCGGTACTGAATCGTAAAGGGGGAATGGAGTCTCTTTCAAGAGGCTCAGACAAGCAAGTTGCTCAGCAATAAAAGACTAAACCAACTGCATAACAAAGAAAAAACACAAAAAATAAATAATGCATTTTTAAACATTCACCACATAAGCGCAGAATACCGACAAGCAATCACAAACAAGCACCAAAGTGATCGAAAAGCGCAGAATACCGACAAGCAATCACAAACAAGCACTAAAGTGAACGAAATCGTAAAGTCCCGACAAGCGATCACAAACAAGCACTAAAGTGAACGAAATCGTAAAGTTCCGACAAGCGATCACAAAAAAGAACAAAGTGAACGAAATCGTAAAGTTCCGACAAGCGATCACAAAAAAGACATTTGCCACGGAGAGGAAAAACATCCGGAAGAACGAAATTATGTGAGAATTCCGTGAGTGTAGAGACAAATGAGTAATTAAAGAACATATTATTATATTATTACTAGCTGACCCAGTAAACGTTGTTTTGCCTTTTAAATTATTTTGGTTTTTTACTAAGAGTTTAATGTACAAAATTATGACAATTTAAAAAATCAATCTCGAAAACAATCGAGTGTACAATGCCCGGGGTTTTTGAAAGTTTTTCTATCGTTCTTCTCTCTTGCTCACGTTTCCTTCCCCGCTTGCTCTACCGTTCCCAAACGGTACATTGCATTCCAAAAAAGGTACCCAAAACCCAAGTAATTTCAGGCCAATTACATCGGTCGGCTCTTTCATCGTGTGATCTGCCGACGCATGGAGCAGTACTGGCCATTATCGTCGCGACAGAAAGCATTTCGTTCTGGAGATTGGTTGGCAGACGATATTTGGTTGCTTAAATCATTAACACGGAAAAAACGAGACCAGCAGCAGAAAGTGAATTTTACCTTCATTGATGTCAGCAAGGCTTTCGACACCGTCTTTCAGAAACCAATTATTAGAGCGGCGTCAAGATTGGGGACACCTCCACTGTTGTTGAATTACATGGCCAATCTGTACGACGGATACTTTGTCCACATGAAAATGGGAAAAAATATCAGCCATAAGATTCCGGTCAACAGAGGAGTAAAGCAGGGTGATCCAATGTCACTCCTTTTGTTTAATGCGGTAATCGTTATGGTGATGAGTGAAGTCGATGATTCAATTGGTATTTCTGGGGACAAAGATTCAGTTAGATGCAATTACATTGGTTTTGCCGACAATTTGGTGCTTCTCTCTTCAACTGACGTAGGTATGCAAATGTTAATAAAGCAGGTTTAAAGTTCTCTAGCCAAAGTTGGCCTGAATACAAATCTCACAAAAGTGCGCTTCGTTAAGAACAGAAATTGTAAGCAAGAAGAAGCTGTGGATTGTTAATCCAATACCACACCTCAAGGTAAAGAACTCCGAGATTTCAACACTGTATATTAAAAAAACATACAAATACCTTGAAACTGAAGTTCAGTACCATTTTATCATGCTCCTCATGCGTCTGGGGGTTTGGGAATTTCGCAGCTAAGAAAGTGGGCTCCAATTATCAGAATTCAAAAACTGAAAAATATGATAACTCAAGTTAAAGTTAGCAAAAATGTATTTTTGCAAGATGTACTGAAGTAAGAAGGTTTGGAAAACTCAAAACTGGAGTTGATGGAGCACAGAAGAAATTGAAACGGCACACGGCTGGGAGATTATATAAATCTGTGAACGGCTATGGATTGAAATTATTTTCAACAGGATTTGGTTTGAGCGATTGGATAGTGGATGGAGCGGAAAGGGTTCCTTTGGATGTCTTTTTGAAATGTATCAAAGTTCGTGCAGGTGTGCTTTATAATAAACTTAGAGCATCGCGGGGACGCCCAATAGCTGATATTTGGTGTGATGCAGGTTGCCGAATAACTGAGTCATTGGGCCATATGATTCAGATCTGTCCCAAAAGCGATGGACCTAGGAGAAATCGCCACGACATGATAGTTCGCAAACTCGGTGAAAAACTTCAGTCCATGGGATTCAGCACCAAATCAGAGCCACGAATTAGAACAAAAATGGGCCTTAGAATTCCGGACCTCTGCGCTTGGAAAGAAGATCAGTATCTTGTGTGTGATGTATCTATGTCTCACATCTTTCAAACCTCAATGAAGAACACGAGAGAAAAGTAAGAAAGTACGACATCAGAGATGTCCACACTTGGATGAAAGAAAACAGCCCAGGCCAGGCAACCGACCTATAGCCTATATTCACAGCGTTTGTGTGCAATTGGAAAGGGGTGATGGCAGAAAAATCGTTCAAGTTTTGGACTAACATCGGCATTGGAAAAAAGATTACTGACTTTCTATATACTCTCTGTTTTATTAAATACTTATAATATATGGAAATTTTTCAAGTGTAGTACATGGAGGGTTGGGAGAAGAAAACAGCACAAAGCCCTTGTTACATGACGACGTGGAATAATTGTATGTTATGATGCGTTTGTCATTTCCATGGTTTGAACTTTTATATTTGTCTCTGGGATCTCTCAGGCTCATTTGGAGACATTAATAAATTATGTTGAGGTTTCGAGGACATTGTAATTTTGCCCTGATCGCGAATGTATGATTTGATAAATCTAGAAAAATAAATGTTTAAAAAGTAGTAGTAGTAGTAGTAGTATTAGTAGTAGTAGTAGTAGTAGTAGTAGTAGTAGTAGTAGTAGTATCATAATTATTGCTTATATTATTATCTGTTCTATTCTGATAAGAATACTGCAAGTAATTATAGGCCAGTCTCTTTAAGTTGTATCTGCTGTAAACTGTTAGAATCATTGATTAAGGATGAATTAATAATACATTTTGATAGAAATAAGCTTCTAGATTATAGGCAATACGGCTTTACGAGAGGAAAGTCAACTACAATTCAGTTGTTAAAATTGATGGATATGTGGAGCAGTGCATTAGATAAAGGGGAAACAATAGACGTGGTATATACGGATTTTGAAAAAGCGTTTGATCGTGTATCTCATGCAAAGTTAATTGATAAACTAGAAAATTATGGCGTCAATGGAGGCTTAATTAATTGGATTAAAGATTATTTAACAAACAGAACAAGTAGTGTTAGGGTTAATAATAGAACATCTAATAGATTTAAAGTTACAAGTGGGGTACCTCAAGGTAGTGTTTTAGGGCCACTACTTTACATAATTTATGTCAATGATATGTTTGAAATAGTTAAGAATAACTCGGCGGAGCTGTTTATGTACGCAGACGACGCCAAAATATTTAAAACTATAAAAAGCAGTGATGATCGATTGATATTGCAGAGCTGTTTAAATTCATTAGGAGATTGGAGCAAAAAATGGGAAATTAAGCTAAATGCTGGTAAATGTGTTGCGATGAGATATGGACGCCAATTAGATGATCGTCGGCTATATAATATAGAAGGAGTGGAACTTAATTTTCTTGACAAAATAAAAGATTTAGGTGTTACATTCCAGAGTTCACTAACATTTGTAGATCACATTTATGAAACAATTAAAAAATGTTTTTCACTGTTAGGTATAATTTCACGAAATTTTAAAGATTTGACAAAAGATTCTTTTATATTGATTTATAAAGCTTTGGTTAGATCCAGATTGGAGTATGCAGTCAGTGTGTGGTCACCATGGAAGAAAAAAGACATAGAAGCCATTGAAAGAGTCCAGAAGAGAGCAACAAAAATGGTCAAGGCATGCAAGGGATTGAAATATGAAGACAGGTTGAGAATTTTGAAGCTTCCTTGTTTAAAGTACAGAAGACTGAGAGGGGACCTGATCATGCTCTACAATTTTATTCAAGACAAAGAAGGACGTTTGTGTTTTCCTAATATAAAGATATCAGAAGAAAGAAGAACAAGAGGTCACAAGTTCAAACTGGAAACACAAAGATTCAACGGCAACTGCAGAAAATATTTCTTCCTGACCAGATCGACTGCAATTTGGAACAACCTCCCTTCGAAAATCATAGAAGCCGATCAAGTTAATGAATTTAAAAGATTAATCGACTGTCATTTCGAAATAAGCAACATTATGTACAACTATAAAAAGGATTTTTAATAATATATACATACATTTATTTATAGAACATATATATGAACAATATTTTATATAATTCTAGATATGGGCATAGAGACATATAGTTTGCGCCCATCATTTCCTTTATGTTATGTTATGTTATTCTTATTTTTGCTATTTGTTTATTAAATGGACAGTGGCTTTTTTATTCGTCGCAGAACCGCAAGGGGACGCAATCGGAATTTTGTGATAATGAAAAAAATAACTTTTTTAAACGCATTTCAACTCCGAGTTTTGATAGCCCATCAAAAAGGGCTTTCGGAAACTTTAACGGATTTTATCTCTCTGATTGCTTTCATTTATTTCTATTTTTAATTTAATTCAAAATTAAATCCGTCTATAAAAATACAACTTGGGGTGGCTTAGGGCGTTGGATCTGCATTCTGAATTATAACTGACCGTAGGGACGTCATTAACTGCAAAACCTTGGGGGGGGGGCAATCTGTTCTCATTTTTCATTTTTCTTTCTAAAAAAGCTGATGACCGGCTTAACACTTCTGAGAGCATTTCTAGGGGCCCATTTTAATCTTTTTGGGGCCCAAAACTACCTCAGGGGCCCACTTTTTTTGACGTCCTTGACTGGTTGTTGACCAAATCGCTGCATTTAATCCAAATTCAACATCTTTTAATAAAGAATTAAAACCTTTAAAATTATTAAATTTCAATATAGAATATAAGCCTATAAACTTATTTTGTATGATGTATTTATAATTCGCAATTTTCCAGACGCTACCAGAAAGTTCCACCTGAGCTATAGAATTATTTGTTATAAACAATTGTGCATAATTAATTAGATCTCATGAATAATTGATGAGTAGAATAGCTTCACGGAGGCAATTAATAGAGATTTCGGGTGTTGTTAATAAAATAATCAGAATTCCAGAAAAAATTAATTCGTTAGCTGAATAATGAATGGGGAATGTCAACGACCTTGTCTTATGTGACAAGTAGTGCATGAATGAACAGAGAGAGAAGAAAAGAAAGAGAAAGAGAAAGAGGGAGATAAAGAGGAAGAGAGAGGGTAGGAAATAAATAGGAAGAGGTAGACAGAAAAAGAGACATAGAAAGAAAGAGGGGAAGAGATAGATAGAAAAAGAAAGTCAGAGAAGGAAAAAAAGAAAGAAAGAGAGAGAGAAAGAGAGATTGTGTCATTTCTACTCAATATCTGTGGGACAGGGAAAATATATAAGAATACAAACGGAATTGAGAATTCATTTCCCACTCTCATTGGTTCTCTGCATGATATTGCTTTAAGTAGTTTAGGCGGCAATAACTAATGCCAGCCAATGGTTCATTGGTTTCTGTTTCTAAAAAGATGTCCAAAGAGATCTTTAGGACACTGAACATTTTGTCAAATCGCAGTTGTGCTGGCTGTCCAGGTATAAGGACGTAGCCAGCAATACGCAAGTATTCAGATATATGGCGTATGCAGGTGTATAAACGTATCCTGGTTTATGGCGTATCCAGGTATATAGGCGTATCCAGATATATAGGCGTATCCAGGTATATAGGCGTATCCAGGTATATAGGCGTATCCAGGTATATAGGCGTATCCAGGTATATGGCGTATCATGTACTACGGGCTTATCAAGGTATTACAGACAGCGATACTATCCCGTGAGCCAATGTCTCCATGCATATTGTAAACGTGGCTTTCGCTAGTTGAAACTTGGGACCCTGGTTGTTGAATTTTTCTAATAGCACCCTTCCTCTGAAAGCTTGCTAAAGCTTAGTGCTAACTTTCTAGATCTGGTCACCGACTTACTATGTCTCCCCCGGTTCATAAACATGTCTAGTACCCTAATAAACGGCTTTTAATTTGACAGTCTTGACAGGAAGTACAGTAGCGTGTGAACGACTATTGTTCTCTAGATGTGTAACATTTAGACGAGCTTTACAATAACAGTTGTGCTAGAGTAGCGAATTCTCTGTGCTGACTATTTGACTGCTAATTGAATTTTATGTTTTTAATTTCTTTTAACTCAGACTCTAACTTTCTATTAATAAGAAATTTTGTTTATTTGTATTCATTATTCATTATAATTATCATCATTATGATTTCTATATTTCTTTCGGTCTATGTATTTTGTCAAAGGCTCTGACATTCAGCACAAAGCGAGATAACTGACGAAAAATGAAATCCAGTGTGTAATCCCGTTATATCAAACTCGTCTATATCAAAACTACGCTTATATCAAAGTTTTACTTATATCAAAACTTAACTTATATCGAAGTGCATGCGACAAAACTTGAAGTAATTTAGATGATCCCTTAATTTCGGGATACAAGTACAACGGGATTGAATTATCATTGGCTTAAACACATCGGGCATCAGACGAACAGCAGGTTTAAAACACCATGTGATTGGAAAACAAATGTTCAAGGTAATTCCTATAGTTAGATTGGAAATGGAATGGTATCAAGACGAAATCGAATGGGCAAGAAGCAGCTGCACTTGCTGAAGACATGTTGCCTAAAAGGTATGATTAATAATTAGCCATTGGCTCTTATACAAACAATAGCTATCGCATAAGAGTCCATGGATCACTTTGTCACAGAAATTGAGCAAGAGGCGTCTTTGAATTCCCAGTGGGAAAGTTCCCAAAGTGGTTCGAAAAACGATGAATCTTTATGAACAGACGCAATATAAAAAGTGTCCCGTAGACAACGTGATTAATTCATTCTAGTTGCGCAATCCAGTTGTCGTTGTTGTCCGACGACGTGTGTGAAATTCAGCTTTCAGATAATAACTGAGTAAACAATAGTACAACTGAATGGGTTCAGAATGCCAAAAGTCAGATGAACGTTTTCAGCAGAAAGCAACGTGGGTGTCCATGTGATCGTGTCATAACACTAACCCTAGTGTTGATATAGATACTCGCAGATCGTGTTTACACGAGAGAGCTCTCTAAGAGGCTTAAAAATGACATTAAAGGATATTTATGAGGAAGAAGAGAAAAAAAAATATTACAACTTCTGAAACAACGTCGTTGTATATTTTCTTGTTTACTTTACACCCTAGGCAACTTAATCCTTATTATAACAAAATTGAGCGCTAGAAAAATAACCGAACGCTTCTCAAGTGTTCTACTGGAGTGCCTTTCCTTTTCCCCTCCCTCGCTTTCACTCACTCTCGCAGATGTTTGTTCCGCTTTCCATCCACCTACTCCTTCCTTTTCACTCCTTCCTGGTTAAACTTTGTTTTCTAATTCTCAGAGATGTTCCTTCAAGGGTGTAAGGCCTGTCTGATCTCTAAATTAACCATTCAATACTCTCCATCTTTATCTCTCCCTCTCTCTCTCCTTCTTCCCTTTCTCACTTTTTGTCTATTTTTTCTCAATTAATAGCTCAAACTCTTTTCTTTGAGGTTATATCGTAGCTTAAATGGTAAACAATTATATAATTTATTCATAGGCTAGTTCTTTCGCTTAGATATATTCTATGATATATCTATGAATATACCGGTAAATCATTAAGAGCTTTCAGTATTTCAAGTCAAGATGGCGTTAATCAGCTCCCATTAATTCTAATTCTTTGTTACTTTTTCTCTCTCTCTTCTTTTCCTCAATCGCTTAATAATTGTTTCTATTGCGTGAATTTTTAGGACCAAAGGGTGATAAATATCCACCGGGATGGATCGAACCAGTGGCGGATCCAGAAATTCCTGGTGGGGGATGCACTTCCAAAATTGTTGAAATTTTTTCCCTAAAAAGCTGATGACCGGGAGAGGGGAGTAGTCTTAGGTATTTTTCCAAAAAAATTCAAAGACTTACACTTTTTTCTCCAAAAAAGCTGATGATATGGGGGCAGTCGTAAGGAATTTTCAACAATTTTACTTTCAACTACAGTCTATTTAAAAACCGGGTATTTTAACCAAAAAAAATTTAAATGATACTCTGGCTGAGGGAATGGTTTCTCGCACCCCTCCCCCTGGACCCGTCCCTAGTACGAACGACATGCCAATATCGGGAGGGAGAAATGATAGTCTGACCCTCACGTTGTAACTGTCAGCTTCGGTGTGCTCCTAGTTGCGAATAAGATAGACAAAAATATCATTTCATTCAACATGGCAGAGATTGTACGCTTCACCTCAACACCGTATACATTTGGCTACCAATATCGTATAACAAAACGGATAAGCCACTTTAACTTTTAAAACAATGGTTCTTAACCTTTTTTTCCCGCGCCCCCTTTGGACAAACTCGATTTGACCGCACCCCCTACTTTTGCGTATAAAAAAAACAATAAGTAAAATGTTTGGCAATAATTGACTAAAATCCTAGTTGAGGTAAATTTGCTGCAGCGTCACACCGAGCTCTTTTTGGTTTAAGAACGTCAATCGATTAGGAATTGTTGGAATGCCCTGCACTGAAATGCTCTTTTAGTCATTTGACTGACATTAAAAACAATTTAGTCATTTGACTGACATTAAAAAAAATTTAGTCATTTGACTGACATTAAAAACAATTTAGTCATTTGACTGACATTAAAAACATATTAGTCATTTGACTGACATTAAAAACAATTCGGTCGTTCGTTCTGTCGTCATTGTCAGTGATAAAAGTGATTATTTCCGTTTTTTGACATTTTTCAGTTTAGAAATGCCAGTTGGAATCACCAGCGACGGATCCAGTGGGGTGGGGCAATGCTTTACCTCACCAGAGTATCAATTTTTGAGTAAAATACCTGGTTTTTAAAAATGACTGTTGTTGAAAGTAAAATTACTAAAAAAATACTCACGACTACCTCCCGGTTATTAGCTTTTCAGGAATGAAAAAATGGAGGTCTTTCAATTTTTTTTTTGAAAGATACTTCCTTCCCCAATTTTGGAATGCATCGCAACCAGGAATTTAATTTAATAAAATGTAAAGTCTACAGCAACTAATAAGCCCACCAAATTTCAACTCGATTTAAGTGGTTCAAGCAAACACGGTGAAGTTAAAATTAAGGATTTAAAATCACAAGCATTGAAAAAATTAAAATTTTATAGAATATTTGTTTCAAAATTTGAAAATTTTATTTTCTAAACTTTTATTTTTCGCACCCCCCTAAACTAGAACGGCACACCCCTTTGGGGGGTGCACCCCACCGGTTAAGAAACCCTGTGTTAAAGCCTTGACAACAAAATACTACATAGGTAGGCATACAAATTAGACGTAAATTTGTTGGATTTAAATAAAAGGTAATAAAATATAAAAATCTCCAAGGACCGCGTGTGCATCATCAAACTGAAATCAACATAGATGGCGATTGGGGGGCGACGGCCCCCCCAAGATTTATTCCACCAAATACAAAAAATATCTTCAGTACCTAGTTCACTCACGATTATACTTAGTTGATAAACGTAATATTTTTCATACATTTTGAATTATATCTACTTAGTTATATCATATATCTCTGCTAATATTTTTCAATCTTTCAGATACCCTTTGTTATAATCATAATTTAAACGTTTTTTGTCTGCGTTCAATATTAAATAAAAGTTAATATTTTTGTATACTGCCTTTTAATTAATATGATTATGATGTTTTACATAAAAATACAACATACTAGTGTGTATTGGCATGGTCATTTGAGTTTGAAGATTCTCTAGGTTAAATTTAAAAAATCTTTGCCCGCCAAGATTTCGCTGAATCGCCACCTTGCAGAGGAACCCGCGAAATTGTTATCCTTTTAATGCAGAATAATTTCGATTTGAAAAGTTATTAGATGACAATATCCAATGCTCTCCAGTAGCCCAAGGACTCGAAATTTGCTTGGTGTATTAAGTTTCCTATTAATAGTGTGCATAGTACCTAAAGCAGGCGTAAATCGGTTCCTTATAAATAGTGTATATAATATATAGTACCTAATTCAGGCGTAAATCGGTTCCTTATAAATAGTGTATATAATATATAGTACCTAATGCAGGCGTAAATCGCTCTGCGACTGTCTTTTGAAGTCCGGATTTGCGAAAAGATATTAAACAGGCTCTCACGCAGTCTTAAAAATACGAAATCAATGTAAACACAACGGCAAAAAAGCGAACCTGAAGAATCTATCAGGAAATCCAACTTGTTCTTGTTTTCCAGACGAACGGGGATGGCAAGAAAAAAAGAGAGCTGGTAATTAGATTATCTGGCTGTTTGTTATTTCCTATCATTTTACCTTTCCATAGACGCGAACTTGCCGCTTTGAACTGCCGGATCGTATAACGTAAACTCGTCACAGTTTCTCTCTCTTTTTTTTATCTTTTGCGAGTCACCACTTGGAAGAATGATACATATTATTGCGTATGCATGTGTGCGCTTATACAAGCAAGAAATACAAGCACATTGTGTTGTTGTATTGCAGATTACGATAGTGACTAATAAACCGCCTACAATCCGTCCGGAAACTCATGCAATTCTAAACGATAGCTTTTTGAAACAACCTTTCGGAAGTTCTTAGGTTGAAAATTCCCGCTTAGATTTAGAATATTTAGATTCTTGTTTTTCTACCGCTACGCCGGTGATTTAAGAAATTATAATATCAGTCAATAAATCAATCTTGATCGTCATTTATAATAAACTAATAAATCGAACACAACCACAGCAAAGCTGACTGTTTGAATTTTTGCTTATATTCTTTCTCTATGAAACAAAAATAGGACATCAATGTTCAACTACGCGTGATGCGACTGGCATGTCTTAATTATAGGTAGGTAATACACAAACAAATTTTGTAACTTAATTACGCAAAACTGTTACAATAGAGATATAGAAGACCGCCACAGACAGAGCTAATCAAATCGTACATTATGACGAAATAATGAGAATTAGACAAAAATAAGACCATAATTTAGAATATTTAGATGATTCGACTCAAATAAATTGCAAACGTGGACTTGATTTCGTCGAATATTCTACGAAATTAAAAAAAAAATTCTTGCCACACAGGCAAATTGGAAGGTAAACAACAATTAATGATGGTTCGGCAGTAGAATTAATTGCCAGGTAAGTGACGCAAAAGATAAGTAACACAACACGTTTATTAGTATACTCGCTAAAAAAATCATGCATTTGTTTACCATTTTCGCAACGGACTGCTTCGCTCCAAGATACAAGAAAAAGATATTTTTTCTTTAATATTATAACGGATCTGATAATTTCGATTCTGAACGACAACAGCTAATTATTTAATCTAGATCTCTAGTAGAATAGAAGCAATTTTGATGTGATTATACAGCAACTTATAATAAATAAATAAACATACAATATCTGAGGATTCCACGTAAATGTCTGTACACATTCAACAACCTATTTCTTTTACAACTAGCTAAAACCTTTTTACTAAATTTAATAAAAGGAAGTGTTGGCAAATCGTCTTGTTTAAATGAGAACATGAAATGCTATTGAAAAGTGGAGCCTTTGAATTCTGCACATTATTATACGCGTGGTCATGTAATGCTAGCAAATAGCTATGCCACAAGAGCAATAAAGTTAACAGAATCCGTTAGATACAGTATATAGTTATATACTGGTTATCATCCAGGAAGCAATGAATCTGTGGAGATACCGAAGATTACTTTGCAGTCTCACCAGATTGTAGATCAACTATTTACATCAAAGAGTAAGGTAGACAAATCACAAAGTTCATCATTTTCTAAACACTAAACAGTCAGAAGTTTATATAGATATAATAAACATTCATTGCGCAGATAACAAGTAACCTCGTAGATCGCAGCCACTCTCTACTGTTTTAATTATCGCGAAGTGCCATTTAAAAAGAACAAAGAGAGTTTATTGTAGTGTCAACTCAGGATGTAGAACCAGTCACGAGTTTTTTGCGTGTGGACATAATTTGAAGGAATAATAATAATAATAATAATAATAATAATAATAATAATAATAAAAATAATAATAAATCACATAAATAATATTAATAAATTAATCTCAACAAAAAAAGAGATAATTTTGATTAACTCAGTGGCTCTTTCTACGATTTTTTTCGCATGGAAAAAGAAAACCAAGAATCGGAAAAAAGAAAAAACGATCCTAACGAATTCCTCGCGAGCCCGAAAAATTAACCGATTGATAAACGAACGAACGAACAAAAAGCTGAGTCAGTAAGTAATAAATCGATCTTCTATTTTCGTTCACCTCCGTTGAGAGACAGATCCCCGATCAGCAAGAACAAAAATCTGACAAAACGCATGGGAAGTGGTGATCATCCACTTGCTAACGAACTGATGGAAAACGAGGACATTATACGAACTTTGCAAGATTTATGTAATGTTTTAATATATAATCACAAAATCACAATGCTTCATGAGCTGAAATAAATATATATATATATATATAATTATAATCATATATATATATATATATATATAATTATAATCATATATATATATATATATATATATAATTATAATCATATATATGTATATAATTAAAATCATATATATATATATATAATTCATATATAATTAAGCAAGAAGAGTCAATCACAAAAAGTTGGAATTCCATCTAAAATAAACCTAACATAAAAGCTATACAATCAGTCACAAACAATAAATAATTAAAATGCAGTCGTTATAACCGAGGACGCCCCCCGTAACTCCTCTCGACGAATAACAACGGCTCTGCCGGGGAGAGCCGCCCACGCAAGAGAGTTAAGTGCAAGCCAGCGAGAATATTTTTCGTGTTGCCGATGACAGATGAATTCTCTGCATACCTATCTAGGAAATTGCTTTTTGAACGTCTCACCACAGCAAATGTTCGTATCGTCAGTTCGAAAAGGAGGAGAAAAAATACCACTGTTTCGTAGAATATTGATAATAATGCAGACCGAAAATAAATCACATTGCTTTTTACCTATTCTTTAAGTGTGCACATCGTTTTTCACTTGCATGTTATATATTTGTGTGTGTGTGTGTTGTGTGTGTGTTGTGTGTGCGTGAGCGTGGTTGGGAGTACCGGATCGAGAAGATGCAATTGCTACAGGTGACTTGGAGATCAAGAATGCAAAACTGTCATTGCCTTGCTAAAGAGAAGAAAAGTAACTCTAGACAGATAGATAGTCGAGCGAGAACGAAAACAAAAAAAAAGAGAGACAGAAAAAAAGAGAGACAGAAGAAAAAAAAGATCAAAATCATCCGTAAATCGAAGACAGCAGAAACGGTTGGCTTTTGTTCCAGGTTTGTACGATGTCGCCCGGGTGGCTCAGGAGACCCTTCGCAGCGCTCGAAGCACTCTCGGCGATCTTGTCTCCTGCGTTGAACAATCGCCTGATCTTCATCGTTCCGTCATTTCCGCAGGAGAACAGATGACCTTTGGAGTTCAACGTGACCTGGATGACCCCCGAGGTGGCGTTGCGGAAGAGGTTGGAAGAGACTTTGGAATGTTCAGCAGTGAATGAGTGGAGAAGATTGTGAGCAGTTAAACTCCACACCTGAAGATTTGAATCATCAAAGTTGTACTAATCGGAAATACAAATTCATAAATCTAACCGTCAACTGCCAACGAATCAATAACTGAAAGGAAAACAAGAAGTTTTTTTATGTGCTGTACGAAAAAACACAAACCTTGATGTCTCCATCAGCAGCTCCAGAGACAAAAAATTCCTCGGAATTGTCGAGAGTGAGACACTTGACTGCCGAGTTGTGCGCCTGGAAGGTGTGCCTCAGCTGTCTCTGTCTCACATCGAATATGCAAATCTCCCCCTTTTTCCCGCCGCTGATCAACACCTGATGACTCGGGGCGTACACGACGGCCGGACAACCGTCAGCGTGGCACAGGAATGCTGGAATGTAGAAGGAGAACAATAAATTGAATATTGAATTATTATTTATCATCGGCTGTGATTTATTCGTCACCTAAAACAATAAAAATCGACCACATGAATAAAAGTCAGACACAAACGCATTCAAAAATAGCACCAACATTGCACGAGCATTTTCCTCTGCGGAAGAAGAGTGTCCCAGAGCGCCACGTTCCTGTTATCTGCCGAATGACCTGCCGTGCACAGGAGACTGGAGCATCCGACGAAGGAGAAACCGTTGGTCGTCTTGTTGTGGCATTTCATGCTCTGATTGTTCAAAAATCAATATTGTTATTTTTTTTTATTTATTTCTCTTTCACAACGCCTTTTCCAAGACAAGGCGAGAAAGGGTACTTGCAGAGGCAGCCATTTATAGGCGCCTACCCTTTTAGCAATGCGATTGAACTCCTTACTTAAGGGAGTTACGCTGGTGACGTCGATGAGGCTCGAACTGCCGACCTAACGATCGACAGGCGAACGCTCTACCTCTCTGCCACCAGCGCCTCTGAGTTGAGTTGAAAAATAATAACCAGCCATTACAACTGCTTTTTATAAGAATTAGGTGTTGATTTTTATTTTCAAAACCATAGATAACTCACCAGGTATGGTTTATTGAGGGTGATGCCAGCCCCAACTTGCCACAAGCACAAAGACCCTTCAACGTCACTGATACCAATCTGCAAAATGAAGAGAGTATAAAAGTTAAGCACGATTGAGATAATCTTGGTCATACCCGAAAATCAATAAACACAAACCTTGTTGCCCTGGTCATTGAATGCCACCATAGTGACCTTAGGGAATGCCCCAGACTTCCGTACTTCTGCAACCAGGCTGGGTTGGCCCCACTCCCAAAGCTTTACACAGCCGTCATCAGCACCCGACACATCTAGATTAATAACAGCCAATATGTATGTATGTATGTATGCATGTGTGTGTGTGTGTGTGTATTTATGAATAATCATTAAGCTTACAAAACGGAAGAAGAGGGTGGGCAGCCAATCGTCTCACACCAGTATCAGGTCTCTTGAGGATCTGATGAATATTCATTGATTTATTTATACATGTATGTATATGTTGATGAGGTATGGAGTATCCTCAGAAATCAGAAAAAACCACAAAGTATATAGATCAAGTAAAGAGAATCATTTAAATAAAATATAAATAAACTCAAAAAATTAACTAAGAAAAAAAATTCAATAGTTAATTGAGATACAAACATCCAGAATAAAAAGAAAGTTATTGGTGAAATTTAAATTAACATAAATTATCATAATAAAATTAACATAATTTATAATGAAATTAACATAAATAACATAAGTTATCATAATAAAAATTAACATAAATTATCTTAATTAAATTAACATAAATTATCATGATTAAATTAACATAGATTATTATAATAAAACTAAATATTAAACTGTTTTTTTTCTGTCATTCTATTTCTCACCCTTCGCATCAACCTTCTGCTACGATCCACAATATAGCAGAATATGCTGGGATTGGTTATTCCAGGAATGGAAATTCCCTTGATCTATATTTAGCGTGCATGTTCATAATAAAAACCGTAATTAGGTGTTTGCGTGTAAAATTTAAAATGCTCATTTGAATTTGAATTATTTTAAAGCTATAAAAATCCTTCCAACATTAAACTCATATTTTTCCAATAAAATCCTCTTAAATGATTAAAAACTAACCACAGTAGTCGGCCCACTTGCTCCTTTCGTACCGTCGGGTATCAACGAGGGACCGAGCGCCCCGTCCATTATCCTGCCATCGTACGGTGACCTCAGGAGGAGGAAATCTTCGGGCCTGTCCCCGTGAGACATCGGACTGCAGAGGAATCAGATCGACCAATCAAACGAGAGTAGATTACCAACGTCATAAACCGAAAACCGATTAGAACACGACTTACTTCTTAATGAGCTCGACGTCGTAATCGATGTCATGCTGGAGCCAATCGGGCGGCTCAATGACTTGACTCATGTCCACTTCTATGATTTCTTTGTGGGTGGACATTACCAGGCAGTTGAGATGCATCTATATAGGTGTGTAGATACCAATAAAGGTGTTAAAAACCTGCCAATCCTCGTGGAATTATCACAGTAACACAAACGAAGCTAGCGTCATGCGTTATACTTAACTATTTCTGCTGACAATGAAAATAATTTTTACTGTCAGGCAATTACAACTAATGAAAAACAAACTAGCAAGCTGATCTGACCGTAACAAACAACTCAAATTACGAAAAGCAAAAACGGATCACAAAGAGCTGGATTGTAACCAAAAAAAACCAAAGAGCAACTTTAAGAAAACGACGAATATTAATAATAATAAAAAAACAAGCATATTGAATAGACTGTTGATAAGAACGTCTCACCATTTTAGACTTGTTTTGAACGTGCATCGTTGCAAGCAAGCCGGTCTAAGTAACATAACGTGACGTTAGGAAACGAAAAATTAGGAGAAAAATTAAAGTAAAAATATAAATATTATGAAATAATAAAAATAATCAGTCGGAAATAGAATAACAAAAAAAACGCTCTACCACCCGCATGGGGGTGGAGCTTGAAATGATTGATGGACAGCAGAGGATGACTGGTTGTGATTTTAAAATAAATATATAGTAAAAAAAAATAGAAATTAAATTGAAAAAGAAATAAATAATTATAGTAAAGCAAGCACTAGCATGAAATGACAAAAAATTAAATTAATATAATTATAATATGTTATAAATAATTAATAGTAATTTAAAAATTATCTATTTTACGTTAATAATATGTATTAAATTAAATTATATTATATTAGATAAAATTAATTTAAATATAATTTAATAATTATGATAAAACATATGAAAAGACCTGGTTGACAGCAAATGAAGTGATCGTATCCTGATCCTTGTGTATGACCTTCATCGGCTCCTGTTCGGGCATCCCGGTGGTTTGTGGGTCTCTCTGGAGTAGGGATGGGCGTGACGTAATTAAATAAATAAATTAATTAATTTAATAGAAAAATAAGAAAGATTAATTAATTAATTATAAAATACCACAAGGGAGAATGATAAAACTATTATAATAAAACAAATTTATAATATGAAAAAAATGACTGACTTGTTCTCGAGTTTTGAAAGCATATCTGATGAAGATGTCTTGCAATTGCTCTTTCGATACCAGGGCATGCCACAGTCTCTTCATCGGCTTTGCAGATTTGTTTTTCGACCTAGAGAGAAAGAGAGCAAAACCAGGAGTCAATATTTGTCGTTTAATCGTATCAATGCTGATAAATTAACATGTTTCATCATGACCATCATTATCATTATCTTCATCATCACCATCATCAGCACTATCATTATCTTCCACATCATCATCATCACCACCACCGCCGTCATCATTATCATCATCACAACTGCAATCATCATAATTATCATCATCTTTGCTTTGTTATTTATTATCAAATTATTTCTCAACTCACTGGAAAGGTGTATTTTGAGGATCCATGAGAGAACTGTATTTATGGACCGTGATGGAGGCAAACATAGGCGTGGGCTCGACGTACAGACCAGGTATGTCGAGCGTACCTGTACTGTCGTCCAACTCCTTCTTCAGGTGAGCCTCCCACCTGGACAGGTTCTTGATTACAGCATTCAACTTCGGTGAGGTGTGTGCTAGCTCTGTTTAGTATGTTTAGAATCATTCATCGTCAGCTGTCAGTTCGATCACAAGTTAACAAAAATTAAAGTTCAAAGCAATCTGACCTGACAGATCACATCCGACTGCAGGTAAGAACTTGTTCATGTGAATGTTGACGTACCTGATCACTGCATACCTCATCAGATGCCAAGGGAATGACCTTGGGTCAAGATGAGTGTTGTTGATTTTCTTGGGCCTGTTATATAAACATTATTTATTTAAAAAATAATAAATTACAAACAAAAAACAATAATGTTAATAAATAATAATAAAAATAATTTGGTTCCAATAACCTCAATATTTATTATCTATATATATATATATATAAAAGGCAAATGGGTAAAGGTTTGTTATTTATGCATTGCTACACCATTCATCCGATCGTAATGCAATTTTCACACAAGCTTGAGAAGCAGTGGTAGAAGGTTTTTGTGAAAAAAATTGAAATCGGACACAAAATAAGCTGAGGGGAGCCAAAAAACCTTTCCAGGCCAAAAGTGCCAATGTACGACCATCAAAGGTAATTGCGTAATAAAACTCAAATTTAGTTTACGTAACAACGTTTGAAGGCTTCAAGCAACTTTTAGCCAGTTTTAGCAAATTTATTTTATGTTTTAAAGGGCTAAAAGAAGTTAGGAAAGAAAGTAAAAGAGAAAATTGACGGGAACGGGAGAGCAAGCGTGAGCGGGAACGGGAAAGCGACCGGGAGCGCGAGCGGAAAAGCGATCGTGAGCGGAAAAGCGACCGGGAACGGGAGAGCGAGCGGGAGCAGGGAAGGAAACAGGAGCGAGAGACGAACATTAAAAAACCTTTAAAAGCCCCGGGCAACGCCGGGTACCCCCGCTAGTATTTATATAAATGTCAATCAATATTTATTTTATTTATATAAATGTCAATTAATATTTATCATATTTATATAAATGTCAGTTTATATTTATTATATAAATGTCAATTTATAATTGAGCACGACAGCAAACTACACCAGCTTTGCCTGAACGACAAACAACAACAAATTCAACAACAACAACCACAAAAACTCACTCCTTCTTCCTTCTAGCAGTAAACGTGCCTCCAAAGTCATCGTCATCATAACCATCATCTTCTCCTTCATCGTCCTCTTCATCTTGACTGGATTCGGAGTCACGAGAGTCCGGATCTTGATCCGTTTGATTGGTCCTCGATGATGGCTGCTGCGACACCTGTCAATAAGAGTTTACAAATCACCGGACGACCAATCATCTGGAACGGCATATCACCATTCATCCATCCATCCATCTGTGAAACTTTTTATTGTTTTTAGGTGACGAATAAATCTCAGCCGATGATAAATAATAATTATTATTTAATAATAATTAAATATTAAATTACCTTGGTTAAAAAGTAGTCAATGATGCTCATCTTGGGAGGTACGAATCGCTCCTGATAGGTCGGCCTCGTATCGGCGTACCTCTGCTGGAGGACTTGAGGACCAATCACAGTCTCTGCCAGCTTTACTCTGTGTTTTGAAACGGAGTTGGTACCCAATCCTGTCGGTCATCAAATACAAACCACAAATGTTTATAAAATTATATAACAATTACCACTGCATTATTATGTAATAAATATCATTATCATAACTGCACATGAACATCGAAAGAAAAGTTTCCTACTTGCTGTCTGCTCTCCAGAACCGCCAGCTATGATTTTGATCAGCTGTTTAACTCCGCCTCCAAAAACGGTGCCCCAGCAATCGCTGCTGAGAGGTCGCCCGACCAGGCGGCCTAGAACGGGGACGTCGTAGCTGGCCAGGGCGTAGCAGAGGAGACTGAGATAGACTGATAGTAAGGATTCGAGAAGGAGAATGTTCAGCTGAGGAAGATCATCATCTTTGTTCTGCTTCATCAGAAGGGCCAACGATCCGACGCCTACGTTAAAGATACCCAATAAGTTATTTTTAGCTCGATGACAGCAATAACAATAAGACTCAGTGGCGTAGCGTAAAGGGGCAGTATGCCCCGGGCTGAAATTTTTAGGGGGCGACAAAAACTTGCTGAGGACGACAAATATTGAGCCCATCTCGGTCGATTAGGCTTTACAAGCTCCCGGCCATGGACGTTTTAGAGGTTCCCATCCCGGGGGAACGAAACCCTCGCTACGCCACCAATGAAATTGTCGGCGTAATAACCGGGCCACTTTGCCGGTTCAGTTTTGGGAGGTTCCAAGATGGTGGATAGGATACTTTTGCCTTCAATTCCGCCCATCAGATGGCTGTTCTTCCTCGGCTGATGGCTCGAGAAAAACTCGTCCAATCTCATGGCGGTGTTCTTCTTATCCATGACTACGAACGAATCGTTGTCGCTCAGACTTTGATAGATGCAGGCGGAAAGAGCTGCTCCGATCGAGAATATATAATAAACCTGGATAAATATAAATAAATATCGATCGAGAATATATAATAAACCTGGATAAATATAAATAAATATCGATCGAGAATATATAATAAACCTGGATAAATATAAATAAATATCGATCGAGAATATATAATAAACCTGGATAAATATAAATAAATATCGATCAAGAATATATAATAAACCTGGATAAATATAAATAAATAAATAATAGAAAAAAAATCTTGTTAAAAAATCTGTCGATCAAGTCATTTTGAGGGTTTGAAACTGACTTTATGCTGCGGGTATTCGGAATCGGGTGCAGTTTGAAGGTCAGAGAATGACGACAGCAGGTCGGAAGACATGTTCTGCAGGTACTGAATGAGATCCGCCACGACCGTCCTTGAACTCGCAAGACTGGAGGTCAAGAGGGGGACATGGGTGAAAATGGGTAGGGGGGCAACAAGGCTGCCTTGCCTCCTGCTGGCATTTTTCTCTTGCAGCTCCTTTAATATATATAATAAAAATTAATCATAGCTTTATATTGCTGCCCTATTAGTTATTGTATCCTAATCCCAACACCACTAACATCATCATCATAACCACCCCCACCCCCTCATCATCATCATCATCATCGTCGTCGTCATCACAACCATCAATATCATCATCATGCTGGGAGGTGACTTATATGCTTGTCTTGATGGTTCACAAGTGAAAAAATCTTTCGTGTAAATCGGTGTTTAAGTTGTTTTTGAGAACACGGCAGCATTATAATCTCAACAAAAAAAATATTATATTTTAGCACAAAAACAAAACTCGCTCAAAACAGACTATACATACATATGCATACATACTCGCGTACACATAAAATACTTGCATACACATACTCGCGTACACATAAAATACTCGCATACACATACTCGCGTACACATAAAATACAAAAAAACACCTGCAGTAAGAGTAGAATTTCGGTTCTCACGGACGCAAACCCGCCTCCGCTGGATCCGTGAAGAATCGTATAACTGAGCAGCGTGACGAGAAGATTGTGATTGGTCCTGAGCCAGGCGTGGCGTCTGCCGAGACGCTTGTGCTTGGCGTTGAAGTCTTGGTTTTCGGCGGCCATGACCTCGTGGAGTGCGGTCGGAGACGAAGATAAGTGCTGCTGCTCTAAAATCCTCTGGAGAGAACTGGAAAGTTCCGGTTTCGAGAACGAATTCTGCCTTCTGAACGTCTCTATTGAAAAAGGAGAGCGAGATGGAGGTGAAGTTGATTCAATTCCTGCTGTTTATTTGTATTTATATGTTATTTGTATAAAATCAGTCATAATTTATTTTAAAAAATATTACTTTGTCATTATTAATTAACTAACTTAAATAAATTAAATTAAAGTAATAAATAAAGTGATTAACATATGCAGCATTATTAACTGTTTAGCAATAATAATAATAATAATAATAATTTAACTTATTTTACAGATTTGCATATTTTAACCCATTCTAAAAATTTGCTTATTTAAACCCACCGATAAAAATTTAATTAATCAACTTTTTTCTCACTCAAATTTGCATATTCAACAGTAATTATTATTCACCTTCATTATCACTAGCTCCATCTCGGTCGCAATCTGATGACTTATCACTATCGGCACTGTCCCAGTAGTACTGGCACACTTTCTTGAGGACTTCCACTTCTTTTTCGAGCCAGTAGTACAAATGGAATCTCAGCTGACCCCCGTCAACTCCGAACCCGGCAGCAAGCGTCGCCAGCTCGTCGGCGATCATGCGCAGGCAAGCAACGAACTTGAGCTGCTGGGCCATGATGTCAGTTTGCTTGGCAGGCAGCAGCTGCTGTAATGGAACGATATAAATTAATAGCGAATTAAAACGAAAATAAAAATAATCCATCGAGATGACTTGCCGATTCAAAATTGGAAAACGGATCTGTCTTTTTGATCTCGACTTTTCCTTCGTTTTCTTTCAAATTTTTCTCGGCTTTGCCGCTTTCACTTTCATTATCGGATGATCCGGGGGAGTCCGCTCCAAAATCTAATTCCAGTTCATCATCATCATCGATCCCGAATCGATCCTCGAAGGCCAACGACTGGCTCCAATCGAATTCCGTTGCCTTGGCAGCTGTGCTGGAAACAGGCTGGCTCCAATCGACGTCAGTCGATTTTGACGAATCAGAAAAACTGAATTTCTTTTTTGCCGAAACATCTTCTCCCTTTTTCTCCTTCTTCGGGTCACCGCCTACCGGATCTTTTCCATCACCGACTTCTTCTTCTTCTTCTTCGGGGCAGATGTACGGAGGCAGCTTGATGAGAACTTCCAGTGCCAGTGCGGGACAGCCGTTCTTGAAGTGCTCATGGGCAGTCATGAAGTAGAGCCTGTGAACATTTATAACAACAATCAATCAAAGAAATAATAATAGCTGGCTAGCCGGGATATCCGATAAAGCACGGGGTTTTTTTGGGGCTTGCAAAGTGGACACAAACCACCCCCTGACCATGCCTCTCAAATATAAAATAAAAAAATCAGTTGAGGTGTTTATTATTATTTATACATATATTTTTATCAATTCTTGATTTGTCTATTACCCGCTGGGCGACCTGACGAAATAATGAAGTTATAATTGGAAGTACTTAAGTGCTTCATACATACAGACATTAGAGTCTTAGAACACCTGGTGTAAAGGACTATAAACTATTATAAAAAAAAAAAAAAAAAAAAAAGCTACGATGGTGACGTCTACAGGACGATAGGCAAACGCTTTACCACTATACCACCAACGCCCAAAAAACATACATACATACTTACATACAAACATTAATTTTATATATTAGATTATTAATTATCTATATATATATATAAATTAGATTATGTGTGTGTGTGTGTAAATAACGTATGCGTTGCTACACAATTCATCCGATCGTAATGAAATTTTTACACAAGCTTGAGAGTCAATGGAGGAAGGTTTTAGTGAAAAAAAAAATAAAATCGGTCACAAAATGAGCGGAGCGGAGCGGGAGAGTGAGCGGGAACTATATATGTATACATATACACATACATATACATAAATGAGCGGAAACGGGAACGGAAAAGCAACTGAGAGTGAAAGAGCAAGCGGGAAAGGGAAAGCAAGCGAAAGAGCGAGCGGGAAAGGGAAAGCAAGCGAAAGTGACCGAGATCAAAAGAGCAGGCGGGAAAGAGAAAGCGACCGGGAACGGGTGAGCAAGCGGGATGGAAACGGGAGCGAGAGAGACAAACATTAGAAAAACCTCTAAAAACCCCGAGCAACCCGCTAATTAGTAATAATAATAAATACTAAATGTCTTTTATTTCACCGTGTGATAATTGCACACACCTGAACGTAATCTTCGAGTGGATGAGAATTAAGAAGAAAGCAAGAAGAAAAATTTACATAATATGTAGACAGGATAGTTAAAAACCATATTTTTTGGAACACATAAAAAACTTATCATCATCAACACTGGCCTTGATTTTAGGGCAACCAAACTGGTCAAGCCTGTAAATTTGGTCTACGAATTGGGCCGGGCTGCGAAAAAATCATACTGTGCAGTACTCTAATCAGTAAGCCTCTCAAGGACTGTGAGAAAACTTAAATCTGGACACATTTCAAGGACAATAAATCAGTTGGTTGAAGATGATATTGAAACATTATTACTGACCTTCTCTCTGTTGTAGTAATGCAATCAACAGGAGCCAATCTTGACTCGACTGTACTTCTGAGTCTTCCGGCGTCTCTTTCCTGCTGCTGGTGCCTCAGTATGAGCGGATGAGTTCTCAGGTAGATGTAGAAGTTGAAAACGCTCGACATCGCAGCCGACGAAGCGCCCACGCCGCCCCCGGATCTCCATGCAGGGCTTATCGACTTTCCCAGGTTGCTTCCGGCGTATCCGAGGCCGCTGGTCACTATCGGGCCGGTCGGTGGTCGACCCCCGACCGGCGATTTGTCGTGCCTGTAAGAATCAACGGAGGCCCCGAATCCATCTCCTGGAGAGTCCGTACCGTTCTGAAGAAGGGTCGAAAGCGATCTGGAGTATTCGTTTAGAATCCAGTAAGCCATGCTTCTGAGGAACGGATCCTGCGAGTAGCTAACGTCCCCCGAGGAATCCGGCATCTCCTCGTAATCCTCCTCGGCCGGGGGGTCGAGGGAGCCGCCGAGGATCTTATTGAGAAGCAGATTTCTGTATGCAGGGGGGGAACTCTCCCCGAGGTCGCCCTCGTAGAGACGAAGAACCACCATGGCCAGCTGGATATCATCGAGATTCTTCAAGCAAACCTGGATGATAAACAACAGATTGATATAAATATTATAAATTATTATTATTATTATTATTATTATTATTATTATTATTATTAGTGGGATAAGGCCCATTGCCTTCTTGCCTCTCAATTTTCTACCAAAACCATTTATAAAAGAGATACCTTTCGAATACCACCCAGTTAGACCTAAATGTACCCCCATTTAATTCCCTATATTATCAATTTACCTCCACGGCGTCTTTGATTGCCCCTCCGAGAAGGAAAAATGCAGCTGCACAATGAAACTTCTGCTTCCCGATAAGAGCGAATGCGTTTTTAAGGGCTGCTCTTCTCCAACGATCTTCTGAGAAGTTGTTCCTGAAAAACTGAGCCATCCTACTGTCATCCACCGATCTGAAATAAATAAATAAATAAATAAATAAATAAATAAATAAATAAATAAATAAATGAACAAATGAATAAATAACTGAATAAATAAATAGATAAATAAATCAACAAATCAATTAATCAATCAATCAATCAATCAATCAATCAATCAATCAATCAATCAATCAATCAATCAATCAATCAATCAATCAATCAATCAATCAAATAAATGATCTGTTGGTTCTTAATAAACCAGCAAAATATCTTACCTGAACAAGCCCCAGAGAACATTTTTCTTCTTCATGGCCAGGTAAAACAGGGCAGAATCAAGGGGGTCCTTGCTAACCTGGAAAGCTGATTTAGCCACCTATGAAAAATAATAGAAAAATGAATAAAAACAGATGGTCAGGAAATGGACGACCAACAAATTAATGGTTGAAAATCCCTTAAAATTTTCCACCAACAAAACATCAAATACCTTTTCAATGCACCTCGAGAGCGAATTGATATTCCTCAACCACCAACCGACCCCGAACTGTTTCAACTCCGCCCAGGTGGGCGATCCTTTCTGCATGCATGGCAACGAATTCAGCAACTCCTGGTGATAATCCAAATGAAATTATGTTTCTAAATTCTAAAGACAACCTAACTTCAATACACATGCATCTAAATAACCCACACATCAAGACAACACATCCATCTGGACAACCCAACAAACTAAGCACCAACCAACAAATGACATTAAATTACATACAATGAAAAATAACATTAAATTAAATACAACAACAAATGACATTAAATTAAATACAACAACAAATGACATTAAATTATATACAACACCACTTGACAACAGCCAAACGACATTTACTTCTTGCGAATTGGAGTGAAAGGCCCAGACAAACTCGCTCGATCCCAATCCGGTTTTCTGAAGTTGCACTCTCTGTCTCATCGGCAGACTGTTGATGAGGTAGATGTGATGTCTAGCAGCCAAGAGGTATCTCAGACCGCAATTGTCGACTACAGAGTCTGCCGTGTTCATCGGCCCCCCTTCTCCGGGAGTTGAAGAACTGAAGTTGGTGTCTATGCTGACGATGGCTGAGTGAGAATGTCAAAAAGTTTTTTTAAAATGTTATTAAAACAACAATAAAATTAAATGGTGTCGTCTTGAAAAATATCGTAATATATCTCACCCTGGTCTCTGATTTGCAATCCCTCGACAAAATCCAGTTTCGTGTTCGCCACGGTCTCCGCCAGTGCAAGCAAGTACATCTGATCGAGACTGGACATTCCTGGCAAGCTACTTCTTGTCAAATGGCGAGACAGAAGCTGGGCTTGCGTCGGGCCGAAAGTGCCTGTTTGAAAGTAAAACAAACCAACTCAACAAATCTATAAACAATTCAAATATCATTACTTATTGAGTAATTAAATCTGAGATAAAGCTAGCAAACATTACCTGGAGAGCCGATACTGCTGGCGGCCATCTTGGAAAGCTGCTGTTGCTGTTCTTTTGCAGCTGCTGCATCGGGGTCAAGGTCAATGAAGGGGTCATCTTCCATGGTTGAGTCGAGGTTCATCGAGAATAGTGCATCGTAATCGTTTGCTTTTGTGTCGCTCGTAGCCTTTGTTCCTTTGAGATTTGTCATTCCTAGTTTCGATTGGTCGTCTAAGGAAAGACAAAAACATTAAAATGAACCTTTAGAATTTAAAGAAAAAAATGTCTGATTGGTCGGCATGAAATTATCACCTGTCCCGATGACTTACCGTTCCCAGCAGGTGTGGCCTCGTCAGCTGCCAGCAGTGCATAGAGAGGCAGAGGCGCGATGGACACCTGTCCGAAACAGCCAGAGGACAGAGCAATACCATCCTTGCTTGAACCTTTGGCGCCACCTTTAGAGTTGAAGGTCAACCCTCCACTAGCAGCAGCTGCCGCAGCACCGCACAAGCCATCGCTGGAGTCGCCTGATTCACCTTCTGCCTCTGTTATACAGCGCAGAAGATGCCAGAGAATGGCCTTGACTCTTTTAACCTTTAGCAGATGAACGGAATAATTGAAATAACTCAAATAAAAGAAAAGAATATTTAAAAAATCTATTATCACCTTTCCAAAGTTGAGCAATTCAAGCAACTGCCTGGGATGGTACTGGGGCAGAGAAGGGCAGGCAAGACGGGCAGCCTCAAACAAACCGACCCTGTTCAGGGTGGCAATCTCGTCGAAACCACTCCCCCCCACCTGGCCGTCCAGCTGTGTCAGACTGGAAGTTGATTCCATTGAAGGACTGGTGTTATAAACAAGTTGTACAAAACAAATTGATTTTGGATTCATATTTGAAAGAAATTAATGAAAACAGATATGAAATAGAAAATGGATAAGAGACAGTAAGTAATTCAACCTTGTCATTCCAACCATATGCATAACTACTAATTGTGTACGAATTCAAAACTGGTACCTAATCATCACATGTCTCAAAAATTCAGAATGTGCTGATCTCTTTAATCACTCCAGTCATGAAAGAGCTACTTATACACAAACACACACACATACATATATATATATATATAATCGTAGTTAAATCTCTCTTACCCGTTAAGGGCGTCTATAGTTCCTTTCATCGGATCCTTAAAAACGGCATCCACGAGCCAAGCAGTTGACATGGATTTCGTCATCACCGAAACCAGGCTCTGGTTGCGAGGAAGCAGGGCGTTGGTTTCCTGTTTTGAATAAATTTGAATTATTAATGCCAAGAGAAAAAGAAACTTCGTTCAATGAATATTCATAAGATTACAAATATATTCATAAATAACGCATATTATTATTATTATTATTATTAAATAGTTGATAACGTAACATATGTCAATCACACTACATTAAGTAATAACGACAAAATTGCATATGAATTGCAATAACCTTAGAAACTGGATCAGCTGTGTCTGCCGCCTCATTGGTCGGACTGCCAGACTTGCAACACTCTTTCGCAACACCTACAGAGAAAAAACATAATTTAAATCAGTCAATTTAAAACCATTGGCTATTAAAATGGCCAATCGTAAGACAGCTCACCAATTGGTGACACTTGAGTATTCAAGTCAGGCCACTGTGAAAACACGTGCATTTCGTTGTCCATCCCGACAACAAGTATTCCACTTCTGACCCAGGAGATGTGGACAGGGAACGGAGCAAGCCCGTCAGCTGTATAGAGTTCGATCATCCTCAGCTTTATCCATCTGGGAGAAAAAAATGAAAATTTTTAATAAAATTAATAAAAATGTTTAATAAAACTAATAAAAATGTTTAATAATAGTAATAAAAATGTTTAATAGTGCTTTGTATAATCTTTTATTTTTGGATTTTAAATGCACTTTAAAAATAGGAATATAAATAAATAAATAAATAATAAAAATGTTTAATAAAACTAATACAAACTAGTACAAATCTAAGAATGGAAATGTACAAAATCCTTACCTTATAACTTGTGGTGCCTTGTTGGGTATGACCATGGTCATGGATTTCTGTAGTTTGCCCCTGTTGGATGATGCTGTGAAGGAGGAGCTAGAATAAAAAATTAAAAAAATGACTGCAGCTGATACAAACATTTTAAAACAACATGCATCACTAAGGCGCAACAGATTTTCGTATTGGTTTCCAGCACGGAATTTTCCCAACTTGGGGAAACGATTAATCCGGTAAGTTGAATTGTACGACTTTTGAAATTAAATCTCTAAAAAGTATCATTCAAAGCATAATATATCCTCATCACATCATCACACGCACATCTGTCATCACATCCGTACTTAAACGAACCTGCTGGCATCTGCGAGTCTATCCCTGGCTTCGATGGAGCAAGCCATCTCGAGAGAGGCAGGTCCATAAAGTATGATCTGAGACCCGACGCCAACCGTCAGGATGTGCGACCCGTCCTCTGCCGAAATCCAATCCAAAAATACAAACGGCCTCGACCTTTGAGATGGAAGTTTAGGAGACTTGGTGCTCAGTGCCCTCTTAAGGTTGTGGAGCGAAGTACAGCTCGGCAGGACGGGTCTACTGCCCCCGTGGGAATGAAAATGGGGAGGTGTTGGAGTTGGTCGAGCGGGTGCGGGATGGGGGTAATGATGGTGATGGGATATATGGTGGTAACCCGTGTCCCCTTTGGTACCGCCGAACATGGTGTGAGTGGACTGGTGGGTAAACTTATCGAAGTCGTAGAGAAAATGCGGATCAATGTCGTATTTGAGATCCGGTAAAGTGATGGTCTTCAGTGGTATCGTGTCCTCGAGTGTCCATTCTGAACCTCCTGTTTGTAACATAATGAAGTATAACATGAGAAGACATCACAAATTACTTCACAATTTATAGTTTTTCAGTTAGAAAACCACCCAAAAATATCCTTTGGCATATTTATAAAAATGACAACAACGAAATGTCACAAGCCAGGAGACCAGCACGTTTGCATGGAACTTTTACAAATATGTTTTGATAACACACCTGGTTCATTTTCAACCAATGAATGTGACTCACCTGTAGCTTCACACTGATAAATGGCCACTTTGAGATTACTGAAAAGATCTTTCAGATAGTCCTGCTGGCTGTCGTAGTCCTTCTGCGAGTAACTTGAAACCGAACCTCCCACCTTGTACGCCACAGCCACTCGGCCGCTGTAGGCACAGCTGACAAATAACAGCTGACCTGGAAATGTAGAGTTATAATAATACAATAAACTATTTAAATAAACATACAGTGTTGTACATAATATAGAGTGTTGTACCTAATATACAGTGTTGTACATAATATAGTGTTGTACCTAATATACAGAGTTGTACATAATATAGAGTGTTGTACCCAATATACAGTGTTGTACATAATATAGTGTTGTACCTAATATACAGAGTTGTACATAATATAGAATGTTGTACCTAATATACAGTGTTGTACATAATATACACCATTGTACATAATATACACCATTGTACATAATATACAGCATTGTACATATTATATAGCGTTGTACATAATATACAGCATTGTATATAATGCACTGTGTTGTATATAATACATAGTGTTGTACATAATATACAGTGTTTTACATAATATACAATGTTGTGCATAACACACAATCTTGTACATAATATAGAGTTGTGCGTAATATACAGTGTTGTACATAACATACAGTGCTGTGCATAACATTCAGCCATTTTCAAAATGGTCAAAAATTCATTCTTTAATTGATTCAAAGCTACTATACACTGCATTTCTCTTTTCATAAGAAACTGTTATAATGCTTATTAAAACATTTTATTTCCGCTTATTCGTACCTCTTATAGAAAGAAACTGTTATAATGCTTATTAAAACATTTTATTTTCGCTTATTCGTACCTCTTATAGAAAGAAAGTGTTATAATGCTTATTAAAACATTTTATTTTCGCTTATTCGTACCTCCAATCTGGATGGAACTCAGCTCATCAGCTCCAGCAGACATCATCTTCCACTGCTTCCACACAAGCTTGCTACAGCCGTCTGTCTCTTTGTCGCTTTCGAACTTGCATTTCCAAAAGTAAACCTAGTCGTTCAAAAAAGCAATAAAAACATTATTAACATATTATAATCATATCATTAACATATTACTATCATATTATTAACATATTATTATCATATTATTAACATATTATTAACATATTCATATTAATATTATTAACATATTATTATCATATTATCATCATATTATTAACATACTATTAACATAAGCGTCGATCGTCTAGTAATCTATATTCAGAAAATTAATTAAGCTGAGATATTCACCTCCCCATTGGAGCAAGCAGTCGAGATGAGATACGGAGCAAAGCAGGCCGGGTAGATCGAAGACGAACTGAGGTGACCGACGGCAACGGCCGCCGAAGTCACCGAAACACCTGCTGGCAGAGGAAGCAGCTGCTGGCAAACCTAATAAGATAAAATAAATTAATATCTAAGAAGCTTTCTAAAAATAGGCATATATTTGCTGCGGTAGCCTAGAGATGCACTTATAGTTTGAAACAGCAGAGGTAGCCTAGAGATGCACCTGTAGCAGCATCCATAGCACAGAGACTTACTTACCTGTAGCTTGAACCAGCAGTGGTAGCCTGTAGCTGACTACTAAGCAAAGCTTCAGCTTCAAAACCAACAACAGAGTCTGCACACTGATTTCAAAACTTTTGTCATTTCTAAAACCTGTTTGCTGCTAATCAGATGCTAGACGTTTTTCTTGCTAGTCAGATTTGACGAAAAGTCTTTTTTTGTCTACTTCTAAATATGCTAATTTTGTGTACTTATTAATTGTTACATTTACTGCAAAATATGTTAATTTCATGTACTTATTAATTGTTACATTTACTTCTAAATATGCTAACTTTGTGTACTTATTAATTGTTACATTCACTGCAAAATATGCTAATTTTGTGTACTTATTAATTGTTACATTCACTGCAAAATATGCTAATTTTGTGTACTTATTAATTGTTACATTTACTTCTAAATATGCTAATTTCGTGTACTTATTAATTGTTAAACTTACTTCAAAATATGCTAATTTTGTGTACTTATTAATTGTTACATTTACTGCAAAATATGCTAATTTTGTGAACGAATTAAGTATTATATTTACTTCAAAATATGCTAATTTCATGTACTTATTAATTGTTATATTTACTTCCAAATATGTAAATTTCATGTACTTATTAATTGCTACCTTTACTGCAAAATATGCTAATTTCATCGACTTATTATTTGTTACATTTAATGCTGAACTTTCTTGGATTTGTGAAAAAAATGAGGTATTTTTATGGTTTTCTTGTTAGCTTCAATGTTTAACTTATTTTCAATTTTTAACTGATTTTAATGTTACTGAAAAAATTATTTTAGAAAGCACAGAAACATTTTAATATTAATAATAATTAAACACCTTTTTTGACGTAATGTCAAGGTTGTTCTGGCTCTTCTGGGCAGACATTCCGTTTTGTTGCTTGTAAGCTACACGTGGATTGAACACGGAGGTTAGAAAACCAGCAATTAAATAATGAGAAGAAATATTTTTGAGAAAAAACGACATGGCATAATATTAGATTACATTAAACAACTGCCATTAACTATAAAATGTAAATAACATACAAAATACCATATATGTATATATATATATATATATATATATATATATATATATATATATATATATATATATATATATATATATATATATATATTTAAAAGATCTTTTTTATACATAAATCATCTTCCCAGTACATGTCTAAATATGTTCCCACTTGTATATAAAAAAAAACCAATTAAACATAAAACCGTCAATAGGATAATGAGGAAAAGCAATGTTACAACGTAACAAAACTGACATGCAAAAGAAACAGTGATCTCGTAAGTGAAGACGACGGTCCCGTAAGAAATCGGCTGCGAAGAGGAAGTAGACGGTACCGGAGATGACAACTTCTGGAGCACCACCAGGTAAAACTTCTCCTTGAAATCATCAGCATCCTGGAAATCAACAAACGCCCCCTCGCCACCGGGGCTTGCGTTGAAACCCCTCGAGGACGAATCCGTCCAATCGGAGCCCGCCGACTGCCCGGTTACCATCCTTTCTTGGAAGATGTGCATCAGCTGTATCTGATGCCATGACTGTGGGGAATAAATAAGGAAATAAAATACCAAACAATGAGCTTTTACTAGGAGTGTTCCAAGTACTAACCATGCAAGTACAAGTGCAAGTACTCCAGTCTCAAGTACAAGTACTCCAGTCTCAAGTACAAGTACTCCAGTCTCAAGTACAAGTACTCCAGTCTCAAGTACAAGTACTCCAGTCTCAAGTACAAGTACTCCAGTCTCAAGTACAAGTACTCCAGTCTCAAGTACAAGTACTCCAGTCTCAAGTACAAGTACTCCAGTCTCAAGTACAAGTACTCCAGTCTCAAGTACAAGTACTCCAGTCTCAAGTACAAGTACTCCAGTCTCAAGTACAAGTACTCCAGTCTCAAGTACAAGTACTCCAGTCTCAAGTACAAGTACTCCAGTCTCAAGTACAAGTACTCCAGTCTCAAGTACAAGTACTCCAGTCTCAAGTACAAGTACTCCAGTCTCAAGTACAAGTACTCCAGTCTCAAGTACAAGTACTCCAGTCTCAAGTACAAGTACTCTAACAGTTTACTCGAGTACAAGTACTCTAACAGTTTACTCGAGTACAAGTACAAGTACCCCATATTTACTACAATACTTGGAACAAAAATATACAATATTTATAAAAATATTGAAAAAATATGGTCATTCTTACTCTCTCTGTGCCTTCAATTGGCAGAAGGTCAATGATGCATCCAGGCCTGGACGTTGATTGGTGGCTGATAATATTGTAGGCATTGCTGGTCAGAGGAGGAGGAGGAGCTGACCCATCAAAGGAAGAGTTCATAAAATTCGGTTGTCCGTCTGAACTTGTTGGAGAAACTGGAATCTGTAAGGAAATGAATGTCACGATTGAATGTTTAGAAATAAAATAATTAAATTGTTTTTATTCATTATAATCAAAAATTATAATTAAAATAATAATAAGAATAATAATAATAATAAAAATAATAATAATAATTAAAATAATAATAATAATAATAATAATAATAATAATAATAATAATAATAATTAAAATAATAATAATAATAACAATAAATCATGTGACCTCTTTCTTGAGGGAAGCCTGCATATTAGCCAGCAGTGACCTTGCATCAAAAACAGCCTGGTAGACTCTCAGTGTCGCCCCATTCGATGCGATAAACAATGAACTGGGAGATGTTTTCTGACTGCCGAAAGAGAGACTGGAAATAAAAAAGCAAATAAAAACATTAAAAATGACAAGCAGGGGTCGATTCCCACTCCCGGCAAAGCAGATCTACATCCCATTTTACAAATCCCTAATAGAGCCCTGCATATTAAAGTTATCAAAACGGGTTGGACTGGATCGAAGTCTCTGTTTTGCCAAGCCTTGGGATTTTGTGCTTAAAAAAACAGGACCAACCCGGTCCAAAAAATCAGTTGGTGCAGGTCTATAACATGCACATCTCCCTGAATCTTCCTCTCAGGTACACTGATATCAAAACACTTACACCGGCAGAAGTGACGGAATCCAAGCGACGTCGGCAAACGCAGAGCACACAGAAGAATTGACCCTGGCCAACTCGTTGATGCCACCTGACCTAGATAGCGGACCAATCGGGTCAACCTGCCACAAGATCAGCTCGCTGCAGTACCCACCTTCGTGGATATCTGGGTCGAGGTCGTGAGCTGTTTTGGTTGAATCGTTTAAATTACTTCAACTCATATGAGATTATTTAAATCAATAACAAATGTTTTGGTTCTAATTAATTAAAATAAATGCTACATCGTTTCTTCTCAATCTTTCAACTGAACCTAACAAGCATAACATAATCATCGAGATGAGTCATCAAACAAAGCAATATTTTCCCACCGACCAAGTTTTCCCAAGTCGTCACGGAAAAGCTCAAGACGCATCATAAAACAACCAATCAAACATCTCTCACTTTCTCATCTCAAAAGTCTAACCATTTCCAAGATGAGACGTGGTCAAGAGCAGCGGAAGAACCGGATGACAGATGGCGCTGTTCGTGTGGTAGCGATGGCCGCACACCCTCGCGACGTGGGTCACTCCGACCGCGTTGGAGAATTTCGATTCGTCCGTAAAGCAGATGTCCCACAGGTTGAGCGAGCCGTTTGAGTGCTTGCTGAGCAGCAGCACCATGGGTGGTAGCGGTGTGACGTTGCTTTGTGACGGAACTTTGAACGGTGACGTCACCAGAGATGGGGGAACTGACGGCAGTGATGATGATGATTTCTGTTGCTGCTGGTCTGTTGAGTTGAGCCTGAAGAAGAAACAGCAATATGTTATATAAAAGATTTACTAAACGACAGACATTGATAGTTACAACATGTAGAGGCAACTGATCACACAATTCAGACATGCACACCCAACAAATCACACCTAGGCCTACTGCCTGCCACACGATGGCGGTGTTGATGATGACGATGACGGATACGAACGCACACAAAACCACGCACGAAACACACACACACGCACGTAACTCACCCCATCATGTTGTGATGCGTGGCAAAATGAGATTCGACACGAGAGCTCGACTCGTAGTAGACGCACGGCGATGCAAGCATGGTTGAGGCGTCGTAGGCGGGGAAGGCTTTCGGAAGGCGAGAGTTGAAACTCACCTGGGCCTGCCTGAACACACCTGGACCTACCTCGTCTAGGTAATGAACCGTCCTGTATTTCAAATGAAAAAAACTTCTTTTTGATTTTTTCATAAGAATATGGACAACTTATTTACAAATGCATTTCCTGACATCTTTGATTATAATTAAAAAAAATAACGAATCTTACTAGTTTTCCTGATAAATATTAATTAGTAAAATCAAAATAAAACATTCTCCATCCACCTCAACAGCAGAAAAACAACCATTTCAACAAGCCACGTGGACATCATGACATTTTAACAAGGTCATACTCACAATAAATATCCGACTATATTAGTTTTAGAAAAATTTACCATGTGCAAATAACCAAAAGCTATATTTCTACTGGAGAACTCACCAACCCACAATTCTTCAAAAAGAAAATTTTCTAGGTTACTATGATAAAAACAAAATAACTAGAAATAAGCTAAACTTATAAAATTTTAAAAGCATACGTTAATAAATATAAGGAATTTGATTAAAATAATCAAGAAAGTTGTTCATCATGAAGATATTTCACTAATTAAGCTTAATTTTCGACAAGTTAAATCATTTTGGATCAAGTTATATCAATATTTAATTTATTGTTGTTTACCATGCTTTTTAAAAATCTTAAAATATTATTTCGCCATAATTCGCCACTATCTTGAAAAGTTTTCAGCAAATTCCCATTATTTATTAGCGTATGCTTTCAAAAGCTTATATTTGTTGGCATATTTCTAGTTATTTTTTATCATAGTAACTTCAAATTTATTATTTTTTTAAAATAAGAAAAACACCACTGATTTAAAACGATAAACACCATAAGTAAACTTAAAACCCTCAAGTCTGTGCTTGTGGTCCTGTTCGTTATCATCATCATTCATTTGTTTTTGAAACGTCCCTATTCCACGCTATGCTAGGGTTGGACGTTTTTCCATATCAGGCCCCTCCACAAGTCACGATCCAGGGCAGACTGCCGCTTCAGGCCGAGCTCATCCATATCTTTCTTCACACATTCCCACCAAGTCTTCCTACTTCTACCTTTACTTTTCACTCCTACAACATCCACATCTCTACATGCCGAAACCCAATCATCTGCACTTTTACGCTCCAAATGTCCAAACCATTTAAGTCTAATAATAACATCCAATTTCAGAATTCGTCTAGCACCACCAGCAATTCCACAAGATCCAATTTTATATTGGAAATCAAACAATCACGTGTTTCTGTATCTTGCCGCCGTGGCCCATCGCTTCTTAGGAACACCGCCATCAAGTGTCAACAGTGAACGTCTTTTTAGCACTGCAGGTGGTATATGAACTGACAAAAGATTGCGACCATCTGCTTCAAAAACCGCAATGTTGCTTTTCAATAAAAATGGCTTGGAGGCAATAAACTTTAACAACTAACTTAAATTTTTATAGAGCAGCTTCATATTTTATATTATATTCTTTATTATTTTAATTTTTAAATGTAAATAAATTTATTATAATAACGAACATGTTAGAAAATAAAACCAGTTACAATCATATATTATTATATATACACTTAAACTCGGACTCGGCGCCAAATTTGCAGCTTGGTCCATCCCTATATCCGACCATAAAAAAGTTTATCATGCCATATGAACAAGACCATTGAGCATGTATCAATTACACTGGTTGCCAATAAAATGGCAAATACAATTCAAACTCTCCATAATAATGCACTTAATCTACTATGGAAAATGTCCTCAATATTCTACTGCCGACGTCAAGTCGGTGGCGGGCAATGCCTCACGTTCTGGCCTGCGATCGGCCAACTCATCAACATTCACCATACCTCTTCTCCAGACAAAACTCTGTGAACGGGCCTCTTCCTACTATGGTACCGCAGCATGGAACGCCCTTCCGTCAGAGATTCGCGAAACAGCGGATCCTCTCTCCTTCAGAAAAAAACTAAAAACATACTTCTTCAATAGTGCCTTTTCCTAACTTCTAATCCAACGTTTTTATATCTTGCTACATTTATTATTTTTATTTAACTTTTTTTGTTCTATACCCGTGAACTATACACGATTGTAATGCGCCCATGTTCTTTTAGCAATGGGTGCAATATAAATTACTTTATAATAATCATACCATATGAACAAGACCATCATACCATATAAACAAGACCACAAAACCATATGAACAAGACCATCATACCTTAATAACAAAGTCACTATACCATATGAACAAAGTCACTATATCATATGAACAAAGTCACCATATCATATGAACAAAGTCACCATATCATGAAGCGCTGGTGACAGAGCGGTAGAGAGTTCGCCTGTCGATCGTTAAGTCGGCAGTACGAGACTCACCGGCGTCACCAGGGTAACTCCCTTAAGCAAGGAGTTCACTCGCATTCGCTAGGGGGTAGGCGCCTATAAACGGCTGCCTCTTCTGCCTCCGCGTGGCCTAGAAGCCTACGTTACGTGGCCGAACGCCACGTTAAACATTGTCCAAATTATTATTATTATCATATAAACAAAGTCACCATGCCATATGAACAGAGTCACCATGCCATATGAACAATACCACCACACTACCATAAGAATACGTTCACCGTACCATATGAGCAAACTTCCATCAGACGGGTGGATGCTGAACAGCACATCGCTCGTCTCGTTCCAGCTTCGAATCATGTGATCTATGTGGTTTTCCCACTGGTCACTTTCACTTTCCTTTGAAGAATAACCAATAAAAAGAAGATTAAGTCTTATTAAATCCTGTTTAATCACATGCACATATAATCTCAATATATGTTCCACGTAGAAAAAACCCAACAAATATATAACTGCAAATTAACAGCACAGAGTAACAATGCCATAACTTTCAAACCTTAACAACTTGAGTGGACAAACCAGCCCCTTGTGCTGTGCCGCCACCACTACTACCGCTACTACCACCACCACCACCACTACTACCACCACTTGAATGGTGGAGATGATGATGATTGGTACCATTCGGTCTCTCGCCTTCCATACTGACAAACGTCTTTGCCTTGTTCAATCTCTGCATTCTCACATGTTTTTCTGAAACGTGAACATCGATATGAGAAAAATAAAAATAAGTATATTAAAAATATAAAAAAATTAAATCAATTTATAAGAAATTAAATCAATTTAAAAAATTCAATCAATTTAAAAGAAATTAAACCAGTTTAAAATCAGTTAAATCAATTTAAAAGAAATTAAATAAATGTAACAGAAGTTAAATCCGTTTTGAAACAAATTGAATCTAGTTGAAAAAAATTAAATTAATTCAAAACGCAACGTCAACTTTAGTATTCGGTAGTGACCATTAATGGGTTAACTCAGATTAAAATAAATTAAATCAATTTAAAATAAATTAAATTAATTTAAAAAGAATAAATCAGTTTAGAAAAATTGAATCCATTAAAAAAAATTAAATCCTAAATAAAGATGCAAAAATAACCATTGAGAGCTGGATCGGACCCGGTATTCGGCATTTGCGGATTCGACGGTTGCTTCGGATCAACCTCTGGCTCCTCCCCTCCGTTGTTATTGGTCGTGGCATTCCCGCTTTCATTGGTCGCCTCCTGGGCTGAGGACTTCTTCCACATTTCCTCGAGTAAGTTTTCAACCAGCAGATTGGTGTGAAACTCTTTATTGTTCAACCAATGGGTGACGAAGTTGGTAGGGCAACAGCCGTCAGAAAACGAGCCAATTGTTGGAATGTCTGGGCGGAGTTACAAATGAATGTAGGCGGAGTTACAAACGATGCACAAATGGTAATTATTAATTGTGCTTAATAGAGCAGTGTGCTTATTTCTTATTTTAAATAATGGTAAGAAATTACAATGAACCCTCGATATTACACAGATTTTCTCGTTCAACGCCAAATTGGTGCTATATCCAATCCGCGTTATAGTGAATCACAAGACATAGTGTGCATTTTTTTGGCATCCATCGTCCAATCCGACAGTGAAGCTAATATGAGGAATTTTAAAAAACATATTTTGTCTTTTTGTATTTTTAAGATCAATGAAAAATTACTTTGACTTTACTTTTTAAAAACTTTTTCAAAAATGTTTTAGCATTTGATATATCAAATATTTAATGGTCTGTATTTTGTGTACCTCTAGTGCTCATATAATCAACATAATTTAGATTAAAAAGCCTAATAATGTTGCTACGACTCTCTACAACTAAATTCTTTGCATCGTTCCGACCAATCAGCACCAGCCTCGACCCAGCACGAACCAATCGTATTTAAACAAACACCTGCTCCGAAATCGATCGTGGCAGCCAAATGGAAGTGCAGCTCCATGGCAACGTCAGACAGGTGCCCGGCGTGCTTGTGCGCATCGCTGGAAGATGATTGGTGGGCATCCATGGACGAGAAGGTGTTGCCTTGACGACGTTTCTTCTTTTGCAGCATCTTCCTGATTGGTCGAATGAAAAGAAAATTACAGCGAGCCTTTTTCTATCAAAACGCATAACCGAAAAATTAAACAAGTGAAGCAAACACACTTTTATATTTTTACTACATAAACAACAAACATATTAGCATAGACAATAAATAGTTCGACGAAAATATCACAAATAATTATTTAATTAAATTTTAGTCCAATCGATCCAAAAGTTTGATAGAATGCATTGTTAATCAGTTCGGAGGTATGTTTAAATTTTTAAGTTTCTAGCTCATCGGGAAGTTAGTTTAAAATTGATTGCAAAATTTGATGACAGGCAGATAGACAGACAGACAGAGAAGTCAAGTTAAGTGAAAGTGTGTAAAAAATAGTTCTGATTGAAAGATTTCCGAAGAGTTTTAACTTTACCACCATCAGGGTAGACTAGATAATATCATTAAAATAAATATATAAAAAAATAAAAAAAACTTTAATTATTAAATAAATCTCAATTATTCATAGTGACTGAAATTAACTGTTACTATTTACGTTATCATCCCACTATATTTACGTTCATTGTGTTAACCATTCATTTTTTCATCGACAAACTAACAGGCGTGAAGTTCTTAAAAACATGTGACCAGCAAGCATTCCTGAACACACGAGGCTAACTAACGATCCAGCACACACGCAACACCAAAAAAGCACACCCGGACTCACGCGTTACAAACTCAACAATTCCGAACGTGTGTCACAAATGTACGGACCTGATGTGTGCCAATCTCTGGACAAGTCGGTGCTTGTGACTGAAGTGACTGTTCCTCCTCGATCCTGGCTGACTGAAGACAACTCCCGACGGAAGAGATTCGAGTTGACGCGAGTCGAGGAGTCCGTCGTCGGGAAGGAATGTTTCGCTCCATATCCTGCAGATGGCGTCCTTGCATGATGTCAGCAGTACGTTCGCCAGGATGCCCCTGTGGGTGGGAATGAGTGGATGAATTGTATGATGTAATGAATGAGTGGATGAATGGTATGATGTAATGAATGAGTGGATGAATTGTATGATGTAATGAATGAGTGGATGAATGGTATGATGAGAGTGAGTTGATGAATGGGACTGCCAAGAAGATAAATGAGCACATTTTAAGTAAATAAATAAGTAGATGGTAAGTATATAAATGGGTGGATGGTAAGTATATAAATGGGTGGATGGTAAGTATATAAATGGGTGGATGGTTAGTATATAAATGGGTGGATGATAAGTATATAAATGGGTGAATGGTAAGTATGTAAATGGGTGGATGGTAAGTATGTAAATGGGTGGATGGTAAGTATATAAATGGGTGGATGGTAAGTATGTAAACAAGTACATGGTAAGCAGATAAATTGGGTAGTTGTTAAGTTAATCAGTAGTCCTGGGATCAATTGCAATGGTCCCGAATGAGTGGATGGTAAGTAGATAAATGGGTGGTTGTTAAATAGAAAGTAAGTAGATAAATAGGTAGATTTTAGATAAATTGTCGGGCTAAATATAGGATGAATAAATAAAAACCTGCACAGATGTCAATAGCAAATATACAATGTGATCATCTATCACCACTCAACGTCACAAACACGCCTCAATAAAATAGTACTTCATGATACACAAAGATAATGGGGCTTTTCAAGCAGCTGCTTGCTACCTTCATATAAATATCTATTAATCGGTTAGCTGACGAAAATCTTTAATGAATGACAAAGTTATCCGAGACTCACCCTTGGATGTATCTTGATGTCTGCCTCCATGAGAACCCCGTGACGGATCGAGGATGAGCCACGTACATGAAGGAGAACGAAACCCGGCCGTCGTACCCGCCCGAGCTGGAAAAATCCACGGAATGTTCCGTTGACCTTTGACTGGAAACTGAAGTGAGGTGGAACAGGTGTGAAAAAGATTAAAGATATTTTACATTCGATAAAAAATTATTTATATTCAATAAAAATGTATTTATATTCAATAAAAAATTTATTTATATTCAATAAAAATTTATTTATATTCAATAAAAAAAATTTATTTATATTCAATATAAATTTATTTATATTCAATATAAATTTATTTATATTCAATATAAATTTATTTATATTCAATAAAAAAATTTATTTATATTCAATAAAAAAATTTATTTATATTCAATAAAAATTTATTTATATTCAATAAAAAAATTTATTTATATTCAATAAAAAAATTTATTTATATTCAATATAAAATTTATTTATATTCAATACAAATTTATTTATATTCTATAAAAATTTATTTATATTCAATAACAATTTATTTATATACAATTTTATAATATTTATATTCAATAAAAAATTTATTTATATTCAATAAAAAGTTATTTATAAATTAAATTCCTCATTTGTATTCATTTGAAAAACTCATTAATTTCACAGCAGGCTTTTTAAGTTATTCATTAGAAGAAAACAAACGATATGTCGTTTATAACTTACCTTTGACGTTTTCATACCAGATTTTCACCAGCCTGTCGTTCTGTTTGCGGGAAACATAAACGTCAAAACTTAGAAAACAGATCAAATCAATGAAACATTCATCAATCAACCAATCAATCATTCAATCAATCAGTCAAGTCTCAGTCAGTCATTCACCAATCAATCGATCAATCAATCAATCAATCAATCAATCAATCAATCAATCAATCAATCAATCAATCAGTCATTTATTCAATCAATCAATCATTAAGTAAATCACTCAAATAAAGTGTTGATCAATTAAAATCAAGATCATTAGCAATTATATATTGACAACCAATAAAAATCATGTTTGCCAACAACTGCCACCAGCACTCAACCGAGCAACGAACTATAAGTAGTGTGCATGCTGAACCAGCAAGAAGTTAGAACTATGCATAAGGTTAAAACAGCTTGATTGCCAGATGGTTCAAAATTGGAAGACCAAATCAATTGCCAGAAAAATGCTGCACCAGGAATCGAATCCACAACTCGATGGTCACGCTAACCACTCAGCCGATTGTGCGAAAGAATAGCAAGAGATCTTCAAACCTTTCCAGCAGTAGCAAATAGAGATCCGTCAGAAGAGAACTTCATCATGACCACAGGACTGGCCAGCTTCGTCATCCACATGCACGTCCACTCGTTCGAAGCAGCTTCACTTCCGAGACTCTCGAAAACGGAATTTCCAACCCCCACCGGTGTCGTCCCGCTGCTTTCCGCTTCCCCGATGAAAAACTCTGGAGCCCTGGTGGGTCCGCAGGTGGTACTGTGGGCTCGGTCGTGCCCCTCTGCGGTGTCTGACTCCTCCCACATTTGCAGCACATCACCACTTGAAGTAAGCAGGCGACTTCCTGTCGGCGGTGAAACAGAAAAAAGACGAATAAATGTGTTTAATGATTATGCAAATGAATGAATATTTTATAAGCCAACCGGCCAATCATTCAGCAATAAACCATAAACAAGCCATTATCAGAATAGAATTAGGTTCCTATATACTAATGAAAGCATAATATTTAGAAAAATAATATTTAGAAAAATAGCAGGAAAATTAGAATAGCGATTCAAAAAATACCCCATCATTACCAACACAGCTAATAAAACAAAACTATAAATAACTTCTTGAAAACAACGACTAATACTAATAAACAACAAAAACAGGTTACCATAGCAATTCCATGTCATGACGATCACGTCACATTCCAAGGTGATGAGACTTGTTTGAGACCACTGGTAGTTGATGGTCTGCAGGAAAAGAGAGGAGGAGGGTAAAAAATATGATGGAATAAAAAAAATTATCAGAGCATATAATAATATTCTTTATAACAATAATAAACAATAATATATATATATATATAATAAATAATATATAAAACATATTATAATTTCATCGCATACAAAATTCACAGCAGCTTGCTATATAAAATTTCTGAGCTGATTTATAAAGAGAATAAAAAAAAACGTCGGCTAACGTGTTTTCCCTCGGCCCTGACCACGGGGGCTGGCTCAAATATGCGAATCTTGTTCCCATAGCTGGCGGCAATCTGCGGACGATAGACATCAGTCAATATTCGTGACAATGGTAATGACATAAGTAATGATTATCATGATACTAATGGCCAAAGTTATGCTGGTCATGAAAATAATGACCAAGGTAATGGTAATGGTAGCCACGACAGCCATGGTAATAATGGTCATGGTTATGATGCCCGTGGTAATGATGGTCATGATAACCATGGTGATGATGGTCATAAAGCTCATGGTAATGATGGTTATGGTTATGATTTTGTGGTAATGATAGCCATGATAATCATGGTGATGATGGTCATAATGCTCATGGTAATGACGGTCATAATACCTGTGGTAAGGAAGGGCATGGTCATAATGCTCATGGTAATGATGGGCACGGTTATGATGCCCATGGTAATGATAGTCATGATAGTCATGGTAATTATGCTAAAATATTTTTTTTCAAAACTAAACTATTGCTATGGAACAGACTAAGTTTTCAGCCCGCTCAAACTCCCGGCTCTTGTCGAAAAGGCTAAATATCCTTTGTTCAAAAGAAGGTCATGCAGCAGTCCCTGAAGCAGTGGGTATGCACTGACGTTTCTACCAGAGCCTCGAGCAAGTCCACAATTCGTTCCGCTGCAACAGGCTCGTTAATTACGGCAACCGGGGGCAAAAACTAGTGTAATCAAGACACAAGTACACGAAAGAACGAAAAGAAACTTGTTGAGATTCGCGCTAACGATCCTGATGATGATGATGATGCTGATAAGTGCATGTCGATATGAAATGCACTAATCAACTGCGTGAAATAATTTCACTCTCCAGCAATCGTCCAACCACTGCACTCTGAGGAAGGCGGGGGGGCAGTTTCAGTCCAGGTGAACTATTAAGTTTACCTGTTATGTTAGTATTATTACATTTTATAATGTTTCAACAACAACAAAAATTACCAAAAACTCCTTCAATATTACCATGAAGGAAAAGTCAAGTTAAAGATGAGACAATGGAGACATTGATTTGTCGATATAGGTGAAGGTCACGAGATAAGATCTTCTTTTTTTCTGTTAGGATAGCCGGATCGGTCGGCAGACCACCAGACTTAAATATGAGAAGTTCCATACAAACTCCTGTTTGCCTAATAGGCAATTTTATCAGAAATTAGCAGGCAATGCTAACCCGCTGCCCGAGAGACTGCTATCCTTTCTCGATGTGTGTTATGTAAAAGACCATCACCACTATTGGGCTCTTGAAGAATGATCCACAAATTTCTGATTTTCCTCCTGTACATTGCATCATTTGTCGAGAAAATCTTACAGCTAAGCATTTTAAGTTGGAAAGTGTGTAATGACAACGGTTTTAAAGGTTGTCAAATACAAAGACTCGATGGCTCTTCAAAAGCTTTATTGAAGAGCTAGATCTGGAGGACAAACCTGATGACATTTCTTTCTGTCTTGTTAGGTGGCTGTCAACCAGCAACGTTTTAAACAAATTTGTAAACTTGATTGAACCTATTGTTGCTTTTCTTTCACAAAAGAAAACAGTTTCTCCACAGTTGAACGATGATGAATGACTGAAAGATCTAATGTGTTTAACTGATATTATGCTGCAACTGCAAACCCTGAACCTGGCATTGCAGAGTGAGGATCAGCTTATTTCTAAACAATCTCACCAAGACCGTTTTTATCTTCCTGAAAAAATTGCAGATTCTTCAAAGTATCTTCAGCTTAAAAAAACTGGTTGTCAGCTTATATCAGTTTTTGGTACAACCTACTGCTGCGAAGCTCTGTTCTCTACCATAAAATTCATAAAATCAAAGCATTGTTCAGTAACTACTAGTAATCAACATCTCACAGAACTTATTAGCACAGCCACAACAAGCTATCACCCCGATTTCAAGAACTTGGCTACATCCTGTGCAGATCCATAACATTCCTTCTTAGTCAAACAGCAGTCAAATTCAATAAATTTTACTTTATTTGACTTACAGAATGAAACTTACTCAATTGACTCTTAGGATCAGATTACATTCTGAATCTATTGCAGCAGTAGGTTGTATTCAATTGATTGAATAGATTCAATATAATTTCTAACCGTATTTGACTATGTTTTCCTTTGACATAACTAGCAATCTGATGGGTTAACAAAGCCATTTATTGAACATTTTCTATATGTATCCCCCCTCCCGAATAATTGTGGTTATCCAATCGTTCACATTTTGTCTGGCCACCCATGTTCGACATTCTGTCAGTATAGCACTGTATAGTTTTGTAGCCTATAACCTATAACCTCTCTGTTCCTCCCCCATTAAGTTCATGTCATCCACAGCTTCAAACCCTCAACGATTTACCAACTAAACCAGTCCATATAGGCATATAGTATTATTATATTGTTCTCAACACAATTATAATGTTACCAAAATAGAATAATTACTGATAAAATTAATATCCACCACCTCCACCACCACCACCATCATCATCATTATCATCATCATACCTTGCCAAAATCTCTACAGCAGGTGATACAGGTGAGTTCAGAGGTGTAGCCGAGTTCAGTGCCAGAGATGATTTGAACCCTGTAGAACTGTCCGTCCAATATGACTATGTTGCTACCCGCAGCATAAGCCTGTTAAAAGTGAGAAAGCCAATGAGCAAAAGTGAAGTGTAAGTAAATAGGAGTGAGGGGTGAATGAGTGATTGAAAAAGAAAAAAAATGAGTTATAAACAAATTAACAAGACATTAAAAACATTAAAAAATAAATATAATACAAACATCTGATTCATCCACATACCTAATTTCCTATGTCTGTATGTATGTATGTATGTATGTATGTATGTATGTATGTATGTATGTATGTATGTATGTATGTTAGTAATTTCGCATAACGCGGTGGCTGCTGTGGTCAGCAGTCAGCAGTTGATAAAATGGGGATATTTCTAGTTCAATTACTAATTAACTTCCAGTAAAGCAATGCATAAAAACTTGAATTTTAGCTGAGTGGTCAACACACTAGCATGTGGCTGGGATCTAAAGCATCAGTTTGAGGGCAGCACATGTTATTTTTTATACCTCTAAGGCATCAATATTATTCAATATTATAAAGGAAGATAATTATAATGAGACAAGACTATTATAATGAGACAAGAATATTATAATGAAACATGAATATTATAATGCTACATGAATATGTACTTGCTTTAGCAGTACATATACATATAATGAGACAAGACTATTATAATGAGACAAGAATATTATAATGAAACATGAATATTATAATGAGACAATAATACTACAATGACACATGAACATTATAATGATACATGAATATGGTAAAGAGAAAAATATTATTAGGCATATGAATATTATAATGCTATATAAATATTGTAATGAGACAAATGTTATTATGTACATAAATATTATAATGACACATGAATATTGTTATAATGTACCACAGAAATCTCTTAATTTTAGACTTTTGAACAGTATTTTTTAAATCAATCTAAAACTCACAATTTATAACTTGAATAATGAAAAAAAATCATAAATATCTATAATACAAAAGATTGGCTAGGAAATTTGTCCAAAATTAAAAAAACCCAGCAATTCTGGATAAAAACGATTTTAAGAAATTAAATAAACTTTTAGTGCCTAATTAGTTATTTACAAGAACACATTCATGCAAGTCATCCTTCTAGTGAACGTTACAAATCTCCACTTCCATCTCCAAGCGAACCGAAAGCTTCCACGGGAAACGGAAAAGACAGAAAGTTTCCATGAAAAATGGACAAGACCCCCCCCCACCCCCCCCCCCCCCCCGCTACAATCACCGAGTCTCCGGGGCGAAACTTTCTCACACGTGCACTCCATCTTCCGCAAAACTCACTGCATTTTTTATGTTTATATTAAATTATATGTTTATATTATGTTTGCTGGCAGAATATCATCAGCCATATTGCATATAATATTATATAACATACGTGTAAGATACCAGTGAATCAGATCTAATATATAACAAAAATGAATGTATGTATGTCACGCATCCATTGTCACCAAATTTAAACAACAGCAGTAATTTGATTGAAATTTGTTCGAGGAGCATGTCCAGTAGTTAGTGTCCTCTTTAAAGAAAATCTGCCAACCAGTCGATGTTTTGTGGCCAAAAAACCCCTGACAGCACCAGATACCACTAATGCCGGATAACGCTAAACATCCACACACACATATATATATATATATATATATATATATATATATATATATATATATATATATATATTATATATATTGTGCAGGATATCAGCAGATATATTATATATATATACATACATATACACCGTGTAAAAAAAACTTTCAAATAAAAAAAGTATAGAATAGACACCAAAACAAATGGTCTCTTTTTTTACCGAGACCTTTCTTCGATCTCCTATAAGCCCAATGGGCAAACACATCAAATTCTGAGATTCCCGTTTGGCTTTCCTCGGCTTTCCGGTGGTGAATATTTGCCGAGAGTTGATCCAGAGACGTTCTTGGGATTGAATGTGTGTTAAATAATAATTCCCAATATGAATGAATATTGACATGCACACTATCTAAAACGAGAGTGGTGATGATGATGCTGATGATGGTAGTGGTGATGGTGATAGTGGTGGTAATGATGATGATGGTGGTGGTGATGATGATGATGGTAATGGTAGTGGTGATGATGATGATGATGGTAATGATGACGGATCAGGTGGAGTAGTAGAGACTCAGTCATCAGTGTGTCACAGAAAGATGAAGAAAAATACGTTTTTATTGTTTTAAGTATTTTAGTTTTTTTCATTAATTTAATTTTTATTGATTCGATGAGACAGTTAAAAAGAAAGCACTAAGGGATGCTGCTGATGAAGATCATGATAACGATAACCCAACAGTAATTGATTATGATGCTTATGATGATGATGATGACGATGATGGTGATGATAACGGTGATGATGATGATGATAACGGTGATGATGATGATGTCAACGGTGATGACAATGGCCACAATGACGTCGACAATGAATGATAGAAGAGCGTATCAAAGCATTATATACTCATGAAATTCAGATCAATACACACATACATACATATATACACACATACATTTGTATGTGTGTCTAGAAATACAACAGATATTTACATTTATGAAGCTGATATCTAAGTGAGAAGTGAAGTGAATGAATGGAAAGAGACGACATTAGGTCAACTCTCTGCTCCCCATCTACCCATACGACACAGTACTTGGGGGGATTGTAAAACGCAACAAAACCTCACAACAGCGCAGTACTGTGGCATTATAAACATCACGTGGTTTGTAGCGTGACCTGCGATAAGCTCAGAAGTACGAATACACAAAACGCGTACAATACTACTACTACTACTACTACTACTACTACTACTACTACTACTACTACTACTACTACTACTGCTGCTGCTGCTGCTGCTACTTCTACCACCACTACTACTACTACTACTGCTACCACCACCACTACCACCACCACCACCACTACTACTACTACGCGTGTGAATGCACGGACGGAAAATCACTATAACACACACACACACACACACACACACACACACACACACACACACACACACACATACATACAAGCACGCACACAAACACCTAATCACAACAAACATTCATGAAACTCAACGACGACTACAGAATGCAGTGGAAATCCAATATCCAGCAATTTGCTTTATGACCACTGACATAAGAAGCTGCAGAAGTGAATTGAACGAGCGAACGAATGCATGAATGAATGAATGAATGAATCCGTGAACGAGAGAATGAATGAGCAAATGAATGAATGAATGAAAGAATGAATGAGTGAATGCAATGAAAAATTATCGAAATAAAACCACCACTATACATCATGTTTTGAACTAAAAAAATTTACATACATACAAAGAAGCACACATACAGACATACATACCTGCATACATACATACATACATACATACATACATACATACATACATACATACATACATACATACATACATACATACAAACATACATACATACATACATACAAACATACATATACTACACATACATACATACATTCATACTTCATACATACATACATACATACATACATACATACATACATACATACATACATACAGAAACAAACACAAACACAAAAGAACAGGCACACACACAGAAATGCACACAACCACATACACACACATAAATGCACACAACTACACACACACACATAGATGCAAGCGTTCCACAAGAATTATATCTCAGACTTCCGGAACGTGGGTACGGTCGATTCTCGGATATGTAAGCGATCATTATAATTATTTTCATTATTATTGCCATTTCATAATAATAATTACTTTCAAAAGACCAGGTAAAAACCAAAAACACACATGTTCCTCGCAAACACACTTGGCGGGAAAAACCACACAGACCACAGCACGTGATCCGCCCACGCCGATTCATTAATGTCAACAAAATGGCGAAAACAACAACACAGGAGAAAAGGCGGCCGATTAATTTTTCTCCAATCAGACTGACATTGTTAATGGATTCATAAGGAGATCCTTGTCAACCGGCTGATAAAATGGGTAGCAGAATCTGCTTTAATCAAGTACTATATACAATATATACATTATAGAGTATTATAGTATAGACACATAATAACATGGGTAGACACACAGTGACATTTAAAGAGACATAGGAAGACATTCATACGACAGGAACCAACTGGGACGAACCTGATAAACAGTCGGAGATGAAAAATAATCCAGCTAACAGGAATCCGGTTAACGGGAATGGTTACAGTTAATGGGAATGCGATTTTAAAAAGACAACAAGGGATAGCCTTGATACAATTGCGACTTTAAATTACTAAATAATTATTTTAAAATATTACCATATTAAATATGAAGAAATACTGAAATTAAAAAAAATTGATTCTATATGTAAACTAACAACTTTGAAAGACTTCTTTTGGAAAGAAATTTACAAAGAATATTTATATAACAACAAGAATTAACTAGTACTTACTTAATGAGGAATATCAATAAGCTGGGCACATTAACCATAAACATTAGTATAACTATTTTTATTAGATTTACAGTGTGGAACAGCAGTATTATTTACATAAGAGGTAGATGACATTTATACATAATAAATAATTGCATACATAAGCACATACAAGCACACATACACAAATGCACACACACATACATACATACATACATACATACATACATACATACATACATACATACATACATACATATACAAACATACATACATACATACAAGCATGCATAACACATACAAACAAGCCTACATACATACAAAACAACAACTTGACATCTGGAAATTGAGCAAAACCAAAAAAAAAACCATACCAAATGCACTCCTGCAATCTAAGAAGACACTCAACGAATACAAACTCCATAGAAATATATGTAAATAAAAAAATTAAAAATATAAACAAGATACGAAGCTGTAGAATTCCCGGTTGTAATTAAATATGAAAACCTCCAGTTGATCCCGTGAAATTTATGGGAATAAACTTGCACGCACACAGCATACACACCCACACACACAGCATACACACCCACACACACAGCATACACACCCACACGCACAGCATGCACACCCACACACACAGCATACACACCCACGTCTAGGGGTCATAAGGTCAAAGTATCTTCTCTGGACAACATGCAATTAGCTAGCTGTAGCATCTGCAGTGGATGTGTTGGAATTCTCAGATGGAATGATGGTGTAAGGAGATTAAATGATATGGTATAAAGAGATAGAGATGTTATAAAAAAAATAAGAAAGAGAATCAATAATTAATGAGGATATTAATAAAAATAATAATTATTCTAAATATAGAAATACCTGATAATACAAATAATAATTATTCTAAATATAGAAATACCTGATAATACAAATAATAATTATTCTAAATATAGAAATACCTGATGATACAAATAATAATTATTCTAAATATAGAAATACCTGATAATACAAATAATAATTATTCTAAATATAGAAATACCTGATAATACAAATAATAATTATTCTAAATATAGAAATACACTGATAAAACATGAAATTGAATCCTTTTAAATGTAAAAAAACCGAAATCGTAAACAAATAAGCTTGAATAAACGACATGAAATGAACAAACAAACCGAATTAATTGCTAAGAAATTAATTGTAAATTAATATGGAACCTGGGAGAACAAGCAAGCAAGGAAAACATCTGTTACAATGGTCTGAGGAAATCGATGACAAACAGAAACAAGGGTTAATTCGGAGACAATAATTAACATAAATTTGTTGTGTCATGTTATTGAAGACATTAATGACTGGTGGTGGTCGTGATAATGATGATGCCGATGATGGTAGTGATGATGACGAAGAAGAAAGTGGTGGTGATGATGATGGTGATTGTGAGAGCAAATACTATCAAATTATATTAAAATTACACCCCAGTTACTGTCAACCAAATAAATAGCCAACAGGTTTCGATTGTAATTGTAAACAAAACAAACAAGTTTCCAGAGGTCATGATAATGATGATAAAGTTGGTGATAGTTGTGATGAAGAAGTAATGATGATGATGATGATGATGATTATGGCATAGGTGATGATGGCTTCATTTGATTTTTACATGAAAAGATGAACTTGCAAGAAACCAGCTCAAAGCTGATTTCACTTGAAAAGCATTATGTAGCTGTGTTGTAAGAATAATATATTCTATAGTTGATTCATTCTTGTGTGATTATGTGTGTTTTTATGTGTGAATATGTGTATTTGTATGTGTGAACAAGTGTGTTTGTATGTGTATTTGTAGAAATGTGTATTTGTATGTATGCATGTGTATATAGACAAGTACTGTTTCTCATTTAATTTTAAGAAAAAAGTTTCTATTTACAGAGTTGGTGGGAAATCCCAAGCTAGATGAACTTTTATTTCTGATGGCAAAATAAACCAACAATTTAGACAGCAAATCGCTAAAATACAACTTAGCAACATTTTGTCTCACAGTGAAATAATTTTAATGATTATAAATAAGCTTTCTAACTGTTTTTGAGTATCTCTAAAATGACAAATCAGTTATTTAACTATTTAAATGCTTTATATATATATTTCTAAAGGTTTAATTTTAATTTTATCTGCATTTGTACAAAGATCAGATTATATCAATGAAAAACTATTGTTCTGTAAGTACGTTCAGAATAAAGAGATTTAAAGAGCTTCCGTTCAGAATAAAGACCTTCCGGTTCTATAAATATGCCCAAAATAGAGAACTTTTCATTATATTCAGTATATCAAGAATAGAGAACTTCTCATTCTATAAGTACATCCAAAATATATAACTTCTATTAAACACATCCAGAAAAGAACACTGTGATAATAAAATACAAGACATTGAATTAAATTAAATGTCTATTCAATGAAACCAGAAAAAATTTATATTTTTTTTTTAGATTATCTCAACAAAAGGTTAATGTGTGTAAAAGTTTTACAAGCTGATTACAATAAAATAATATAAATCAGTCAGTCATATGAGGTGATTTTTATTACAGGTAAAATAATTTTGCTCCAGACAGTATATTCTGGACAGCTGTTTCTGATAACCTATATAACACAATATAAAGTTCAGAATCACAAGATGTCTGAATTGTTCATCACTAGAACAATAGAGTGTCCAGAAGATTTAATTTATTGTTATTAAAATTATTCAACTAATTAATTAATAATTAAACTAATATTACTAATAAACTTCGATTCGACTAACAGTGAAATGCTGGCAGTCGATACTCCCAACAGCGAAGCATCTATCCCCATCGTTAGCAGCACCAGTGAGGACCTGATGAAGGTTCATAATTTCTTAACAGGAATTTCAGATGGGCTGTGCGATCCGGTCAGACTTTTTTTAGTTGTAGAATGGTTGACCGAATCGCAAACATCGATACATAATTACCGACTAATAATGATATATCGGTAGATTTGTGTTTATAAAACAATGCAATAGAGTCTGTCAAATACTCAGCAGACTTAATATTTATTAGCAAACAACGACATATAAAAGTACTTGCCACAACAAGACGACGGGCGTATATATATTTAAAGATCACTTTTAATATTTTGGGTACGTTCATCCTATCGTAATATATCTATTATATTTTAGAATAATCTTTAAAACCACATAATCTAAAATAATTTACGTTTTGATTAGTTATAGCACTTTTAACCTTGGCTATAAATTTTTAATGTATTTAAATGATAATTATTACGGGTTCTTAGGGGATGTTAAGAAAATCCAGCTGTTTACATGTCGTTATTTTTTTTAAATTATACAAATAATATTAGTATTAAAAATTTTTTATTATGTCTATTCTTTATTCCAATAAATAATAGAGTAATCGACAATATGCCTTTGAATTTACGAAAGTCACCTGCCATCTGTCGACAGTATAAAATAGAACGAACCTCATTTTTTAAACACATTCCTCTCCATTTAAAGAGTTGTAAGCATTTTTTATTATAACCATTTTATGTGTAAGTTAATAGCACTAATATAAATTATTATGTGTTATTTTGATATGTTTTTTGATTGTCTTCCACACATTATTCAGCAATCATCAACTTCGTGAACTGTAGCAAAGCAAAAACTTCCTTCCCGCAATGCAGGAAATTTTGCAATGCCTTAGTGAACGATTTTTCATTGAAACAAATCAGCTAAACAGCTAAATAGCTACTATTGTCATTTGGGTTATGAAAAGTCTGGCTTTGACTTATTATAAAATAAGTGACTTGAAAGAGATGCCGATTCGGTTTAATATATAATAGTCTGCTTATTTAATATTTACATTTACATGTCTGCTCTCTGTTTAGGCTGAATTTTGTAATACATTTTTAACTACCTCCTTACTTTCGTTTTTTAGTCTAGTTTATAAGTTAATTAGGCTATTAGGCTAAGTTAAAGACTATTAGGCGCATGAACAAAGCTTCTTGTCTTTACAAAAATGCTTGACAAAAACAAATCACATCCGAAGTTACAGTAGAAATAAAAAATTAAAATTGACATGCTAGAGTTACTAAACTATAAGCTCATTTATATTATTTCTTTGATTTGTGGCCCTTTTGAAACGCCCATTGCTAGGAAACTTTGCTTAGTGCAAATTCACAAACAGTAATTTTTTATACTAGTATTTAATATTTAGTCCTTTACACCGGATGTTTTAAGACTAATAAAGCTATATGTAGAAAATACCAAAATACTTCCTGTCGCGGATCCTAATTTTATCTTTTAACTGACCCTTTGAACTCTTTCCTTTTTCGTTATCAAGACTCGGGACTTATTTTATATATTAAGAGTTGGAGATTTTTAATGTTATAAAAAGTCATTGTACAGTTATATACCAACTGTATGGTTATTATTTTTGATGAAACTACTTGAGCCGATTTACAATTAATCCTACTACTTGAACAGATTAAAAATTACCGATTATTCATTTAAATACGAGCAGCATACGAGAATATGACAGGTTAACAGAAGTTTTTGGAAACACCACGGACTCAGGCGCGTTCAAAGAATAAATAACTAATGCACAGCACCGATGTAGGATCTGGGCGACGCGGTTTGACTTTTCTACTAAATACGTGATGTTTCAACGAAATAACGAGGTTTGTGTAGTTCATATAACCCTTGATAAATGTTAAATAGGATCAAATTGGAGGATGCTTTGTTCAAATCTTAATTTCAGAAGGGTTGAACCATAAAACCGGTTTCTATTTTTTGGAGTTATTAAAACTGGAGTTTTTTGCAAACATTTATGGTGTTTTGTCAAACAAAATCGTTTTTGCCCAGTACTTGTAAACACACACTTAATCGTTATTTTTAAAAACGTTCATTAAAAAATCTTGCTATTATATTTGTGACAAAGATTAAATGAAAACATAAAAAATGTTAGAGTGTTATAAGTTTTAATACAAAATCAAATCAAATGAGAAACAAGTAAAGGAAAAACAAGTTTTTCAACACAAACTTTGATTTCAAATACATTCGATTTAGAAATACGAAAGATGTTCAAATTAAGTTTTTTTTTAATGGAATCATGTATTGTCATCCAATATAAAGCTATGCTGAAAGTTTCAGCTTCCTAGCTAGTCAAAAAGCTGGTTAAATTTTACTTGCAAGATTTGCGTACAGAGAAAGCCACACACACACATACACATACACACACACACAAACAGAGATTGTAACCTAAATAAAAGTTTGTAAAAAGATCAAGTGTAAAACTATAAAACTTCACTTAAAATTGTTCCCTCCTATATTTCATTTGACAAACGATAAAAGAACTCGCTTCGTAATACTAAATATGTGACGTTATTTTTTGATAATAGCAGTCTTTCTGAGCTCACAGAGCTGCCGAAAATAATTAAGCACTTTAGGGCTACGTCAGATAAAGCTGGGTACACAGTAGAGCATTTCCCGAAATTTGAATGGATTACTATGTCGCTTTTTTATGTGCTTCTGAAAATACAGTATTAAATATCTGGAAATTGAGGAATCACTCATTGACACTCCAGCTAGTTTAACAGACTTTCCAATTCACTCTGCTTTAGCTTTATCTTTCGTCAAATCTGCAATGGTGGTATTTGCAACAACTAGAAGATAAATGTATTTTTGTTTGACACGTGGGTTCAAAATAGTAGCTCGACCAAGTCAGTTAACTTCCATGTGCTGGTTGGTGTCTCTTCTTGAAAGACCTCAATAACACTCATAACTTTCACTTTGTCAACGATTTTATGCAGATGCGTCGAAATTCAAAAAAAATCGGCCGGTGGTTTTTAACATTTAAAAAAACTGTCAAGAAGAAACTGGACAAAATAGAACTTCCGAAAATGAAGGTTTAAAAAAACGGTTTTCTTTTTTAAGCCGTCCGGTGGCCGTAAAAAAAGTGGGAATTTGTGACAATTACATGGACAAGTTGGTCATCAGATTTGGCGCATATGTCTGCAAATGTTGGGCGTTGAGTTCAGTAGTTGACCGAGCTTAGTTGTACGTTGAAAGAATGTTTGTAGACGATACAGAATTGAAATTTTGTTGCCTATTTTGACTGAAGTAAGTAATGTCTCGGGAAGTGTTGAGATAGTGTGTGGTGTGGTAGCGGTGTGGGCAGGGACGTAAATTCAGCATTTTCCAGGGGGGGGCAAAATTTTCCCGCCATTATATAGTTTTTTGACAGGGTTACCCGGTGTTGTCCGGGTTTTTTGTGCTTAGTTTTGTCTCGTTTTTGCCAATGAAACGTCGAAGAAATAACAGATTTTTTTTGTAATTTTTCAAAATTTTCTCATCAATGAAGTTACCTGCATGCCAAATGTTGTTAAAATTGCTCCTGCGGCTTGGATGTGATAAACGAATGCTCTCACACACACATTACCTTTTACATTTATATAAATACGTAGGTACAAGCAGAGAGGGATGGGGAAATACATAACCCATCAGAGTATCAATTGAAATTTTTTGGGTATAATACCTTGTTTTTGGAAAACGACCGCAGCTTTTTTGGGAGGAAAAATTAAAAGTCTTTAAAAAATTTTTTGAAAAATACTTACGACTACCCCTTACCGGTTATCAGCTTTTTGGAAAAAAATATAAAAAAATTTCTGAAGTGAATCCCCCGCCAGAAAAATCTGGATTTGCCACGCGCCACTGGGTATAAGGGGGATGAAGGATTTAATCATATTGCAGTAAAACAAGTAAAGGAAAAACGAGTTTTTCAACACAAACTTTGATTTCAAATACATTCAATTTAGAAATGCAAAAGATGTTCAAAGTTTTTTTTTTAAATTGAATCATGTATTTTCATCAAATATAAAGCTGAGCTGAAAGTTTCAACTTCCTAGCTAGTCAAAATACTGGTTAAATTTCACTTGCAAGATTTGCGTACAGAGAAACACACACACAAACAGAGATTGTAACCTAAATAAAAGTTTGTAAAAAAGATGTCCAAAATGGGGTGGGTATAATTTTGTTTTATTTTTGTGTAATAAAAAATAACTTTGATGTAGACAACTGTGAGGGAATCAACAATGTATCAATACCACTAATAGGGTAAAATTCCACGAGTTCGCTGATTGTATTTTGGCACAGAAAACAGCTAATCTTTGGACCAACACTGATACACAAATTATTACTCTGCAGTTATTGGTAAATCTAGCATCGAGCTAAGATATAAAATTGTCTACACACGCAAAAAGAATTCCAATACGCATTGAATCATCACGAGGTTAAGTAAAGTTAAAATTAACATATTATATAGTAAACTCTAAGTAAAAAAAATTTTAATTTTGGAAATCATGGGGGGGGCGAATTGTCTATACACGCCAGAAGGATTCCAATACGCATTGCATCATCACTAGGTTAAGTAAAGTTAAAATTAAATAAATATATAGTAAACTCTAAGTAAAAAAATTGGGGGGGGCAGGGGGGGGCATTTGCCCCCCCCTGATTTTCATAATTTGAATTTTTTTACTTAGAGGTCCGTTGTAAGATATCTTGAATTTTTTATTTAGTAAAACCAAACAAAAGGAATTAAAATTAAACTTTTATCCTACTCGCATTTTTCCCCTCTTTTTTCTTTTTTTCTCTTTCACTTTTTTCTGTATTTTTTCTCTCTGGAGCAATATCAACACAAAATACCTCTTTTTTCATCATAGAGTTAGGTCATCAGACACTTAAAAGCTAAAATTAAGTGAACCATGAAAAACCTTTGCCATTAGGCAGCTACTAATGTTTGCAATTTTTTGATGGTAATAAGTCTATAAAATAGAAAAACCTTGACCACATTCTTCTAAATACTTGATATGTGAAATATGTGTAAATTGAAAATATAAGAAACTTTCAAATCAATATAGAAAAAACTAAGTTTTTATTATAACTTTTTACTTTAAAAATACAAATATCGCTTTCATTAAATAAACTAAAAACTAGTGGTTCATTTTTTACAGAAAAGTTCAAGCCTCTTAATCTTCAACTTCACACTTCTTACGCCAATTTTGTGACCTCGTTTCTATTTCTTGGGGGCCCAAGCTATGTCAAGGGGCACACGGAAGTCAGAAGGAGAATACCATCTCTGCTCCCTCCAAATTGACGTCCCTGAACTTACAGCTTTTATTCAGATTACAAATAATTACTGTTTTAAGAACTTGTTATTGAGCCGTCTAAACTTATTTAGAAAAAGGAAGGTGTTATTTTCAACTTTTTTGCTGAACCTGCCCGTGAAAGTCTAAATGTTTTTTGAGAAATTTAATTAAATACATTACCAATACTTACCACTCATTGAGTGGTAATATTTAGTTTGTATTGCTTTCAAAGTATGTTTATCAAATTTCTTATTAATAATTATTAAATTGGACATGTAAAACCGCATGCAGTATACGTCGAGTTTTAAAGGAAATTAGTATTAGGCTATTTAATAAACAACTTATTCACGTTTTATTTTAATTTCAGTTGTGTTTATGAATTATGTATTGCTCAATGTTTTCTACTTCTTTTCTGAGCTGAAAATTCTTAAAATTCTCCGGCCAAAAGAAAAAAAACAAGTCAGGTTGATAAAAACAAATAGCAAAAACAAAACAAAAATAAATAAATATTTATAACTTGCAGCGGCAGTGGTTCACGACAAGCATAAATGATGAAACATCATCAGTGGCAGTGGTTCACGACAAAAAAGAAAAATTTAAATCGGTTTTTAGACTTCGATAAGTGAATAAAAAAAACAACTACCAAGCAACGACGTTATAAAGACAACTGCGAGAAAGCAGATCCGAACTGCCTCCTGCATCTTGGTACGGTTCTTGATAGGCAGTTAGACCAACCGGATATAACGAGACTCCGTTTTGTGCTTGATCTTTCAAGTTCTGGTCGGCAATGTCTGCGCAACAGGCGCCACTCGTGCTGTTGTACAAGCCGCAGTCACTTGGCGGGTATGACCAAGGGTTTTTGAAAGCAGAATTAAACGAGGTTTTGAAGTGTCCGCCATTGCTGGCTCCGTTGATTCCCGGCCCGGCATTGATGCTTTGGTAAAAAGACGCGAGATCTTGATCGGAAGAAAAAAATGTGAAGTCTTCTTTGTCTCTGACCATGCTGCCTTGTGATGACGGAGACGGTAAGGTCACGAAAGCAGAGCTGTGCAGGCTGCAGTTGCTATGTCGCTCTGACCTGGGACAGGCAGCTTTGTCGTCCGTCAACAGACTGGGTACTGCCGTCTTCGTTGGATGATGTTTTTCATTTTTGCCATACAACTGAGTTTTTTGATCTGTAACTTCTTTTTTAGCTAGACTTTTTTCACTCTGCTGGAAATGACACTCGCTGGAAGTTCCGGATTTCATTGTGCTACAGTTAGAGGCAGAAACCGGTTTATAAGAATCCGTTGTGTCTAAAAAGGCAAACGAGTTATTGGAATAATACAAGCCACTTGCAGCACTACTCGAGCCTAGTGGCGCCACTGAAACCATTGGCGATTGGGTTGAAGCTGCTACATTCGAGAAAGCTTTGCCCGGACCGCTAGTGAACAGAAGGGGAGAAATAGAAGAAGTCACTCCATTGTTACTGGCACTCATATTTGTCAAAGGAGAAGATTTAACTTCTTTTCGGGATTTCTTGGTCTTGTAGCGGTGGTTCTGGAACCAGATTTTGACTTGCGTCGGAGTGAGGCCGATAAACCCGGCTAGATGTTCCCGCTCAGGTGCTGATAGGTACTTCTGTTGTCTGAAGCGTCTTTCCAGCTCGTAAATCTGCGCTTGACTGAAAAGTATTCTTCTCTTTCGACGGTGGTTGAAGCAAAACTGAGGGTGGATAGTGGTCGGTGGAAAGGCGAAACGCATTGGGGCCTGGTTGTGGGATGGTGAGTTCGAGAACCCGAGTGGTGCTGTTTCGGCACAGTTGGATGTCAGAGAAGCTGGTAGCTGGTAGTTATTGGTAGACTCTCTGATCCAGCGCGATACTGAAATTTGACTACATTTGAAATCTTTGAAACAAAAATAAGACTTCGACGTTTTACAAGCAAGTCTACAAATATGTACTTAAAAAGGTAATTTCAATTGCCTAATTAACATGCAGTTTGCAACTCTTGCGCCATTAAAAAAAAACTTTAATCATGCAAATGAAAAGTTTTACAAAAGTCTTTTCTTAGGATGCAGAGCTTCTATTATAACTAATTCACACACGTTTGGAATAATTTATGAATGTACTTACTGTTAAACAACTTTGGTTCGCTTGCTGCGAAACTGGGCCAAGTGCAGCCACTTCTCTTCTGCGAGAGTACATTGCCGTCGATTGCGTACGGGTCAAAGAAGGTACTGGAGTGACCGAGAGATGACGAGAACGCTGAAGTGTACGGCATTGATACGGCCACTGTTCCGCTTCCGTAGAAATGACTTGGAGAATTGACTGTTTTGAATGAGGGTTGGGTAAAGTAAATTATTATATCTAATAGATACAGCGCATATGGGTTGTGCTTGTCTTTAACAACCCCTGAACCAAGGAAGGGATCTTTATGGAATTTGGCATGAGGAAAATTTGCCACATAGAAAAGACTTCAGACACAAAATTTTTATTTTTATTTTTTGAAAACCTCTAAAACACTCGGGCAACACCGGGTGACTGGGTGACCCAGCTAATTTATAATATTTAGCCAGAGCTTGTCTCAAAAGTCATCGCTGTTTTTTTTTTAATACTGTCTAAAATTCAAATCAATGCCCGACACGCTGTCGCAATGCAATTATTTACGGGGCCTGAGTTAACGAATGAGCTGAAAAGGTGCAGTCCGGAACCCAGGAAACTGGAAAGTGCATACGGAATTTAGATTTTTTTTAAGATCCATTACTTGGACTCTCGTTTGTCTAATGTCTAATTGGTTTAAATACAGTGTAGACAAAATCAGATCGGGCCCTAGGAATCCATCTTTCTAAAATTATTGGACCAAGGTTCCAGTATGTGTTTTAATCTAATACTTATTTTATATTACCCAACTCAATTTTACCTAATAATGGGTTTAAGTTAAAATTTCTATGTAAAATAATATAATTTTTAAAAACATTCAAGCACTTCATCTGCACCAACCTGTTATCAAGCCATCAACTTCTCCTCCCGGTAAGTTGTTACACGAATCTGTTTGCTTACCCACCGCAAACGTTTGCCCGGAACTATCGACGAACGTACCCCCCTGAAGGGACTGTCCCAAGAAAGAGGGTGACAAAACATTCCTAGTCTTGAAAGACCCTTTGAAATATTCTCCAGAAGCCGCCACAGTGAGGTCGCAATTGGCGTGACATCCAGAAATCGAAAAGACCGACTGATAGCCGTTTTGTCCGAGCGAGGTGCTCAAGATGTCTGTCACTTTGAAAGACGCTGGAGGCAGGAAGGCAGACGAAGATGACGGTAAGACTGACGAGCCAGATGACGAGGCCGTCAAGAGCGACGAGAACGACAAAGACAGAGCAGACGCCGATGTAGCAGCTGTAGTTGAAGCTCCAAAATGGGATTTAGTTTCTTGTGGTTTCTTCTGATTGGAAGCTTGATAAAACATTTTTCAACAATATTGATTGTAATTTATATTTGTTTATGAATATATTGCACTCTAAATGTTTTTCGAAAACTTTTTTGTCCTTATGCTGAGGACCCAAATAGTCAGCGTGACAAATGACCCATAAAAAATTTTCCAGACGACTCTGAAACAAATTAAGACAGTGTTTTAAAATTTATTAAGCCCGAAGAATAGAGCACAGATAAGAGACTGCACAGGAGCAATAATAGCAGTAAAATTGGACATTAAACGACTGGAAGAAGTGGATATAGAAAGCTTCATCAGAACTTCTGCGAGGACTAAAGAACACTCCAAGCGGCTTAACCCGACTTCTCAATGATCATCAACGAATTTTATAGGCAGCTCTAGGACTGACGACGTCTATCGAAAGCCGTTTTCGCGGAGTTGCAGCCGAGCGATATTAAGCAGAAATCTAAACCCATTTGACTATATCTGATATAAAATGTTTTTTGGTTGTATAATCAAAACCGTTTTATTATTATAAATTATTTTATAAAAAAAAATGAAACTATTTTGTGCACTTTATCTGTGGAAAGATAAGTAGGAAAGAATTTCGTTGCTCCTGTCAGCTCATTGGACCGCAGCGGCCCCGCCTTCGTTCCACATCCTGGAACGTCTATTGGATGCATCTTTTGTTTTCCATTAAAAACGTTGAAGGGTCTTTTTTTAATTGGCCAAGTTAATAAAAAAAAAAGAATTTAAACGCTTTAATGAATAAAAATTAGCATATCTTTAAGATTAAGTTTAGTCTATTGTCTTTATAATAACGAACAAACTGTGGTCATCAGGTGGAGAAGTTGAACAACGACAAGCTTTCTTGAAGCTATTTATGCCTTAGTCTTTCTGAGACATCATTTTAGTCTTGATCTTCCAATGGGTTCAAGGGTTTTTCAGAAAACCCCATAAATGGGGACTTGGGTGAAATTGAAAGTTGGTTAAATCAACCTGAGAAGGGGTCTTCAATTTTTACGGTGGGTCGTTGAATCAGACCAGGGTTCAACTTTGACCTGAAATGTTTGTTAGAGGGTTAGATGAATAATTGTTGACCTTTTGTAATTACAAGATATATATTTGAGTTTATGTGTCATATAATAAATAAACTTTAAGTGCTTTTATTGACTTTTTGATTTTTTTCTCAACCCAATTCAAGAAAATATTGAATTTTATAGAACAAGAGATATAAAATAAATTGTTGAATTAAAAATTAGAATTCATCTGGTAAGACAAAATTATCATGGAATAACTACATCCTCATTTTTATGAGTATAGCTTTCATCATTGAACAAATTTTAATTTTGAAGATACAGAACACTTATTAGATTGTTACAAATTAGGGTGATTGGTGATGTCGAAGTCGTCGACGACGATGACAATGACGATGACGATGATGATGATAATGATGATAATGTTGATGCTGATGTCGATGTTGATGCTGCTGCTGATGATAATGATAACAATGATGCTGGTGATAACGTTGTTGTTGATGATGATGATGATGGTGTTGATGATGATGATGCTGATGATGCTGATGACGACGATGACGAGTATGGTGGGGAAACATCTTCAGCAGCGGCACTGATATACTCCGATATAATCCAATGATGGGGGGCCTGTCATAATTTTATGTAATGCAAACAGCCGACCCAGCGTTCGACAAACACCGGCCTTCGACTTCAATCGTTCGCCTATCATCTCATAATCGAGCGATTGAACGACTGAACGAATTAATAAATGATTGGATGGATGGATGGATGGATGGATGGATGGATGGATGGATGGATGGATGGATGGATGGATGGATGGATGGATGGATGGATGGATGGATGGATGGATGGATGGATGGATGGATGGATGGATGGATGGATGGATGGATGGATGGATGGATGGATGGATGGATGGATGGATGGATGGATGGATGGATGGATGGATGGATGGATGGATGGATGGATGGATGGATGGATGGATGGATGGATGGATGGATGGATGGATGGATGGATGGATGGATGGATGGATGGATGGATGGATGGATGGATGGATGGATGGATGGATGGATGGATGGATGGATGGATGGATGGATGGATGGATGGATGGATGGATGGATGGATGGATGGATGGATGGATGGATGGATGGATGGATGGATGGATGGATGGATGGATGGATGGATGGATGGATGGATGGATGGATGGATGGATGGATGGATGGATGGATGGATGGATGGATGGATGGATGGATGGATGGATGGATGGA
>OZ022244.1:3436702-3469202 GCA_963978895.1 Erpobdella octoculata | reverse complement strand
AAGGTGACCCAACAAGTTACCGCACTAGGTGACACCAACCTTTGTGACGCCACTAGATTTGGGTCCATTCATGGACATAAATAAATAAATAAAATTAATTCTTACTCTGGTCTTTTTCTGGGGAATTCCTTAATTTTTTCTCTTAAAACATCTGTGTTTTTACACATTTTTACTTAACTTGACTTCTCTGTCTGTCGATCTGTAGTCAAAATTTGCAATCGATTTTAAACTAACTTCTCGATGAGGTAGAGACTTCAAAATTTAAACAAACCTCCGAACTGATTAACAATGCTTTTTGTCAAATTTTCGGATCGATTGGACAAAATTTAATTAAATAATTATTTGTGATATTTTCGTCGAACTATTTATTGTCTATGCTAATAAACTCGTTTATGTAACAGAATGTGGCCTACACAATCGATTATATAGGAGTGTGTTTTTAAAAAACTTTGTTTTTTGATTCACTTGTTACCGTTTACATACATGGGCTAAAAAACCTTTTTGTTCAGTCATTTCATGGCCAAGCGTTCTTGCTCGCCGTATACATGGGTTATAATTGGCTGAGTTGTTGAAACAAACTGGTTCTTTACCAACATACATTTTAACCTTGAAAACTTTTAGAAAACTTGTGTGACGGGTTTAATTTTTTTTTAAATGGTTAGGTATTAGTATTGACCTTTCTGTTTTAGTTGTAAAATTCTACTCTGTAAAACTCTAGGCTCGCGCAAGACTTAAAGATTTTTTTTAGGATTTAGTATAGAAAACGCTTCATCATTTGATCTTTACACATGCGACAGGTTGGACGGGATGATCTGGCGGAAAAACTCACTAAAATGGTCGGCGAAGAAATGACCTTCAAATTCGAACACTCGCCATTTTGGAACGGCGCTCCTAAGGCGAAACAACTTGCCCCTGGCGAAAAAGAAGTAAAAGAGGGAGAAACTTTACAGGAAATGGTTGAAGAATACGAAAAAGAGGTAGAAGAAGACAATAGAGGTAGGTCATAAGTCATAGTTCAAAAAAACACTTTTTAACTTTTTATCTCAATTAAAATTGAAGGTTTCTAACTTTCTGAAACGTTTAGTTAGAACTTTGGTTGTGACTTTAAGTGGAAACTGTGAAAAGCAATATTAGTCTTTTACGGTAACCGCAAATCTTCTGTATCAATCGTTTATAAAACGAGTTGCAGAGATGAAAAGTAAAGACGATCATAGACGTACAGTTGGAGAGCCAAGTTTGCCTTTCCGGAAAAATTGTTTGACCCTCCCGGAAAAAGCAAAGTATAACATTTTAATACAGGGCTTATGAAAACAACGTAAAACTACCTCTATCCGGTCATTGTTATTTTTTAAGTTTCCTTTCGACGCTTTTAACGTTTAAAGGAAATAAAAAACGTTTTCGCACTCTGACTTTTCTGGGAAAGTTTTTGTGTGCTGGATTTGCTCCCAGGAGCGTCATTTTTGCAAAATCATGGGAGAAGGGAAAAATGTTTAAAAACAAAAAACATTCAAAATTTTTATTTCTCAACTTCTTCTCCCAAAATAGCTGATCACTGTGGTATTCGTAGCTAATTTTCTAAAACTTTAGACACTTTTTTTCTCTAAAAAAAAAACTGAATACCGGGATTAGTAGTCGTCGGTACATTTCCAACAAAATTTTAAATCTTCGTGTTTATTTGTTCTAGAAATAATATTTTTCAGAAAAAGTTCTGGAAAATGCTTCCCCCAAGTGATGTCCTCGTTTGTCCCCGTAAAAATGCGAACTCTACGCCTCTGAAAGCCTCGGTCTCTTCCAACCCTGGATTTCGCTCACACGATTATTAAATCAAAACGGCGTTATGTTCTATTTTAATAGATTTGGCTTTAGTATTCGCTTAGGCAATTTTGCATTTAAATATAATTTTTGCAGGTTTCATTGAGAAATTGACGGGATTTACAGGATTTCAGCTGTTCATGATCATATTTGGAGCTGCATTCACATTGTCTATCTGCTACGCTGCCTTCTTCTCCCAAATAAGATGTCTCAATGATATCATCAGATGGTTCAAACTCAACACCCCTGTTTACTGCTGCGGTGTCCTGCCGAAGCCAATCGATAGGGTCGATTACGATCCTGAAATTCATACTCTTCACAGTAGTTTTATTTGAATACGTTTGAGGAAGTACAATTTTTGCTCGGGATTCATTCTAATAAATATTTCTATACTAGTGGTGCTAGTATTTTGTTGTTGATGGGGGTTATCATACCTCAGACCTCTACTCCCGATTATCGACTATTCAAGGGAATCGGGAAAAAAGTTGATTTTTTTTAAAGTGAGTTACAACTAAATCTTGGTTCTTGGTCTATGTATTAGACGTAAGATTATACTCAGTTCATACTACAATAACAGAATTACTTTGTCTAAGACCTAGATGTACTACAACTGAAATGAGTTCAAATTTTTATAGACAACTGCCATTGTGAACCTTAAACAAAAGCGCTAGACTAGATTTTCGGACCATGTAACTGTCTTTAAAATGCTAAATAATTTTAGTTTTGTACAACGAAAGGGGGGTCCAGACCCCCTTGTATCCACCCATGTCTAAACTCTGAAAATAATTCCAAATATCTTAAATAACTTTCGCTTACAATTTTACCGCTGTTTGGCTTCAGACCCGCTTAAGGGCGGATTACTGTTATAAAATTAATCAAACCAAATTAATCAAGTTGACCGTTACAGGTAAACGCAAATTCGACTAATATTCATCTGCATAGAGCCTTGAAAGTTTCAGAATAGCTGTATTCTTGGTAAAAAATATGAATGAAGTGTTTTAGATAACAACTAATCCATACATCGAGTTAAATTTATGAATTTTGATTTCATATGAAAGAAATAAACAATAGGTCTATACAAGATTGAGCGTAACGGTTGTTTTAGATTCAAATATTTTAGTTCGTTGACTCAGAGGCAAATAAAAGCTTTTTTTTTAATTTATTTCTTATCTTTACTTGTTTAATCAAACTGTTAGCCAAGTGTTCAACAAGCCAGATTCTACTGCCGATTGTCGGTACAGGCCCATCATACGTCTGAGGGTTGACGGACTCAGCCATGCACGACTTTTTGAGTTTTTGGTGACATGAGTGACAGTCGCATGGGCTAGCGAGTACTAAAACTAATAATTTTTAGCACATACAAATACTAAATACATGTGGTTGTGGCAGGTAAAAACTGCTATGCCATATTGCACGAAAACTGGCGAGCAACAACCCTCAGCTTGCTCATACGCTCTTGAGTTGAGATTCTTTGTTAAATTAATTTTTTTAATTGGAAATCATTTTTATTAAATTTATTTTAATTTTTTATTTGTATGCAATATTGCGTCGGTTTGTTGGAAGCGATATCGAGGTTAATAAAAAAATCGTCTGCTATAAAACTGAATAACTAAAAAATTCGTCTGTTATAAAACTTAATACCTGATTTAAAAACATTTTTTTAGTTTTTAGCAAGCGAAACTAAGCAAAATATTTTTTTTCTTCAAATACTCCAAATCCGCGTGTTACACGACCGACGCGCACTACTTAGCAATTGTTTGAAACGGGAGTGCCGCTAGGTTCCGGAAATTTTGCTTTAGGTTCTGTTCTGTTGCGTTCTTGAAGTAAATTTGTCTAAATTCAAGTAAAATGAGTGACTCCAGAGGAGAGAAGAGGCCGCTGGTCCAGCAGAATAGCATCCTGGAAGGCGTCAAAGCAGTTTTGTTGGATTTGGAAGGTGTTAGCGCACCGACCTCCTACATCAACGTGAGCCGGCTTGCAACTACTGGTTGCCATTTTTACTACGCAAATTTTCTGCAATGGCCAAATCTGTCGAAAATTTAAGCTTGATTTTGTATTTTTTTAGGGCTCATTTCGGTAGGTTCGTGCATTTTAAGGATTTTGATTATATTTTGCCCCCGCGGCTCTATGTTGCCGGTAATTCGAAGATAACATGTAAGCATCTCATTGGTAGCATTTAGCAATATTGGAGCTGACGAATCAAATAATGATATCTATGATCGTTAAAATGGCGGAAGTATTTTGTAGTTCTCTACTGATTTTAAGAAATCTCTAAAATGTGAAATTATTTGAAATAATATGATTTTTTGTCTTTTTAATTATTTTTGTTGGCCAAAATGGCATTGTTGGTAATTACATTTTGTTAAAATGATAAATTTGGTAATTATTAAGTAAACAAGCTTATTAGTATTAATATAACTAGTAATTGAATTGGAGTTTATTATGCTAACCAGTATACCACAATCATTACAAAATGCAAATTTTTAAAAATACTTTGTTTTATTAATACTACTACTATGTATTTTTTAATATTTTCCCTTAGAAGAGCTAATTAGGAGATTATTATTGAAAAAAAAATCGGCCATGGAAGCCATTTTCAACAATTTTTGAGCTTTCAGTTTTTGGCTTGCACTGCCAATGACACTGCTATAAAATAAATTGTATTTTAATATAGGAGGGGTTTGTGATGTACATGAAAGCTCATCTGAAGTCGTTTCTAGAGAAACATTACGAAGATGAAGTCGTCAAAACATCCATTGATGCCCTCAGGAAGGTTATTGTTTCTATAAATTCTTACGAATATAATCTTTTCCAGAATTTTTACTGATTTTTTTCTAATTAATGCATTTATTTGATAGTTATTAGTATAAGCAGTAACCTGTTGGGATGTTTTGCATATATTCTCACAAAAGCCATCATTGTCAAAAGTGGCTTGAATTAAATTTGATCACATATAATTTTTACGACCTTTGTTAATTTATAATCGCCGACAGGCCAACGACAAAATTCCAGAAAGTTCCGACAAAAGCGGGGTAGTCTCAAGCGTGTTTGACCTCTTGACTGCCGGTCAGGTCGTTGACGAAGAGGTTGTTGTTGACGAATCACATTCATCGCTTTTGGAGGCGTTTTGGACGGAAGCCTATAAAGAAGAGATTCAGGGAGAGTAAGTGATTGATTCGTCAGTTTGAGTTAAATCCAGGGCTATTCTATTGGCTGTGTAATAGAAATAATGTGATAGAATTTTTTTGCCAGCATGTAAATGTCAGCAATGAAGTGTTAATGAATCAAAATAAAGATTTCATGTCTGTCTGCATGTATGTTATTATAGTAGGAATAAAAACTTGTTTTCTGTGGGAGTTTTGTCCTAACAGGGAGTGCATAAGTGGGTGCACAAGATGTTATAAGGGGGGTGCATATAAGTTGATGCACAGGTGGTTATAAGGAAGTGTAGAAGTTGTTTTAAGAGGGTGAAAAAAGTGTTTATTATACAAAGGTAGGTATACAGTGGTACTCCACTTTTACAACCTTGAAAATAGCCCAAAAATTCAGTCGTGGAAAGGGGGTCTTAAATGGGGGACGTTAGTCGGACTTGAAAGCCTCCGTCAGCAAAAAAAACAGCTGGAAATGAGAGAGTTGTAAATAGGGGGACGTTCGTGTGGAGTACCACTTTACCTTAATTCTGTATAAAGATTGCATATGAGGTTATACGATACAGTATCTATTTATTACGTTGTATTGTTTACATTAAAAAATATAGTAACATTTAATTCTGTAATTTAATAACTTTGCGATCTTAAGTTATCATAGCAGCTCAAATAATGTTTTAACTACTACACGGCTACAGCCTCTACGAGGATGTAGTTCCCCTGATCAAGATCCTCTCATCGGGCGATATCAAGGTCTACTCCTTCTCTCTCTCACCTCCTTCTCTTCAGAAGCTGTTCTTCACTCACTCCAATCAGGGCAACGTCGTTGAGGTAGTGAACAATTATTTGAAGAAGAGATTTTGAGAAGGGGGTCAGGGCAGATTATAGGGGGGGGTTGAATTTATTAATTTATTTTCCTGGGATACTAAAAATAGACAAGGATAGAGTATTATAAATTTGTGTAAGGTTTATTATTACACATGGATATTAATTTTTATTTTAATAAACTGAATAACAATTATTATATTTAACACTGATGCATTTCACTTGATTTCTTTACGTCAGCTCTATTCGGATTTTTTGGTGCTGAAAAAGAAAAGAGACAGTGACGATGTGGGAGAGGAATTGAAATGCGTTGTTAAGGACAAGTTGAAACTTGCTCTGTCTGATGTGCTCTATCTCACTCATTCTTTTGAAGGTTGGAATGTGTGTGTTTGTGTGTGTGTGTGCGTGTATTCGAGAAGGTAGATGCTGGTGTGTTTACTACTTAATGTTTGTCTGTCTTACTCATAGTTTTAGTTTGTTCACTATAGAGTTACATGACCTCTGAGTTTAGCATAATTTATCTGTCATTAACATAATTTATGCAATGTTACATGACCTCTGAGTACAGAATAATTTATCTTGCATTAACATAATTTATGCAGCCTCGAAAAAAGCAGGGGAGGTCGGCATGAAGTCCTGCTTCGTACTGAGAGAGGTCGGAGATGATGTGACCGAGGAGCAGCTGCAAACAGGTATGTGTGTGTGTGCGTGTGTGGGCGTGTGTACGTATGCTTGTATGTCTGTGTATATATATATATACTATAGTGCGGTGAGATTTCTGTTTGACACACTGTTTGTCTCGCAAACATGAAACGGATCGTAGAATTTTGATGCTACAAATTACTAAGGCCTGTCCTTATAGGAAACTGGTGGGCTGTTTGTGAGTTCTCTGCAATCGCAGGTTATACTTGTTTTACAAGTCTGGGCTGGTTTTTGGAGTCATTTTATAGCACTACTGCATTATATTTATATTTTCAATATTGTTGATTTTCATTATAAGTTTTTCGTTAATGGGTTTCTATTCTTTCGAAATAATTTATCGAATCTCATTATCATAATGATGATTTCAAGCAATTCGAGAATTCTGGAATTACATTTATTATTAATAAGTGATATTAATTAATGAATAATTAATTATTATTAATAAGTGATATTAATTAATGAATAATTAATTATTATCAATAAGTGATATTAATTAATGAATAATTGATTATTATCAATAAGTGATATTAATTAATGAATAATTGATTATTATCAATAAGTGATATTAATTAATGAATAAGTAATTATTATCAATAAGTGATATTAATTAATGAATAATTAATTATTATCAATAAGTGATATTAATTAATGAATAATTAATTATTATCAATAAGTGATTTTAATTAATGAATAATTAATTATTATCAATAAGTGATATTAATTAATGAATAATTAATTATTATCAATAAGTGAGGTTAATTAATGAATAATTAATTATTATCAATAATTGATATTAATTAATAAATAATTAATTATTATCAATAAGTTGTATTAATTAATTATTAATAAGTGATATTAATTAATAAATAAATTATTATTATTAATAAGAGATATTTCGGTGGTGGCAAAGCGTTCGCTTGTCGGCTCTTAGGTCGGAGTTTCGAATCTCACCGGCATCACCATCGTAGCTCCCTTAAGCAAGGGGATTACTTGGATTTCTCAGGTCGAGTGTCTCTTGGGGTTGGCGAACTTCTTTCACTAACTGATTTTCTTCTTTTCCAGTTCACGTCGTGTCAAACCTCGACGAGCTGACGGAAGACGACTTCGATGACGACGACGATGATGACGACGGACCACCCAGCAAGAGGAGGTGCGATGATGATAATGATGACGACGACGACGATGACGACAACGAGGATGATGACGACGGAGATGAGGAAGAGGAGGAAGAAGAAGAAGAGTAATTCGAGACCTCCACTGTCTTGATAGTGATACGAAAAAACAACAGTGTTTATGATGATAATTGTTGTGACAGCGAGGTTAATGATGATGATGATGATGATGATGATAGTAGTGTTGTAAACAGTGTCATTAATATTAATACATTACGTGTTGCCAAGAGTTTTAGAATTATCATTGTTACGTTTATTTGTTATTAGCATCGACCGTGTAACGTTTTATCACTCGTGGAGGTATGCGTATTTATTTGTTTGTATGCTTTTTGGTATATTTGTGTTGGCTAACAACAGAACGAACTAATAAGACACGCCCACTTCTGCTTATGTCGTGAGTGATTGACAGGCTGAAGTGAGTTTGAGTAACTTCAAGGCTAATAAATGTGTAATTTATTTTTAGTTTCGGGGGTGTTCTTAAATGTGCTATTCTTGTTTTAAGTGTTAATCTCTCTCATGCCCGACCTTGTTCAGCTGTTTAATTGAATTGAGTTTTTGCACAGCAGGTTCTTAATTATTTTTTTTATAGAATTATCTTGCAAGCCAGATGATTATGTGCTGTAATTTTATTTCTGTTATGGGACCTTTACAATGCTGATCTGTGTGGATGAGTGATAATAATCAAGAAACCGTAACTTTAATTGAGACAGGTAATGTCAGTAGGTATTGAGCATATGTTCATAATGATGATGTGAGTCTCTTGCATGCCTAATCTCAGAGTCTGTAAGTTTCTGATCCAGCTCTCATATGATTTATGATGAATCATTTTTTTTTATCATTCTTTGATGTTTGTTTCCACAAGTTGGCCGATCGCAGTGCACACTGGCAGGGTTGCATATTTTATTCACTCTGCTCATACTTTCCATGGGTTTTTGTTTGTTTGTTAGATGAATGTATTTTTATTTATTTAATGCATATGTGTTTTACCGTTAACGTTGTTTTGAGATTTTTGTTGAATAGAACTTTTTTTATTAAATTTTTTTGGACATGTTTTCAGCTCTCATAAATGATTTTTTTTGCAACCACAATCGGCTACATTCGAATGAGTTAGTAGCGATATGTTTCTCACGCAACTTTCACGCTGGCGTCACGTATGTGTCTCTTCGCATGTGTGAGTTACTCTTCGCATCTGTTCATCACCAGTTTACATCTGCACACGTGTTATCTCGATAATTAGTAATAATTACATCCCTTAAAATTATTCCTTTCGTTGATTCGTCAATCTACGATTGGACGGCAAAAAATATCTTCAACGGCGAACAGTAAATTTGTACGTTCAAAATTTTGAACTTCCATTTTGTTTTTAATGTCAAACATTTTTTTTTATATCGTTTTTCAATTTCCAAGAGTTTCTTCAAAAGAACGTCTCTTTCCACAGTTTTAATGAATTTCTTTTCCCCGCACACACAGGGACCCGCCAACCAAATCTGGAATTTTTTTTATTTAATTTTTAGTTGTTTTTGCCAAAAACATCGTTGAGAAATTGTTTTTCTTTTATAGTTTTGCATCGGTTCGTCTCATTTCCGTTTTTTTTCCTTAATAAAAAAATATGTAATCCTCGCTGAAAAGTGAATTCAAGTTTTAACTTGGAGATCGTAAATTCTCGCTGTGTGTGTACTTATACATTTGCAGTCAGTCAGTCTGCTTAGCTTGTTCTTTGATGAGTCTTTGTATATGGCCTATATGGGTCATGAATGTAATGATGCAGGGTTGAAGTCTGATGAGGTTTTTGTGGGTATGGATTTGGCTTTGTTGTGATGAAATTATTTTAATCGGAACTTTGAGTTTGGTTGATTTCAGGTGGTTAAAAGCACATAAGATTCCACATTTAATGAGGAGTCATAACGATAGTGTTATAATAACAGAGTTAGAAAGTTAGAACTTTAAAAGGTACTGGTTGACTAATTTTGGATGCATTTCTTTGATTGTATTGCTAGTTTTTAGAGGTTTTCCAATTAAAAAACGCCTAAAAATTAAACTGCATCAAATAATTTTTTAATTATAACTTTTTTTGGACATTTTGTAATGTGGTAAGTAGCTATGTAGGTGCAGAGACATAGAAAAGTGATTTGGAGTCTGGGGGGGATAATGTTTACTAAATGTTTCCCGTTCTCCAAAACATTCGATGACCCGTAGTGAACTTTTCTTCAAAACCTGTGAATGACTTAGGTGGAGTAAAAACTAGTCAACATCATTTGTTATTTTATATTTTTTCGCTCACCTAAAGTGGCCTCTGGTCAATAAGATTGATCATTTCAACCTTGGTTGAAGCCACTTCCCAAAAAATAAATTTTGAAAAGAATTGTTTTTGTCGTGGTTTTGTGTTATACCACAGATAAGGTTCGAATAATAAAGAACAGCTAGTTAGATTTTATTAAGTACAGAAAGCAGTTACTTTTAAAACGTTTAGAAACAGTTCATTTTAAACTACAGACTGCGCTAACCCTGTCAGATTATCAGTTATTTTAGAAAGAAAACTTGAGAAGTCATTAGATTCATTTATTAAAAGTTATCTACTATTACCCGCTTCACCGGTCATCAGCTATTTTAAAAGAAAAAAGATAATAATATTATGACATTCTAGCAATGGGCGCCCGCAGGGGGGGGGAAACTTGCCCCCTGGATTGATTGATTAAACAATTTTTAAGACAAAAATAAACAAAAAATTTATAATTAAAATATTTATAGTTAATTGTAACAACTGTGACTCCTTCCATTGTCATATCCAAATCATCATTATCTTGGGGATGCATCCCCGATCCTCTACTTTTGCTTGATTTTCTCTCTTCTTTTCACACAATTTTCCCTAACTTATTCTGCAAAGCCTTAACCACACCAAATTTCTATCTAACAGTGACAGTTTGTCTGTCTCGGAGATATGAACCTCTCCAAACTAAAGCATTTTTGTAATTTTCAGCATGTTTTAAAAACATTTTTTAATTTTTGTTCAAAATGACTTTAAACTGGCACGTCTTACTGATTAAACTCACTTTATCTAGTCACAGTTGTCTTTACGAGCAATTTTGCGTTTTTTTAATATTGTGAAATTGAGTTCCATTGCACACACGAGTTGTCAGGCCATGAGTCAACGAACTACTTTCACACGTGATGCTCTTCTCGAATTCCGACAAGCAGCCCCTCCCATTCATCGTCAACTGCGCAAAATCTTGTTCTCCTTGCAACTATGGCTACCAATATGTAAACGGTGGTCACCTCGCCGCAGTGATCACAACTGGGAAACCAGTAAAACCAGGCAAGAAACCAAGGACCTAAAACGAACGAATCTATCGATAAATGCTACCTCAACTGGGGCAGCCGATGTGTCAGCATTGGGGACCCATGGTGTGGACAAAAAATGGACTACTGGCCGAACGACTAAATTTATTAAACCAAAGAATGAAATACGAATTGCCGCGTGGAACGTACGAACGGGTCATCACGTCGGCCAAAAGGAGATTATCGCCACCGAAATTACCAACTACAACATATCGATCGCCGCCATATCGGAACTACGACTCACGGGATCCGGGACGCGAATATACAATCCGCCTCGGAAACTTCCACTTGCATATTAATTAGTGTGCTATATATAGACTGAGTGAAAGTTTCACCTAATTTAAGTCGTGAACGCTTCCACGTGCATACTAATTAGAGTGTGCTATATATTGGACTGAGCTTCCCGAAACCCGCCAAAATTTTTTGTTTGAGTGGGTTCGGTTTTGTTTTTCATTGCTTCGCCTTCCATTAAAAAAATGAATAGTATTAATAACAACGTGCGAAATCGTCTTCGATTGAAGCTGTTAAAGAAAAAGCCGTTGGTTTGTGTTTCGGTTATTATAATTGTTATTATATCTGTTCCAATGCGATAAGTTTCTTGCGTCAAATACTCTCAACAATTAATTTTATAATACACAATATTGCACAGCCATGTCAGCCAGAAGTTGATCCTAACTTTGAAGTGTCAGCTGCTACTCTTTCCCCAGAACCACTTTCAAAAGTAAGTATCAACAATAACAACAAGCCTATGACGCCTATTGATATAATTTGTCATTAAGCTCAACTAAAAATGTTGATACCAGTGATAAACAATATTACAGGCACATCAGTCAGAAGCAGCTGGTGGTACAAGTGAGCAACTGCAAGCTCAGATCAAACAAGTGGACTTCCCAGAACCACTTTCAAAGGTAAGTAGTAACAAAATTAATAGAAATAATTGAAATAATTTGTCTTCAAGCTCAACTAACAATGTTGATACCAATGATAAACAATATTACAGGCACATCAGTCAGAAGCAGCTGATGGTACAAGTGAGCAACTGCAAGCTCAGATCAAACAAGTGGACTTCCCAGAACCACTTTCAAAGGTAAGTAGCAACAATAGGGCCTAGAAAACTGGTATGGCTGGCAAAATTAACAGCCATGTTATAGTTAAATGCACAACATAACTATCTCTTTACCATTTTCCCTCTTTGCCTTTCTTTCTTGACCTTAGGCCAGGGTAAATAGCAAGAGACAATAGATGTGCAAGTTTTTTATCTTATAAAAAATGGTAAAGTGCTGTATATTTATTCTTGCTCATCGATATTGAAATTAATCATAACTTGAAACAATAGAACTTGAATGTTAAGTTTTTATCGATTCAGGTCCTTCCAACCGAAGCTCAGTTCCAATATAAAGTCATTTCATTTAACAGTCATGAAGAGTTGTCATTTGAATCCACATTCCATGTCAACTTGAAAGATGAAAATGAATTTGATACCTGGTTGACTGAATTTCATAAAAAGAGCAGAGTGCAGTTTAATATTCGAAACAGCCAAAAGTGTTCTGGAAAAAAGCTTCTGTTGAACCGAACAATGCATTGTATACATAATGTTAGAAATGGTAAGTTAGGGGTTCGTAGACACACCGGGTGTAATACCAGCTTGAGAGTCAAGATACGACCTCCTCAGAAACGACCACGAACAATTGTTTATGACTCACAATATCCCTGTGAAATAACTCTCCTGTGGGCCCACAATCATCCTCTTTTTGCTGCTGATGTCTTAAGGCATCAAAGGGTCCTACTGGAAGTTGATTCAAAACTCGAGAGTTTGTTTCATGATGGTCATAGCCCCAACACTGCGTTAGAATATATAAAAATGGAAATTGAAGACAATCTGGCTGATGAAGATCAACTCGAAGTAAAGCTGGCAGATCGATCCATCTGTCCAGACTACCGTCACTGTCATTATGTTTTCACAAAACTGTTTAAAAAAGAATATGGAGAACATGGAAATAATGACAGACTTAATGAATTTGTTGAAAAGATAAATGATGAGTTTGGTGAAGTATGCGTGGCATCAGAGGATTGTCAGAGTTCTAAAGTTCTTGCAATATGTACACCATTTATGAAAAGAGTTCATAAATATATTAAAGAATCTGGAGAACTCATGTTTGTTGATTCGTCTGGTGGCATGGACCGTGATGGCTTTCGAATCTTTCTTCTGATGACGCACAGCAAAGCTGGAGGTACCTTTAGATTCATCCTAGTTTTTTTTTATAAAAAACACAAGTAGTATGTTATTGATGAATATTAAGCTACTGTTGCATGACAATGATTTGCTTGTTTTTGCTTTTAGCATTGCCTCTGGCTGTAGGGATTACACCTTCTGAGAGTAAAGAAATTTTGACTAGTTTGTTCACACTAATGAAGAAAGTCTTGCCAGAAGACAGTTTTTATAATCGTGGTAAAAGTGTTGGGCCAGAGTTTGTTATGACAGACGATAGCACCTCTGAACAAGCAGCACTTATGAATGCTTGGCCACAGTAAGTGTTATATCACTTTGTTTAATTTGTTTAATAAATCATTTCTAACAGAAATTAATTATGGGGAGTAAGATTTGGTAGGTTTTTTCTGCTTTATTGTATTAATAAAGGTAAGAAAAACATATAGTAAAATCATTTCAATTTCCAGGTGTGAGCAGTATCTTTGTCAGTTTCACATTTTGCAAGCAGTTTGGCGATGGCTGTTGCTCAGCTCTCACAAAATTGAACGTTCAGATCGACCAATTCTTTTTGCATGGACAAAAAAATTAATGTTTGCAGGAACAGAGGCTGAACTACTTATAAAGTAAAGAAAACAATTATCCAGTTTAATTATTAGTTTTAAACAGCCTTGACAGTACAAACAATATTACCATATAGATATTGTTGAAATGCAATATATACATACATACATACATACATACATACATACATACATACATACATACATACAAACAAACGTTGAAAGCGACCAGGAGCGGGGAAAGAAGCGGGAGCGAGAGAGACAAGCATTAGAAAAACCTTTAAAAACCCCGGGCAACGCTGGGTACCCCACTAGTATAATTATATTTATTTATCAGTCACTGCTCTGAAGTTTTTAAAATTTATCATAGTGCAAAACTTTACTATTATGGTTATTATAACAATTTAAATAAATTAATCACAATTTTTTGTCAATTGTTAGGTTTGAACAGCTGCGAGTTGATCAACTTGTCAACAAATATTCGAACTTCCTTGAGTATGTGATAAATCTATGGGAAAGGAGAATGAGATGGTGTTCGTCATTCAGAAGTGGAAAAAAACTGAGAGGAAACAACACAAACAATTATGTTGAAGCGTCCATGCGCATTCTTAAGGACCAGGTTAATTTCTTGCATTTAATGTGCTCAAGTTTTTGACTGTAGATGTAACTATAATATATTTGTTAAGAAATGCTTATTAGTTTATTTTCTGTTAATTTTTTTATTCATGCCGCATAATTTCTATGCTTTTAAAGCTAATGTTTATGTTGTTATTTCAATTTACTGGTTCAGTTTCAGTAAGCATAATTTTTTTATATTATTTGCATCTAGTCGTTATAGCTAACCAAAAACAGCAAAAAAATTATTGTCATTTTTTATAAAAGTATCTTTTTTTTAGATATTCCATCGAACTAGAGCATTCAATCTGGTTCAAATGCTTCAGTTTGTAAGCAAGAAGTTTTCATCTTATTACGAAAGAAGGCTTCTTGATTTTTCTTCAAATCGTCTCCAGAGACCACCTGCAAGGTTCCCAAAATATGAAGGCCAACTTATTACCCAAACCTCAAAAGATTTCTTTGAGGTTTCATCGTCTCAACCACATAAAAATGAAAGCTATGTGGTTAATCTAGCAACATTCATCTGCACATGTTTTGCTGGCTGTACAGGCAAAATGTGCAAGCACATCTACTATGTCTTGTCCATGCAACCACATGCAGGTCACAATTACCATGCTAGTGATCTTAGGGAATTAATGTTTGTGGTTGCCTGTGGACATCGACCTGTTGATGGATGGCTAGATAGCTTGCATGGTGGAGGCCCTGATACATTCTCTAATTGTGAAAACTCAATCCCAGATCATGAGAACTCAATCCCAGATCATGAGAACTCAAACCTTGAATCTGCAGGCCTTCAAATTCCAGACGAGCAATATGAAAGTGCTGTAAAAGAATTCTACAGGATGTGTGAGGAACGCATTTTCAGTCATGGAAAAAGAAACAAAGAGCAATTTTTTCCAGCTGTTTGCTCTGCCATAAAAACTTTAAAAACCGTGGCAACTGCGAATGCTGCTGCGAGTGTACTGCACACACTGGGAAAATATTGTGGAGGCGGCAACGCCTCAGCGAAACGCAGTACAATTTCTGTTCAATCAACTGCCTTGGCTCGCCGAAGAAAAGTGTTGCGAGGAAGTGCTCCAGGGGAACCAGGCCGTCCCAGAAAATTGGCAATTCTTCGCGACAATCTTCACGATTACAGCATGCCAAGGAGACGCCTGCTTGCACCTGCTCGTCATAACTTGTCTGAATGTGTAAATAGAAATATTGGACTTGGAAAAACTCATTTTAAAAAGTGATGCAGCATTTTGTTTTTTTTTTAGTGTTCTTTATTGTTTTTTGTGCAAACAAAATATTGTTCTATTAGTGTTCTATTATTGGTTTTATTTGCGTGTTTGTTCTTTACTGGTTTCAAAAAAAATTCTAAATTCCATAGTCATTTGAAAGTTACGTATGTTTTTCATGAATGTATATATATATATATATATATATATATATATATATATATATATATATATATATATATAGATATAGATATATATATATATATATATCCAATATTGCATAAGTTGTTCTATTAGTGTAATAACTTTCTTTGGTTCTTTACTGTTTTTTGTGCAATTTTTTTATTGGGTTCTCATTTTTATAGTCATTTAAAAGTTTGTCATATTTGTCATGCTTACATATCAAGTATTGCATAAGTTCTATTAGTGTAATAACTTTGTTTTGAATCTTTACTGTTTTTTGTGCAATGTTTTTTATTGGGTTCTCATTTTTATAGTCATTTAAAAGTTTCTCATATTTGTCATGTTTACATATCAAGTATTTAGGAGAGTGGTATAAGTTGTTTTATAAATGTTATATTGTTTCTATCTTCATTTTGAAAATTATGACAAGGAAATATAAAGCAGTGCTTCATTGTCTATGTCTTCAGAATTTCTTTGAAATTAGGAACATTTCTAAATCGATTCATTTCAAAGTAAAACTTTAAATAACTATTACTGTGTTAAACAGGTTATAGATGTGTTTAGCTTAAAACAAGAATATAGCATAACAAGATTTCAAGTGGTTTAGATAGAATAGCTACAGAATGAAATTTAACAACATGGTTTAAAGTGGTTCAGTGTGACAACCACTACAAAATAAAGTTGAAATCCAATCTTTCAAAGCATTATTTTGAAGCTGTTGATGGATTTAAAAAAACTACTTAACTAAGCAAGGTTCAAGCGTTTACTAGTGGTACTGGATTGATTATGGTCAAACCTAATCTAGAATACTGTGTATATCATTGATAGTATATATCAATGGTGTATATAGACTAGAGTCCATACCCAAAAAAATAATTTTAAGAAAAAGTTTATGGATATAATTATCTTCAAAAGTTGAAAGTGACCCTTAAGCAGAGATTTTTCAGTAGCTTGGCTGTCAGCTTAGTGGCTTAAACAGTAACAGTAAACCATTAGATTAGAGTAGAATAGTAGAAGTTCAAGATAACTCATTTCTTAGCCATACTTTGGCTTCTTTGTTGGGGACCCTCGAACATAGTTTTGAGTCGTCTGCAAAATTTGAAAACCCAAGTTTTAGTGAACTTTAACTTTAATGACAAGTGTTTCGGAGAAAAAATTTAGTGCAGAGCAGTTGAGCGCAGTGTAAACATTTCAAAAATACACTAAGCACGTGATTGGCATTTCCATTGACGACTAGTGCAGAATTAACATAGCCAGTGCTGTTCTATATATAGCACACTAATTAATATGCAATTGGAAGTTTCCGAGGCTGTTTGTATATTCGCAAGCTCAGATGCTGCAAAAGACGCTTTCTACGCCGATCTACAAGCTGCGACTGATTCTATACCGCAAACCGAAGTTACCATATTGGCAGGCGACTTTAACGCTCACGTCGGCGACAACCGTAGTGGCTGGGAAGAAACGCTTGGACGATTCGGCCACGGAAAAATCAACGACAATGGGCAGCGACTGTTGTCGTTTGCGTCAGTAAACAACCTCGTCATTGGCAACAGCCTCTTCCAACACCCGAAGAAACATCGGCTCACGTGGAGAAACTCGTCGGGGAAAGATTCGGCCATGCTCGACTACGTTCTGATCAACAAGCGTTTTCGATCGACGCTCAACGACGTTTGAGCAATGCGTGGCCCTGATTGCGGATCTGATCACTACCTAGTGCGGGCAAAAATACAACTTCGACTCCAAAAAGCAAAGAAGAAGACGCCGGAGGCTGTAAAGAGAAACTGGACGTGCCTACGCGATCCGGCAGTTCGACACAAATTCCAGCTTGCTTTATCGAACAAGTTTGCGATCCTCAATACATTGGACGATGTCAACGATGAAGAAAAACAAATAACCAAATCCGTCATCGAATGTGCGGCGCCGTTATGTCCACCGATCCGTCGACGAACGCAGCCATGGATTTCGGATGAGTGTCTGGATTTAGTAGCTGAGCGGAAAAGAATCAAACACGTCGATTTCGAACAATACCGGCGACTTAATCAAGAGGTAAGGCGGAAAATGAAGATCGAGCGAGAGGTGTATTGGAACGATGTTACAGCCGAAATGGAAGAAGCCGCATCACGACACGAATATCGAACATTGTATCAGACACTACAACGTTTAGGCGGAAAAACGAAATCGATCAACGATGACATCAGGAAAACGGATGGAAAGTTTGTTAGTTCGTCCTCCGATCGATTACAGAGGTGGCGGGAATTCTTCCACGAACTGCACAACCACGATCCGCCTGCAGGACCAGCCGCGGACCCGCCACAAATCGATCAACCGCAGATCCCATTTCCCGTCGACGTACCAACAATCGCCGAAGTGAAAGCGGCCGTCAAATCGCTCAAGAACGGAAAAGCGCCGGGCATCGATCAAATTACAGCCGAGATGATCAAAGCTGGTGGTGACATTCTATTGCAACGTCTACACGTCCTATTGACATGCATCTGGGACACGGAGTACGTACCATCAGCGTGGAAGAAAGCGATCGTCGTTCCCATTTTGAAGAAAGGAGACAGTCGAGAATGCAAAAACTACCGCGGCATTAGTCTCCTTTCAATCGTTGGAAAAGTATTCACGAAGATCATTCAGTCACGACTACAAAAACATTGTGAACAATCGTGCCGTGAGGAACAGGCCGGATTTCGACCGAATCGTGGATGCATCGATCAAATCTTCGCACTACGCCAACTCGTAGAAGAGAGGGTTCGATGTGGCCGGCGGACTGTTGTTGTCTTCATCGACTTCAAATCGGCTTTCGACTGCATCCATTGGCCATCATTGTGAACATACCACCGAAAGTCATCCGTTTGTTACAAGCGTCGTATAGTGGTTCGACCAGCTGCATCCGAATTCGAAACGACCTATCGGACGAGTTTACCATTCAAACCGGTGTCCGACAGGGAGACGTCGCCTCTCCGCTTTTATTTAACGTCGTGATCGATGCGATCATGAGGAAATCGTACGAAGGAAGGCGTGGTGTTCAATACGACAAAAACAACTTTGTCACTGATCTGATGTTCGCGGACGATAGCGCCGTATTCGCCGACACCGACGTGGAAGCTACAGATTGCCTAAACGACATCGGCTATATTGCCAAGTCATACGGCCTAAAGATCAACGCCGAGAAGACCAAGGTATTAACAACGGACGGGTCGCCAGCTCATGTCCACCTAAATGATGTCCAGATCGAGCAAGTGACGAAATTTAAATACCTAGGATCGATCGTGCAGGAAAAGAAGACATCGTCGTCGGCCGACGTCCACAGCCGCGTTGGCCAGGCGACTGCGGCATTTGCAGCGCTCAGATGGTGCGTTTGGAAGAGAACGAACATTGCAATCAAGACAAAAATTCGTCTTTACCGAACATTGATTCTTCCGATCCTCCTATATGGCTCGGAGACATGGACATTGTTTAAATCCGATGTGAATAGACTTGAAGTATTCCATATGCAATGCCTGCGGCGAATACTGGGAGTCTCCATCTGCGACCGCATTCGAAACGAGACGATCGTGAACGGTGTGATCGACAACCACTGATCGACGAACACATCCAAAAACGGCGACTACGGTGGTTCGGGCACGTCTGCCGAATGGATGGTAAACGGCTTCCCAATAGTTTACTTTGGCGGGAGCGACCGCCTGGCTGGCGCATCCAACGTTCGGCGCCAAAGAAAACATGGCTGAAAATTATTGATGGGGACCTCAAGAGGAAGCGACTGACCGCCGATGGGGCGAGAAGGGTTGCAGCCGATCGAGGAAAATGGAAGATTGTCGTGGAAGACGTTCGTGGTCCCGTGGCACCGACAGCAGCGTATTGGCTTCGAGGACATCCTCCTCCCCAAGCGCCGGCTACGGACTAAATAATAATAATAAATAATTTTTGTTATGTTGTAAAATAAAATAAAGTTAACTGAAAATTGTACTCTATATACCCAATTTTAAACAGAAAATTTAAAAAAAAAATTTGGGGCTCAATTGAGCTACTACGATTAATTCTCGTACACCTTTGATCTAATGTCTCCCCTCTTGTTACGCGTCTGGTTAAGACCTGCAAGATCACGATTTTTTTTTAAATAGATAGGTACCTACTTACTACTACCTACCTCTCTGTTCTGACATACATCAATTTATTTATTTTCCAATTTTTAAAGTGCTTTAAAATCAGACAAAAGATTATAAAAAGCACTCAATAGTAGACTGAAAAAACAATCGCACAAATGATAAATGTTTAAATTGTCATATTAAAGGATAGGTGAGTGAAGTGAGTTTTATAATTTATAAATTTGCTGATGACACAAAGTTATCCATGAAAGTAGAGTGTGAGCTGGATGCCGACATTTTAAGGAAAGATCTTGCAAAAATATACCAATGGTCCCTAGACTGGCAAATGATGTTCAACGTAGATAAATGCTCAGTGATGCACATGGGTAAGAGAAATCAAGAGTTTCAGTATGAGATGGGAGGAATATTGTTGAAGACATCTGAAGAGGAAAGAGATCTGGGAGTTGTAGTACACAATAGCGGCAAACCATCAAGACAGTGTGCGGAAGCAGCAAAGCGAGCCAATAAGATCTTAGGATTGGTCAAGAGAACAATAATAAGTCGAAACCAGGAAATAATTATCAGACTATACAAATGTTTGGTAAGACCACATCTAGAATATTGTGTACAAGCTTGGAGCCCTGTTTTAAAAAAGGACATCGTAGTGTTGGAGAAGGTACAAAGGAGGGCTACAAAGTTGATTAAGCATTTAAGCCAGTTACCTTACGAAGAAAGATTAAAACAATGCGGCTTAACAACTCTAGAGAAAAGGAGAAGTAGGGGTGACTTGATCGAAGCCTACAAGATAATAACAGGAAAAGAGGATTTAACACCAGCAATGTTTTTCAAACAACCACCGATTCAAAGCACTAGGGGACATAGATTCAAGCTTTTTAAAAAACAAGAAAAGACTTTAAAAAAGGCTTTTTTTAGTTCTAGAGTGGTAAACATATGGAATGACTTGGACGATGACACTGTAGCATCTGAGACTACCACATCTTTTAAAGTAGCGCTATCCAGGCATGGATACTGATTTTTTATGCAATTATTTATTTTTATTAGTTTATTTATCTATTATTATCATTTATTTTATTTTATTCTATTTATTATTATTTTTAATTCGAAGTGGTTGTCTATAGGCGTAAAGTCTTCTAAACCACTATAATAAACGTTATCTTATCTTAAACGTTATCTTAACTGTTTTTTAAGGAATCTTTATCAAAAGAGATGGAAGCTGGTATTTCTTCCGTTACATTGGAATCACGCTGGGTTTACTTACCTTTTAAGAACTCAACGAAATGTAAGTAGGTACATTTGCCATCTTAATATCAATATATCTCAAAGAAAATAAAACGTAAATTTAGGTTTTTGTCAATGAAATTAATAGAAAATTAGTTATTTGATTTTTTTCTTGCGACTTACTAGGTTGGACAGGGAGAAAAAAGGTGTTGCCAAAGTCCTGATAAACACATTTTCTAACTTTTCATGGAACCGTTTTCCTCTTTCACCTACATTACAACCTCTACGTTATTCTTTGCGCCTTTGAATTTAAGAAAAGACGCTTTGTAAGTTTATTTGATTGATTTGTAGAAGAACGTTAAATATATAATATAAATTTTACTGATTGCTTTCCTAAATGCCGTAAAAATAACAGAAAAATACTGAAAAGGTTGAGAGGTCAAAGAGTTATTTTCAAATTTTGCTGGTCTTGTTTGCTTACTTGCTCGCATTATATCTTGCTTACTTGCTTGCATACTAGCTTGCTTACTTGGTTGTAAGCTATCTTGTTTAATTGCTTGCATACTAGCTTGTTTAATTGCTGGCATACTAGCTTGTAAATTCTGGAAGTAAAAATTAAGAAATTTTCCGCCATAAAATCGAACTGAAACTTGGAATGCAGATTCATTCCTCACGACAATGCATTCTATTGAATTTTTAAAATCAAAAAAACTTTTGCTCATTAATTAATTTTTTTGCCTATCTTTGAGAAAAACAACATATCAAACATAATTATATAAACATTTATATCTATAAATTAAAAAAAATGTTGTTTTAAAAAACAGATTTGTAAAAAATCTAGTTTTTTACTGCTTGCAAAGTTTGCTTGTTGGGCATTTTCTTGTTTCTTGTGGTTAACCCTTGAAAGTGAAAATTAGCAAACTTTCCGTCATCCAATCAAGCTGAAACTTGGAATGCAAGCTCGTTCCTCGTGACATTGCATTCAATTGAATTTTTGAAATTTTCTAATGAAAAAATAAATAAATAAATAAAAAAGAAATAAAAATTAATTTTAATTTTACATTTTAATTAAAAAATTGTTTTATCAAAGTTCTAAAAAACAAACCCAAAATATAATAAATTAAAAAAAACCTGTTCTTTTCGATCTTTTATTAAGTCTTAATTCAACTGGAATGTACTTTAATATGAACGTAAAACTTGACAGCGAACTCGAAAAATTGGTGAAGAAAAAAAAACCATCAGGAAATTTCTCCATCACAGCAAACAACAAAAACACACAAAAACCACAGAAAGTAAAATTAAAAACAAAGAAACTGAAATTTAGACAAGTTTAATTAGACGAATGCGTCTCTATGGCGACCGGAGAAGGAAATTAAAAGAAGAAGGTCGAATTTCTTCGTGGGATTACATAAGAAAAGTTGGAATAGAATTGAGTTGTTGTTGTTTGTGAATGAAAAAATAAATGAATAAAACGAGCTATCAAAATAAGTAAATTATTAAACAGCTTTTGAGTTAAACGAGTTTGAAAAAACTTTTTTTTTTGAAAAATTTGCCGCGATAGTGTTTCGAGAGTTTTTAGAAAATTGAAATTTCGCTCGAGTGAAAAAAAAGATGAAAATTGTGTTTAAACTTTTATGAGGCTTGGCAATCATTAAAATGGGAGGTGGAGCAGAGAAGGGGGGCGTGGAAGACCATTATGAATTAGAAGAAGAACAACGTGGGAGAGTCGGGTCGGAGGATAAATAGGGACATGGAGAGGGAGGTAACAGAAATTTTTTTTATGAAAATCGAGTAAAGAGAGGTTTTTTCAGTGGAATTTATTTTTCAAAATAATTTTATTAATCATTAATTTATAATAATAATAATAAATACAAAATTTTCTTTCTTTATTATCATGGTCACAATCAGGGTAATTATTATCATAGGCCACACCACCACCAATACCATCATCATTAACATCAGCATCATCGTCATCATTATCATAATCGATATCATCAGCATATGTCTTCATCGTCGTAATCAAGAAAATCATTGTCACCGTTATTAAATAATGCTAATAATAACAATAATAATATTATTATTATTAAAATTAATTATGTTATAATAATGATAACATTAGATGTATACAAATTATATAATAGAGAGAAAGAATGGGAAAGCATGAATGAATGGCGCTGATGACATCACGGTGTCACGGTTTATTATAGCTACAAAAATAATCTCAGAGAACATTCTCGATTCATCATCACCACCATCATAATCACCATCACCACCACTATCATCATCAGCATCATCATCATCACCACCATCACCACATCTATCATCTATCATCATCATCATCATCATCATCATCATCATCATCATCATCATCATCATCATCATCATCATCATCATCATCATCATCATCATCATCATCATCATCATCATCATCATCATCATCATCATCATCATCATCATCATCATCATCATCATCATCATCATCATCATCATCATCATCATCATCATCATCATCATCATCATCATCACAACCACCACAACCACCACAACCACCACAACCACCACCACCACCATAATCATAATCATCATGATCATGGTCATGGTCATGGTCGTCATCATGATCATCTTCGTCATCACCATTACCATCACCATCACCATCATCATCATCATCAACATCAGATCCTTATAGAGCAACTTGGAATGCAACCGGAAGAGTAAGATAAGAAAAACTGATCAAACGTTCCACTAGCTTAAAATGTAAATTTACAATCGAAATGTAAACCGCGTAATCCGAGATAAGTTACATGAGAAACGACTGTAAATGTACCCCGGCATCCTGTTAATTGAGACTCGTAAAGAGAAATAAATGCAGAATGTTTGTGATAAAGATGGAGAAGATTCGAGAGAAACACGCCGAAGGAATAAAAAATGAAATAAAAAAAAGAGAGATGGCAAATTATTTATTTATGAAAAAAATATTTCGAAGCATGATTTTAAATAAAATTCTAAAATGCGTTAATCTAAAATCTTATCAAAATTTAAGATGTAGCTAACGGCTTGGAAAAGTACCGGACCAAAAGCACTAAATCTGCGCCGACCGAAAGTTTAGCGGCTAAAAAATTTATATTTAAATATATTTACACAAAGGTCTTAAAAAATTGACATAAACAAACTAAAAAAGCTCCGATAAATACGACGAAAAAGAAAGAAATAAAAGAAAAAAAACTTCAAGATTAAAAAAACCGATTATCGTCTTGTGGCCAGAAAAATAATTCTCGGAAGAATGCCAAGCAGATACAGCTGGATGAGTCTGGACATGCGCGTAGAATAATTTGAGCTTCGACAGACAGACTACTTGCTTCCGACGTGGTTCGGCAGCGTGGTAGCCGTTGCGCTGCTGCTACTACCTCTTGGAATATCCCGCGGCCGGAGTGGTGGAGTTTCGCTTTCCGTCTTGGACGAATCGGATATTTCCGAAGTCTGCGTGGTATCGGTTTCGGTCAGTTTGTCGTTCAGGAAGCGGTTTTCTTCCTGCAAGTACTTCAAACGATCTTTTAATTCTTCAACTTCGTCCATCAGTCTTGCAGCATCGCCTTCCTGTTTCGAGTCAGCCAGCTTAGCCGAGGAGCGGACATCCAGAGGATTGCGGCTTGAGTCATCATCGCAGCGCGCTTTAGTTTCGGTCAAGGATTTCCGGTGAGTCGATCGAGTGATTTTTTCTTGGCTCGGCTGCGGCGAGAGGTTGAGAGAGTTATGTCTCTTCAGTCTAAGTCTGTTCTGCAGCTCATTTTTTTCATTCATCGGCTGCAGTTGGTTGAGTCGCGTCGGCTGAACAATCAGCTTTTGCTGAGTAGCAGCTAAGTCGGAACGATGCGGCTCCATGGTTTGTGAGCTGATAGCGGGGTCTTGGGACATGTTGCGCAATATCTGTTGATTGAGTTGGAAATATTGTTGTTGGTTTATAATTTGTTGCTGTTGTTGAGACCGCTGGTAGTTGTTGAAAGCTTGATGTTGGGCGCCGCTTAAAATAAATGGCTGTTGAATTGGAAGTTGCATCATGGCTTGCAATGGCTGCTGATGTTGAAACAGCTGCTGGTCGTACTGTCCTGCCACAGGAGCTTGCATGTAGCAGCCGAGCACTGTTTCATTACTGGCTAAGCCTAAGCCGGTACCGCAACTGCTGTTCTGTTCTGGAGGACCAGCTTGAGCCGCCGATAGTGGCATTGAAATAGGAAATTGAGAAAATTCAACACAGCTTGGGGCTTGCTGCTGGTGAAACTGCTGTTGCTGTTGAAGCTGTTGCTGGAGTTGTTGCTGTTGAAGTTTAACAAGCAGTATTTGTTGATCGAGTGAAGTATTTCCCAATATCTGATACTGATTACTTGAATCTGAAACGATAGGAGATGTCTGAGAAAATATAAAAGAGTTTCGAATTGGCGAGCTTGGAGGTATCAGAGATGACGGGTGTAGCTGAATTTGAGAATTTTGAACACCGAAGTTAATCGGGTGAGCCGATAGTTGAAGAGTGGCAGGAAATATTTTGTCGGAGCCGAGAGGAACCGATTCGTGAAGCAGATTAGATCCAGCTAATTGTTGCTGGTAATCTTGGAAGAGGTTTTGATTTTGTAGAAGTAACTGTTTTTGTTGCAGTTGCTGCTGTAGAGAATTGTTCATAGCTGCTAGCGTGTTTGTCTTAGCCGTTAGTCGGTCTTCGCCGAAGAAAAAATTTACGCTCGATGCAGCGCTGTTTGACTCTGTAACTGTTTCATTAACCAGTGAAGCAGACTGCGGAGTTGAATAATTCTCGGTTGTATCCGCTTGGGACGAGTTTGTCCCACTAAAACATCGGCTAACTGTTGGCAAGTTGTAGTTAGTCGTGGTCGCTGTTGTTGTCGTCAAATCGAAAGCGGTATTAGCAGAGGAAAGATCAGCATAACAGTTAGCCGATTCGGTGGCTGATCTGAGCGCCGGCTGCAAGTCGCTGCTGTCTCCTGGTGCAAGCATTAACATCGGTTCCTGAGTAGGAACAACCAGCGGAGAAACCGAGCTGTGATCCGGCGAAACTGAATGACTACTAAATAACGACAGCGACAGCTGCTGCGGCGACAGGGCGCTGAGGAAGCTAGCGTTAGTCGGCTGCATGCCAAAGTTTTCTTTGAACGACTGAAGCAGATTTGAATGACGATTAGACGCATATGGAGACGTCGAAGCTGAAGCTGCCAGACTGTTTAAAATCACCGTTGGAGAAAGTGGTGAATTGGCCAAAGAAGACCCAAAATATGGAGACAGGTTCTGCACAATTGGCCGATTGGTTGATGAGAGGTTCATGCCTGGAAAGTTGATCATTGATCGTTGTTGCTGTTGATGGTAGTGTAGGTTGCTACGGAGTAAGCTTGGATCTAATAAAGTAGGGTAAGTCTGATCGCTCTGGTATCTGGTTTAAAATTAGAAACATCTTATATATATTTTTTTAATTGAAATGTTAAAAAATTATCGGTGAAAAAACGTACCCTTGCTGTACTGAGGAGCCGAACTGGCTGAACGGCATATTTTGAAAGGTTGATATTTTCGCTTCTGATTCGGTGACGACGTTTTCAGCGTCATTCGCTAAAGCTGCTAGCGCCGTGCCCGAACTCCCGCTAGCTCTGTCGCCGTCACTGCAGCCGGCTAAGCTGATAGTCGGCTGGTTATGAGGGTAAAAACGCACCGAATGAATCAGCATCTTTTCCAGGGGTATTTTTCCAGAAGATTCAACCAAGCCTGGAGTGCTTTTACTTCTTGGAATCCCTGTAGGTGTAAAATAAATTGATTGCTCAACTATTTAATTTAGGGGTGATATATGACCATATTAGTTTACGTGGTCATGGACCCGCGGTTTTCAAGCCTCACCAGTAAAAATACTTTAACAGTTTGGGTATATTTTGAACATGGAGATTTAATGTGTCTATTATATCAAGAAAGCTCGTGTTATAATGTTATAATGTTAGATTAGCCTTGGGAGAGAATAAAAGTAAGAAAAAAGTGTGCAAGGCAGGCACACAAAAACTCGTTCGACGAAATCTTAAACATAACTTGAAAGGACATTTTGATGTTTATAGTGTTCAGATTGTAGTTTCGTTACAACAGACGAGAAAGAAAACTCGTAAGCTATAAAATAAAAAAAGAAGTTTTTTAAATCATTTTAAAGTCCTGGAAAGCAAAAAGATTTTTTTTTGTAAAATAAAATCACCGGCGCTAACGAAATTTGGTCGAAATTATAAAAGAAAAGATCGCAAGACGAATACTAATGCAAATCTAATCATGAAGACCGAGACCGTATCTCTCCTTGAATTAAGTCCAGCGCTCATCAGCGCTCGAGTTTTTTTCAATCGTTGTTTTTCGTCGATGTTTTATAACATTAATTTCTCATTTTTAATGGAAAACCTGGATAGAGTGAATGAAACAGCTCTGTCTGAATTGGAGTTAAACATCGATCAAATGAGTATATTTTCCGTATTTAAGACCACGATTGATAATATTTTCAAATTAGCATATTTTCCGGATTTAAGACAGGTGATCCCAGACTTCGATTGGTAATAGTTTCTGAAGCATTGTTACCAAATAACTCCGTAACCCCTTTCCGAATAGAGGAAATTTTCCATTGCCATGAAACTCCCGGCTCGTATTACTACCCACGCTTCTGGCTGAAGTGCGTGTCAGGTTTCTATAAGGGGAAAACTATCGTGACAGCAAATGAGGAAAACAAGATGTCGGTTTGCCAGAGCTAATCGGCTACTGCACATAAGTCGTCAGCCTGGGAAGAACTGAGTCACGTTCTCGGTTTTGGACGGTTTCTCAGGGGGTCAGACCGGTATAGCACTACCCCCGGACTAACCTCAAACCTATATGTGCTGCACGCACGATTGTTTCGTGCCATATAAAAATGTGAAAGAAAATTCAACAAACACATCGTCTGAATGACAGATACAAAAGTTAACAAAAAAAAGACAGCCTTAAATTCTTGAGGATTGACTTCGCTTGAATAATCATCAAACAATACTTTTATTAATAATAGTAATAGCTGTCATAAATAGAAGGACAACGTTAGAGTTGAATAATTAACAAAAGTACGAAGCCCAACATGAGCCTAAAAAAAGTGAGAGTTTTCAGTTTTCTGCGGGTGATTTCCAGGCGTCAACCGGAGAAAGAAAAGGCGATCGTCCTGGCTCTTCTAAAACCTTTTTACTGCGTCTTAGTTCATAGCGTTTCAGTCCTTTGAACAGGACAATGTTGAAGAAGTTTTCTTTTTTTTTTGATGGATGGATGGATGGATGGATGGATGGATGGATGGATGGATGGATGGATGGATGGATGGATGGATGGATGGATGGATGGATGGATGGATGGATGGATGGATGGATGGATGGCTGGATGGATGGATGGATGGATGGATGGATGGATGGATGGATGGATGGATGGATGGATGGATGGATGGATGGATGGATGGATGGATGGATGGATGGATGGATGGATGGATGGATGGATGGATGGATGGATGGATGGATGGATGGATGGATGGATGGATGGATGGATGGATGGATGGATGGATGGATGGATGGATGGATGGATGGATGGATGGATGGATGGATGGATGGATGGATGGATGGATGGATGGATGGATGGATGGATGGATGGATGGATGGGTGGATGAGTGGATGGATGGATAGATGGATGAACGGACGGACGGATGAATGGATGGATGGACAAATGGGTGGATGAATAAATAAAGAAAATAAAAATTATTATCGAGAAGAAAAGAACACAATAACATAGAAATATTCAGTAGAAACAAACCAATAACGAATAATACATGACATAATATACAAAACCAGAGCGGTATATAAAAGATCAGAGAATAGCACTCGGGCCAATATTGCTTCCAATGCAAATTCTTCGCCCATTACGGCTGACCGATCTGAGCGTGGACCGGCTACGCCATAATGTAACAGGTTCGTTTCCTGGTCTCTCCTACATGTAAGATGATTGCATTTTTTTGGTGTTCTTGGACGATTGTTACTTTGAACTTTGAACTATGACGTCGAGACGTTTGACGTTTTGTTGCTGATTTGATCGTCATCAGCATCGGTGTCATTCGGATGACCATGACACGACTATCATCATCACCACCGACACTACCGCTCGTATGGAAGGACACGAAAACAGAACATTCAATTTATTGAAGTTTATTTAGAGAACTTTGAAAAAAAGAGAAAAATATATAGAAAAAAGAGAGAAAGAAAAAAAGAGAGAAAAAACTGAAAAAATAGAGAATAGGGGTGATGATAGTAATGATAGTGTTGATGATAGTGATGATGGTTGTTATATATATATATGTTTATCTATATGTTATATATATATATATATATATATGTATATGTATATAAATTAATATCGATGACCTATTTCCTTAACGGTAACGTCCCGGTTACAAGAGTTATAATTATTATTCTAAAACCAGTTACATTCTGTAAATCGATACCTGATTTCTGAACAAATAAACATCACAACAATGGTGTTGATGATAATGATGATAATGATGATGGTGTTGTTGATGATAAAGATGATGAAAGTGATGAATACTGACGAGAGCAGAAAAAAACATTGAATGAAAAAAAACTTGATGAAATGCGAATGAGTGAACAGAAGTGAAATGGAGTGAGGAGTGCTCGATCAACGGTCAGTCGGCAAAGAAAATTCAGTGAAACGTGAAACGATCTCTATGCCAGTTTTATCTGCTCCATATATTTATAATATTGGTACTGGATAGTTGTGGCTGTGGTGGTGTTGATAGTGATGAGTCAGTGATGACAGTAGTGATATGGGCGATGAGCGGTAATGATGATGATGATATTGATGATAGTGATGATGATGATATTGATGATAGTGATGATGATGATATTGATGATAGTGATGATGATATTGATGATGGTGATATTGATGATAGTGATGATGATATTGATGATGGTGATGATTATTGTGCTGATGGCGATGATGATAATAATGATGGTGGTGATGATTATAGTAATGACGGTAATAGTGGTTACAACAAAAATAATTCAAATTAAAAATAAAAAACTATCAAAAGAGACAGAAAGAAAAAGACACACAGATTCAGACATGCAGACATAACAGGACACGAGGAGGTAGAGGCAGAAGAACAGACAGCCTGTTTGCTCATGGGCAATGTGAGTATTGAGTGAACGCAGTAGCACTAATTAGAAAAAGTTCCTAATTGAGTGTCTTCTCTTCTCTTTCTCTCCGTTGCCTTTGTTGTCCGTTTCAAAATTTCTCTGATACTATTTTTCACTTTTCCCCCGCTCTCTCTCTTTCGCTATTTCTCTTTTTTTCTTTTCTTTAGTTTTTCTCTTTTTTATTTTTGATCTCTCACTATTTTTTATTTTTCACTTTTTTATCTCTCGCTATTTCTTATGTTTCTATTTTTTTCTATTTTTTCTTTTTCTTCCTCTTCGTTTTCTCTGTTTTTTCCATTTCTTTTGACTTCAGCCATGTTTTACTTTCATCTTTTTTTGTTTTCCTTTTCCATAAATTACACTTATAATTCTTTTTATTATTTCAGAATACGCGTTGTTATGTTTCATCTCAAAAATAACTAAAAATATTTTTTTAGAACTAAAAAACTCATCGCGTGACCGAATGCAGTCGAAAGATGTCGCGAAAAAGCTATAAATAGACCCAGAATGATTGACACTAGACCCAGCCCAATTTTTGTTTGTTGCCCCGCCTCTTTAATCAAAGGTCAAACAAGGTCAAAACCAAAGACAATTTTTTTAAGAAATAGAAAAAGAGAACAAATAAATAGAGAGTGAGCGAGCGAGAGAGAAGGTGAAAAGAGAGAGAGAGAGAGAGAGAGAGTACAGGGACAGTTTAGCAGGGGTCATTGAACTTTTCGGTTCAATAATTTAGCTGACGTGGCTTTGTACTGTAAATGTTTTATATCATATAATTTTGCCTCTATTTGGCCCATTTAAATTATTTTAAATGGGGCTTATTATTTTGTATTGCAGTAAATAAAATAATTTGATATAATATTTATTATTATTATTATTTATGTTTTTTTTATTTAATATACTTAATATTATAATGTTTTGATTTAATAAAATATGTTTTATATATTTCTTTTATTTATTATAGTTAATATTTTAGTATTTTAATGTAATAAAATATATTTCATTTGTTTGTTAAAATATTATATGAAAACACATTTTGATATGTCTTGCGAGACCCTGCAAATTTTCAGCATCCAGGTATTTCTAATTTTAGCATCCTGATTTAACTAATTGATTGGTTAGATGATTACTCGATTGAAAAACAAACATCAATCAAAAACAACCTACCTTTCACGGTGTCCTCTTCCAGTGGTGATTTCTTCTTATACTTTTCCATCCTCTTGACAGCGATGGCTTCCAGACGAACCCTGGCCGTAGGGTAGTCTTTCAAGACCTCCCAGAGATCGCTCTTCGACAAGCAGAAAAGGTCAGAGTATCCCACGGATCTAACAGAGGCGGTTCTCCTGTTACCCGTGTGACCCATGTTCAAGATGCTTATCTCGCCGAAGTAGCTGCCCGGTCTAAGAGTCGCCAGTACAGTCTTGCCGTTGTCCGCCACCACTTGGAGTCGGCCGCGATTCACCACGTACATTTCTTTGCCAACCTCACCTGTGAAATGAAATTTGAAATTTATTAATTTTTAATTTTAAAAAATAAATAAATAATATTCGATGTGGAATTTTCGAAAAATCTTTCATAAATTCTCAACGTTAATGTCTGCTCGATTTGAACTCTTGACCCTGTTATGTCAGACATCTAATTTCATTGGTTGGGACAGATATGAAATCCATAAAATTTGATTGGATAAAAAAATATCAAATGTTATTTTTGTTCCTTTTTGTTCTGAGATTTTTTTTACATGAAAACGATTACAGACATCATCATTTACCATTACTACCATCAGACTAACATCATTACCAGTACCGCTAACATTACCACCATCATTAACCCACATTATCATAATCACCACCACCATACTTACCCACATTCATCATCACAATCAAAACCAACATCATTATCATCATCACCACGATCAAGATGATCATCATCATCACCCCTTGCCACTATCACAATCATCACCACTGTTAATCAAATCTTATATTCAGTGACGTAACACCTCATAATTCCATCACGGCAGCTTTCAAATAATCTTTCCTTCATATTGAAGGTTTCACAGGCCGCCCAAGCAGCAAAAACAACAACATTATTAAAGCTACGACGACGATGTGTTGTAAACATTCCTTCTACTCATTCTGTCAAGCTGATGAAAACTGCGTCACCGTCATCTTC
>OZ022244.1:3429202-3431702 GCA_963978895.1 Erpobdella octoculata | reverse complement strand
TTCTAAACTTTCATTACATCTTCAAGCATCAATCTTAAAGGAGACGCCATCTGGAATCTAGAAGACGAGGTCGCAAGAACAGCAGGTCGAAGTTCGCAGATCAAAGTTGATAATCCATCAACCTTTTAAGTTTTTTTTAGGTTATTTATTCATGGGGCCATTGATCTAATGAAGCACAATGTGTCATCTTTGGTACGTTTTTAATCCTTCACATCCGTCGGCCATCTTTTATTGCCATCACTTTTTTCCTTCGCATTTTACCAAAATTATTATTATTATTATTCATATTTATTTCATTTTTTTTCATTTATTTCTGATAAATTTTCACAAGTTTCCTACTGTTTTGTTTCATTTTTGTAGTTTTTTTTATTTTTACAAACTTTCATTTAGGTTACAATCTCTGTTTGTGTGTGTGTGTTGCTTTCTCTGTACGCAAATCTTGCCAGTGAAATTTAACCAGCTTTTTGACTAGCTAGGAAGCTGAAACTTTCAGCATATCTTTATATTGGATGACAATACATGATTCAATTTAAAAAAACAAAAAAAAACGTAATTTGAACATCTTTCGTATACATATACACATACACACAGACACACATCGAGTGTATTTGAAATCAAAGTTTGTGTTAAAAAACTCGTTTTTTCCTTTACTTGTTTGCATTTATTTTTATAGTTTTTGTTGTTACTAGTTTTTTATGTTTGTATTTTTTATTTAATGTCCAGTTTTTTAGATTTTTGTTCGTTTTTTACACACTTTTACTTAACTAGACTTCTCAGTCTGTCTGTCGTTAAATTTTGCAATCGATTTTAAACTAACTTCCCGATGAGCTAGAAACTTTAAAATTTAAACATACTTTCGAACTACTTAATAATGCAATCTATCAAATTTTCGGATCGATTGGACAAAATTTAATTAAATAATTATTTGTGATATTTTCGTCGAACTATTTATTGTCTATGCTAATATGTTTGTTGTTTATGTAACACACACAAACACACGCACGCACGCACGCACGCACGCAAAAATATAAAAGTGTATTTTTAAAAAACTTTGTTTTTGCTTCACTTGCTTTAAATTTTCTTGCACAGCTGTTTCTACGGTCCCACAATTTTCTTCAATTTTTTATTAATTTTATAAATCCTTGCTGCTTGAACAAAACATGCTGATATACAAGCGCGGTATTTTTAATGAAAGAAATTTTAATAAAAAAAAACTTTTGATAAAATTAATAAATCACTCGATGTGCGTGAAAAAATCAGAAAACCAAATTATTCTATGAGATTAAACAGAATGGCGTGTTTTGATGTTTTCGTCTTTAATCTTGAAAGCTGTTTTTTGTACTTTGCGAAATTCATTTTAAAATAAAGTCACACGCACATGCCGACACACATACAGACGCACTCTCACACAGACTCAGGGGCGCCCATCCCCCCTGGCTGCTGGAAGTAGACTCCCCCTCCCTTCTTTCTCCCGTCTCCTCTCCGTCCCGAATGCCAGTTGAAACTAAAAGGAGATATTAAAAATTCCCTGCAAATTGACAAAATGGCCACATCTAAATACCAATAAAATAAAAGCTTTTTAAATATTTATTTAAAATGTTACATCACTTTGTATAAAATTAGTTTAGGCATTGTCTAATGAAGACTCGCAGTAACACGAGAAATACTGTCTTAACTGTACAAGCAAATAATCATCTGAAATTGATGATCGAAATCTATTTTTGATGCTCTTTCAGCTGAGACATTGAAAGCTGCAAGACAAGCAAAAATGTTATACAGACTGTAAAAATTTGGAAAGCCAGATAATTCAGAAAGCAATTGCAATGGTTTCATAATATCGTTGCCACTGCAGTGTCTGATTCAGCTTTGCATCATTTTCTGTAAGGATAAAATCATTGTTGTTGCCAATGTCAGACTCACCATCAACATTTTCAATGTGGCATTCTTCATTATCAGATTGTCCTTGTCGCGATTTCCAATAATAATTACAACGCTTTGGTTGAATCTTGTATGGATGAACATGAAATTGCTAACATACATAGACAGATATATGTTAATTTTGTGAATTGTGCTCTGGATTTAGTTGGTAAATTCTGGTTGGTCTAGAGTACCTACGTGGTTAAAAGTCTCTCACAACTTTTTTTTTTAAATAAAATAATCTTTCACTGCCCCAGAAACTTTACACTCAATTGATCTTTATAGTGACTTGCTATTTGTCGCCATCGTGTTCAATAAAAAAAACTCGTACTCTGAAGCCATACTCTAAACAAACCACAATCAACCAAGCTTTAAACTCTGGTTGATGTGATGTAAACCGGTATAAACTCGCGGTGTATTGATACAACGCGGTTCAGCTTAACAGATTTAGACTGTGGTTAACAATTATAACGCTTTGGTTAAACCGTTGAATTGTTACAACGATATATATAGAATAAGTATATCGGAGATGAGCAGGTTTTGAGTGAGATGCCAAGATGGTTTCCGAAAAACGATTTAGAGT
>OZ022244.1:3419202-3424202 GCA_963978895.1 Erpobdella octoculata | reverse complement strand
ACAATAGCACCAGGTATATAGTATATGCATATAAACAATAAATACATATCTATGTGTTATACAAACAACAAACACATATACATTGACAACAACACAAAATCATAAACAACAATACAGTATCATCAAGAACAGAGCAGAATTTAAGAGCTAAATATTTGCAAATTAAATAATTATTTATACACAATTAAAACCAGCACTTCTAAAACTTTAAAGGGTTCGACAGATAGAAAACACAATTGTCTTGGAGTTCCTTCATCAACGCTGAAAGAAGTCTTGTTTCGAGCTCAATTTTAAGACCAAGACTGTCACGAGGAGACGTCTTCTCCAAGCGAGAACTTTGAAAAAAGTTTTCGTCGCTCGAGTTAAATAGAAATAAAAAAAGCTAAAAATTCTGCTTGGAAAGAAAACCATGCACAAATAATGGCGATGCAGTTATTTCTTCTACAACATCAGCGACAATAACTAATAATCGTATTAAAAAATAATTATGATTTTATATTTGTAATTAATCCAGCAATTATATTTATTACTACAACTATATATATATAATTGTATTGATTACATAATGATAATTAAAATATTTATTTTAAATTATTTTAATTATAGTTTAAATAATGTTTTTCTTTTTTATTTTTATTAGAGTGAGTCGGCTCAGCCTGTCATAGCTGTCTTTCATAATGTCACGGTTCGAGTTTGACATTTGTGACCCGGAATACAAAATAGAACAGTTTTTAAGCAAACTCATCTAAAGATACTAAGAGAGGCAAATAAAAAATAGCAGGAAGAGTTGAAAACAGAAAAAAAGAGTGAAAGAAATAGAGAGAAAAAGCAAAAGAGAGAGAGAGAGAAAGAGAGAGAGAGAGAGAGATTACACATAGTTTGATTTGTCACCGACTAAGGGAGTTGAAAGACGGCCAGTCAGTTAGATAGGCCTCCCATAAACATCCCCATCCTTATTTTCAATCCACAGATCCTGGTTATTTTGTCCTTGGTTACCTAGTGATAACAAATCTCAAAAATTTCTTGGCCTTTATTCAAATTATTTTCCTTAGAGATAGTTCAATGCATCGCGCTTGGCAGTCTCTCTTCAGGGGCGGATACAGAATTATGAGAACATGGGGCGCCAATCATCTACACAAAAGAAGTATGCGTTGTACATCTTCATTTTACCAACAATTTTTTTCAGAAGCATAGCTAGGGGGCTGGGGCAACACGTGTCCCGGGAGCCATTTAGAAAACTCATCAAAAGCCTGTTGTAAGGGGCACCAAAATGTTTAGAAAATAAAAACCATGACTACCTTCCAGTTATTAGTTATTTTTGAAGTCAAAAGTGCATGATGTTTTTGAAAATGTTTGAAAAAGGTGCTTGTGACTTCACCCACGGTCATCAGCTATTTTAGCGGAAACGTTTACAGATGAGCGCATTTGCTAGACCTTGCCGTGGGCGCCAAAAACCTTAGCACAAGGGGTATGAACCACTAAATGGGAAAACTTCTGAATATTCTTTGCAAAGTTTTATGTTTTTCTGAAGAAAATGCATTATGCAACCGCTTATACGAACAAATTTTTATTGCAATAGAAAATATGCATAAAGCTATATCAAGATATTTAAGTATTGTATATATAAATAAAAAGTTGTTATTTGAGGACGGAACCGGGGCGCGGGCCACGCGGGCACTCTCTTTAAATCCGCCACTGCTTTTATTACTATTTTAATGAAAAAACTATTTTTTTTTACATTTTTAATTTCAGCACCAGTATTGGCTGTGTATTTCATCTAACAAAATCAACTGATGTTTGTTTTGTTTGTTTTATTGATGACTTTAGTCCTTATATCAGTCAAATTGGACAAAAATCAACTGATGTGTTTTTGCAGCATTTGGTAGCCCTTGCTGATTTATTTTATAAGCAGACGACAACTTTTATTTCAACCTGTATCAACCTTGAATACAATATACAAAACACATTTATAGTATGCTATACTTAAGCATGGGATGACTTGCGCCAGAAGTTGACAAAATAAGCTGTACGGTAGGGTTGATGTCACGTGGTTTTAATTTTTTTTAAACTTTTAAAACTATAAAATGAAAAATAAAATATTACCATAAAAAACTTTCAAGCTAAATGAGTCACAAAATCATAGTCAACAAAAACAGTCTTTGAAAAAGGGTTTTCAGTTTTTGGCGAAAGACTTAGAGGCTATGGTGAGGATCACGGTGTATGACAGGGAGAAAGTTACACGCCATTGTGGCAGACACAGCGCAGCCACGTTAAATCTGTTCTCGCGTACCTAAATCTTGTTCTAAGTCATCGAAGAAGAATGCCGTGCAGTCAAAGGCGGCACTAAGATCAAACATGCCAAGGAGAGTCAATTTGTTTTGATCGTCTGCCATCAAAACGTCTTAAGCCACCATCAACAAAATAAATGAAAGATTGGAGATTGGTCTGTATTTGCCAGGTAACAATGGATCTTGGTTGGATTTTATGAGAATTGATTAGACTTCGGCCCGTCAAAACATTTTTTGGAATGAACCTTGCGATGTAGATGAGCACGAAGTAAGGAAGGAAGAATAGAAAGTAATCTTTATGACGGACTCAAACTAGGTTTCATTCCGGAACCGGTATTCATGCGTGAAAGACATCTAAACGCACGCGTCTTTCACACGCACACACGCGTGCACACACACATACTAACAAACAAGAACAAACCAGCGAAATTGAAAAGGACACAGAGACCCCTCGAGGGGCATTGAAATGAGAGACATCCTGACGACGTGAATGAACAAAGGACAACAAAGAGTCTCTAATTAAACCATTTCCCTCTAAGCCATTGTGCTCTGTGTATTACAAAAGAATCTCATCTCGCTAGTGATGAAGAATAATACCGAGTAATACTCATGCAGACAAAACAATATGAGATAATACTTATGGAGATAGAATAATATGGAGTAATACTCATGCAGAAAAAATAATGCAACATATCATAACATAGTTTATTTTATTACAAGGCGCAGGCAAAGCCTATATGCCCGACAATAAAAAAAATTCATGAAAAGAACTAATTAAATTGCAAATATTGATGGAGTAATACTCATGCAGACAAAATAATATGGAGTAATTGTCAAGCATAAGAAATAATATTGAGCAATAATACAGCAAAGAGAGCCATATGAAGAAATATTTAGCAGGACACAACTAGACAAACCACAAAGAGGAATGCAAAGAACTTACAAAGCAATTTAAATGCATACAAACTTGCGTCAAAGCTGCGAAAGACAGTTTTGATAAATTATAAGACACTTCTGCATAATTGCATAAATTTGCATAGTTATGATTTTTTATAGGTATATAAATTGCATAATTGTTTTCGCTTGCATCAAAAAAGCCATTCTTTAACACAAGATTGGGAAAAAAAATTTATCACACCACGGGCGGTTTAAATGGTTATAAAATCAGCCTCGGGCCATTCATAACACTCAACTACATAGTTTGCAACTAATAATAAAATGTTTAATCTGTATCACACATTCAAGTAACTCACAACTTACTGCCATACTGTGCAAGCGGGTTTGCTTTCAATTTCATTGAGAATGTTATCGCTTGTCATCTTATATTGGAAAAATCAACACCTTCTACATAGCACGGCGGTCCTGATCTTTTACAAGCCCCACCGAAAGAAACGATCTAAACTGCTAAATTTTCCGATAACATGGGCTACTGGGCAGCGATTGGGAGCCGAATCGTGAAGCTTTCCCATTCAAGGCTTACTCTTTACCTATTTGGCTAACCTAGCACCAAATCCGCTAAAATGAAAACTAAAAAAAACAAGGCGGAACACTCTCGCTAAATTTACGTTCGCGGCGTAATTTTTGGCTACCATGAGAGTTGAACACTTCCTTTGGTTACCATGGTAGTTGAACACCCCCTTTGGCCACCATGGGAGTTGAGCACCCCCTTCCACCGTAAAAAAACAAACCCCATACCACAGCAACAACGGTCGTCATGAGACCGCTAAAAAGATAGTTAACTACATTATTATTAGCCGGACTCGTTTTTAAAGATAGTAATAAGAAAATGTCCTAAAAAAATTTTATAACTTATACTAGGAGAGAAAAAGAAAAAAAAATGTCGAAATAAAGAGAAATATGCAAGATGATAGAGAAATATAGAGAGTGATGGAGTTATATGGAAAAATAGAAAAAGAGATAAACAGACAAAAAACAAAAAAACATTGACAAAATAATTTAGAAGAAAAAAATAAAGACCAGATGGCGCTGAAAACAAAATCTACTAATTTTCCAGTCTAATCCCAATTTGTTTTTCTTTTCAATTGTCCGTTCTTTACTATTATGCTACAAGAAAATAATAGTATAGAGCTGTTTAAGAAAGAGAGTTTGTAATCATAAAGGTTTTGAAAATAGAAAAACAGACAGAAACAGCACAACGGACAAACAAATAAGAAAAAATTAAAAAATTAAAGAAAGACAAGCAAGGAAAAAAACACAAAGAGAAAAACATAACGGGCAATCAGAAAACAGATAAAAAAAGTCAAATTAAGAAATCCAAAAAAAAAAACAGACAGAGAAAACAAGTAAAGGAAAAAACGAGTTTTTAACACAAACTTTGATTTCAAATACACTCGATGTGTGTATGCGTGTATGTATACGAAAGATGTTCAAATAACGTTGTTTTTTTTAATTGAATTATGTATTGTCATCCAACATAAAGATATGCTGAAAGTTTCAGCTTCCTAGCTAGTCAAAAAGATTTGCGTACAGAGAAAGCCACACACACACACACACACACACACACACACACACACACACACACACACACACACACACACACACACACACACACACACACACACACACACACACACACACACACACACACAAACAGAGATTGTAACCTAAATAAAAGTTTGTAATAATAAAGAGAAAAATAACAAGACAGACAGACACAGAAAGAACAAGACAGACAAACAAACAGAATGAGGC
>OZ022244.1:3413660-3419002 GCA_963978895.1 Erpobdella octoculata | reverse complement strand
AAATCAAACACAATTGTATAAATGTTTACATATATAAATTCAAAAAAAATGTCGTTTTAAAAGTTTTTATGTGTGTAATAAATGACAAGCCGGATTAATATAACTGATGAATGAATCAGGGACGTAAATTCAGCATTTTCCAGGGGGGGGCAAAATTTTTCCCGCCATTATATAGCTTACTGACAGGGTTACCCGCTGTTGTCCGGGTTTTTTGTGCTTAGTTTTGTCTCGTTTTTGCCAATGAAACGTCAGAGAAATAACAGATTTTTTTGTAATTTTTCAAAATTTTCTCATCAATGAAGTTACCTGTATGCCAAATGTTGTTAAAATTGCTCGTGCGGCTTGGATGTGATAAACGAATGCTCTCACACACACATTACCTTTTACATTTATATAAATACGTAGGTACAAACAGAGAGGGGTGGAGAAATGCATCCCCCATCAGAGTATCAATTGAAATTTTTTGGGTATTATACCTTGTTTTTGGAAAACGACCACAGCTTTTTTGGGAGGAGAAATTGGAAGTTTTTGAAAAATTTTTTGCAAAATACTTACGACTACCCCTTACCGGTTATCAGCTGTTTGGAAGAGAATATAAAAAAATTTCTGAAGTGAATCCCCCACCAGAATATTCTGGATTCGCCACGCGCCACTGGGTATAAGGGGGATGAATGATTTAATCATATTGCAGGGGCAAGTAAAGGATTAGTAAAACAAGTAAAGGAAAAACGTACAGAGAAAGACACACACAAAAAACAGAGATTGTAACCTAAATAAAAGTTTGTAAAAAAGATGTCCAAAATGGGGTGGGTATAATTTTGTTTTATTTTTGTGTAATAAATAATAACTTTCATGTAGACAGCTGTGAGGGAATCAACATTGTATCAATACCACTAATAGGGTAAAATTCAACGAGTTCGCTGATTGTATTTTGGCACATAAAACAGCTAATCTTTGGACCAACACTGATACACAAATTATTACTCTGCAGTTATTGGTAAATCTAGCATCGAGCCAAGATATAAAATTGTCTCCAATACGCATTGAACCATCACGAGGTTAAGTAAAGTTAAAATTAACATATTATATAGTAAACTCTAAGTAAAAAAAAATTAATTTTAGAAATCAAGGGGGGGCGAATTGTCTATACACACCAGAAGGATTCCAATACGCATTGCATCATCACTAGGTTAAGTAAAGTTAAAATTAAATAAATATATAGTAAACTCTAGGTAAAAAAATTCAAATTTTGAAAATCAGGGGGGGGGCAAATGCCCCCCCCCTGCCCCCCCCCAATTTACGTCCCTGGAATGAATTGCTGATGTGACCAAAAATCAAGAAATTAATGTTTAACACGTTATCTTATATATAAAAATGAAATGTTTGTTTGTTTGTTTGTTCGGACATAAAATGTAAACGGCCGAACAGATTTAATTGAAATTTGGCACACTTATGTATCTTATTCAAGCGGTGGTTCCTGTAAAATTTTAAATAAATTGGTTTTTCCGTTGATGTTTTATGGACAAAAAACGTTTTGGTCAGCGGTAGTAAGTTGGAGTAAATTTTTTTTCTACAGAATAAAATAAGATTAATTTATAGTTAAATTATACAAAATATTTTTAATTTTTTTTTCTTAAGTTTTAAAGGTTTTAAATATAAATATTAAATTAAATAAATATGTGTGCTGTTTAGTGCCGCTCATAGATATCTATGGTGCCGCCGGATACCTTTGTTTTGATTTCATAGAGCTCATTGAGGCTCATTCTCTTCCGAACCTCCGATACGACAGCTCTGCTATCGGTAAACTTTATATTTGATTTTAGCAACTTATTTTTTAAATCTAGATAACTTTGGATTTCAGGACTAATCAATAAATTGCAGGTGGAATTTCTTCTATTTAGAGATATTTTGTGCTTCACAAAAAGAGTTCCAGACTTAACAAATTAAAATTAAATCAAATTAGAAATTCATTGTTCATATCTCCCATTCAAAAGTAAGTGGCAAAGCTTTGGTAATTTGTCTTTAGTTTTTAAAATCATGATTTACTGTGTATCTTTCAATTTGTTTCGTTTGTTGCCTTGCACGTGTTTAATAATGTTATATTATTATTAATTATTATAAGATTATCATTATGCTCTAACATTTTGTGTTTTACAAAAAGGAGTTGCAGATTGGAAAAATAAATTTAAATTCATTGTTCATATTTATCGTTCAAGGCTTCTGACTTCAATTGTTCCTCATCTAATATTGTTGAGCAAATATGAGAAGTTCAAATCTCTTGAGATGCGGGGACGCGTTCGGAACGACAAAGTAAAAAATCGAACGAAAAAAAAAAGATAAGATAAAATATTTTGAACTTGAAGGAAAAAATATGTAAAAAAAACTTTAAAATAATAAAAAAAAACCATCAAAATTAGTCTCTTGACGTTTTGAAAGAAGACAACGTTGCATGTATAATTCACTGAGCATTTACTTGCTAGGATTCCGTCTCTCTCTCTCTCTCTTATATTCTTAATTTTTATATTTATCTAAATGATTATATATATATTAATTAACTATTTTTAATTATATATAACAAATTTTGTCTCGATAGGTAAAAAAATGAAATTTAGAAAATCAGGAAGGGGGCAAATGCCCCCCGCATATTACGTCCCTGAGTAGCTTCCGTAAACTTGAACAAAGTTTCATTAAAATTGTTGCAATTAAATATATATGGGTAAACCCTGTTTTACGCTACACAAATAAAATACAACTTTATAAAATTAACTATTTTTAACTATATATAAAAAATTTTGTCCCGATAGTTATAACGGTTGGGATTTGTATAAACAAAACATACGTACGTACGCACATATTTTTTTATCAAATTCGTCATTTTAACTTCACCGCCGGTCTTGAATGTTTGCAAACTTTGAAAGTGAAAACTAACTATCTTCACGTCATCCAATCAAGCTGAAATTTTAAATATAGGCTTATTTTTTATGACAATACATTTTATTACAATTAAAAAAATTGAAAAAAAATTAATTAAAAAGAATAATTATCTATGTTTAAACTAAAACAAATCAAATACATTTAAATAAAAGCTTAAATTTATAAATGCTAAAAAATGTCATTTCAACAGAATTTTTTTGCAATAAATGAAAAGCCGGCAAATTCAAAAATATAAGGGAAATGTTTTTATATATAAAAAAAACATTAAACTATTTTGTGTTGGATAAAAATATATTATTTATCACTAATTTTTATGAAAGAAAACAGTTCAGAAGCTATTTCGGTCAGTTGTGCAACTAATAACCGTTTAAAAAAACTTAGTAACAATCTTTGAACACTCTAATCGAGGTCGTTTTTGGACCCAAACTTCTGTTTCAAACTTCCTTTTGAAGTTGTTAGATTTTTTTGTCGGACTGTTAATTTTTAATTGCTGAAGTTTAATTTTATGTTGTCTTTCAAAGTGTAATTTCATAGTTTTTGTTGATTTGTCTGATTTCAAATCAATAAATTTTAAGATTACTTTGGCTTCTGGTATAATACATTTGTTGAAATTAAGGTACTTATCATATGCTGTCATTAGATGACGGATTAATAAGGAATTTAAGTTATTGTTAAAACCTTTGTATGAAGTAACAATTGAAATCCATCCATGTCTTGGTGATAATAAACATTTCCAAATACCATCACCTAGAGAACTATTTACAGACATTGTAATTATATGGTCTATCCAATCAAAACGGTATCTAGAATTAAGCATCGATGTTATGATTTTGTTAAGCTCGCTATTTTTTGAATCAATTTTAGATAAGTTATTAAAGAAATTCAAAAAATCGAGAGCATATTGACTTATTTCGCTGGAATTAAAATGATAAAGTCCTTTTAATATGAACTCGTATATAATTGGAAGCTTATTTTTGATTTTTGAATGGTGTTTTTCATTGTTTGCAAAAGCCTTCAGAGATAAGATGCACATGCGAAACTGTTGTGTTTTTGAGAAACCGCTTATCAACGATTCTACAACACCATCAACTGTGGTGAAAGTACTTACAATTTCAGAGCTTATATTTGAAGGAATCTCAAAATTAATATTTTTCCAAAACCGCAAACCTAAATATTCAAATTTTCTTATGTGATTCCATGAGACGTGTTTTCCAAGTGTAGCAAATTCGTTACTTATATCTAAATAAACTAAATTAGGTAATTTGTCAATCATTTTGTAAATTAATTGTAGATTATAGTTATTGATAGCTCTGAAGCATTTGTTTTCACTCATATCAAGCCACGTTAAATTTGAAAGACATGATATTGAGTCAACTAATTCTTCCAACGACTCACCAACAAATGTATTTATATTCAGTTTTTGAAGGCCAGGAAAACGAGAAAACTTGTTAATAGTGTTTCTTGCACGCCAACACTGACCTATGCATAACGTTTTAAAATTTTTATAAGGAAACTTAATTTTGAGAAAATCAATTAAATCATCTTGCGGGTGGATAAAACAGCTGCAAGAACAACGCAGAGAAAGTTTTAGTAATTTGGGGCAAAACCAGTCAAACATTTTGTTTAGGTTTTTTTGTAAGCTCGAACATATGAAATCTAGTTCTAAATCTTCCAAGTTTAGAAAATCATAAAAATTTGTGCAAAAAGGGTTATGAATCTTCTCCATACTTTCATAATAAATATTCCATGAATCCATATACTGCCAAGCACCAGTAAATGAAATACGAGTTAAATTTTTTCTTGTTTTTACAAATAGTAAAAAATTAAAATCTCCAACTTCGTTAAGTATTAATTCGTTCGAGCAGTCAAATTTTAGAAAAAATGGAGTTATATAATTAGGATCTAATTGAATTCCTGTATTTTGACCTCTAACAATTATATCTCTGAACATTTTGTATGTAATTTTCACGCTGTCTTTAATCTTGTAGTAAAAGTAGTGATCGTCTGAAAATGGTTCAAGAAAGGTTTGCTTAAAGTTCAATAAAACATAATCTTTGCATAAGAGTTTTAATGGCACTGTTTGTTTTAGACACTTACTCATTTTTCAAGTTTTTTTGAATTGTTCAAATTTAGTATTATAAAAGTTTATATTTTCAATTTTCAATTGATCAAATTTAATTTCAATTTTGTGTATATTATAAGTTATTTCTAGTATTTAGTATTTTTTTTAAAGTTTATAGTCCTATTTTATAATTTAAATATATGTTAACTCTGAGCTTGTTTTCAAACGATATATAAACAATGATAATAATTGTATATATATATATTAATATAATAGTAGACCACGTCACTGGCTGATTCTGTCACATATATATATATATTTATATATATACTAGCAGTGCCCGTAG
>OZ022244.1:3398660-3408660 GCA_963978895.1 Erpobdella octoculata | reverse complement strand
ATGAAAATCGAAACGGGGAAGAGAAGATAATTCAGTTATTTTTTTTCTTCGTATTGAACAATTGCTTTTGATCGATGCAAAGTGTGATCTAATTAATTGATACAAAGAGACAGAGAAAAAAATAGAAATAGAAGAAGGTACAGAAAATTTAAAAAAAATGAAAAAAAGATACAGCGAAAAAGACAAAAAGAGACAAAAAGATAATTAGAAAAAAAATCTACACAAAAAAAGAGAAAGAGGCGGTGTGAAAGAGAGTGAGAGAGAGAGAGCGAAAGAGAGAGAGAGAGAGAGAGAGAGAGAGAGAGAGAGAGAGAGAGAGAGAGAGAGAGCGAGAGAGAGAGAGAGAGAGAGAGAGAGAGAGAGAGAGAGAGAGAGAGAGAGAGAGAGAGAGAGAGAGAGAAGACTGTCCAAATTGTCAACGTCCGCTTGAATAAGATTTTCTTATCAAGTGGTTCAATGGTTTTCCCAGACGCCCTATGCTCAGAGGGCACCAGTGTGATTGATACTGAACTGGGGTCAGCTGAACGAGATAAAATGATGTTGAGATGATTCATACACAACAAAACGACCATGTTATCTTTTTAAATTCCAAAAAACTTATTATATGAGCTCTTTTAAAATTATGCAAAACTTGTTAAGGTTTAGACCTATAAAATACTAAAAAAACAAACCAAAAACAATTCCGATGATTGATAAAGTACCCTAGCCCTAACCACTTTCTACCCTCAAACTATTTTAACGCGTTACTCTCAAAACTTCTTTTTTTGCAGGCTTACGTCGACACGTGTGACCTTGACATGGACGATGAATTTGAAGATTGGAAAAAATAGAAATGAAAATAATATTTTTATGGGATTTTCCACCGGGAGGTAAAATCCAGATTATTAGCTGATTTCGAGACAGATTACGTTTTAAGCTGTTTTGTTATTAAACTTTGATTTTAAAGAAAAAGAAAGGGAGCAAGAGAGAGAGAGAGAGAGAGAGAGAGAAAGAGAAAGGGAGCAAGAGAGAGATGGATCAATATTGGGATGTCATCCGTGAAATTGTTCGCCGTTAAGCTGAAAATGTTGACAAAATGTTGTTGGGTGTTTTGAAGATGTTCAACAAACATTTGTCTGTTTACAAATTATTGGTGGGTGTTTAGAAAGTGTTGACAAAACAATGTTGGGTTTTTGGAAAATGTTGACAAGTTAATGTTGGGTGCTCAGACGTTATTGACAAAATTTTGTTTGTTGCTTATGAAATGTCAAAGTATTGTTAAAAGTTTAAAATGTTGACGAAAAATGTTTAGTGTTAGAAAATTTTTATATGAAGATAGTAAACAATTGTTTTATAGTTGACTATTTAGAAAATGTTGAAATGAAAGTGTTGATTGTTAAAAACATTGACAGCATATTGTTGAGTGCCTAAAAATGCAAATAAAATACTGTTGATGTTTTGAAAAACTCGTCAACAAATAAAGTTGAGTGATTGCAAAAATGTTGTCATAATACAGTCGGGTGTTTGAAATATGTTAAAAATTAAGCTTGAGTGTTTGAAAAGCTTTTAAAAAAAGACTGCGGAAAAATGTTTTTTGAAGTTTTGTTCAGTGGTTTCGTTGTTTAATTATTTATTTATTTTAATGTCACCAGTATTTGAAACCATTACTTTAAGATTTAATAAATTACTAAAAATTTACTTGGCTAACAATTTACTAGACTATTACAAGTTACTTGGCTCAAAAATGTAATATATTACTACTGCAAGTTACTTTTCAATATTTGGGATGTATTACGATTACAAGATACTGAAAAATGTAATCCTATTACAAGTTACTGAAAAATGTAATACTATTACATAGCTATTACTTTAGGAATGTTGTACACAAAATCCTTTACACTTCGTGAAAGCTTACAAAATATATAATCAAGTCTAAAACTAACTTCCTGTCATTGAATCGAGCTTCAATTTGAAATATAGTCTCGTTCCTCATGACAACGCATTCTGAAAATTCTAAAGTTTAAAATATTTTCGAAAATAATTTTGTGATTAGAAATAATAATTATTTATGTTTTAAAACCAAAACAAATCAGACACAATTGTATGAATGTTTACATATATAAATTCAAAAAAATGTCGTTTAAAAGTTTTTATGTGTGTAATAAATGACAAGCCGGATTAATATAACTGATGAATGAATTGCTGATGTGACCAAAAATCAAGAAATTAATGTTTAACATGTTTATTTATAATATTATAAAAGCCCAAATTGGTGACTTACTTATTACTTACAACTCAGTAACGCACAGAGAGGGTTTGCTGTCACGTGACTAGCCAGTATAAATTTTAATATACACTTTAATGTGATCAATGGAGGTTGAAGTCGTGAAAGGGCTATGGCTATGGGGCCGTGTAAGTTTTTGAGAATATTAAGCCATTTCCCCTGCAAGATAGTAGGGAATGATAGTTCTGAATAATAGATCGTTAAATTAATAAATATTTACTGATAATTATTTAGATTTCAAATAATAAATGGTTTACAGATAACAATTGACTGAAATTTATTTTAAAGAAAATTGAGGACAAAAATATGAGAAGTTCAAATCTCTTGAGAAGCGGGGACGCGTTCGGAACGACAAAGTAAAAAATCGAACGAAAAAAAAAAGATAAGATAAAATATTTTGAACTTGAAGAAAATAAATATGTAAAAAAAACTTTAAAATAATAAAAAAAAACCATCAAAATTAGTCTCTTGACGTTTTGAAAGAAGACAACGTTGCATGTATAATTCACTGAGCATTTACTTGCTAGGATTCCGTCTCTCTCTCTCTTTCTCTCTCTTATATATATATATATATATATATATATATATATATATTATTTTAGGGTGTTCATACGGCCCTACCCAAACCTTAAATCAAGGTGGGACGGGCCGACATTTTTAACCAAGTATATAGACATTTTAGTGATTTTAGGGTGTTCAGACGGGCCGGGCTAAACCTGAATTCAAGGTGGGTTGGGCCGAAGCTTTTCATCAAGTACATAGAACTTCTAGGCCTGTAAAAACGGGCCGGGCCCATATTAGACGGGCCGTGCCGGGCCAGGAATTTCGGTTTTGAAACGGGCTGGTCCAAGTTGTCGACGGGCCGGGCCGAGACCTAAAAAATTGATCCGTGCAGTACTCTACTATGTATGCATGGTTCAAATTCTCTAATTTCATGCGAGCGAAGCCGCTACGGGCACTGCTAGTTAAATATATATGGTAACCCTGTTTTACGCTACACAAATAAATAAAACTTTATAAAATTAACTATTTTTCACTATATATAAAAAATTTTGTCCCGATAGTTATAACGGTTGGGATTTGTATAAAAAAAAAAAACATACACACGTACGCACATATTTTTTATCAAATTCGTCATTTTAACTTCACCGCCGGTCTTGACTGTTTGCAAACTTTGAAAGTGAAAACTAACTATCTTCACGTCATCCAATCAAGCTGAAATTTTAAATATAGGCTTATTTTTTATGACAATACATTTTATTAAAATTTTAAAAAATTTTAAAAAATTTAATTAAAAAAAATAATTATCTATGTTTAAACAAAAACAAATCAAATACATTTAAATAAATGTTTAAATTTATAAATGCTAAAAAATTTTATTTCAACAGAATTTTTTTGCAATAAATGAAAAGCCGGCAAATTAAAAAGTATAAGGGAAGTGTTTTTATATATAAAAAAAACATTAAACTATTTTGTGTTGGATAAAAATATATTATTTATCACTAATTCTTATGAAAGAAAACGGTTCAGAAGCTATTTCGGCCAGTTGTGCAACTAATAACCGTTTAAAAAAACTTAGTAACAATCTTTGAACACTCTAATCGAGGTCGTTTTTGGACCCAAACTTCTGTTTCAAACTTCCTTTTGAAGTTGTTAGATTTTTTTGTCGGAGTGTTAATTTTTAATTGCTGAAGTTTAATTTTATGTTGTCTTTCAAAATGTAATTTCATAGTTTTTGTTGAACTGTCTGATTTCAAATCAATAAATTTTAAGATTACTTTGGATTCTGGTATAATACATTTGTTGAAATTAAAGTACTTATCATATGCTGTCATTAGATGACGGATTAAATAGGAATTGAATTTATTGTTCAAACCTTTGTATGAAGTAACAATTGAAATCCATCCATGTCTTGGTGATAATAAACATTTCCAAATACCATCACCTAGAGAACTATTTACAGACATTGTAATTATATGGTCTATCCAATCAAAACGGTATCTAGAATTCAGCATCGATGTTATGATTTTGTTAAGCTCGCTATTTTTTGAATCAATTTTAGATAAGTTATTAAAGAAATTCAAAAAATCGAGAGCACATTGACTTATTTCGCTGGAATTAAAATGATAAAGTCCTTTTAATATGAACTCGTATATAATTGGAAGCTTATTTTTGATTTTTGAATGGTGTTTTTCATTGTTTGCAAAAGCCTTCAGAGATAAGATGCACATGCGAAACAGTTGTGTTTTTGAGAAACCGCTTATCAACGATTCTACAACACCATCAACTGTGGTGAAGGTACTTACAATTTCAGAGCTTATATTTGAAGGAATCTCAAAATTATTATTTATCCAAAACCGCAAACCTAAATATTCAAATTTTCTTATGTGATTCCATGAGACGTGTTTTCCAAGTGTAGCAAATTCGTTACTTATATCTAAATAAACTAAATTAGGTAATTTGTCAATTATTTTGTAAATTAATTGTAGATTACAGTTATTAATAGCTCTGAAGCATTTGTTCTCACTCATATCAAGCCACGTTAAATTTGAAAGACATGATATTGAGTCAACTAGTTCTTCCAACGACTCACCAACAAATGTATTTATACTCAGTTTTTGAAGACCAGGAAAACGAGAAAACTTGTTAATAGTGTTTCTTGCACGCCAACACTGACCTATGCATAACGTTTTTAAATTTTTATAAGGAAACTTAATTTTGAGAAAATCAATTAAATCATCTTGCGGGTGGATAAAACAGCTGCAAAAACAACGCAGAGAAAGTTTAAGTAATTTGGGGCAAAACCAGTCAAACATTTTGTTTAGGTTTTTTCTAAGCTCGAACATATGAAATCTAGTTCTAAATCTTCCAAGTTTAGAAAATCATAAAAATTTGTGCAAAAAGGGATATGAATCTTCTCCATACTTTTATAATAAATATTCCGTGAATCCATATACTGCCAAGCACCAGTAAATGAAATACGAGTTAAATTTTTTCTTGTTTTTACAAATAGCAAAAAATTAAAATCCCCAACTTCGTTAAGTATTAATTCGTTCGAGCAGTCAAATTTTAGAAAAAATGGAGTTATATAATTAGGATCTAATTGAATTCCTGTATTTTGACCTCTAACAATTATATCTCTGAACATTTTGTATGTAATTTTCACGCTGTCTTTAATCTTGTAGTAAAAGTAGTGATCGTCTGAAAATGGTTCAAGAAAGGTTTGCTTAAAGTTCAATAAAACATAATCTTTGCATAAGAGTTTTAATGGCACTGTTTGTTTTAGACACTTACTCATTTTAAAGTTTTTTTGAATTGTTCAAATTTAGTATTATAAAAGTTTATATTTTCAATTTTCAATTGATCAAATTCAATTTCAATTTTGTGTATATTATAAGTTATTTCTAGTATTTAGTATTTTTTTAAAGTTTATAGTCCTATTTTATAATTTAAATATATGTTAACTCTGAGCTTGTTTTCAAACGATATATAAACAATGATAATAATTGTATATATATATATATATATATATATATATATATATATATATATATATTATATATATATATATATATATATATATATATATATATATATATATATATATATATATATATATATATATATATATATATATATATATATATATATATATATATATATATTAATATAATAGTAGACCACGTCACTGGCTGATTCTGTCACATATATATTTATATATATATATATGTATATATATATACATATATATATACATATATATATATACATATATATATATACATATATATATACATACATATATATATATACAGATATATATATATACATATACATATATATATATATACATATATATTTATATATATATATATATATATATATATATATTGCGAATAAACTGTGGAATCAATTTATCTTTGAGACACGCTCTAAGAAACACAACTCGCCATTTGGCAGAAACAACTTTTCGAGCCAAATTCTCGACCTTTCGGCACAAAACTCTCTGTTCGAGACTACAATTAGCCAAAAACTTTTCCATTAAACTTTTATTGTCAGACCGACGGACCGTTTCAGCTATGTCAGCCATCCTCAGGGTCAAAAGTAAAACGAGAAAAGTAAACAAACAGAAAGAACCGAAATTGTCAAAGAATTAGCACACTAACAAAAGAAAAAACGAACGGTTCAAATTCTCTAATTTCATGCGAGCGAAGCCGCTACGGGCACTGCTAGTAAATAAATAAATAAATAAGCAAATCTATAATATAGTAGCCCCGTCACTCACTCACTCACTTACTGATTCTGTAACGTTTACGTAATTAGTCGTATAGCTACTATATTATCGAAGATATTTCTATTAGTATTCAGTAGTTATTAAATACAATTTTTTATCATTGATATATATATATACTAGAGATAGCCCGTCAAAAATTTTAAATTATTTTTAGATTGCATCCCAAGGACGGATGTTTTAAAATTACGATGTACTTTGGATACATTTTATAAAAAATAGTCAACAAAACCAAAATGACATTTGATAACCAAAAAAAAAAATTCGTGTTTATATATGTATAAGTAAATTTAATGAAATTTTTTATTGTGATTAAATTTTCAATTTACTAAAGTATTTCATATAAATTCAAAGGATGTGAAAATTAAAGAATGCAATAATTAGTTATTAGAGAATTTCAGTATCCACAAATTGACGGCCATTGTTGAGAAGTGGTCCTTGCTTCTGTGATTTTTTTAAATCTCATTATATAACATTTTTAGATTACAGCGCCACTTCTTTTGATCTTTAGTACTGAGAGTGTATATAGGTACAATTGCATAACTTTTATTACACGCCTGTGCGCAATAAATTTTTTCGTGCACATCGATATCGTCTATACGACTTATTACGTAAGCGATACAGAATCAGTGAGTGAGTGACGTGGACTACTATAATATAGATATATATGTATATATATATATATAAATATATATAAATATATATATATATATATATATATATATATATATATATATATATATATATATATATATATATATATATATATATATATATATATATATATATATATATATATAGTAGCCCCCGTTACTCACTCACTCACTGATTCTGTCACGCTTACGTAATTAGTCGTATAGCTACTATATTATCGAAGATTGGCAAAACCACTAGTTAAGTAATAATGACGAAATCGCAGTTTCGGTAAATGTTCCCGTGTTTCACTTGGCAAGTATGCTTTGAAAATGTTAAATAGACTTCTAGATATTCATCAATGTATTTGTGGTGACTACTCGTTAACGCAAGGTAGTAGAAACATCAACTAATAGAAAACCGGAATCCGTTTATAACGGATCACAGTCCAGCTTATAATTAGTTATCAATTATAATTCTCCGGCCGAAACTATCTTGAAAATAGAATTCCGCTAATAATATTTCAACCGAACCAATTAAATAAGTGGAAAAAACGACAGACATATCCAAGAAGGCGAATGGTTTGATGAATCATTCAGTTCAACAACGAAGGACAGCTGAGAAATGACTAAGAGCGGAGAAAGCGATTTTTAACAATATGAGCGGCTGGAAGCGGAAATGTTTAAATGATGAAAATCGAAACGGGGAAGAGAAGATAATTCAGTTATTTTTTTCTTCGTATTGAACAATTGCTTTTGATCGATGCAAAGTGTGATCTAATTAATTGATACAAAGAGACAGAGAAAAAAATAGAAATAGAAGAAGGTACAGAAAATTTTAAAAAAATGAAAAAAAGATACAGCGAAAAAGACAAAAAGAGACAAAAAGATAATTAGAAAAAAAATCTACACAAAAAAAGAGAAAGAGGCGGTGTGAAAGAGAGTGAGAGAGAGAGAGAGAAAGAGAGAGAGAGAGAGAGAGAGAGAGAGAGAGAGAGAGAGAGAGAGAGAGAGAGAGAGAGAGAGAGAGAGAGAGCGAGAGAGGAGAGAGAGAGAGAGAGAGAGAGAGAGAGAGAGAGAGAGAGAGAGAGAGAGAGAGAGAGAGAGAGAAGACTGTCCAAATTGTCAACGTCCGCTTGAATAAGATTTTCTTATCAAGTGGTTCAATGGTTTTCCCAGACGCCCTATGCTCAGAGGGCACCAGTGTGATTGATACTGAACTGGGGTCAGCTGAACGAGATAAAATGATGTTGAGATGATTCATACACAACAAAACGACCATGTTATCTTTTTAAATTCCAAAAAACTTATTATATGAGCTCTTTTAAAATTATGCAAAACTTGTTAAGATTTAGACCTATTAAATACTAAAAAAAACAAACCAAAAACAATTCCGATGATGGATAAAGTACCCTAGCCCTAACCACTTTCTACCCTCAAACTATTTTAACGCGTTACCCTCAAAACTTATTTTTTTGCAGGCTTACGTCGACACGTGTGACCTTGACATGGACGATGAATTTGAAGATTGGAAAAAATAGAAATGAAAATAATATTTTTATGGGATTTTCCACCGGGAGGTAAAATCCAGATTATTAGCTGATTTCGAGACAGATTACGTTTTAAGCTGTTTTGTTATTAAACTTTGATTTTAAAGAAAAAAAATTAGAAAAAATTAACAAACCTTTTCGATGAATCGAAACCAAATTTTTCCTAACCGGTTATTTATTTCTCGCACCTTCTTATGGAACGATACTAGAGGTGTACTGATTATCGGTTTGTTATCGGTATCGGTGCACCTCTAAACGATTCGAACGCCGGTTCGTTGAAACGGCATAATTGTTAGCAGCGTTTCTTCAATTACTTACAACGACAAAATTATAACGATTTTTCTCGATTAAAATATTTTCGCCCAAACACACCCCTAATTTACACACATACCCACTCCACACACACACCACACACACACACACACACACACACAAACATTTCCTTCTCGCTCACCATTTTTTTTATTATTTTCATAATTCTCCTTTCATTCATCAATTTCTCCACTCATCTCCGCCTCTAACTTCTCAACGCCATCTTGTTATTTTTTCTACATTTTTTTTTACATCAACGATGATTCATCAAGCCACATCTTCCGCGTAATTTTTTAAAGCTTACCACGGTTGCTTTAATCATCCGTTGTTCAACTATTCATCAAACATTACCTACCACACCCTAGCAGAGTTTTCACATACATTTTTCCTACACTCATCAATTCCACATTTATTTCCCACTCACTCACAAAAATTTCTCATTTATTTCCCGCACAATCACCTATAATCTTCATTTATTTCCCACACACTCACACATATTTGTCATTTATTTCCCACAAATTCACATATGTTTCTCATTTAGTTTCCATGCGCTCACATATTTTCCTTATTTATTTCCCAAACACACACTCACATAATCTTTATTTATCACCCACATACATATATTTCCCACACACTCAAATATATTTCTCATTTAATTTACATTCGCTCACTTATATTTTTCATTTATATTTTTCCTACGCTCATATATTCCACATATATTTCCCACACGCTCAAATATATTTCTCATTTAATTTACACTCGCTCACTTATATTTCTCATTTATACGAAGTCCACATACTCTTCCCATCTATGAACCACTTTCATATATTTAAACTCGCCAACACGTTCTTCAACCCGATCACCGTGACGAGCTTAGAGTTATATTCCCAGCTCGGCGGGAAATGTGCGGGAAGACGGCAACAAATCATTTCATGGAAACAAATCGTGGGAG
>OZ022244.1:3393660-3396160 GCA_963978895.1 Erpobdella octoculata | reverse complement strand
GTTATTTAGGATCTTTTTGTTGACCAACCATCGAATGGTTGCTATGACGACGGTTGTCCAGGTGGTGGGCCGTTTCTTTGCGTGGAAGAAATTTGAGATTACGTAAAATATAATATGAGAATGAGGGGGAGAAAGAAAGAAAAAAAGATATATAGAGAGAAAGAATGAAAAAAGAAAGAAAAGAAGAGAAAGAAAAAGAGATAAAAATTGAAAAGAGAGAAGAGATAACGGGAAAATATAAATGTGACAGAAGAGTGTACAAGCACTCAGCACAAGAACATACAGCGGCATGTTCAAAGAACAAAGAAGAATTGTTGTTCAGTTGCACAACAAGCAGACACCATCAACGCTTACATCTCTACGCACACACGCACAAACGCACAGATACATGCACACACACCTACAAGTACACCTGGGTGTCCAGTAAGAAGCAGATTACCATCTCACACCTCGTCATCTATCTTCCTCTTTAGCTAAGAACGAGAATCACCTGGTGGTGATGATAACGATGATATGCGAAGACCATGATGTATGATGATGTATGATGATGATGATGATGATGATGATGATGATGATGATGATGATGATGATGATGATGATGATGATGATGATGATGATGATGATGATGATGATGATGATGATGATGATGATGATGATGATGATGATGATGATGATGATGATGATGATGATGATGATGATGATGATGATGATGATGATGATGATGATGATGATGATGATGATGATGATGATGATGATGATGATGATGATGATGATGATGATGATGATGATGGTGATGATGATGATGATGATGATGATGATGATGATGATGTTAACGATGAAATTGATGATGATGATGATGATGATCAAAAGTGTATTAGCCGGGCAGGCCCCCAGTTTTGGACAAAAAGGCTCGAAATTTTTGGCAAAACGGGCGGGAAATTTGGACAAAACAGTCTTGAAATTTCAAACATTTCAATAAAAGGTTTTTAAAATTTAATAAATTCGAGAAAGATTTATGTGAAAACACACTGAAACCAATTCGCTGACGTAATTCGAAGTTTTGTTGTCAGGATCAAATTGCAAAATATTTTTCCATTCTACAAGTCGTTCTTCAAATTGATTCGTTCTTCAAATTGATTTGACCATTGAATAAACCAGATATAAGGTTAGATGACATTTTCGCTATGTTCAGGAGATTTCATTTTTTCCACTCAAACATAATAAATAAAATTTTTGGGAAAATTTACAAGCTTTGTAATATTTTTGGCTTAGTAGTCAAGTCAACTTGAGAAATGACTCATTTTCATTTAGTTGACCTGTATCCAAACACAATTTTAATTTATAACGTTTGTTTGTTGCTGAATTTTTGATTTCCGGAAAAATTATCTTTACTTCTGGACTGCTTGAACAATTAAAATAAACTTATTACATATTATTGTTGTTAATCTACATGAAATATTCTATTATTACTGTAAGCCAAAGTTTTTTATTATTTTAAAATCAATTTCTAAGTAAAGTAGTGCTGAGTGGCTAATTTTGCCAGCCCTTGGCTTATGCTGTGCAGAATTCTATTTAAAAAAATTTTAATCTGTCTTTAAGTTATGCTTCGTGTAATAAAATTTGCACTGTGTTGGACTTTTTGCTTTTTGTTTTTATATTCAGAACTAAAAAATAATTTGAAATAGAGTGGCGACTGTCCAGTCTTTAAAAGTTGTTAAAATGGACCGTCAGTAAGTAAGAGCAGTTTCATCTTAATTTAAAATTTCTATAAAAACGTTAGCAGACATCATACCGAGACAAATCAGTCTTTTGGTCCAAAACTACTGGGTGGCTAGCAAAAGCCGCCCCGTGGCCAAATTACCCTACATTGGAGGATTCGACTTGTTTTAAAATATCTAAAACAGCGTTTAATTTTAAATTTTCAAGCAAATTATATGTGATGCAGGAAAGATTATTGAGTGCAGTGTTGTGTTGCTTCATCCTAATCTTCAACGCGTTTTCTTAAAATTCAACCTACCTTTTAAAAACTGATTTGAAATATTTTATGTAAATAATAAGATTTTATTCAGTTACACAAATGTTATAAATTATTGCTATCAGGGTTTCAGAAATTTACTCCATTTGCGTTCCTTCATTATTTTGAACCTAAAAAAATAGTTTTTATATGGGCTTTTATATGCAAAACATTGTACTTCTTATTGTCATGGGAATGTTTTTTGGATGCCTCTGATGATGATAATAGTGGTGGTGGTGCTAGTGGTGGTGGTGGTGGTGGTGATGATGATGATGATGATGATGATGATGATGATGATGATGATGATGATGATGATGATGATGATGATGATGATGATGATGATGATGATGATGATGATGATGATGATGATGATGATGATGATGATGATGATGATGATGATGATGATGATGATGATGATGATGATGATGATGATGGCGACGACAACGGCGACGACAACGGCGACGACAACGACGACTGCGGTGATGA
>OZ022244.1:3278660-3388660 GCA_963978895.1 Erpobdella octoculata | reverse complement strand
ACGGTTAGAGTAATAAAAATCAATCATTGGCAAACATTGCTATATATATATATATATATATATATATATATATAACAGAATATTGTATTATTATTTCTTTAAAATTGTTTTAACTTTTTTAACAAGCCCCGAACTCCCCCACACTTCCCGATTTGGGAGGATGCCTAAAGCTTAAAAATATGGTGACTCACTTCGTGATGACGATTTATAAAAATCCTTGCTATTCTACTTTCATAAATAGAAGAGCACTCACACCCCATACCGGCCAACTATGAGAAAAAGTATAGTATCATGTTAAGACTTTAATCATTTTATATGAAACTTATTTCCATGCGAAATAATAATTTTCTAAACAGATAATCATTTTTAAATGTATTAAAATATTATAAAAAAAAAGTGTTTTGTCTTTAAACCTAATTACTTTTGTTTGGTTTTTTACTTAAAGCAAAATAAGGTTTTCTCAAGACTCTCCTTGTATTCATTGGCTCGAGGCCTCGAGAGTTTTGCGAACCAGCAAGCAACAGTTTCGGTCTCGAAACTTATGGTCTCTGCCATGGTATAAAAATGCTCTTTTTAATTTTTTCGATTATCAATAATAAATCAATTTTAATAATAAAAAAACATTTTTAAATTCAATCGATAATGAAAAAAATACTAACCATTTTTTAAGGTAATCCATTTCGGACGAAATAATGTTGAAAAAATAAAAACAAAATAATCATTTAATTCATTATCTTTATTAACTTTTATTTTTTATTAATATCATTAATAATATCATTAATAGTTTATTTTTATGAGTATTATTAATTAATTAAACTTTTAATTGTATTACATCTCCGTAATGTTTGTCGGCATCCCTGTCACCCCTACGTTGGTCCGGTAGTATCGACGGTGTAGTCCTACATGCACTAGTTGAAAATGAATTGTTACCGATGCGTCCAGTAGCAATAGCAAGCGTGTTTTTGCTGAGGTAGTAGTAGTAGTAGTAGTAGTAGTAGTAGTAGTAGTAGTAGTAGTAGTAGTAGTAGTAGTTGCTGTTGTTGTTGCTGCTGTTGTTGTTTTTGTTGTTGTTTTGATTGTAGTAGTACGAGTGGTTAGACTTACGATTTAGTTTTCCTGGAAGAAGGTAATTGATTAGTTGAATCAGAGAGTGATCTCACTACCTCTGTCTTTCTTTCTCTTTCTTTTTCTCTCTCTCTTGCTCTTTCCCTCTCTTTCTATATCCCGCCATTTTCTCTTTCTATTTTTTCTTTTCTTCCAAACAGAGCCACCATGCACAGTGGACCGGAAGTCCTAAATGTGAGACACCCGGCAGAGAAAGAAATGGAAAACAGAGAACAGTTCGTGGTTATAAGCGCCTGCATTAATTTGCATGTTTAATCTGTTCAATTTTAATTAACGTTTTATTATTAAAAACTAAAAAAAAAAGTTGGACTCGAAATAAACACCATGAAGACCGTACAGATGCGTCTCAACATCCTTGAAGATTTTAATGCACCGCACCTCACTCTCGACGGCAAAACAGTAGAAGTGGTCCAGGACTTCAAATATCTTGGTACTCACATGAACTCAGATGTCAAAGATATTGAGGCCAGGATTGCACTTGCTTGGGGGGCCTTCCACAAACTGGAGAAGATCCTCACCTCCAGACACGTCGGTGTGATGCTGAGAGTGCCCTTCTTCAACTCAGCATGTGTATCGATTTTGTTGTATGGATGTGAATCCTGGCTTGTAACAAAAAGTTTGGCGAATAAATTGGACGTGTTCGCCAGAAAGTGTTATCGCAGGATGATCGGTGTGGTTCGGCCAGAAGATCGTATGACAAATGAGGACCTGTACGACAGGGTGCAATCAGCTCCTATCAGCACATTGATCCGTCATCGACAGATGTCTTTCACTGGTCATTGACTACGTGGTATGCGGACTTTTCATCAAAGGACAATTCATCAAGGGACTGTTCATCAAGGACTGTTCATCAAGGACTATTCATCAAGGGACTATTCATCAAGAGACTATTCATCAAGAGGACGGTTCATCACAAGGACTGTTCATCTAAAATCTATTCATCAAGAAGACTATTCATCAAATTTTGAAGCCACTCCTCAACAACGTTTATCAATATATACCCAAGATATTTTCAGCGTAAAGTAATTTGATGTATTTTTAAAAGACAGTTCTTCACCTTTGAGAAAATTAATTTTAAACATATCAGTAATTTTAAAAAAATAATGATAGCAACCAGGGTTGTTAAGAGCGGTACTATTGGCTTACAAGCTCGTTAATGGCAGCGCTATATTTCTTTAACTGTTCTTAGCGCTCTTCGCTACCGCTACTTTTAATCTAAAAAAAATAGGTTTTTTATTTATATATATAAAAATGAGTGTCTGTGAGTTTGTCTCTTATAGGAATCCAAACCGCTGGAACGATTTTGAGAAAATTTAGCAAAGAGGTAGTTCTTATACAGGAAAAAAAATTGTGAAAAAATTGAAATCGGGTACAAAATGAGCGGAGCGAAGCGGGAGAGCGAGCGGGAATTTATATATTATATATATAAATGAAATTATGTTTGGAAGTATACATGTTTTTTTTATGCATTGCTACACCATTCATCCAATTGTAGCTTGAAAGGCAATGAAAAAAGGTTTTTATAAAAAAATTGAAATCGGTTACAAAATGAGCGGAGCGGAGCGGGAGAGCGATTTTGATGAAATTTGGCAAGGATTTAGTTCTCACACAGCGGAAGAATGTTAATAGAAGAGTTTGGACTCCCAACTCTGATCTCCCGGCTTAGGTGGGCCAAAAAACTTTCCAGGCCTAAAGTGCCTATGTACGAGCATCAAAGGTAATTTGTGAAATAAAATTCAAATTTAGTTTACGTAACAGCGTTTGAAGGCTTTAAGCAACTTTTATATAATAAAAGAAGTTAGGAAGGAGTGGAAAAGAAAAAAATGAGAGTGAGCGGGAACGGACAAGTGACCGGGAACTGGAAACCGACCGGGAACGGGAAACCGACCGGGAACGGGAAAGCGACCGAAAACGGGAAAGCGATCGGAAACCTCTGAACACCCCGAGCAACGCCGGGTAACCCCGCTAGTATCAATTAAATTATTTCCAATGTATTTAGTTTTTATTTGAAGTATTCATGAAATCTGAGTCTCTGTCGTGTTGATATTTGATAATATTCCGAGTTTTGGACATTTTTCGATATAAGAGGTGGGAGCATACTCAGCCAGTGAACGGAGCTTAAGTGTACTCAACCCATAACCCATTTTTGAGACATGTATTAATTACTCTTTCAACTGAAGCTCTTCTTTTGAACTGAAAACTTTCATCGATGATTGAGAATAAGCTTTACTTTCAAAACTATCTCCTCTGCGAATTGCATCCAGTCTAGCCTCAGTGATGTTCTACTCACTTGGTGCTTCTCTGCTGCAGATTTAACTGGCAAGCAAGCTTTCAAAACATCTTCTACTGCTCTTTCCATGTTTTTTTGGGACCATCCCCCCTTCACAGCTGTAGATAGTCTGTTTCTCATTCTGAAACATAACCATAACAACATTAAGTAGTGATTAATATGTATATGTCTTTAATATATTAAACAATTTCATTATATTACATTAACATTTTGATCAATAATGAACCTAAACACCTTTATGAAAATTTAAACATTCAGCAATACTGAATAACTATGGTCATTCAGTACGACCTTACAGTGGTCATTTAGTACGAACCGAGATGTACGAGCATTTTGGTCTGCTACGAGCAAAATAATAATTTTCGACATCCAAACTTTAGATTAAAATATTAATCAAAAATTTACTAAAAAAATCTTACAAAATATAAACTTAAATATTTGATAAGAATAGAATAGTTCTGACCTGACTCGTTTTCACTTTTTCGTGCGAAAAAACAAAAAGCTCTATAAATGCTGAACGAAATACGCGAGAGACAAAAGAACAACACTGAACAAAGAGTTCATATATATACGCATTTTAAAAAAGAGATGGGCGTAAAAAATAATTTAACAAATGAGAAAATCTCAGTGGCCGTTTTGTACAGTGGCTATTCAGTCCGGTTCTCCCCTACTTAATCATCTCAACCAATATACTTTAGTTCCAGAGCTTATATAAAATTTCCTGTGTGCCCAATGACGACCAGAGAATAGATCCATTCACATGGGCCATACAGCAAACAACATGGAGCATACAGCCAGTCCCTCATATGGGGCACACAGTCAACCATACGGAGTCAGTCAGTCATTTACATGTGCACACAGCCACCTACATGGGGCACATAGCTACCCACATGAATCACACATCCACCGCCATGGGGTATACAGACTAGAGTACTGCACGGGTCAGGCCGTGATTTTAGGGTCTTCATACAGACCGGACCAGGACCAAACTGTTTTGCAAAGTATATAGGGATTTTAGGCCTGTAAATACGGGCCGGGCCAGGCCTAGAATTTTGGTTATAAAAATGGCTGGGCGGCAAATAAATCTGCCCGTGCATTACTTTAATACAGACACCCCTATTTGGCATACAACTACCCTGGATGGAACAACCAGTCATCCATAAAAGCATCCTGGAATAATAAAGTACACAAAACGTCTGTTTAATTTAAAAACACTTATTAAAATCACAATGTGGGACAGATAATCACATATCATATAAACGTTTAATGGGGCAGATAATCACATATCGTATAAACGTTTAATGGGTCAGATAATCACATCACAAATGTTCACAGGAACGTAGCATCAGATAGCCCAACTTAGCTGCTGAGCAAAGCAAATGTCGAACGGGTTCAAAAGTGTCTCAAAATTATTCAAACAAAAAAGCGCCTTTCATTCAATTCTAGATGTGTGACAACATTTCGAAGCTTCAGGTGACAAAATCAAAAATTAAAACAAGCAGTAGTGATGACGATGATGATGGTGGTAGAAGTAATGATAATGATGGTAGAAGTGATGATTATGATATTAGATGTGATTATGATGGTAGCAGTGATGGTAAAAGTGATGATGATGATATCCTCCAAAAGTCAGACAATCTTCTCATCTTATGATCCTCCTGTATAATGAAGAATAAAGAAAATCCTTTTTATTTACTATTATAACACATCATGTAGTTGATCGAAGATGAAATGAGGAAATGATTGATGCTAGAATACATCAAGGGCCAGACTCGAAATCTTTAATTTTTTGCACTATTATGGTTGAAACAATCAGCGATTTTCAAAATTTGATTTGTCGGAGTTAATAATCAATTTAAGTCACCTGGTAAATAGACAGGACGTCGATTATTAAATCTGTTTTATACTATTAATTTCCAAAGCTAAAATGGTAGCTTTTGACATTAGCACGAGAGGAAATGAATATTCATTAATAATTTTAAATCGCCTATAAACGACCAATAATGAGAAAAAGATTTTACGTACCAACCGGCAATGTTTCCAATCGCCCAGAGCGCCTCTTCCACGACACTGGCATTACTGGAAGAGATAAGTCGTATCAGATTCCCCAGTCCGCCTGCCCTCGCGATCGAACTGGTCTGCTCTGACGTTCCGGAGGCTATGTTCGTGATTGCCCAGGCCGTTTCAAACTGCAGAAGAGGTCTGGAGAGAATAAAGTTATAATCTAATTTTATAGAGGTTTCATCATAATTTGCTACCTCTGGGGTTCTCAAATTTTTTTCATTGTGTTTCTTCCATATATACTTATAATACTCGATTTGTCACTGATTACAGGTCAGCTAAAATTTATTCTAGTCTAAAATTGTACTCTCTTGGTTTCAAGGACCGCTTGATCTTTTGACAGTTAACATTGCCAAGCAGAACGTTTCGTTGACACCTTCAAAGGGGCACTGAAGAAACTAAAAGGAGAAGAACCACCAGCAGAGGCTCTTCAAACTGTGCTGTTTACATATAGAACAACACCCTGTCCAGCAGCACCACAAGGTAAAGCACCAGCAGAAAATCTCTTGGGGTTCAAACCAAGAACAATTTTAGAACAACTACACGCCCAAACAAATAAAGAAAAAGAGGCTGAGCCTCGGAAGAGTTTCCATAAAGATGAAACCATTTATGTAAGGGATTTTCGTCCAAATCGATCACCTAGGGTGCCAGGTAAAATTTTAAAGAGAGAGGGACGGGTCGTGTACCAAGTGTTGGTTGAAAACATCGTTTGCAAACGACACATAAATCAGATACGCCCCAGGATAGAAAATCACAGCACACTTTTCGACACGTTTGATCTGCCATTTACGAAACAGATTAACAACCAGAAAATAGATACGCCAAGCACAATGGTAGATCAAAACAATCACACGCTCCCGGCAACGAGACCCAACAGACTTCGCAAACGACCAAAGAGGCTCATCATGGATACAAGAGTAAAGAAGTATCATCTAAGTCCTAACTGAAGGGAGGTGTTAGATCCATGGACATTAATTATTTAAATTATATGTCTATTGTTATATCTATGGATGCGGACACATCATTGCGAGTTGGCGGCCATACTTGTCTCTTTTCCAGTCTGGCTCTGGCTCGTATTAATTCATTCGTTATTGATGTAATAAAGTGTTGTAGATACGTGCGTTGTTTTCTTATGATAAAGATATAACAGGTCCTGACACTAGAACTCCTCCTGAGCTGGTGAAAATAATTAATTTAAAAGTGAGACCTTCCGAGTCAGTTAAGGAAGTAACGATTAATACTGCGCCCGCTATCGAAGAAGCGTTTGCTATTAAGCCATACTTAAGGTATGAGGCGCTTATTACCCGCAGGACTGCCGAACTCCTTCAATGTCTGCGGCCATATGAGTTGGTAGTCAGTGGCTTCTATCCTTATACAGCCGGGCGCAGCTTCGCCCGGCAAAAAACAAGGGGGAAAAAAGGGGGTATGGAAAAAAGTTTAAAAATCCATCCATTTCGAAATTTCGATTGAACCTAAAGAATATAGCTAAACGACGTGAAAGTCGTGAGACGTCGTGTGGCTTCTCAACGTTGACTCGAGATTCGTTAATTAACATTTAATGTCCATCTTATCTTTCATATAGCTCATCTAATACGCTTCACCATAGACTCCTAAATAAAAGCTATCTGGACACAAACCTGAATGGGCGTGAGCCTGATTAGTCTACTACATGAGGCGATTGTGTACAAGCATGCAGATTGCAGATCCAGCATGCATCGACGTACACTAGCAGTAACTTAACTAGTATCTTATAATATAGGCTGCTGTGAGACGCTGCCAACTCATTATTTCTCATCTTCCAGTGCGCTTCGATTGTTTGGATTTCGCCTAGTGTTTTATACGATTATTTCGAGTTGTTTGGATTTCGTTTAGTGTTTTATACAGTTTAATTCGAATTCTTAGTTTTAATTATTTGGATTTTTGTAAAATTTACAACAATCACGGTTATTCAACTACTACGTAGGTATATATTTATATGTTAGATACAATTAAAGTTATGTATGTGTGTATGTGTATGTGTGTGTTGACAATATTTAGGTAACAAATTCTCATGTAGACATTCTCGATTTATTTATATTTATAAATTTATATGTATATATTTATATATATATATATATATATATATATATATATATATATATATATATATATATATATATATATAAATATTTATCTATTTTTTATATTTAATTTATTTCTCTTGGATTTCAGTTCATTCTACCTGTCATCTGAAATAGCATTCATTTCATTAAAGTTTACTACAACCTTCGACATGGTTAATAAATGTTCGGCTTTTGGGTGTAAAAGTGGCTACAGTGAGAACTGCAACAATGCTCGTATCACATTCCATTCTTTTCCCCATGATGAAGTTATTCGCGAGAAATGGATTCGAGCCAATCCAAGAAAAGATTTCAAAGTTTCAGCATATTCCAGAATGTGTTCTCTTCATTTTAAAGAGAGTGATTTTATAGAAGAGCGGACCGACACAAACCTTTATCGACTGAAAAAGTTTACGTCGACTCAATTAAAGAAAAGATATTTGAAAAGTGATGCTGTTCCATCTGTCTTCCCAAATGCACCAGCTTATTTTTCTACAAGGACTACTGTAACGCATCGTGTTTCATCTGCCTTGACTTCTGCATCAGGACGACTTAACCAGGAATCTCAGAGACTAGAAGCGCTGATAGAAATTTGATGCTGATCAGAATATTCAAAAATTAACTTTAGAAGAAATACATAAAAAATTGATAGTTGAACCTGCCTTGCCACAGGGGTTTCAGATGCTCCTTCAGAACAGCAATTTGATTATTTATTTATTAAGTTTTGTTGACGACATTCCTGAATTGTTGGCAGCTATCTCAATTCGACCAGATTACACTGTTCTTGTGACAGTCGAACAAAAACAAGTGCCACCAAAAGAATATCAAATGCTGCTGGAAGGTCCTCTTACAACAATTCTTCAGCTGTTGAACTTGATGGCTCTTGTCAAAGCTTGGACTGATGACAGGAAGTGTCGTCCTGCCAGTCTTCATCTTAGTACAACCATCATGTGTTTGAAAGATTACATGGACACTCTTGAAGTTTGTTCAGAAGAACATCGCCATCTACGTTTTCTTATTGAACAGCTTGAACTTTCAGCAAAAAACAAATTTAGAAGGAACTATTCACCAGAATTAACAATTCTTTCTTATTTGATTAATGCAACTAGTCCTGCGGCATACCGGTTTTACAAGAAGAAAATGTTCTGTGTCTGCCGTCCATAGTCACGTTGGGGAAAATTACAAAAAAAGTTAATCCCAGCACAGGATTAGACAATGCGTCTTACCTCAAATTGAGAATAACCAATCTCAATGAATTTCAACGAAAAGTTGTTTTGATGATTGATGAAATTTACATTGCTAAGCGGGTCGAGTATAGCAGTGGTGAGGTGCAAGGTCTTACAGCTGACGGAGCCGTAGCTTCAACTCTCTTGACGTTCATGGTGAAGTCAGTAGTGGGAAAGTACAAGGATGTTGTTGCCATCTATCCGATGGCAAAGATTACAGCTGAAATAATTCACAAATGCTACAATGAAGTGGTTGCCTCAATTTTCAAGGTTGGATTTACTGTTGTAGCCATCTCGGTGGACAACGCGGCAGTAAACCGCAAATTTTTTGTTAATCAGCTTTGCGGGGGCACATTGAGGACTAGTGTCACAGATTCTTCATCACAGCAGAATATCTTCCTAATTTTTGACCCAGTCCATGACCTGAAAAATATTTATAATAATTTTCAATCAAAAAAATGTTTTCAGTGCCCAGAGTTCCAGCAAAACTTACCTCATGGCTGCAGGGCAGATTTTAATCATATAATCCAGTTGTTCCACCATGAAGCATCATTTGCTCTGAAGAAAGCCCACAAACTGTCGCCAGCCTCATTGAACCCAAAGAGTATTGAGAAAACCTCAGTTTCTTTTGCTACTTCAGTTTTTCAGAAAGTACTCGTGATGCTCTGAATTACTATGCCGAACATGCCGGAAAGACAGAATGGCATGGTACAGCAGAGTTTGTCACGCTTATTTTAAAACTCTGGAACATTATGAACGTGAAGTCCTCCCTTAAGGGAAAACAAAAACGAAATATAAACATGGACCCCATCCGATCTACTGCAGATTGGAAACTCAGCTTTCTCAATAAGTTTGCTGAGTTTCTACAACGCTGGGAAGCGAACGGCAAGGAAGGTCTGACTCGGGAAACTTTTCTTGCTCTACGGCATACATGTGTTGCACTGGCTGATTGTGCTGCATATCTGCTCACTCATTTCGGGTTTGATTTTGTTCTGCTTGGTCAGCTGCAGTCTGATGCTTTGGAGTCTCGCTTTGGGTGGTTGCGTCAAATGTCAGGAGCGAACTATTATATTTCTATGTGTCAGGTGTTGGAGAACGATAAAAAAATTCGAGCTGTATCTCTTCTTAAATTTTCCAAGTTTTCTCTTTCTGACATTAACGCTGCTTTCGAAGGAGAGACCGCTTCAACTTCAGCAGATTTTATAGCTGAGCAACTTGTTATGGATGTGCACCCTTCAGCCAGTGATGCACACATAATTTTTTATATCAGTGGAGCCATAGCTAGATCTACAGTTACCTTTACAAAATGTGACTTCTGCCGAGAAGTCATTATCTTAGACGAAAACCTACCGCCAGTTCAAGTTGAAGACAAGGAGGGTTTGAATTATGAGTTATCTGCCTTCCTGGACAGTATCAATCGGGGCGGTCTAGTAAAGCCAACAGAATTTGTCTATCAATTAGTTCTTCACTGTTGGCGTGTGTTTGAAGAAATAAAAAAAACAGAATCTTTGAAAACTAGGTTTTTGCTCTTTACAGGACAGAGAAAACTGTTCTGTAAAATTATGGATCGTGCAACTTATAATGAAAGTTACATGCATCTGGTGTTTGGCAACAACATGTGCAGCAAAAGTCATGATTTGCAAAGCCACATAATTCGTAGGTTTTTTAACACAGTGGCAGCATCACTTATTCAAGATTGTGTCAATAAATTTAATAAAATGAGAGACAATGCCGACATGGGCTGGAACAAACTGATTACTGAAGCAAATCAGTTTGCAGTTGACAATTTCATTGAGTCAAACTTCCCCGTTAAACGCCAAAAAAGAACAAAACTAATGCCGGGAGAAGTGACTCGAGATGAACGAATCCAAGACCCGGAAAAAGCTTTTAAAGTAAATACCTACATACCAGCACTAGTATATGTTCAGAGTGAGCTTAGAAAAAAGTTTACTGACAAGGCCATTGATGTTTTGCACGAAGTTCAGTTTTTTACGCCTCGTTTTTTGCTATCCAGCCTGCCAGACATTCAAAGTGTAAATATTGAAAAACTGTGCAATTTTTACGAGATGGATGCAATGAATGTTGCAAAAGAATTAACAGAGTTTAGACCAGTCTTTCAACAACTACACACGATTATATGCGTAAATGATCTGATGCCCGCACACGTTCGATGCAGAATGAAAGTGAAAATGAAGATGACGATATTGAAACCGATAGCAAGGTTAATAATTGTAAAAAATGGGCCGAACAAAGTTTTGTCAAACCACATAGAGCGCTTCAGGAATTGTCTGGATTTCCCGCATTGGACATCTTGTACAAGATATTTGTGTCGCTTGCAATTACAAGCGCTAGTGCCGAGAGAGCGATGAGCAGGGTTCGACTCATTAAGAACCTCAATGTTGGATGATTGGTTCTCTTCATTATTAATACTTGCCTCAGAAAAAGACATTTTGGAAAACATTCCTGTAGATAAAATCATTGATAGATTTGCTGCAACATCAAAACCGCTACAGAAACTTTTAATTAAATAAATTTAGATATGGATTTATAGTTTTAAATGATTTTTTCAATATTAACGTGTGTTGTTTTTCTGTGTTTGGGTATTATACCGAAATTAGACGAATTGTTGAGGAAAATGTGTATAGAAAGAACAAAAAAGTGTGTTAAAACTCAAACTATATATATCTCACTTTATATATATATATATATATATATATATATATATATATATATATATATATATATATATATATATATATATATATATATATATATATAAATAAAGTGAAATACTAAAAATAATGGTGGTCGCAACTTGGAGGAGGGGGGGAAAGCTTAGCTACTTAGGGGGGAATTGAGCCCGGCCACTTGGGGGGGATAGAAGCCACTGTTGGTAGTGACCGAAACGGTAGAAGACACCGGCAGCGTTCAGGGTAATGGGATTGGTTGCACTTTGAATAGCAGAGAAGGAGTGTTTTTGGATACGAAAAATCCAATTCAAATACAGAACTCGACAGTGGTGCCTTATCCCCTAACGGATGGTGACGACATTGAGGTGGATAATAAACAAGAGTCAATTTCAGACTCTGGGAAAGTTTCCGAGGCCGAATCTTTTGCTAAAGAACAACGCTCATGCAAGTCCTTGGTTGAATTTTGGAAATGGGGTAATTCCAACAAAAAAAGTTTTTTTATTAAGAATAACTTATTGTACCATCGCGAGAATTTGTGGGGCCACACTATACATCAGCTCTGTCTTCCTTTATCTCGAGTTCCCACAATTCTTAGAACAGCCCATGATCTGGCATGTGCAGGTCATTTAGCCACTAAGTCTACTTGCCAGCGAATCCGGTTGAACTTTTTTTTCCCAGTACGGAAAATCAGGTTAGACAGTACGTCGAGTCTTGCGATATATGTCAAAAAAAGCACCAATTAGGACTAAAGACCGAGTCCCAATTAGCCCGATACCCCGCTGAGACGAACGTAGCGATAGAGGTACCAACTTTACCAGCCAGCTCACACAAGAATTTTTAAGTCATCTAGGTTGCTCACCCCGATTTAACACTCCAGGACATCCAGAATCCACCGGACTGGTAGAGCGTTGTAACCAATCCATTAAGCAAATGCTCACAAAACTATCCGTGGATTATCCACAGAAATGGCATAAGTTATTACCATTAGTTCTGTGGGGCCTGCGTGATAAACCATCTGCTACAACTCATGTCAGCCCATAATAGCTCGTCAGGCACTCCTTGTTATTGGAAATATATCTGGTTGGTAGTTTTCTCAGTGTATCGGTCATTAAGCTTGTTATTAAAAATTCACTTCTTCTCATGAAAATGTCAAAAGCTACCGTTTTAGCTTAGGATAATACAGATTTCTTAATCAAATTACTGTTTATTCACCAGCTGTCAGTGCAGAGATGACAGATGCTGTCATCAAAGCCAGCTGTGTGGACTTTATGGTTCAGGCCCTTCAGGCTGCAATTGCAAACTGTGCCACGGACCACGTCCATGCAATAGCCTGGACAGCGTCCAAAATGCTGTGCTATGAAAACCGGGCTGCATTAAGGGTCATTAAAGTATTGATACCAGTGTGTCACAATCTTTTCTTTCACAAAAGAGATGATGTAAAAAATTGGGTATTCAGAATAAGAGGGAGACCTAGAAGTTTTAGTGTTCTAACTTTCAGGAAGAAAAATTTATAAAAATGAGCAGTTCAAGCCATAAAGTTAGAAGAAGCTGCATTTATGTTTGTTACACCAATGCAGATTGTCTTTGTAATAAGTTTATGGAGCTACAGGTATTCTTGGAGTCTGTTAGTCCTAGTCCAGATATAGTAATTATAACAGAAATTAATCCAAAAAATTTTAAAGTCTCTCAACAGTTGTCTGAATTTGGTTTGGATGGTTATCAGGTGCTAACTTCAGGTTTTTTTAAAGTGGGCCACAGAGGTATAATGATGTTCTTCAGAGATAATCTTGCAGTTGTGGAGGTGTGCATGACTTCATCTTTTGAAGAGAAGTTGTGTACAAAATTGATTATTGAAAGTAAAGCTTTTAACATTCTGTCGGTTTATAGAAGCCCAAACGGCTCTGATGATGATGATAATAAGTTTGTTTGTTTATTGAAAGAAATTGCTGCACTAAAAGGTGATCATCTAGTTTTGGGAGATTTCACTTTTCCTAATATCAATTGGGAGTTAAGAATGTGCTTGGGATCAAAAGAAAAAATTGAAAACAGATTTCTAAAGTTTATTGATGATAGATTTTGGATTCAACATATATCAGAACCTACGAGAACAAGAGAAGGACAAACACCTCATATCTTGGATTTGATTCTAACTTCTAAAGAGAACATAGCAAATATCGAATATTTTTCACCTCTGGGTGGCAGTGATCATTCAGTTATCGGGTTCAGTGTTGATTTAGAAATGTTAACTTGTGGAGCAAGGCGCAGGTGATTTTCAAGGATTGAACGAATCTCTGGCCGGTGTTATGTCTGCAAGGGTGAAGGGTAACTTTTCTTTGGAATCAGAGTGGACGTTTTTTTGCAACACATTGAATGATTTTACTGCGATGTTTGTTCCTACGAAAGGTGCTGGGAAGAAACGAAGTTTTCGTATGTCATCTGAATTGTTGAAGCTTATTCGACTGAAACATCACCTATGGAAGCGGATATATAAATATGGAGAAATTGAAAAACTTTTGTTGTTTAGGAAAATTAGAGATAAAGTAAAGAATGACACAAAACAGTTGAACATTGAGTCTCAAGACAGAATTGCAGAAAATTACAGTGATAACCCAAAATACTTCTGGAACTATGTGAGGAAAAATACTAGTTCCGATGCTTTGCCAGCTTCTTACTTATCAAAACAAAGAAATTGTTAGCTATGCACTTTATTCTGTTAAAAATGTTGCCGACAGTGGTGTTAGCTATATTTTGGAGTACGTCTTTGAAGAATGCAAGATACTGGTATATATACCATCTCTTCTTAAACACAGAGATGTCGGCATCCAGATGTACGCTTGCGCACTCAACTCAAGCATTGTTGATAATCCAATCCATATCCAGGTATTGTTTCGTTTCTTCAAATTATAATAAGAATTGAAATGCGTCGATCAATAACATAAGTTGGTTGTGGCACTTAGGGCATCATCGATGCAGACATCATGTCCTTGCTTGTCAACAACATCAAAGGCGACAAGAAGAGTCGAATTGAAGCATGCACGACAATTCACAGAATAACTTTTCATGGCACGATAGCTCAGATCCTGACCTGCATACGGTCCGGTGTCATAACTCCGTTAAGTAAACTACTCAAGGAAACGGACCCGACTCTGATCAGACATGTCTTACCTATCTTTAACAACCTACTTCTGGTTAGTATACTTTACCTTGTTCTTGGCAGAACCGAGGTACTAATGTTTCTACCTGTACATCCAAGGCCGCAACAAATAGCGGAAATGATGGGGACGTTGAAATGATTCTTGAAGAGTGTGGAGACCACATCCGAAGATTCAAAAAACCACCCAGACTTATGAAACGAGAGCAATGAAATAATCTGGAAATATTTCAACTCCATGCAGGTTCCCACATTTCAATTTGAGATATCTGTTTATGAATTTCACAAATTTGTCGACACAAAACACATTCAAAAAAGAGTAATAAAAGAGTCGGCCAAGACCAAGAATGATTTCTCAATGATGGGCAAAATCAGTGGCGTAGAAATGGGGGGGGGCGGACGGGCAAATGCCCCGGCGGCACTCAGGAGGGGGCGGCAAAATTGAGGTCATGAAAAAAAGTGACCCGACCTTTATAAAAAAAGGAGGGAAAACGTTTAAAGAGTCGATTCTTTTGCTCACAACTAAAATCATTCATCTTAAACTCACTGTATTCCATGCAAATACAGTTATTCAAACTAATTTCCATGCTTATACACAGACACCGACAGTTTACGGCTGTTAACGCACTGCTTTTCATCATTATTAGAGTAGAACGTTATAGCCACGCCCCTATTTACACTATCACATAAGCCTACTATAAAACCCACACAAACTATCTGCGTCTTCGCTTTTCCGTGATGGCCAGTCAGAGAACTTGGAGACAAGAGGTGATGCCGGGTGCCTTTTAACAAGCATTCTGACTTTCAATTTCGTTGCGTATATTCATTTCTGAGCGCGAGTACTGAAAGAGATTAATGACTCACAGAAGTACTTACAAACTCGTGGCCTAGGACTTGATGCCTGTGCATCAAAGATGCAGTCGTTCTTGTCTTTCCTGGCCACAGAGAGAGATTCTGTTGTTTTAGAGGCTCAGGCAGCAGCTTTTGAGTTTTGTGAGGAAATGGACACTCCCATGGAAAGACGAATAAGGAAGAAAAAACGCTTGCCTGGAGAAGAGACAGCAGATATAGGTTGACTATGCAACAGGAAATGCGGATGGAACACCTTGAAGTGATGGATCGACTCACGGCCGAAATTTCCAGGCGTACGCAAAAGCTCCGCAATCTTAACATTCACTTTGGCTTTCTGAAAGCAACCTATCTTCTAGACGTAAATAATAATTCTGCCATGATGGAGAATGTTAATTGAGTGACAAATCATTGTAATGGTTTTGTAACAGAACTTTTTTTTCTTTTGGCAGCCATTAAAGCAAGAAAGATGTGATGCTGTACTCTTTCATTCCAGTATATTGCGTTCCTCTATACTGTTCATGCTTACAATACTATGTACTTTGGTTTAATAACTTCTATTTGGCCAGTTCATACATAACCAATAAAAAAAGATTCGTTGAATTATATAAAATATTAGAGGAACTTAGACAATTCGCATGAAAATGTGTGAAAATTGCTTGAAATGTTGTTAAACTTAAAAACGGAGTTACACCTAGTTGGTGCTAATGCACAAGCAGAATAGTTTTGATGAAGATGCCGAGAAAATTCGTAAAAATTAGGGGCGGCATTTTTCTCCTTCGCCCCTAGTGAAATATTAGGTTACTATGCCACTGGGCAAAATAGATGGACTAGATTTACTTGCAAAGGAGATGAGATGTCACGAGTCATGCAGGAAAATCGTTCACACCATGCCAAAACAAAATGTCTTGAAGAAAAAGCCAATTATAGCTCCTTAGAGCAAAAAACAGAATACAATGCAGCATTACAAGACCTTTGTTAGCATATAAACATCAATATTATTCAAGTAGGTAGTGTGGAACGAATGACAATGTTGCGTGAGCGCTATCTCAATCACATTATGCTTCATTCACCACAAGTATATAATGAAAATCACAAAATGGATAAACTCAAAGATAGAATGTGTAACCAGTTCGGAGACAAAATTCAATTTTGGCTACCCAACAAAAAAAGTGACTTGGTATATTTATCAGGGGTTGACACAGGTGAAGCAGTAGAGCCACCATGACCAAACCAAGTGCCCAGTGCCACTTGGAAGAAATTTGGGTGCCCTCAAGGTGCCCATTGCCACTTGTGATTTAAACAAATAGATTAATTAATTTTTGAAAATTAATTAATTTTTGAAAATTATATCAATCTCTGCGAGAATAATGTTTTTTTTTCTAAATTCAAATTTTTAGTGTAATTGTTCTTTGTACTAGAAAACCAGACCTAGACTTTTCAGTATTTTTATTTACAATAAAATTTATCAGACGAATGATCAATTTATTTGCGGCGACAGGGCATAACAACTATGCCAAGAGTGCGCGTCTGTATGTTGAGATTATGACCGAATTACCTGACACACACCCTGATTTATATCAACAGTTCATGTGTGGTGCTCATGTCGCCCGTCGAAGTAGTAAGCTATGGGCCGGGCTTTCAACAGACTTAACCATTGAACAAGTAATGATGCGAGCACTGAAAGGACAAGGTGGCTTGACTCGTGGAAGAGGGGTTACAGAGAGTGTCAGGACTACCTGGATTTCAACAGTTCATAAGACTGCTGCTGTCAAAACTGCTCTTGCTCAGGTAACTCACCTGGAATATTGCCATGCTTAAGTTCAACATCCAGAGCTTGGCAAGTCTCGAACAAGAAAGGACAATGACGATCTTTTGAAAGTGCTGGATTTTCTTGAGCTCCACAATCCTTTTGACACCACTGACATACGTCTTCATAGCTTGACTTCTGGGATTGCTGCTGCAGATTCAGATAACATCAACTGTGATGATGTAGAAAATGTTGGTGCTCGGATCATGGAGAAAATGAATGGTGTGAACTTCAAAGACGTGAAGATGAATCGAGCGGATCAAGTCCAAACATTAGCACAGGTTACTAATTTAGTCAATCCAGTTGCAAAGAAAGCTTTGAATATTGATCCGACTATGCTCTTCAATCGGCTAATTGTGATAATGCAACGGTATGAAAACATCGAATCCTATTTTGCTTACGAATTGTCTGCACAACCAACATCTTTATTCAAAAACAGCTATATGCACAAGATAGACAAATCACAACTTGGTAAAGAACTTGTCAAGGGTATTGCATCATCACAGATTCCTCAAGACACACCGCAAGTTATTGATGGTGGCTATCTTTTGCATGTTGTGCATTGGAATGAAGGATCGTCATATGGAGAAGTTGGACAACAATATGTGACATTTGTTCTGAAGCATTATGGATCCTCTGCTATTGTTGTCTTTGATGGGTATGGAACATCAAGCATAAAGGATCAAGAGCATCAGCGGAGGGCATAGAAGGTTGCTCCGGACATATTACTTGATGCAAACAAAGTTGCACATTCTGACCAAGGTGCATTCTTAGCAAACAAGCATAATAAAAGTTTGTTTGTATCATTTTTAATTTCTTGTCTGGTTTCAGTAGGTCTGATTGTGCACCAGGCTGCAGATGATGCTGATACTTTGGTTGCCAAAGTGGCATTGGGGAGTGGGAGATATTCTCTCAGGAGTGGGCCAAGTTCGTAAATTCTCCCTTCTATGCCTACTCGAACGGGTTCGCGGGCAAGAGCCAGAAAATCCTGAACCTTGCGTTCCTAGCCAAGACCCTGCTGTCCGTTGCCCGGGGCGGTAACAGCATCTCGCAATACAAGGGGATCGATAAGGCTAAAAGTGCAATTATACCTCACAAGAACTTTATCACAACCAAGCAAATCAGGTTGTTAGTGTCATTGCAAATGACACTATTGTATCACTTCCGTTCTGAAATGTGAGATACTTTTGTCTTCTCAACCTGGTCGTTATGTTCACTCTATATGTGCAACTGCATCATCTTTAGGAGCATTGGTGTTGAATCGTCTCCTAATAATTCACGCAATCAGTGGTTGCGATTCCACCTCATGTTTATTTGGTCATGGTAAGGTCAGCATTTTTAAGAAAATTGCCAAGACCAGAGATATCCAGCCATTACTCGAAACTTTAGAGTCGTCCATTGCCAGCAATGAAGAAGTTATGTTTGCCGGCTGTAAATTGTTAGTGTTTTTGTATGGCGGAACTGCTACAGATTCGCTCAACCAACTGTGCTATTCCACCTACATGCATACCACTGCTACTAGTACACAGCTACCACGACCGGAACGACTACCACCTACTGAAAATGCTGCCAAATTCCATATATACAGAGTGCATATACAAGTTCTGCACTGGAAATCACTCTCGACCACAAATTTTAATCCACAGGATTGGGGGTGGAAACTGCACGAAGGGAAGTTTATTGCAGTAGCAACGGACATCGACGTTGCACCTGCTGATATTTTGAAGGTGGTATGTTGTAAATGCACTGCTGATGCAAAGAAACCATGTGGAACTCGAGCCTGTACTTGTAGGAAGTATGGATTGTCTGCGAAAATAGGAGTGAGAATTTTCCTGAATCTGTGGAGCAAACTGAAATGGATGGTGATATTATCGCTGAGGAAGAGATTTTAGATGATGATTATTTGGAGATACATATGCCGTGGTTCTATGAGGAAGAAGTTGTCACTAGCAAATGAATGAAGTGGAACATCCAGGTGATAACAACTAATAACTATAACCTTGAATGTACCTTAGCGTCAGAGCATGTTTTGAACATAATCTGATATAAATGTAAGGGTGGATGCTTCTGCAGATAATTCAAAGTTAAAGTGTTTGATTTGTGCTGTTCAATTCGGATCAGTGAAAGGACACGTTGTTAAACGGCACTATGAAAACTTTTACCAAAGAGCTTTCGAATCAGAGGGAAGTCCATCTGAACTGATTCCTCCTTTCGGAAAAAATAACAAAATTGTTATTCAGAAACGTTTTCAAAAGTTTGACAATCTTCAGAAAAGAATTGAGAAACAGCTTGAACAACAGAAAAAATCAATCGTAGAGTATGTCACTCAACAAGAAGCAATCCGAATGGCTTCTGATAACATTGCATGGGAATGTGCAAAAAACAAACGGTCATTTAATGATGGATTGAGGGTGAGTTATCAATTTTCATAACATTCATAATTCATGATTTTAAAATTATAATTCCTACTTAGATCAAACGAGTCATTAAATCAACAATAAGTATCATGTTGTCAACGAGAGAATTGAGAGAATATCATCCAAATATGAAGCAATCAGTTTTGAAGCAAATTGACCACAAGTCGGAGTTCTGTTACCAGAAGAATCAAAAACGATAGCAGATTACATGGAAGATCAACGCATTATATTATTCAAAAACTGTCTCGAGTTTTCTATCGCTATTGACGAGTCTGTCGATAGTAATGACATAGCTCAAACTCAAATCACCATATTTGTTCGAATTATACACAAGGACTTCAATGTTACGGAAAAGTTTTTCAAATTGAAGTCTCTGCATGTGAGCTTACCCAAGCAATGCTCAACAATTCTTACCAATACTTACCAATAATCAACAATTATCAACAATAATTAAATTTAACACATTTTGAAAGGTTTTCAAAAATTTTTATTAACAATACCAAACAACATTCAACAATTCTTACCAATACTTACCAATAATCAAGAATTGTCAACAATAATTAAATTTAACACATTTTTCTTCTTAATCCATTTCAGCTGATATATTCAATGCTGTAACATCAATTGAAAGATTTAAGATTGTTGGATATGACAAGCTTGGAACGATCACATCAGAAGCAGCTCCAGCCACGCTTGGGAATAAATCAGGATTTACAACAAGCATGAAATCACTTGTGAATAACGAAAACAGGATCCCACTAACTTCACTTCCATGTATAATCCACCAAACATCACTCTGAGCAAAAGTCGACAAAACGGGGGAAATTTCAGATCTGTTTGAAAAAGTTTGGAAAATAACAAAAGAAGTTCGAAACAGAAGTTCTCATGTGCATCGCGAGTTCAGAGAATATTTGAAAGGACTGAAAAAGGAAGGTTTTTATGATCTGCTCAATCATAATGACGTTCGCTGGCTCAGCAAAGGAAAAACATGCAAGCGATTCTGTGCACTTTATCACGAAGTTGTCTCGTTTCTCGAAAAGAAAAAACTCATCAAAAAATTTGAAGACATTAAATCTGATTCATGGCGCCTGCAACTTGCTTTTATCACCGACTTCATGGAAATGATGAATGAATGAATTGAATTTAGAGCTCCAAGGAAAACAAAAAATCATCGATCAATATGACGTTCAAAATTTCATTGAATTACTTGGAATCTTAATTTCGCAGCTGAGCCAGAAAAAACTATATCAAGTTTACTGAATTGTCAAAGCTTCTTGAGGACGAGAAAATCAAAATTGAACAATTCCAACTGAAAACCATGATAACATTTCTGGAGGACATGAAAACGCATATGAAAGAACGTTTTACTTACGTCGAAAGTTCGTACTTCAATTTTTTATTTGTCAATTTTCCCATTTGTCGACGATGGTGAAGATATTTCTCTTTACTCTGAAAATCTTATCAAAAATTTATTTCAAGTACAATCACTCGAAGAGTTGAATGTTGAAGGGAAAAATTTCTTGAAAAATCTTGATACAGAAATTATTCGCTTCCGCTCCTACAAGTCTGATTGGGTGAGAATGCAGGCCTATTACCTTAATGCTCAAGAAACTTGGAAAATATTTGTGCAAAAGAATGGAATGAAATCATTTCCAATCATCGAAAAAATCATTGCAAGAGTGCTGTCGCAATTCGGCTCGTCGTGGTTGAATGAATCGGGGTTTTCTGTTATGAAAGTCATCAAAAATAAATTTCGAGTAAGACTCTCTGAGCAGAGCCTTGATAGTTGCATGACAGTTGCCCTTCATGAAGATAGCATTGACTTGTTTGGACCGTAAATCGAATAATTTGGAGGAATTAGAAGTTGAATTTGAGAGCAACGACAAACTAAAAAGAAAACCAAGAAAGTTCTGAAGAAAGTGACGGAAATGATTTGTAATGAGAATATTAAAAATGAGCAATAAAGTAACAAAGTTCCAGGTTCAGCCTTCTCAGCAGGTTCTGGGTTCTCGGCAGGTTCCAGGTTCAGTGTTCGCAACAAGTTCCAGGTTCAGTCCTTTCAACGGGTTCAGTCTTCTCAGCAAGTTCCTAATTCGGTCTTCTCGGCAGGTTCCGGGGTCCGGTTCAGTGTTCGCAGCAAGTTCCGGGTTCAGTCCTTTCAACGGGTTCCGGGAAATTTGAATTAGTACTTTTATTCAAAGGAAATAGAGAAAAAACTATTAAGGCATGAAGCGTTCATTTTCTAATATAAGTGGCACCCAATCAATGCCAATTTGGTCATGGCTGCAGTAGAGTTAGTCTTTGATGCGACAACTTCAGAAATGAAAGTACTTGAAGAAGCAGCTTCAATATTGCGTCGACTTATTAGTGTCGGTCATTGTGCAAACAAGACAATGCTATGGCCGCCGAGCAGTGAGTATCTCAAGGCTAACGTCGAATCTGTGCCATCACCTGTCTTGGATTTTGTAGCACTTGTCATATTAGGAAAAAATATGCATTTCTTCATCCAAAACTGTCAGGCTCAGCAAATCATTTGGGCAGGACTTGTGTGGTGCAGCAACTCAAGGCAAGTGGAAAAGTTCCAAACACCTATTGTTGGCTACAACGATCAGAGCATTGAACAGGTTAGTAAGTTAGTTTATTCGCTTATGTCAACAAGTGTGCATGTGAACTGTATGACTATTACGAATGCTCATTTCTATAGTATTTCACTACATATTTTACTGACTACTGATCATCTGTTGGTGGCCCATGTGGTGGAGACCAAAAGTATTAATACAGCAACTGTTACAGTCACCGATCAAGCCAATTCAGCCAATTGCACCGATACTGATTGGTCCGACATAAGCAACTGGCCAAAAAGACTGACAGATACACAACGTACATTTATAGTTGAACAAGGCCCCATACAAAAAAATAGACTACCAATTCCCAACCAATGATTCTGGAAGGCATTTTTCAGCCTATTACTACAATCGAAAGCTAGCAAATGATGAAACTGTTGATCGCCGATGACTGGTATATTCTAAGGTTCATGATGCAGTTGTGTTTGCTGTAAGGCTTTTTGGCATCGTCAAGGCTTCAAATAACTTTGTTACAGTCGGTTACTGTAATTGGCAAAATATTTCAAAGTTGCTGCACGAGCATGAATTGGGTACGACACATATTAACGCCTTGTGCGATTGGTTGGAATTTGAGCGTCACCTTAAACATGAACAAACAATTGACAAATCTGTGCAAAAGCAAACTGATGCAGATAAACTTCACTGGCAGGCAGTGCTAGAGCGTCTTATGTCAGTTGTTCAGTTTTTGGCTGAAAGAAATCTTGCTTTTCGGTGATCAGTGGAGAAACTGGGACAAACCAGCAATGGCAATTTTCTAGGCTTGGTGGAGGTTATCACCAAGTTCGATCCCATTCTGTCAGAGCACATTAAAAATGCAGAACTGGCCGATCACTACTTGGGAAAAACCATGCAAAATTAATTCATACAGTTGCTCGGAAATGAAGTTCTTAGGGGAATAACTGAACTTGTGACTGAGGCCAAATATTTCTCTGTCATCCTTGACTGCACTCCTGATGCTAGCCACGAGGAGCAGTTGAACATAATTTTACGTTGTGTTGAGATAGTAGGCAAATCGGTCGATGTTGTTGAGCATTTTGTTGGATTTTTGATTGATGATGAAAGATTGACAGATTTGTTTTTGCACACAGGAACTTGGCTTATGTGTTAGTAACTGTCATGGTCAGGGTTACGATAACGGTGCTAATATTATTATTTATTTCTGACTGTTTGCTTGCTGACTCTGGACTGAGTGCTTTGTGTGATCAGAAGGCAGACAACTTCTGATCACTTTCATGCATTACTTAAACTATTTCTTTTAAACAAATCACTCCGTATAACCTGATTATACTTCTATTAATTTCTTACCATTTATTACTATTTATTTCTGACTGTTTGCTTGCTGACTTTGGACTGAGTGCTTTGTATAATCTTTTATTTTTGGATTTTAAATGCACTTTAAAAATGGGAATATAAATAAAAAAAAATATAAATAAATAAATAAATATGCATGGCTGCCACCAAGGTGTACAAGCCAGGATTTTGCAGCTAGAAAGTCGCTCATTTTTTATGCCATGTGGTTGCCACAGTTTAAATCTGGTGTTATGTGATATGGCAAAATTGTGTTCTACTGCAATGACATTTTTCGGCATCATACAGAAAATCTATGTGCTCTTCAGTGCTTCAACTAAACGATGGTCTATATTATAGAGGCATGTCACCAGTCTGACTGTTAAAGCAGATTGCGACACAAAATGGGAGGCTAAAGTCAACAGTGTCAAAGCTGTTCGTTATCAGATTGGTGAAATATATGATGCTTTGAATGAAGTTGCAGACACAACTAATGATCCAATAGCTCGGGCAGAAGCAATCTCATTGGCAAACACAATAAATAATTATCAATTCTTGGTAACGTTAGGCACAAATTACTGGTGCAAGTTAATGCAGCAGAAAAACATGCAGCTGGATGTGACTATAAAAATTGTAGAAAAAACACTGAAATTTTTAAGAGAAATTCGTGAAGAAGGATTTGAGAAATCGCTCATTATTGCAAGAAAACTTGCAGAAAAGTTGGAGATGAATCCCAGTGACATGGTTTTTCAAATGAAGGTGCTGTTCATCCAAGACAAGTGAAAAAGCAATTTTCCTATGAAGCTGAAGTCAGTAAACTTCAACCCTACTGACAAGTTTTGTACTACAATTTTCTTTGTTCTACTTGATAACGAAATTGCATCATTCAGTAAGCGTTTAGAGCAAAGGCAGGAATTTCAAAAAAACTTCGGTTTTTTGCTTACATTTCTACATAACAGATGCAGTATCAATGAATATGAAATGAAGGCAAATTGTCTAAATCTGCAGACAGTTCTATCTTCAAAATCACAGTCACAAAACCAAAGTAATAGACTGTGTTCGGATATTGATGGCAAATAGTTGTAGATAATTTTATGATATCAAGATGAGAAATTTCATTGAAAGTTATTAACGGTAATGGTGGAGCTGCGGTGTCAAGAGGAAGAAAAATTTCTTCAGGAATTCTGGAAGATAAATTTGGTCCAACATTTACAAAGAAATTGTTAAAACCTTCAGCTACTGTGTTTGAATCCATAGTTATTTTATTATCTATTTGAAAGAAAAATGGAAAATCTTGTTTTGGGTTATTGTTTATAATTGGTTTAAGGATGTTCCAGATTTTTCTTGTGTTAAAGTTGCTTGAAGAAAATTTGTATGAATAATATTGTTTGATTGCAAAATATTTTTCTGTTTGAAATTTTTTCTTGATTTCTGAGAATTCTTTTTAATTTTTTTTTAGTTGGATTTTTAAGAAATTTTCTATATAATTTAGATTTAATATTAACCATTTTTAGCAGATTACTGTTCATCCATTATTTTTTCGCACTGGCTACGGATCCGGCAGTGCCGGACCTATAACTATTATTTTTCGGGGTCCGTCAATTGATAAAAAAAATAAAAATGAACGTAAATTGTATTTTATTAAATTAAATTAAAGTTATTATTATTAAAAACAATATTTAAATTTATTTTTATTTTAAAAAAAGTTTGATTTACATTTTCCATAGCGTTAGTCGGGATACGTCAGTGACGGACCGATAACTATTATTTTTCGGGGTCCGTCAATTGATAAAAAATAAAAATGAACGTAAATTTTATTATTTTAATTTAAAATAATTTATATTAATATTAATTATATTTAAATTAAAGTTATTAATATTAAAAACAATAATTGGATCCGTAGCCAGTGCGTTGCTCAGTGATGTTTCAGTTAGGGTTTTTCAGTTAGAGTATCAGTTAAAGTTAGCCAATTTAATATTTTTTAGTTAGTATTACAGTTGAAGTTAATTTTATTCATTTTTTCCAGTTAATATTAGAGTTAATATTTTTTTCAGTTACTATTACAGTTAGTATAACAGTTATTAATATAACCCATTACTGATAAACATATTACTAAGCAAACGCTGTCTCAGTTTCACTTCTTGTACATCTGAATTCCATTCTTTTTTATCTATATATATATATATATAAAAGAACATGTCCTGACTGACTGGCTGATAATCAACGCCGAGCTCAAACGCCTCATCCTAGGAACGTGAAATTTGGAACTTATATTACTTTGAGAGCGTAAGCATCCACTAAGAAAGGATTTTTGAAAATTTTGCTCTTTAGGGGAAGAAACTGGAAAACAAACTTTTTTCTAAAACAATGTATATCTCGAAAAAAAAATGAGGAGATTTTGAAATTTGGTATATGGATTCTTCTTGAAAAATAAAAAGATACATGTTTCACCATTTTTTGAAAATTTTGTTTTCAGGACTTTAAATGTGGGGTGGAAAATAGGGTTATTTGGTTTTTAAAGTAACTCCTACTCAACAACTGTAAATGCTCCAAAATAAAAATTAGTATTTAGTTTCTACTCTAAAAATAAGGATATATGTGTTTCACCATTTTTTGAAATTTTGGTTTTCAGTACCTCAAATGTGGGGTGGAAAAAAGGTTTCTTTGGTTTTTAAAGTAATTGCTACTCAAAAAACTGTGAATGCTACAGATGTCAAAAATAGTATTTAGTATTTACTCAAAAAATAAATGATATAAGTGTTTCAACATTTTTAAAAAATTTGGTTTCCAGGACCTCAAATGGGGGTGGAAATAAGGGTTATTTGATTTCAAAATAACTGCTACTCAAAAACTGTAAGTGCTAATAATGTAAAAATTAGTATTTTGAAGTTTTGTGCCGGTCAAAAGTAGCTAAGTCCAGTTTGTCACCGGCCGGGCCAAGCCGTTATTTTAGAGTCTTCACACGGGCCAGGCCGAACCTTAAATTAATGTGGGACGCTCCGAGGTTTTTCACCAAGTGTATAGATATTTTAGTGATTTTAAAGTCTTCAGTTGTTCAGAAGTTTTTCATCAGGTATATAGAACTTCTAGGCCTGTAAGAATGGGCCGGGCTGTGCCGGGCCCGGAGTTTGGGTTTTTAAAACGGACTGAGCTAAGTTGTCGACGGGTCGAGCCGAGACCTAAAAAATTGATCTCTACTATGGATGCACGGTTCAAACTCTCTAATTTCATGCGAGCGAAGCCGCTATGGGCACTGTTAGTTACTAATAAAAACAGGCAGAGTAGTCTGTGCGCTATTCTGGTTAACTGTGTTTCCTATATCATTTTCGATTATTTTGCGCTTTTTGCGATTTGTTTCCAAAACCTCAAGTTCTTTTGCCACTTCCTTATGTCTATGACTTAGATGATTTACCTTTCAACAGAGCTCCGCAAGTTTCGACCACGTGAGCTTCCGAATCTTTTTCTCCCACACTACAAACTTACAAACCACGTTGTACCGCTTTTATCATAGAGGGTTCGTAACTGAAATAACGCCATATCAATTTTCTTGTTTTTGGCCAGAATTTATCATTAACATTGTTTATACGTCGTTAAATGCAAATAAAGCGATGAAAAAGAAAATCGAAGTAGAGATAAAAGACACGAGTGGGTCCGGTTACCAAATATAAACAAAGAAATAAAATTTTGGCGCATTTCAGCATTGGATTTTCCGAAAACATTTTTTTCAGTTTGTATTACAGTTACTACTTTTTTTTACTATTAGTATTACAATTAAAGTTAACATTATTTTTCAGTTAAATTTTCAGTTAGTACTTAACTTAAATCTCTTTTTTCTGTTATTAGACCAAATTCAGTTAAAGTTACGCTTAACTGAAACAACACTGGCGTTGCTATAAACAAAACACGGTTTAATTATCTTCGTTATCGAAGTACACTTATATATATATATATATATATATATATATATATATATATATATATATATATATATATATACATATATATATATATATATATATATATTTGTGCTCTTGTAACATTGTGTGTGCGTATAATTTTTTTATCATTGATATATATATATATATATATATATATATATATATATATGGGTTTGAATATATATATATATATATATGAATGTATGTGTGTATATGTGTATATATGTATATATATATATATGTGTATATATGTATATATATATATATATATATATATATATATATATATATATATATATATATATATATATATATATAGGGCTCAAACAAAAAAGGCAGTCATCTGGGAGTGGGTGTTATAAGTAATAGACCACTGTCAAATGTGGAAAAGTTTCGGCGTGCAGATCGGCAACTCAAACATTTAGCTGAGCTAACAGCGGAAGGGGGATGGCTCAGTTTGACTTAAGAATAAAAGTTCTTGAAGATCTAGCAAAAATATGGAGTACCAACCGTGAGGCAATAGTTGTACCAGTTGAAAGTGATGAAAATGTTAATGAAGGGCCAACCAATTTGCTAGTAAACACTATTAATCAAGTCGAAATGAAGAGGTTCTAGTAGAAAAAACAAATGAAAATTGTAACCAAATTAACCAGGTTTCTAATAACGCAAATGATGAATAAGTAGACATTCTGCCTGAGCCTGTACAACCGGAAACAGACTATGCCAATGATGAGCAATTAGACATTCCACCAGCAGCTTCACAACCGGAAACAAAGATTACAAAACTGATATTGTCAAATAAAATTAGTTTCAGAGGACGGACCAAGCTAAAGAAAAGGAAAACAGCCATGGGATTGAAAAAACAACAAAAGGATATTTGTTTGCCATTTTCAAAGAAATCAGTCGATCAAAAAATTCATTGTAAGTAAATTTTTCGCTTTTGCTTGTTTTTAGCCATTTCTATTTCATTCTAATTATACATTTTCAGTGTTACTTGGGCGTTTGCTGATAGGAGGGAGACCGGAAGACATCTCACCCAATTTGCCAGCTGATGTCACAGATATGAACCTTGAAGTTATAGATCTTCCGGCATCACTTCTAAACGAAATAGTAGTCCTCGAAATTGTTAAACCTTATATAACTAACCAAGCCTGGAAAAAACTACATGCTTCTATTAAAAAAAGGAAAAAAATGATTATTTGATATTGCCGTCACTGTATTAAAAACACTGATACAGAGAACTGTATTGAGTGCGACAGTTGCTTAGAATGGTATCATTTTAGCTGTGCTGGATTAACCACAAAACCCAAAAAAGAATGGTTTTGTTATACATGTCGGAGCTGATATAAACAATTTTTGATATTTTTTTACTTTAATAAATTTGTATCAGACTATTATTGTTGTGCTGTATTTTATTTCATCCCAATACCATTGAGAAATGTATGTCACTGACGGACCCCGAAAAATAATAGTTATCGGTCTCACTGACGTATCCCGACTAACGCTATGGAAAATGTAAACAAACTTTTTTAAAAATAATAATAAATCCAAATATTGTTTTTAATAATAATAACTTTAATTTAATTTAAAAAAATAAAATTTACGTTCATTTTTATTTTTTTATCAATTGACGGACCCCGAAAAATAATAGTTATAGGTCCGGCACTGCCGGATCCGTAGCCAGTGCGTTATTTTTTAGGTTTGACTTTAGAACTTTCAAATAGCTTAAAAGGAAAGGATGTTTCAAGATGTGAGTGTAGATGTCAAGAAAAGATGAGTAAGCAGAGTTAACATCATTTTTGGAGCATGCATCTAAGATTGTGGACCAGTCCGACTCATTAAGTTTTTTTAGAAATACATCTATTTGGGTTTTGTTCACAGTCTTTTTCTTTACAGGATTTTTGGATGTGTCATTACATTTTATCTTATTTAGTGAAATAATTATTGGTAAGTGATCAGATAAATTGTAACTAATTATAGCTGAGCTGATATTAGTGCTAGGATAATTTGTAAAAATATTGTCAATCAGAGTTGAGGTATGTTTAGTCATTCTAGTGGGAGAATGGATATTAGGATACAGATTATAAGAGCCTAGCAAGTTGAGAAATGTTAAAGTCTCCAATTATGAAGATATATTTAGAAGATTTAGATGGTTTAGCATTTACTGATAACAAATCTGCTAATTCGTTAAAAAATATACTAATGCTTTAGTTTGGGGGGCGATAAATCATACACAACTTATAAGAAGTATTGTGATGTTGGTAATCAAAAAATAATTTCTGCACCTATTCTCCATGATTACCATAAAAAACATATCGACATATCCATATCTATTAACTATTATCTATAATAATAAGAAAAACTTCTTACCTCTTCATCGCTATCTTGATCATATTCTTTTCGATAGCTGTTCTTTCATTTTATTCCTCAACTTCGAGCAATCATCTGCTATGGGACATCTGAGATCCTACAAGTTACAAGTCATGAGCATAAAATAAGCGGCCCAATGTGGCGGAATAATACATTCTCGGCTATAATTAGCTATAAACACGATGAAAAGTAACCACTAGTTTAAACATTGTGATAATTAGTATAAGTAATTTATTTAAAATGGGAAAATGTAATATAATTTGATTTAAATTAATTTAATTGAAAAAAATTTGAATTTAGACTAGGTAGTCGCATAAACGAAATGCGTCTGTGCGCGCAACGCCGGAACATTCAAGTCAAGACTATAAAGTTTATCAGGCGCAGTGGAACGAGCTAAAATGGTGTAACGGGACTGCTTATATCTCTGGATGTAATAAAGCCACAATAATAAAGGTTACATAAAAATAATTGTTAATCATTTCCTGACCTAAAAAAATTTTATATAAACAAATTTGTACATTTCATTTTCCTTTCACTTTGATTCAAAAAAAGTCTTTATTGGTTTTTGGCTTTACTTCATAAGTAATAGGGCCAAAAATATGGTTTTAGTCCTAAAATAGGCTTTTTTCTATAAAATAGTTAATTTTCATAGCTATACGAGGTCTCTAAGTTATCCAAATCTGATTTTAAGTTGTTAAGATGGTGCCGCAGAAAATGAGTCTCTCGCGCGCACAAAAGGCTATACCGCACAGTAAGAGTGCTTGGGGACCTCCGAATAGTATAACATAGTTAAATTTCAGATCTTTGGGAAATCCCAAACTATATTAATTTTCACGTAGAAGTGGAAAGTGTAGGCGCGCTGTATATCTGACGTTATGACTTATTAAATGAACCAAGCTCATAGATGATTGATAGTGTTTGAAGTGCTATAACTCGTGCTTCGGGACCTCCAAATAGTATAAATTTAGTATCAAATTAAAGACTATTAATTTTTCTCAGAGCGCCAAGGCCTCCATATGGGTTAATCCGGCTCTGACCCTACTGCCCCAGAGTAAACAGTGCTTGTGTATGGAAAGCTTATGCTGCTTCACTGAGTAAAGATGGAACTAAGCTTCAGGTTTCTGTGGCCATCCCCTTTCCACCCAAGTGAAGACTCGGGATAGCTCAGGATCACGCGTCGTGTGAGTTGTGCCACTTCTAAAGCTATCAAAGGTGGTGATGGGAGATCATCTAAAAAGAAGACATCAAATCTCCAGTCTGCAGGATCTGACACATAAGCCTTCGGTGAAGACCATGATAAACGGCTTAATGCAGTAGTGCTTTCCTGGGGGTTCGCGTAAACCCCCTGATGCGAATGCTATGGTTCGTGCAAACCCCCTGTTAATCAGAAAAAAATACTTTCAATTAATCTTATTGTCGTTGTGCGGGCTAAAAACTATTACCAAAACTTTGCCCTTGATTTTATCTCATACCCCTGATTGCTCAAAAATAATGGGCGCCCGAAAGTTGAGAGGCATTTGCTTCCCGCCTCCTCTGCCTATGCTTTCTCTAAATTGGTCGCCCATTGAACACTTTGAACGCAGTTTCTTATGTAACAAGTCGGTTGAGGATCAATAACTTTAAAAAATCAAACTCGAAGGAATATAGTGAAAATCGGAGAACGACCGGAAACGGGAACTGGAAAATGAGTGGGAACGGGAACGGGAAAGCAAACAGAAACGGAAAATCAACCTAGAGCGAAAGAGCGTGGGAAGAGAAAGTGACCGGGAGCGGGAACGGAAAATCGACATAGAGCGAAAAAGCGAGTGGGAAGGCAATCCAGAGCGGGCAAGTGACCGAGAATGGGAAAGCGACCGGGAGCAGGAAAACGACCTGAAGCGGAAAAACGACCGGGAGCGGGAAAGTGACCGGGAACGGGAGCGTGATATGAGACGTGAGAGCAATCGGTACGATAGAAAAACCCCGGGAAACGCCGATTACTCCACTTATATATTGACAATATAAGAAGTGTAGAGAATGAAAAGAAGGGGTCCAAGGATTGAACCTTGGGGAACACTGAATTTCTTTCGTACTTTATGAGAACGATTTGAAAGAAAAGAGATATATGTATTACTCAAAGTGTTTGTGTTTATTTGTTTAAAAAATTTAGTATTTATAACGCACTAAAAGTAATCTGTACAAAGCCAAGAGCTTCTGTCAAGTTAGCTGAATTGGTGAGCCAATCACAGCATTGTCAACAATAATTAGTTTGCGGTCAGCGTTTTACCTGCCTTCTGTTTCGCCGGAGTTGCTGGTTGTTTTGCGGAGTTTCTGTAAGTTTTTGTTAATCTTGATTCAATTATTGATGTTCTGTTTGAAGTGATTTGATTTTTGCGTTGGTAAAGTTCTAGTATAGCATCATTGGCCGATTTCTATAAAAACACGGGTAAAGTTCTAGTATAGCGTCCCGAACCGATTTCTATAAAAACACGGTTTAAAAAACTGTTTAATAGAATAAGCTCAGAACATACTAGGATAAAGTTTTTTGCAGAAAAACTCACTAAAAACCGACTTTAAGTAAAAATATCAAAAGGATACGCGGAATAATACAATTCAATTAATGAAAAGTAAGGAAGAGTTAATTAATGTAGGCGTAGGCAGGCGCATACTTGAACGCGCAGGCCAAAAGGCCTATGAGTAGACCTCGCCAATAAACTGTGATGCGCAGGGGTACCTTGTAAAAAATAGGTGTTAAAGGAATTTTTGTTGCTCGCTTATTTATTATGCAAAATAAGTAAACTATACAGTATACATCAAAATAGTTACGTAATATGGTGGTTATAAAAAGAGTTTTGAGTAGCTCATTTTCTTTTGAATTATAATTTAAAGTACGTCGTTTCAAACTTTTTCTTATATCTCTGGAGTTTGAAACTCGAGAAACTTTATTTTTTTTTTATAAAAAAGATGTTCCTTTCTTCTAAAAGAATATGTAAGCTGCATTGCTGTAAGAAATTGCCCAACTGATGAAATCCGTGTTTGAAATAAGACGGTATTGGCGAAAAATGCCGCATCTGAGCGCTCTAGTTGCGTGTAGATGCGGAAAAGGTACTTGTAGGAAAAAGTGAATAGCTTTTTACCTAAACATGTTATAATATTATTTTTTGAAGTTTCAAAACTAGAAACATTTATCTATAAGATGTATAAGTTTTATTTTAATATGACAAAGTTAAGTATAATAATTTGCTATGTGAAGGAAGGAGATACCAAAAAAATCGATGTCGTAAAAACATTACAACTTTGACTACATATAACTTTAAAATTTGAAATCCAAGAAACTTTTTATTTTTTTATAAAAAAGTTTAGCTTTACTTTTGAAAGAATATCTAAGCAACATTGCTGTAGCTAACCACCTAACATTTGAAATCAGTGTTTGAAATAAGACGGTATTGACGAAAAATGCTGCATCTGATCATCTGTGCGCTCTAGTTCCGTGTAGATGTGGAAAGGGTGCATGCGGAAAAAATTGAATTACTTTATAAGTAAATGTGTTACAATATTAATTTTTTTTAAATTTAAAAACTAGAGACACTAATCTATAATGTGTATAAATTTTATGTTAATTGGATTAAGTTAAGTATATTAATTTGATATGTGAACGAAGGTGATACCAAGCATGTCGTAAAAACAATAAAACGTTGACTACATATAACTTTTGAATTTGAAATCCGAGAAACTTTTTTTATTTTTTTTAACGATAAGTTTGTAAAAAGTAATAAAACAATGTGTGGTGGTGTATATAACTCGTTTAAATAAACTTTCAAAGAAAATGAACTGTCTGAGCTCCTTTAAATAGACTTTCTTGACTCAGAAAACATCGTACGAGTATTTTTATGTAATCATTTTTATTGTGGCTTCAATATTTTGTCATAAAGAGGTCAAATATTCTGATTAATTTAAGCCCTTTATCATCGGTCCACTCCATCGTAACTTCTATTTATTAAAGTAAGAGTAAACAAACCAATCATCCAATTTTAATTTCTTTTCCTAAATTGTCTATTTTTATTTTAAATGTGTTCAATTTTTATTTATTTTCTTTATTCCAACTGTTCACTTCTATCGCTATACGCAAATAGACAGCCACACATTTTATGGACACTTAATGTATACTTAAATTTTGATTTTTTCCAGGTTCGTCCAGTCATAAATCTCGAGATCTTCAAAAATCTACAATGCCATTCGTTTTCGCAGCGGTCTGCTACATTGCCGCCGTCGTTCTCACGGCAATTCTCATATTTTTCGTTATTTATCAGGTATTTTATTTGTCTAAAATGTATTTATTAGTATAATTATTATTTATATTATTATTATTGTTTATAGTATTATTACTATAATTGTCTGCCTGCTTTCTGTGTTAAATTTGTTAATTTATGAGGAATACATTTTTAATTTGCAGATCATTGCATTTGATGAATTGAAAACCGATTACAAGAATCCCATCGACCAGTGCAAGAGTCTCAATCCGGTTGATACAATATTTTACGTTCGTTCGAAGTGTGAGTGCAGATTCACGATGGTAACTTTTTTTTTGTATTCCTTCCAGCTAGTCCTCCCGGAGTACGCCATTCACGGACTGTTTGTCTTTCTGTTTGTGATCACCTCCGAGTGGATGTCAGTCGTATTGAACTTGCCGCTCTTTCTCTATCACATTCACAGGTTCGTTCATATATATATATATACATATACATATATATATATATATATATATATATATATATATATATATATATATATATATATATATATATATACATATACATATATATATATATATATATATATATATATATATATATATCTTTTATCACTTTGTGACAGTTGCTTGTTAACAATCATTTGTGGCTGTTTTCTAAATCTAGATAGATGATTTTAGCTGATTTGGTCAAAACATTTAATAATCTTTATATTGTTTTTTAAACATCTATCTGGATGTGTAATTGTTATGGAGATGCCGTAGCTTTGAATTTTCCATGTAAAATGCATTTAGAGTTATCGAATAACCTTCAGTTAGAATGAATGGTTTCAACATACAGATTGAGTTGGTGCTTGGACCACTCTGTATCTAACCTGAACTCATTAGTGCTGAGTTTTTTCATGCTAATCATTAATGTTTTCTGTTTGTTCTAAAATATATATACAAATTTGTATATTTACTTGAAAGCAGCATGCCACAGATGTACAGTGTAATCCTGTTATATCAAATCTCAGGGGATTATTTAAATTACTTTGGTATATCTGAATCTATTAATGCTGTTTGCACTCTCACTGATTAAAAAACTTTGATGTAAGTTAAATTTGGAAACACACTTTCAATAAAACTCCACGAAACATCTTTCGGATTTGTGTGTCACAGGTATATGAACCGTCCGGTCATGTCTTGCCCGGGTCTGTACGACCCTACGACCATCATGAATGCTGACGAATTGAACAGGGGCATGAAAGAGGGATGGATCAAACTCGCTTTCTACATCATCACCTTCTTCTACTATCTCTACAGGTTAGTCATAAGTTAGCCTTCAAGTAACAGTACAGAGCTAGCAATGTGCTGAACTATAAGCTGTCTAATTCAGAGTGGCCTCGATGTCTTTACATAAGTATTGCCACACTATTATAAAATCCTAATTTTTGAAGCAGAATTTTATTGAGTGTCGCAAAAAATAGCTTATTTAATTAACATTTTTTAAATGGGACAAACACCAAAAACCATCATATTGGTTAATCTGTTATATTTTAAATATTAAAGACAATGATTATTTTCAGCATGATATCTGTACTGGTGGCATGAAGAACGACACTCTCGTGAGTCGACACGACAAGGCCAAGGTGATATTTCTGGTCGAAAGCCGCTTTGCTTCGATAATTATAATAAGCCGTAATTTTTTTTATTGTTATTATTATTTATTTTACTTATTTTTGTACCTGGACTTAAACCCTGAATCCACATGTGTGCAGCATGAATGTGCTTTTTACGTGTTCTGAGTGATAGTTTATTTTCGTGCATGGACCTACCATTTAATCGTCTGCTGTTTGCGACTTACGATTACAATCCAGGAGTTGTTTGTTTGCTAATAAAAAAAATTACTTTTTTAAAACTTGTGTTTAATGATACCACCCTTTTGAAACTAGTTTTAAAATGATGTTGAAATTATTGATGAATTACATGGGGGTTGATGAATTACCAGGGGTTGATAAATCACATGGGGTTGATCAATTGCAGGGGGTTTGATAAATTTCAAGAAGTAGTTGGCCTACAATGGATTAGTTTTGTTTTCTGGAAATTCGACCACTGAAGCTTGCACGATCTTCTTATAATAACGAAAATATAGAAATGACAAATCAAACTCCAAAGCTTTAATTGTTGTTTCCTTTAATTTCTTTTTAAAAATAAAACAATTTTTTTCGGAAAAAGATGAAGTACCGCCAGAAAAAAAACCGTTTGGAATAATCGAGAGCGACACAAATTTTTTTTTTAAGTGAAATCAAAAGAATCACACATAATTTTGGAATAATCGGTCGGATTAAATTTACAAAATAAAGGAAAAATTGAAAAAGATTACTTGTTGAGTGTATTAAGAATGAAGAAGAAGAGGGACTACTTTCAGGAGAAAACGATATTCGTTATTGAGGCCTGGCTACAACTCTCCGGCTATGAATGAAAACGTTACAAACTAGAAGTATGAATGGATCGTGAAAATTAAAGAAAAAAAAAGTTCCCTCAGGTGAATGCACGTGATCATGCCAGCGAGTATCGAGTGGGAGTCGGACAGGTGGATGCCACCACGAGTCACGTGCTTCGTCTTGCACAGGTAGCAATCGAGGTTGATAAAAAAGACTGATTAAATAAAGTGTTCCAATTGTTGCTCTGCTGGTCACTAAGAGATCTCAAAAGCTGCTAAGAACACTACTGAGACACTGATAAACTATTGAGACTGTTGTAAATGCGCTCGAGAAGCCTCTTGGTAACGAAAGCTTGCAATTAGTCAAAACTTTGTGATCACATGTGCACAATTATCAGGGCATGAATACTCAACTGTATGGATATTCAACTGTAGAGTGGTTATCCAAGTATGAATATTCAACTATAGAGTAATTATCCAGGTACGAATATTCAACTGTGGAGTAATTATCTATGCATGAATATTCAACTGCAGAGCAATTATTCAGGTATGAATATTCAACTGTAGAGTTATTATCTATGCATAAATGTTCAAATGTATCTAGATAAAAGAAATACTCAACAGCTGAGTACAATCAAAATAACTCGGAAGAAAAGGCGATAAAATGTACACACACACCGATGATACAAAAAATGTACACATACAAGAGAGAGATTGAGAACTCCGTTAGATCATCTTTTTCAACAGTTTCGAGAAATTAAAAAGAACGAAGTCGATTCAGTCCATCAGGAGGTTTCTCGTTAAAAGTAAGCGGCAACGGATAGGCAAAAAAGCGAGGCGGGTATTTCAAACTTTATACTCAAAGTCGTGTCGGCAAACTTGCCGGCGGTGTCAGATATTTTTGGCGGCAGCCGTCTTGTGGCTACCCTCGTTTTGACAGCCATTGGAGGAAATATGTGGTGATGATATAAATATGTGTAAAGTGGAGGTAACCCAATGATGACTTTTTGATGGGGTAACACGCCCTATAAAAGGGGGGTACCTATATAGAAATAGCAAATGTTCTTTCAAGAAGAAAAACATTTTTTGGCATATATTAAAATTTCTCACATCGAGACGACGATCAAAAGGAATGAATACGGGTCATAAAGAACATCCTTTTACAGGGTGTTTCAATGACCCGTATCGGTGTGGCTCATGGGTAAATGGTGTGGTTCAGGGGTAAATGGCGAGTAACGGTGTGGTTCATGGGTAAATGATGAGTAACGGTGTGGTTCAGGGGTAAATGATGAGTAACGGTGTGGTTCAGGGGTAAATGGCGAGTAATGGTGTGGTTCATGGGTAAATGATGAGTAACGGTGTGGTTCAGGGGTGCGATGCAAACCTTTATACAAATAACTGTACAGTTATGAAATTATGTACAGCAAAGTTAACTTTTCGAATGTCATTTCCGTACAAATTTCTGTACATCTTATCTACAGCTGATGAAAAATTTCTTGTTAGATATATCAAAACAATAACTTTAAAGACGATGAAAGTATGGTAATCCTGATAACGTGATAATCATGATGGTGATACTAAAAACAAAGTTATCACGTGATAAATACGCACACACTACCTGTATTATCAGGTAAGCATCAATGCAATGAATAAGAGAAATTGCAAAAACAAAAAATGTTAGATATGACTGCCTCAACAGCTAACTCGTACAGGTCCCTATTCCACACGTGCCAAGTGGTAATCTGCCTCTGTCGTTAACGTCACGGGCCGGTGCTGCGACCATGCTTCCTAGTAAGCTTTTGAGGTTACTAAGAAATAAATTAAAACCACGTATTGAAAATAACTCTTGTTAAATGAGCATATTTGACACAAACACATCTCTAAAAGCATTATTTTCTTGTCAAAGTGCTAGCTGTATAAAAACTCAGCTTAGAGAAACGTATGCACACACACACACACACACACACACACACACACACACACACACACACACACACATGCATATATAATATGTATAGTTGTGATAAAGAGTATTCAAAAAAAAATGTGGCCAATCGAGTCTCATGGTCTAATGTGGACGACCAATCATAGTGACCGACCTGGGTAACAGCTAAATTGCACGAATAAATCATTTCGTTGGAGAATGAATAAGTGATGGGAGAAATATTTAAATTAGGTATTATTAAAAACTATTAAATAACAATAATGATAATAATGAGAAGAAAATAAAAAAGTCTTTAGCTGCAGATTGACAAAAACAATGGAAACGAAGATTCTTGCAGTGTCCAGTAAAGCCGAACAAGAAACTAATTTTAATGCAACGCGATATTAATGATAGCTAGCAATGGTTATAAAAATGCTGCTTATATATATATATATATATATATATATATATATATATATATATATATATATATATATATATAGAAATAAACTTTGAAAAATCTCCTCAGCCCTTCGATTCTCCGGAAGAAGTCTCAGATACGAGAAACTGACGGGACCGGAAGCAAAAAAAAGGACGATATAACTTGTGATTAAAATAAAAAACAAAATTTTGGAAAAAAAACTCGCAAGATTGAATAAACGTATAACAAAAGACATATAAACACAGATATGCACAAACCCCACGCATGCAAACTGATGCAAGATGCGCTACGTCCACAGGTGAACCAAAAGTAACGAAAGAAAGTTTAGGTAGAAGAAGATGATGATAATGTGGAAAGGAAACTGCAGTTGAGAATAACAAATCTCAAAAGATATGATTAAAAAAGAAAGAAATAAATAATTGAAAGATATTTTTTACACGATAAAATTCACAATCGCAGAGAAGTAAAAGCAACGGGCGTCACGGCAACTACGACGTATTCAAGTGGCAATCGACAGGGGCCTGAAAGGGGGGGAGCTCTTGCTGTCGCGTGACACGCTCTCTTTGCTCTTGAAGGGCGACCTGATGCGAGATTGGCTGAGCACGATCTTAGCAGCAGGAGACTGGCTGCCCCGATGTCGCGGCTGGGACAGCGACATCGGCTGCGGAGGCAGCGAGAACATTTTCGACGTGGAGAGAGGAGGCGGGGTTAGAGATCTGTTCGAGTTCGGCGGAGCGTTCGTGGCGGCCGAGGGTGTGGACGAGAAGAGGGTCAGGGCGGCCCCCGCGGTCGCAGCCTCCTTGGCGGTTTTTTGCAGCAGAGCGAAGAGACCATCGAGAACGTCGCTTGCTTCTTTGTCGTCGATCAGGTGAAATTGCTGATTGAACAGGTAGAAGTGATAGAAGACTGTGTTCAGGTACGCCTGTTGTAAGCGGAGATTATTTTCACACGGTAATAAACAATTTTATAAATATACTAAATAATAAAGCAGTAATATAAACAATTTTATAAATATACTAAATAATAAACCAGTAATATAAACAATTTTATAAATATACTAAATAATAAACCAGTGCGAACATCACATCTTGTAGCACAATGCGCAAAATAAATACAACAAATATAATTGTTTCATCTTTATTGCTAGTCACAGCAGTGAAAACTTTGGCAGCATAAAGAATGACCATTATTGATGACACTATAAGTAATGGCACCACTAGCAATGAAACTATCAACCATGACACCATTAGCAGCAATGAAACTATCAACCATGACACCATCAGCAGCAACGATGTCATCAGTAACGACAAATAACATTTCGACCTGCAGTTGAAGATTCATGACGTCTTTCAAGTGAAACGAGTAGACATGACTGACGACGGTCTGAAGTCGGCAGTGTATCTTGCGTACCGTCGACTCGAAGTTAGACGGGAATTTGTTGCCTGAAAATATTTAGATGGACTACGTTATTCGCGACCGCACCGGTGGGGTGTGCCGTGATTACCACACCCCAAATCACCCTGTCAGGAAGGCCCCAGGTTTTAAGGGTCCCCAAAATTATGGTGACTCAATATGTAATGAAGAATTATAACTATCATTTCTATTCTACTCCCAAAAATAACGAATCACCCACATCCCCCCTGGCCATCAGCCATTTTTAGAGGAAAAGTTTAGCACCTTTTAGAAAATTTTTCTGGTAATCAGGGTTGACTATTTTTGGAAGAAAAAATAGTCAGGAAACCTATTAGTGACAGACCCCACTAATGTTTGGGTCGGCCACTCACACGATAACCCCCCCTCCACTGCTCATACGACTGCGGCCGTCAACGCGCTCATGTGTCAACGTCATCGCTACCATAGTTACTGACCATATTTGGTAGGAAAGATGGTCTCGTCTTCAACGCACTTCTGTACGTAGGACATGATATAATCGATGTACTGGGGGGCCTGGCACTTCAGCTTCTTGCCTTTTTCGTCCACCCACTGATATGTCCTAGAGGTGTGATGATGATGACGATGATGATGTTGGTGATGATGACGATGCTGGTGGTGGTGATGATGATGATAAGATCTGCATTTTTGGAAGTGCATGATTAAAAATGATGATTAAAAATCTTCATAATTTGACAAATAATAGTATTGTTTGAGATATTAGAAAAACTATGAACATAATATTTTGTCCAACTTTTAAGCTACACAAACTCAATCACACACACACACACGCACATGCACAAACCTATTGAACCACTCTGAGAACAAATTTAGTGAGGCTGATTGGTGCAAAAATTTATATCAAGATGTTCAGATAAGAACACAAATCAATGAGCAGGTATATATAAATCACATTCTAATTCAATTATGAGTCTGCCAGGGTTTTTTTTTTGGGTTTTCCTATTTCAGTTTAATGGTACAGCATTCTAATCCTTCCAGATGGATAGCTAAATCTCAATATACAGGCTTAGCTGTTGGAAATTAGGTTCTATAGCACCAACATGGTGAAATACTTTAAACTTGGAACCAGGTAGAAATCTTCATTTTTGGTTGGCCATCTTTGAAAATGGCTGCCATTATTAAACCCACAGCCAAAACATTTTCATTAAAACATTCCCTAAGCACCTCACAAACCACCAGAAGGACAAGAAAGGAGACTCACGCTGAAGTGGACTGGCAGCATCTCGTCTGACAGAAGTCCACGAGACAGCCGTACAGCAGGTTGATGTGCTCGAAGAACGATACGGCTGGAAACAAAAAGAAAACATCAAATTGTATTATTATTATTATTACCGATTATTATTCTTATAATTTAGTCGTTATTTTCTAAATAATTAATTTCTAACTATTCATTGTAGTTAAAGAAAGAACTATATATAATCATTAATTAAATGGTATTCGAATAATATAATTATTAATTATTTAAATTCAAATTGCATAAATTTCTAATTTTAAAATATAACTATAAATCTTATTACACATTACTAACTCCTCATCATCCACCACAACAAACTTGAACAAACCCAAAATACTGACATTTTTTATTATAGTTATTTATTATATTATAGTCATTTATTATGTTATATTTATTTATTTATTATATTTATTTATTCATTATATGTATTTATTTAAAACATTGTTTAGGCGAGATTGAGTGGCAGGTATGCAGATAGGAGAAACAATATTACCAAACCAAACCACATTCCATGCCTCCAAGATGCAAGATGCATTCTGGGATGCATGAATACACTAATAATATCCATAAATACACTGCCCAGAGATGAATATGTAGATCAATTGATGAATGGATATATGGATGGACATTATGGATGGACTGGTGAATGGATATATGGATGGACTGATGAATGGATGGATTGATGAATGAATATATGGATGGACTGGTGAATGGATATATGGATGGACATTATGGATGGACTGGTGAATGAATGGATATATGGATGGATTGATGAATGAATATTTGGATGGACTGATGAATGGATATATGGATGGACTGATGAATGAATATATGGATGGACTGGTGAATGAATGGATATATGGATGGATTGATGAATGAATATTTGGATGGACTGATGAATGGATATATGGATGGACTGATGAATGGATATATGGATGGACTGGTGGAAGAATGAAAAGAGTTATTGGTGAATTACTGGGTAGCCAATTGGGTAGAGGGATAACAAAACAGATACATCAGCCCATAACGTCCTCGAAAGTTCAGATGAAGTTCAAAGGTCATCCTGTCCAAACAATAACTGTCAAAGCTCCTTTCTACCAGCATGCCTCTGACATGTGTACTTTATGGAAGAGTACTTGGTCTTCTTGTTTGTTTTACTCTGTATGTCTGCATGTTTCTCTGTACCTCCATGTCTTTGTTTGTATGTATGCATGCATTCATTTATAGTCATGTGTTATTGTGAATGTAATCATGTTTCTATGTATATATATATATATATATATATATATATATATATATATATATATATATATATATATATATATATGTGTGTGTGTATAGATGTTTCCCCTGTTTATGATTTTGTGTGTATGTATGTGTGTATGTATGTGTGTACGCCTGCAGGTATGTATGCGTGCTCATCAGTATCATCATGCACGTGCTATTAGTGAAGATGTTTGGAATTGCAACTCATACATTTCCTAGGAAAAAAAAAGTCCAGCAACAACAGCAGAACAAACAATCCAACAATTGCAATACCGGCAGGTAACATTCTTTATTGAAGGTCATTGTGATGGTGATAATAAGGAGATTGGTGATGATGAGGAGGAAATAGGGATGATGACAATTATAAGGATGAATGATTATGATGATGATGATGATGATGATGATATTGATAGCAAGGATGATGAATATGATATTGATAGCAAGGATGATGAGGATGATATTGATAGCAAATATGATGATATTGATAGCAAATATGATGATATTGATAGCAAGGATGATGAGGATGATATTGATAGCAAATATGATGATATTGATAGCAAATATGATGATATTGATAGCAAGGATGATGTGGACAGCTAGGGGTAGAGAAGGGCGCCGAAAGCAATTTAGAGGAAGCGCCAAAACGTGTATAAGTAAGTACTTGATGGAAAAAGTTTTTAAAAGTACCTACAACTACACCCACTCCAGTCATCAGACATTTTTGGAGAAAAAAAGTGTAAAAGCTTTGGAAAAATTACTACACCTCTCCCCCGATCATCAGCATTTTTTGGACCTTGTCCCCGGGCGCAAAAACCCGTTACGCCTCTGGATATGATGGAGGTAGTGATGGTTATGATGGAGATGATGTCATGCTACCGTTGCAATTGATGCCGATTACAATGACACCGATGATGATGATGACGCAAAGCAAAACCCGATGAGATAACAGATAACGAACTGCTTTGCTTACGCTTACGATGTCAAGGAAGGCGGTGATGATGATGATGATGATGATGAGGATGATGATGAGGATGGTGATGATGATGTCTGAAATGGCTGAGAGGCGACAGGGAAGAACGAAAATGGTGAAAAAAGTAAAGAAATGCAATAAACAATAACATATTTCAATCCATATGAACTTTCAAGCGATCGAAGGAAGGAAGGACGGCGAAGAAAGAAACAAATAAAAATCAATAATATTTAGGGACACGTGACGTCAAGGACTGTGTTGTAGATACAATGGAGCCATGAATATCACGTGATGATTAGCGGTAACATGAAGAAGAAGAATTCATCAAATAACTTTCCTCAATGACATAACCTTCATCTCTCTCTTTCTCTCTCTGGCTCTATATGTATATATCTTTCTCTGTCTCTCTTTCCATCTCTCTCTCTCTCTCTCTTATTCTCTGTATCTGTCTCTTTTTCTCAGTCACACACTTTTACTCTCACCTCTCTCTCTCTCTCTCTCTCTTCTTGATCAGTAAATTGATAAGATTACCACAAACACAGCTAAACAACCGTCATCCTCATGTCATCATCATCATCATCACCATCATCAAGGCTACTTGACAACTTCCTCGTTTTAAGACAAGCATTGAAAGTTGCCACCTAACAAAGTTATTACCTTACTTAACAAGATAGCCAGCTAGTTATGGGACACAGAGATATACACTACTGACATCCACTTAGCATATTATTAACAGTTAATTAACTTTAGGTGGTGTGAAGGTTAAAAGGTTGGACACATTCCACTATTGGTAGCATCTTTAATTCTGTAAACAAGCCGATTCTACTTCTCCAGGATAGCATGAACCTTTAATATTTTAACCTTCAACCTGCTATGAGAGATAGAGAAAGATAGTTTGCTATAAATATCTATTATAATTAAACCATTTTTTTTTCATTAACCTAATTGCAATCCCCTGCAAGCCTTGACCATCCATCCATCAATCCATCCACCCACCCATTCAACCACCCATCCATCCACCCATCCATCCATCCATCCAGCCATCCATCCATATCCATCCATCCATAACCATCCATCCATCCATCCACCCATCCATAGTAATCTGACAACCCCCCTACCTGACAATTCACCCCACCTCAGACCAATCACACAAAGGCGACAGAGTTTTTAGTTGTACACAGGAATCTGTGGAGCAAATCAAATCAGCAGAGCTTGTCTCAGGCAAGTTGAAAAGTCCGATGCTCCCAGAATGTGGAAGCGAAGAAGGAAGAGGAGGAGTGGACATGTCTGTGATGTTGCAATATTATGTTTGTGTTGCTGGATGACATGTTTGTTGACAAACATTTGTTGGTAGCTGACAAACTGGTGTTAGTTGTTGATAAAAATGTGTTGGTTGTTGATAAACATGTTTTGGTTGTTGATAAAAAAGGTTGGTTGTTGATAAACATGTTTTGGTTGTTGATAAAAAAGGGTGGCTGTTGATAAAGATGTTTTGGTTGTTGATAAAAAAGGTTGGTTGTTGATAAACATGTTTTGGTTGTTGATAAAAAAGGTTGGTTGTTGATAAACATGTTTTGGTTGGTGATAAAAAAGGTTGGTTGTTGATAAACATGTTTTGGTTGCTGATAAAAAAGGTTGGTTGTTGATAAACATGTGTTAGTGGTTGATAATTATGTGTTGGTTGTTGATAAATATGTGTTGGTAATTGATAAACTGTTGGTTGTTGATAAAAACATGTTGGTTGTTGATAAACATGTGTTGGTGATTGATAAATATGTGTTGGTTGTTGAGAAGCATGCATGTTGATAAAGAAACACGTATATTGGATGGATCAAAATTTATGCTAGTGTTGATACAACACAAGAACAGAAAGAATGTTTGGAAGTTTTCATCTCTTTGCACAGGATTTACGATGCTTATTGAGATATTTTTAATTTAAATATATTCATATTTTTTATTTTCTACTGATTGATTAATGTTATTAAATTTTATTCTTTTTTACAATTTTTTATTTAACTTGACTTCTCTGTCTAGGGTCAAATTTTTTGATTGAATTTTTACCAACTTTTAGATTACTTAGAACTTTGAAACTTTCAGCATAGACTTTAGCCACCTACGAACACAATATTCAATCATTTCCGAAGCGATTTAATTATTATTTCAAACAACTTCAATATTTATTTTGTAACAAGTTTAAAATTATTCAATAGATGGCCCTTATGTTTTAAAAGAACTTTCATGTATCCAGGACTATGACAAAAACTTATTAAAATGTTGACTAAAGTATTACTATAAATAATGGTAAAACTATTATTACATGGAGAAATCGATTTCATAATTTAAAAATATAAAAATGTGTTTTTAAAAAAGTTTGTTTTTTGCTAGGGCTTGTTAATAATTTCAATATTTAATAGTTAAAACTTAAAACATAATTATATAATATAATAATAATATAAAATAATATAATGTGATTTATCAACACCTTTTGCACGAAATGAGACGAAATCAATGATTGATTTCAGATTGACTCAAGAGACTTGCGATTTTTCCTATATTCAAAGATAAAAAGAAAGAAAGAAAGAGAGAGAGAGAGACAGAGGAAGAGAGAGAGAGACAGAGGAAGAGAGAGAGAGAGAAAACAATACACACAGAGAGATACAAAAAACAATGCACATCTATAAAACATGTTAACCACCAATAAAAGACACAGAGACAGCAAGCAATGCTGATCCAAAATGAAATCAGTCACAGCCAATAAAGAAAATCCTTGCCAGAATTGCAAGGAGGAAATAACGTCAATAGAGAAACAGGAAATATAAATGGAAAATATTGAAGACTGAATAACTGATTGAAAGATATACAGAAGAGAGAGTGAGCGAAGTAGTAGAACTGTAGTAGTAGTAGTAGTAGTAGTAGTAGTAGTTGCAGCAGCAACAGCAGCAGCAGTATTAGTAGAACTGTAGTAGTAGTAGTAGTAGTAGTAGTAGTAGTAGTAGTAGTAGTAGTAGTAGTAGAAGTAGTAGTAGTAGTAGTGGTAGTAGTAGTGGTAGTAGTAGTAGCCGATTATTATACCTTCAGGCAAAGCAATTAACAATGCAATAATTTCGGATTACTTGTCCAGCACAAGCAGTCCATTACAGTCATGAAACTATTTCTTGTTTACTTCATTTCTCTTTTTTCTTTCACTCAACCATACATCCATACGCCCCCTAGCAATGCATCCATACGTCCCTAGCAATACATTCATAAGTCCCTAGCAATACATCCGTATGTCCCTAGCAATACATCTGTACTTCCTTAGCAATACATCTGTACTTCCTTAGCAATACATCTGTACTTCCTTAGCAATACATCTGTATGCTCCTGTCCCTAGCAATATATCCACAATACATCCACAAATCCTTAGCAATACATCCACAAATACCAAGCAATGCATCCACAAATACCAAGCAATACGTCCATATGTCCCTAACGATAAATAGGCAGTCCCTAGTGATATATCTGTACGTCCAATGTTTCCTAATTTTCTAACAATACATCCATAAGTCTCTATAAAGCTTACACTAAATCTGCAAATGATTTCCACAAATTTATTTATTTAATATTTATATTATACCTTCCATAACATTTTTTTCATCCAACCATCAAGCTACCGACCCAATTATTTACTAACCTGGCAACCCACCCAACCACTCATTCCCCTAGGGCTGCTTATCAGGGGAGTTATAAAAAAAGAAGGGTACAACTATTTACGACCCTCTCCGAAAATTCGAGATTTTTGGTACCTGGACATGATCAGAGCCATTTAAATTCATATTTAAAATTATTTTATTAATTTATTAGTTAAATAATAAAGTTGGTAAAGAAGCAGATTGGGAAAGATTTAAAAAAATAATATCACCCACTCACCCAGCAACATCATACAATAATATATAAATAAATGAATGGAAAACAATTGTAAACGAAACTTAGTCTGGATTGGTTGACAAAAATACCATACGCTCATATATCTTTATATATATCTATAAAAAAAACTTTCAAAAGTGATTTTTTTATTAAAAATATATAAATAATATTATTTAGAAATTATATATATAAAATATATATATATATATATATATATATATATATATATATATATATATATATATATATATATATATATATATTATCATATACATACACAAAACTTATAAATACAAACAAAATAAAACATACTCACTAATCACTCAAGCAGAACTGCAGGCTCTTAGTTACAAAACTTTTCATATATACAAAAATGAAGACATTATGAAACTGTCAATCAACCTCTAATATCCATCAATCTATCAACCTGTAATATCAATCAATCAACCCGTAATATCAATCAATCAATCAACCTGTAATAATAATCAATCCATTAACCTGTAATATCAATCTATCAACCTGTAATATCAATCAATCAACCTGTAATATCAATCAATCAACCTGTAATATCAATCAATCAACCTGTAATAATAATCAATCCATTAACCTGTAATATCAATCAATCAACCTGTAATAATAATCAATCCATTAACCTGTAATATCAATCAATCTGTAATATCAATCAATCCATTAACCTGTAATATCAATCAATCAATCAATCAACCTATAATAATAATAATCAATCAATCAACCTGTAATATCAATCAATCAATCAACCTGTAATAATAATCAATCAATCTGTAATATCAATCAATCAATTAACCTGGAATATCCATTAATCATTCAAGCATTCGTTATTATCAACCAATAAATCAGTGGTCTCCTTCAAAACTCACTATGCGAGGCAAGCCATTCGTTGGGGTCCAGTCCCGTCGGCATGGCAACGTAGGAGGCCAGGTCGGCACTGGTCAACCGCTCCTTAGCAAAGTCTTCTGTGACCCCGTTGCGCAGGAGGATGTCCGAGGGGTGCGAGGAGAGCGGCGGGTCTTTTTTCTTCGGTTTGGTGATGGTGCTGCACGAGAAGAAGGTAGAATCAATTTTGAAAAAATACATAGATTTAAGAGCGTCGCATATGTTTATAATAAATTATGCATATAAGTTCATAGCGATGATGTGTCTTTCTCTCTTTCGAAAACAAATTCTGCACTACTTTCTACCTCATCAATTGTGTTTTCTCAAGTCTGGAACAATTTTACAGTAACTTCCAAAGCAGTGCAATAAGGCATAACATATCCATATCTATGTATATAAAAATCTCGTGTCATAGTGTTTGACTTCAAACTCCTCCGAAACGGCTGAACCGATTTTTATGAAATTTTTTGAAATTTGGTAGGTCTGAGGATAGGTTGTAGGCTATTTAGAATATTTTTTTTAAATTATTTAAAAAAGTTATAATGGAAACACAAAGAGGTGCAATTATGTCCTTTTCATAGGAAAATGCGACAGATAGAAATGCATATATATATATATATATATATATATATATACATATATACATATATATATATATAAATATATATATATATATATATATATATATATATATATATATATATATATATATATATATATATATATATATATATATGCATATATATATATATATATATACATATATACATATATATATATATATATATATATATATATATATATATATATATATATATATATATATATATATATATATATTGTTACAATATCACCAAATCGTATACCGGGCTCCATAGAATGGTTTTGCAATTTATTGGAAAATAATAAATGAAGGCTTTGTTAAGGCTATTTATACCTTCTGGTCTATTAATAATAAATAATTAATGTCCCTAATCAATATTCTGAATCTGTTAAGGTTTATCAATGGGAAGTTGATGATCAAACCAGTGATTTTACATTAATATATATATGTTTCCTATAAAAGAGTATCTTGAACTGGCTGATTAATTTGATTAATGTTAATTGATTTAAGGCGTGAGAGCAAGCGGGAAAGGAAACGGGAGCATGAGAGAAAAACGATAGAAAAACCTCTAAAAAGGCTAAAAAGTCCGGGCAACGCCGGGTACCCCGCTAGTATGTATATAAAAATGACTCTGTTTGTTTATCTGTCTGTCTTCTATACAGATCCAAACCCCTGGACCAATTTTAAGTTTTTATTTTATTTTTATGACCAAAAAACCTTCCTGGCCAAAAGTGCGTATGTACGAACATCAAATGTTATTGCGTAACAAAATTCAAATTTAGTTTAGGTAACAAAGTTTGAAAAAGGTTTCAAGCAACTTTTAACAAATCTATTTTACGTTTTATGGGCTAAAAGTTAGGAGGAAGAGGAAGATAGAAAGGGAGAACAAGTAGGAGAACAAGCGGAAGAGCGAGCGGAATCGGGAAAGCGATGGGAGAGCAAACAGGAAAGAGAGAGGAAGGATGAGAGCGAGAAGGAGCACGAGAGCAACCTGGAAAGGAAACAGGAGCTAGGAAGAGAAAAACCTCTTAAAACCCCGAGGAACACCACTAGTATATATATAAATAAAATTTATTTATTTATTAAATGTCCATGGTCATCACCAACGCAGTATAGAAAGATATATATTATAACAATGGGACACCGAAAACCAAGCAAAAGCCAGAAAAATTAAGTTTCATTATAATAATTAATGCAAATTTATTCAAATTTAAAAACTGAAACAGAGAGCAAACGTTTGTTGACACCTGGCTACATTTTAAAAATGTTCAACATTAAATTGCATTCATTAATATGCAATTGTGTTATTTTAAGCTGTGCATATAACTGGAGATGAACAAACAGACACATATCCAAATATGTATATGTATAACTACACCTATATAAATAAAATCATCCTGCACGTATAGACAAACATGAAATTGAATCTACAGCTCATAATGTGGTTCGATAGCATTAATGTGATGATTGGCCATTAGAATCAGCAGCTAACCAATCAAATGAAATCTTGACACAAGACCCAACTTGCGGTTATTAGAATCACCCCTTATTAGAATGCAACAAGCCGTCGCCTACTGTCTATATATGAATTCTGAATTCATCACTTACATCTTCCAATCACCATCTTCATCATCATTATCATCACCACCATAATGGTCATCAACGTCATCACCTTCATCATTATCATCACCACCATCATTGACGTCAGCATCATCATCATCACCGCCACCATCATCATCATCGGCACATCCACTTCTCCCAAATACTTCACCACTACATCTCAACAGACTTTTACCTCCACACAAGAAATTGAAGAAACATGTTCGCTCAACCCCAAAAAACATACTTGGATGCATGCAAACGGGGTAGCGTCACAATAGATAGTGATGATGATGCCAATAACCCTGCTGGTGATAATCGCGACAGTAATGATGATGATGATGATGATAACGATGATGGCAGTGATGATGATAATGATGATGATAATGATGATGGCAGTGATGATGATGGCAGTGATTATGTGATGATGGAAGTGATGTAAATAAGCATAGAGGAAAACCAGAAAGACTGGCACCAATGGTAACAAACAAAAAATCTGTTGAAAAACTAGAAAAGATATAGGAAAAAAAACGTTTGCAGCTTGTAGAGGCCAAAGGTCGTACGACCTGTAGAGGTCATTGCCGGAACGAAGGTCAAACGAAAAAGAGTTTTATTACGTGAAATGGTAAACAACGGTGCTCGTTCCTGTAAAATTAAATTACAATTCTTTATTACTGCCTTTATAATAAAATAGAAATGCATTAATTGTCATTATATGAATACATCTAATTAGCTTCATCAATATATATATATATATATATATATATATGTATATATATATATATATATATATATATATATATATATATATATATATATATATATCTGTGTGTAGTGTGTATGTATGTATGTATGTATGTATGTATGTATGTATGTATGCATGTATGTAAGTATGTATGGATGTATATATGTCTGTGTGTAGTGTGTATGTATATATGTATGTATGTATGTATGTATGTATGTATGTATGTATGTATGTATGTATGTATGCATGTGTGTATGTATGTATGTATGTATGTATGTATGGATATATGTATTTATATATGTGTGTGTATGTATGTATCTACCAGCATCAAATAGAAACATGTGAACCAATTTTATTGAAATATCGTACACTTGAAGAGCACGGTCAGGGAGTGGTTTGTGTTCACTTTGCAAAAAATTCTGCCAACTGGTTTGCAATTTTTAGGTAAAAAACCCCAAAACAAAGCCAATCAAAGCCTTTATGTAATTGTAAATATAAACACCCTAAATGTCACTTGAGTCTGTTTAACAGATGGTTGTTATACTTGTCAAAATATAAAACATAAAAATTAAATAAATATAATTATATATCCTATAATTAAAATAAATTATAATTCTCACAATAAACAAAATTAAAAATTGTATATAAATAACCACAGATGAAAAAAATATTTTTCTATAATACTGGAATAAATAAAAAATATTAAATACATAAATATAAAATGTTATATTAATATATATATATACACAATGTTTTTATAACATCATTTTGCACTGGGAGATGTGTCAGCAATCTGGGGCAGAAATTAAAGCAGAAAACAGAATGAATCAACAAAAAATGAGAGAGATCAAGCACATCCCTGATGATAGTATGAGATAACCAGCGAATCAGTAAGAGGGTTTTTTTTTAATCAGTGTTCACTTTTACGCCTGGCACTCCGAGGAGCTGAAACAACAAATTCGAACAAGTGGAGCCTTTATTCCCTGGATATCAACATCATAGGTCCTGATAACGATTGTTTGTAATCATTTCAGACGAGAATTCTTCTGATGAATAAAAAAACGGAGGTAATCAGATGTCCGATAAACAGATTGCGGACTCCGTCTGATTATCTGCAAAATGAATACCATCCTTGGCGGAACAGCCACTCTCAATGTCACACTGTCATCTTCATCATCACAGATGTCAACCTCAGCAAGATCATCATCATCAGCATTATTATTTCTCAGATCATCATCAACACTACAAACATGGCAAACATCATTACATGGCACGGTCTTCCATTTTATCGTCCAATCAGAGCTCCAGAACATATATCGGCACACAAAAGCTAAGACAAGCAGGCAGATTAGTAGTTAGTTGTCTTATTTGCACAGAACAATTTTGATAAAAATTATCTCTCAAATTTATTACCCACTTCAATTTATACAGCAGTGGCATGTTTTAGAGGGGGGGTGAAAGGGCAATAGCCACCCCTTTAGTGACAGTTCATTTTTTTAAATTGCATAAAGGTTATATAATTAATTGTGCACCAGAAAAATGTTTGATAATTTTGTACAGCAACATGCTACGTGATAGAAGATGATATAGTGCCTATGAAAATGTTTGAAATCATTCACTTATGGAAAATCAAAGTTATAATACTGCATGTAGAGTGTCAGATGTGTACTCATTTGATTGGACATGAATGGGTGAGAATGATCATTGTCTGGAACGTGGATCAGCTTCTGAAACATGTTTCTGTCTATGGAATGTGTATGTTTAGAAGAACGTGTATGTTCAAAAGAACATTATGTTCAGAGAGGAACCTGTAAGTTCAGAGGAACATGTATGTTTCTGGAACACAAGACTCTCTTTTAAATGTGTCCGTTCCTGGAATGTGAAACGTTGTTATCGGCATTGATGAGCAAAATGATTTGAGAATCTTGAAAATACTCGAAACCACTGAATAACAAGATGGCACTCCAGGAGAAACATGGCAGCTGAAATGTGATTTAATAAATTTTTCACTCATAATTCATACGATAAAGATTCCAGTGCTGACTTAATTTTGCGTGTAATTTCAAAGTGTCCTTGCTGGAGTATGATTGACTATGGCATAGTAAACCAGAGAATTGTTGACTGTTGAAATATTTAAAAATCCAGATTTTTTTACATCTGAAACTATATTTTTAGACTTTAGCCGTCACTATAAAATACCGGATGTCAACGATTGCAGGGCACAGTCTTAGTAAAACTTCAAAATCTATATGAGAAACAGTTTAATCTTCAATCAAGCTAAAAACTTTGACCACACTGAGTGATATTGTGCATAAAATATTGATAATTCATAATTTGTGATTAAATTGAAATAAATTTTTAAAAAATAAGTGTCCTCCATTAGCATGGTTCGCCCTCACCCAGCATTGACGACTTTTCATTCAAACAGCTGGAACGTTCAAAACCACGTTTTAAAACTCTAAAATCACCGTCTTGGCATTCGCAATGGAGAAAAGTACTCGTAAAAATCCAGCACCCCAAAATTTCTAAAAAACACACAAGAATTTTAATAAAAATTACATTAAGACACTACCTAATTAGTTCAAATCTTTTTTAAACAACATATTAAAAAAATATACCCACCTTTTGATCCAATCCATTGCAGAAAGGAGCTCAGATGAAAGCAGACAGAAAATTATTTATAGGTCAGGTGAGGTTTTTAATTTAATTATCAACTAGAACTACTATACTCTGATAAACTAAGGAAACTGCCTCGAGTCTCTGCTAAGAGAGTTGATTAGTCGTTTCTTTTAAGTTTAATAAGCTAATGAGCTAATCAGCTGAGTAAAATAATCCTCTTTTATAGTTCTATAATAATTCTAGTATAGTCTTTCTATATTTCTTATAATATATAATATCTGTCAAACAACTAACTACTAACTCAAAGAATGCTATTTTTCTATAAAGACAATTAGCTACATGTCAGTGATCTACGCAAATCAATGTATAAATTGTTGAATCGCTCTTTTTTCTCAGATTGATTTGGTTTTGGTGGTTGGTTGTATGTAGGATTCAGCAAAAACTATATTATTTATTTATAAACGGCACACATATATCTTCAATTTCTTAGTAAAAGTTCTGACCAAAAAAAGTAACCAGCTTCGTCCGATTGTGGTGATATAAATTTTTTTTAGATATAACGGCGGAAGTCAGCGACGACCTCACATTACGCGCTACAGACGAAGATGAGGGCACTACGCACTTCGCCTCGGTTTTGCCATTGCGACAATACCACTGTAATCAGCCGCCTACGACGTCGACAAATGGCACTAATAATTTTGTATTAAATTTATCCGCTAAACTTTGTAAATTTTACTAAACCTATTTTAATTTTATATGAAAGAAATATTTTAAATGTGGAAAAAACAATTTGTTTTAATTTTGTAAAGTTATTTAGCTATATAGAAAGAAATAAGAAACTAGATTTTTTTAGAACTGAATCGATCCATCATTTTCCAATACCCAATGGGTCTACAGAGAAGTTCTAAACCAGATATTTGTGAGGATCAAAAGATGCTTTCTGGTTTAACGCATAAAACAAGATAAAGATAAATTATGCGAATTGGAAAAGATAAAACAAAAACGTGTGAAGTACAGGGGCGTCATTTCAGCAAAACCTTAGGGGGGGCAAAAAAATTTATGAAACCCACTGATTCCAAAATTTTATTTTTTAATGCTATATTTTTTTTCCAAAAACAGCGGATAGCCGGGGAGGGGTAGTCGTAGATACTTTTCAAAAAATTTATTGAAACTTCACACTTTTTCTCCAAAAAACTGGGACTGGAGAAGAAAGTAAGTTGTAGGCAGTTAGTTGTAGCCAGTCAGGGGCGGCGCCAGGAATTTTGTTCTGGGGGGGTCCAAAATGTCCAAGGACAAGTATATATATATATATACATATAATATATATATATATATATATATATATATATATATATATATATATATATATATATATATATATATATATATATATATATATATATATATATATATATATATATATATATATATATATATATATATATATATATATATATATATATATATATATATATATATATATATATATATATATATATATATATATATATATATATATATATATATATGGTTCATAGTCCTTTACCCATTTTGTTAAAAACTGAAATAGAACTATGTAAGAAATAAATACTGAAGTATTTACACTAGCAGATCACAATTTAGTCATGTTTTTTTTAGTTTATCTAGGTTTGTTACTGGCAAAGCAAAGTTCAAATATAAATGGAAAAATGTAAGTTGTTGTTATTACTAGTTTTTTTCTAAAATTAAAATTTATTCAACTAACACAAAAGAAGAGTTCAAAAAACAAACGAAGCTCATAAAATTATTATTCAATAATACCATAAATTACTTAACAGTAAACGAAAAACAGTGAACTATCATCAATAAACATTGAATAATCATCAAACTATACAGAATGTTTAAGAAAAACTACTATAATATAGTTAAACTGCATGCAGCAAAAACATAGTTTGAAAAAAAGAAGAAAGCCCGCCGCAGGCGAAAAAATTTTTCGACTATTTTTAGTCTGCAGTCTGATTAACCCAATGAGGTTCAAATACCCCCCCCCCTAGTTAAAAAATTCTTTGGATTTGCAAAAATCTCATGGGTGGCACCTGTCGGAGCTGGGGGGGTCCGGACCCCTGGACCCCCCCGCCCAGCGCCGCGCCTGTAGCCAGTGACGGATTTATGGGATGACCCACATTGTGTGCCCCCGTTCATCAGCTAATTTTGGAGGCAAAAGTGTTTAAGGTTTTCACAAAAATTTGGAAAAAGTACCTACTACAATTGCTCCCCCAATTATCAGCACTGTTTGGTGGAAAAATTTATAGATATTATTTTCTAGGGGCGTATTCTTTAGACTTTGCCCAGGGTGCTAAAAACTCTAGCTACGCCACTGCAGTTATTGGGTTGTCTTGACCTAGTTTTTAAATTTGTGTTAATATTGGTGTAAGCAGCCTTACCAAATGTGCTTATTTATTTCTCAAATCCCTGCACAGACCGATATTTTTTAAACCTGACCCGTTATATAGATACAAAATCCCAAGCCCGGTCTTGCTCATTTTTATTCCCACAAAAACCTATGGCTCAGCTCAATAGCCCCGTGCAGGGCTCTAGTTTGGTAACAACTCTGATCAATGTTTTGTGAGTACAATTTTTTTAGGTTACACTGATGATATGGAAAAACACGTTGTACAAAATAGTTATATTTACAAATATTTAAATGTTTTTAACTGAAATTATACAATGCATACTACCTATTTGCTAACGCAAGGCGCTGTCCCATGTTCTTTGATAACTACTTAAAAAATTCCAAACGTTAAACACTTTTCTCCTAAAAGAGCAAATGACCGAGAGGGAGTATTCACAGCTACTTTTCAAAAAACTTTTTTAAAATCTTCTCCAAAAACTTTGGAGTTATATTGTCAAAAAAAAAAAAAAAAAAAATGTTCATGGTAATGATGGTCATGGTTATGATTTTGTGGTAATGATAGCCATGATAACCATGGTGATGATGGTCATAATGCTCATGGTAATGATGGTCATATATACTTCGAACCTGGTGAAGTATATATATATATATATATATATATATATATATATATATATATATATATATATATATATATATATATATATATATATATATATATATGCTTCTCAAGATAAATCTAAAGACCAGTGAATAATAATACATTAATCTTAATAAATATAGCATATGCAACCATATTTAGTATTGAAGTTATTACAACCGAACCTGCTGCCCCACCTTGACCAGGTCTATCGGCCTACCTAGAAGAACTTTCTGCCAGGGCTACTTTATGCCTCAGGCCAATAATTCCATGGCTTTGGGGCGTAACATTTGTAGAAGATAATTTTTTGCAAAATGTTACGTTTTGTTACATGACGCTAATTGTAATAACTACCTAATTAAAATTACAGAAGTTTTTGAAAAATGTTTGAGAAAAGTACGTACGAGCCGTACAACCTTCCGCCGCCCTCCAGTCATCATCTACTTTAGGAGAAAAAGGTTATGCATGTACTGATTGAGAAATTTAGGTGCACCCATTTATGTGCTGGCCATGGGCACAATGGAAGTTCCATCGTGCCCAAGGCCAGCTTATAAAATGGAACATATAAGAATATTTATGAGTACAAGTAACATTTCTAAAGCGCTAATTGCGCTAAGAAAAACAGTTTTATTCAGTGATGGAATATTTTTGTAAAAGAGGCATCGTTTAGTATTTAGTACCTTGTACCGGGTGCATATTTCTAAATGGTAGTATGCGTCAATACAGAGAGGTCGACTAGCAGCCTACGAGGGGCGTGGCTTATGTAGCTAGACGTAAATCGTGGCTTATGTGGCTAGACGTAAATCGCACTCAATTCCACATTTTCAATGTTGTGTTGTTGATATTAATAAAAAGTGTCGCAAATAATATGAATTGTTGATTTAGTTAGTTCAAAGTTAGTTTGAGTAAATTAGAATAAAACTTACTTATAATTCGTAAAATGCCTTGACTTCACATTCATGTTATTATTACTATTAACATTATTACCCACTAGTAAAAATGTTCTTTTAAAGCCCTTTTCATCCATTTGAAATGGCGAGAATTGTAATCGAAGAAATTATTAGTTAAAAAATAGATAAATAATAAAACAATCAGGATTAACTATGGCCATTTCCAGTTATATAAAGCCATCTTCAGAACCCTATGTTAAAACATTAAATTAAATATTATAAAAATTGAAACAGTTGAGTTAAAAATCAGAAATAATTATAAGTTTGGTTTAGACAGACACATTGAATAGGAGCTAAGCTGAATCGACTTTAACTTAACAAATTAATATACGGCTATTGACGGATGAAACACATTAAAATTTAAGTTGAAACCACATAAAGAAAAAGCAACCATATTATATGTAGCTGATTTAATATAGCTGGTTTTATATATGTTATTTATAATAACATATATAAAACCAGCTCGTCTCTCTGTTCTATAGATTTTTAGTGCCACATTGAGAATAGCAATCATAAATATCTAAAGCAGAACGTTCAGCCACGCCCCTTTTAGGCTGCTAGTCGACCTCTCTGTATTGCCGCATACTACCATTTAATCTACTCGTCGTCTCTGTTTCTCTGTCTATTTCAAATCTTGCAATCAATTTTTGAGTCACTTCCTGATGATAGATTTTTTTCAAATTTTGCATACATGCTCAAAATAGAAGACAATGCAATATTCAATTATTAGTTTTACAATAAGTCCATTAAATTAGTTAATTTTAATTAATTTCATTTTTATATGGGAAGAAAAAATTATAATAATTATAATTATTATAAATTATAAATTATTATAAATAATATAAATTATAAATTATAAATTATTATAAATTATTATAAAATTATAAATAATTATAATTAAATAATTATAATTATAAGAAAAAATTGATTGCAAAATTTGTGTTTTAATTACATATAAAAGCATTGGGTTTTAAAAATTCGTTTTTAATTTACTTGTTAGAAATATGCGTCCCGGGTGCCAAACGTTTTTCCTATGCCTCTTGGTTCTTAAGTAGATATTTGGTTACACCGTATTTATATAGATTGTAGTCTGTAGAAGCCGGACAGGTTCACTCAATATTTGCTAAGGTTTTTAAAAAATGGATTTAGTTGAAGGTCCTGGAACAAATGAGTTGGATTAACCAGACAAAACGGGTTTACTACAGTAATAATTGTATTTTTTTAACACGCGCTCGTTTTGTTAATAAGATTTGTGGTTCTTTGGTCATACGAGTAGTGGTTGGTGATCGTCGCGACAGAAAATGAAGGAAAGTTTGCATTCTTCTGTGCACGTCGGGTAGCCGAAGGTCCTGTGTTGAATAATAAATTAAATAAGTACATAAATAATTAGATGGATGGATGGATGGATGGACGGATGGACGGATGGACGGATGGACGGATGGACGGATGGACGGATGGACGGATGGACGGATGGACGGATGGACGGATGGACGGATGGACGGATGGACGGATGGACGGATGGACGGATGGACGGATGGACGGATGGACGGATGGACGGATGGACGGATGGACGGATGGACGGATGGACGGATGGACGGATGGACGGATGGACGGATGGACGGATGGACGGATGGACGGATGGACGGATGGACGGATGGACGGATGGACGGATGGACGGATGGACGGATGGACGGATGGACGGATGGACGGATGGACGGATGGATGGATGGGTTTGAATGAATGAATGACTAAATAAATAAATAAAGAAATGATAAAACGAGCGATCGAATGAATGAGTACAACAAACCCGGGAAAATAATCTGAGCATCTCTTGAATCCCACATCGCTTCCGTCGCATTCTTCCATCTTGTAATTCGTAAAATTATCTCCGCAGATGCTCCACCGACAGCCTAACAAAGTTCAAAGTATTAAATATTAATTAATTATATTTATAAACATAGAATTTCATTATTTATTAGAATGTTTAAAATATTAAGTAAGTATTCATTTACAATGAACGATTCCTTCATTTTTTAGGCGCAGGAGCAAAAAACGTTTTGGTGTTCTTCTGTAGTTAGAGTGAAGCTGACTGAAAATTCAAGTCATGTAACCTGTTCGATTTCTCAAGCATGCAATTAATAAATAAACCGTGAAAACTCCGTTTTTTTTAAATTCTTTATAATTTTTAATATATGGGTTTGTGTTCAATCAATCAATCAATTAGACAGAAAAGAAAGTTGATATAAACAATTTAAAAAGTGTGTGTACTGCGGGCATGCGGTTAGGGTAAAAAAGTTACAAAAACCCTTTTATGCGGTTTGCAATTAAAACTTTGGGAGCCCACGTGCTGAAGCCAGTGTATTTTATGATAACGCTACCACAATGAACTTGCTTTGAATTTTCAGAATTTTGTTAAACCTTTGTTAATGAGAGGATGTTACTCACAGGATCTTGCCGTTAAATTGAGGCACGGTAGCATATGCATAATGAGTGCAAGGAATTAAGAAGACACTGCCTTACCTACACAGTCGTCGTGAGGATTGGTGTTGCCATCGTCACATTGCTCGCCCGAATCAAGCAGACCATCGCCACAAACTGCCATCTGTCATGTGGTACAAAAAAAGACATTTCTAAGTGTCGTCATGATTAACCGTCAAAATACACCATTAAAATCACAAATTTTATTCAGGTTTCATTCAAGGTGGTTTTTGGCTAAGCCACAGAATTCATCAAAGGTCGACATGGGTCCGTTTTTGGCAACCCGATCCAGCCCAATTCATCCCAAGGGTCAACCCAGCCCATGTCCACGTCTGGAATACCTATACCCCTCTTCGAAGATTCCAACAAGGCAAGCATCATTTTCTGGGCATATTTTGTATAACACACCTTTAGTGCCCTCCATGACATGTTATCCCTGAGGAAGAGAGTCTTTATGTCAGTCCTGTATGCCAGAAGTCCTTCCCATTTAACGGCTTGCATGGAAGCGTCGTTAGAGAAAAGAACGACCTGTTGGGGAAGATTGTGATGATGATGATGGTGGTGGTGGTGGTGGTGGTGATGATGATGATGATGATGGTGATGGTGATGGTGATCGTGGTGGTGGTGGTGGTGATGATGATGATGATGATGATGATGATGATGATGATGATGATGATGATGATGATGATGATGATGATGATGATGATGATGATGATGATGATGATGATGATGATGATGATGATGATGATGATGATGATGATGATGATGATGATGATGATGATGATGATGATGATGATGATGATGATGATGATGATGATGATGATGATGATGATGATGATGATGATGATGATGATGATGATGATGATGATGATGATGATGATGATGATGATGATGATGATGATGATGATGATGATGATGATGATGATGATGATGATGATGATGATGATGATGATGATGATGATGATGATGATGATGATGATGATAGGGGTTGTGGTGATGATAACGATGGCAATGATTATTGAACTGGTAATAATGATGATGATGATGATGATGATGAAAGATGCAGTGATTGTGATACCAATACAAACCCCGGGCATTCCGTTCACACCTGGAGGTCCTCTGGGACCTGGAGGACCCGGAATGCCGGAAAGTTGAGAGTTATGATGATGATTATTGTTGCGGTCATGATGACGATGATGTGTTGAGGAAGCAGGACTCTCTGTGGCTAGAGAAACCTGTAATGATTAAATTATGTTAATTTGATTATTTCGTATGCTCATTAGTAATACAAATCATTGCATTTGTAATATATCTTGTTAAATGACAGTAGTTCATTGGTAATTCTAAATTACAGCGTTTGTGTGTTACTTTGAGTGAGCGTGTGCTTGTGTGTATGTGTGATGTATGTATGTGTGGGTTTGCCTGTCGGTGTGTATTTCTTCACGTGTGTTTGAATTGGAAACGAACTAAAACAAAATCTATGATAGATGCTTTATAATTAAAAATTATCTTTTCTCCTCGAAACAAAGAACAAGAAGGAATTATCAAAGCCAAAAAAACAGTGAGATCGAAAGCAAAAAAACAAGCAGTTTCCGTTGATCACAAGAAGGTTATCAAGTTGGTAACAGAGTAACAAATCTTTGATTTTGAGTGCCCAGCTATAAAAGACGACCGTTGGAGTAAAATGGAATGAATCCAACAACCAGTCATTCGATTTGACAACCAGATATGCACCAAGCTTCTGTTTAAGGACGTATTTAACGCAATGTGTAGATGTAGTCGTAGTAGTAGTAGTAGTAGTAGTAGTAGTAGTAGTAGTAGTAGTAGTAGTAGTAGTAGTAGTAGTAGTAGTAGTAGTAGTAGCAGCAGCAGCAGCAGCAGTAGCAGTAGCAGTAGCAGTAGCAGTAGCAGCAGCAGCAGCAGCAGTAGCAGTAGCAGTAGCAGTAGCAGTAGCAGTAGCAGTAGCAGTAGCAGTAGTAGTAGCAGTAGTAGTAGTAGTAGCAGTTGCAATCTTATTGAGAATTATATATAATCTTATTATTACTACTATCATTCGTATTATTATTATTATTCTGTTGTTTATATGTTTTTATCTTCATTGAAGAAAAGAGTGATACAACATCTGCTTTGAATTATATAAAAATAGTTTTTTGAGAGTAAAATGTATCGCGATCGCGGTAATAAGGATGTTTTTGGACGGTTGTAGCGATGATGATGATGAAGACGAACACGGCGACGACGACGAAAACGACGATGATAATGATGGTGATGATGATGATGATGATGATGATGATGATGATGATGATGATGATGATGACGATAACGACGATGACGATGATGACGATGATGACGATGATGATGGTGATTATGATGACGATCTTGATAGTTATATATCTGCTCTGGTAAGAAATAATTTATTTCGCCATATGAAGACGATAAAAATAAAAATAACAGTATTATCGTTGTGATCATCATCATCATAATCGTGGTCGTCGTTATCAGCGTCATCAACATCAACATCAACCTCAACATCATCATCTATATATCTATATATATAAAAGGAAGTCGGGTTTTGTGTTACAACACTTATAACTCAAGAATGGCTGAACCGATTTTAGAGATTTTTGATTTATTGAATTTCTCTCAGCTCCTATTAACAGAATAACTAAAAAAAATTGACATTGAACCATATATATATATATATATATAAGGCACTTCGTTGGACTATGAGGTAAGGAACTGCAATAACCATTGAACTATTAAGCACGAAATATTTTATGGTGAATATTTGGCTCCTAAAAGAATTTTCAGTCTAAAGGAAAAAATGTTTTATAACTTATTTAAAAATTTCATTTTCTGTTCAACTAATTTTCTATGCTATTGTTTTATATCGATCGTTGTTTTCATATATCCGTTTTTCGAGTCTTTTTGTTCCACGTTCCACGTTTGGATATTGTTACTCTGATTCTAAGAAGGTGAGTTATTTATTTATTTGTTTTTCATAAAATTGTTTGTTGTTTAACGCCTTCGTTTCATTCCGCGTGATTGCATATATCAATATTGCTATACTTTCGCCATTAGCCTTCGTTTCATTCCGCGTGATTGCATATATCATTATCGCTATACTTTCTCCATTAGTCGTTTATTCATTTATCAATTTTTATGATAATCTTTATATATATAGATATCGCTTTTTCAAACTTATTATTATTCAATTTTTTATACCATTGAATGTTTCAGTATGCCTCCTAATAAAAAGATTGATCTTGGAAGTAGGACTTCAAAAGCTAAAGATATGGCTGATTCAAGGTTAAATGAATCTCTTGATGAAAGACAGATTAGGTTGGACATTTTTAGCAACTTATCTTTTAAATCTAGATAACTTTGGTTTTCAGGACTAATCAATAAATTGCAGGTGGAATTTCTTCTATTTAGAGATATTTTGTGCTTCACAAAAAAAGTTCCAGACTTAACAAATTAGAAATTCATTGTTCATATCTCCCATTCAAAAGTAAGTGGCAAAGCTTTGGTAATTTGTGTTTAGTTTTTAAAATCATGATTTACTGGGTTTGTTGCATTGCACGTGTTTAATTATGTTATATTATTATTAATTATTATAAGATTATCATTATGCTCTAACATTTTGTGTTTTGCAAAAAGGAGTTGCAGATAGGAAAAATAAATTTAAATTCATTGTTCATATTTATCGTTCAAGGCTTCTGACTTCAATTGTTCCTTATCTAATATTGTTCATCATGGTTTCCTAAACTGACGAGCTTGCTATCAGCCTATCGGTAAATGAGAATTTTTTTTGGGCAGGTATGTTTTTTTTTATGTGATGGCATTACAACCATTATTATTCACAAGTAGTTATGACTATCAGATTATGAATTAATTTATCGGTCTTATTTTATTTTTTACTTTTCAGAGGAAATTAGAAAATTACATTTTAAAGAAAATCTTACATGCAACATCAATTTATTGTAAAAGTTTCACTGATATATGAGGTGCATGAAATTTGAAAGAAATGAAAGCAAGTGCAGTATTTTTGTGTTTCAACAAAATCATGAACAAAGTTCTCAAGCCAGCCTATCAATCTGCTGCTGTTTTGTTCAATTTATAATTGCATCATTTGCTAAATAAAAGTGGTACTCTTCGATTGTTCCAAATTGATGATCTCAGAAAACTCTCGGAAAATTCATTAAGTTAATGCTTTGAAGGTTTTTAATATTATTATTACATGTTTTATTTCAATCTGTGTTTTATATCACATTTTTCAAAGCCACGGGTCAACATTTATTAACATGCCACATGTAGCGTTCTGTAGACATGACACTTAAAAGCTAAGAACATCTAAAAAAATATAACCTGTTGAGATATATGAGCGGATTTTAACATTATTGCAGCCGTTAACTAATAATTTTTTTTTTTTTCAGCTTCAGTCAATCATTATAAGCCTTTGCTGAAGATCACACTTGCAGAGTGGAACCAATACATTAAAGAACACTAATTAAAATTGAGGAAGTTCAGACGTAACTAAACGAGCAAACCTATTAACAAAGTGTTTACGAGAGAACATATCAATTTTGATGACTGCACAGCATTCCACTACAGCCCATCTAAGCCACATTGGGAAGGCTCTAAAATTTAATGGAGGAACGGAAGAGCAAGCTGGAGCGTAAAAGCGATAGGGAAAAGTAAAAGAGACCGAGGCCAGAAAAGCGACCGTGAGCAGAAATGCGACCAGGAGTGAGAAAGCGACCTGGAACGGGAAAGCAAGCAGTTAAGGAAACGGGAGCCAGAGAGAAAACGATAAAAAGCCTTTAAAATCCCCGGGCAACGCAGTCGGGGTTTGTGTTACGTCACTTATAACTCAAGAACGGCTGAACCGATTTTAGAGATTTTTGATTTATTGGATTTCTCTCAGCTCCTATTAACAGAATAACTAAAAAAAAATTGACATTGAATCATGGAGTGGCCCATGGGGACCGCAGTATGTACCCCGGTAGCTATACAGCCTTAACAGTGCGTCCTAGAAAAAAACTTCAAATGGCAAAGTTGTAGAGCACCGTCTATACTCAACTAATCCAATTGGATCATTGTTACCTCTTGAAGATGCACGTCATAAATTTTTACAAATATACTTCATGGGCAATATGGAGGAACAACTTGATCGGCGTCAAGAGATCAACACAGCAGTGAAAAGAGCAACTCTTCATGATCTTCAGCATCTACTTCATGAACATCATGCATATCATAAAGTGCTGGATTAAAGAGAATCGACCCGAGTTCAACCAATGTTTTTCTAATAAACTATTAAAGTGAACGTTTTTTTTAATATTTGTTTTCTTTTAAACTTATATATAGGATATTTGTTATTATTGTTTTTTATTGCTTAAAAAATACACTCTTTGAGGTGAAACGACATTGTGTGACGACCGTGCTGTTTTAGCTGTGCCTGATGAGATTGTTTCGATAAATGAAGCAGTTAATGATGAAAATGTTCTTTTGGCAAGAATGGCGGCAGCTCTGCATTGTGACAATATAACTATGCGACGTCGACGATAACGTTTTGTGTAAAATAACGTGACATTTTAATTAATTAATTTAAATTTGGCAATTCTTCAGAGATGGTTTCCGTTTTAACAATGTCATGGTTGCGCGAGATGTGACGTAGATCTGTCGTTTGACAATTAATAGATTTTGCTTTTCGACCGTATTTTTAATGTATAACAGTTTAATTATATAATTTATTTTTAATATCTCCATATAGTAAAATAAATTAACATGTCATTCTCGAAAAATAAATATTATTATTTTGTTACATTATCGGTTTTAACTAATTTCACTTTTCATTATTCTATCCATGTTTTGTTTTTTTCTTTTCGGGCTCTGATGATGGTTTTAAAGAAACTAATGGTCAATGTGCTTCACGCGACGATCCTCAAAGGAAAATTCAAAGGCGAGGAAATACTCATTCCGAGGATTCCTATGATCCCAACCGATTTGCCCTTTGAGTTTAAAAGAATTCAATTTCCGATTCGCCTAGCATTTGCTATGACGATTAACAAATCACAAGGCCAATCTTTGAGTGTTTGTGGTCTGAACTTGGATAATGCATGTTTTTCTCATGGTCAATTGTATGTGGCGTGTTCACGTGTCGGCAGACCATCAGATTTATTTGTTTTTTCGCCCGAAAATAAAACAAAAAACATAGTGTATCATAAAGTGCTGGATTAAAGAGAATCGACCCGAGTTCAACCAATGTTTTTCTAATAAACTATTAAAGTGAACGTTTTTTTTAATATTTGTTTTCTTTTAAACTTATATATAGGATATTTGTTATTATTGTTTTTTATTGCTTAAAAAATACACTCTTTGAGGTGAAACGAAGTTCGCCGGGTCCGCTAGTATATATATAAGGGAGTAACCGATTTCAATTTTTTGCCGATTTCCGATTTTTAGTTCAAAAATTTGTCGATTCTGATTTCGGTCCGATTAATCGGCAATCTCTAATATGAAAAATTTTAAAATTATCGAAAATGTTTGCCGATTCTTCTGAAAACTGTTTTTCTGGGTACCCAGGAGGGTTTCTGCTTTTTTGGCAGCTTTCAATTCGTCTTCTGCTTTTCGTTTCTTGTCATTTTCACAGATTCCAGAATAATTAGAAAAATTGTCTGGGTGTCTTGTTCTCAGATGTGTAATCAATCCATTCGTACCGAAAATACGCGCATCGCTTCCTTCTCGTTTTACTCTTTCCTTGCAAAATAAACAGTTGGCACTCGATTTGTCAATCGCTATTGATTTCAAAAAATTTCCAAATTTTCCTTCTTTGCGCAATTATTAACTATTTTGAATTATAATAATTATAGACGAGTAGACAAATTTTATATCATATCACAGAATTGGATACACAAGTGTTTGTGTTGCTTACTTTATAGCAATTAAAGTAACAGCAGGGGCCGTATTCACCAACCGACGTTTAATTAACGAGATGTTAAACCCATTACGCATAAAAAAGATTTCCTGGCTTAATAACCCGTTTTCTACTACTAATAAACTTCAAAAAACAAAATTTATGCATAGTGCATCCTCCTGTGCATGTAGTTCTAGTATTCTCGACTTTTGACTATGCAACGTTTCATTGTCATCAATAGAATATTCAAATTTAGAAATCACAAGTTAAAACATGAAAGACAGTATAATAAAAACATGACAAAGTCGGAATCGGTTAACCTAATGTTGCCGGTTCCGATTAATCGGAATTTTGCACTAATCGGCAATATCCGATTTCCGGACCAAAAGTCTGTATTTATGTATGTCCTTTAAGAATTACTACACCATGCATCCGATCGTAACGCAATTTTTACACAACCTTGAGAGTCAATGGGGAAACAATAATGTGAAAAAATTTATTATTATACTGTTACAGAGATTGATTTCAGAATGGCTTAGTAAAAACAGAGAGAGTGAGAAAGAAAGAAAGAGAGAAAAAAGTATGATTAAAAGAGAGAGAGAGAGAGAGAGAGAGAGAGAGAGAGAGAGAGAGAGAAAAAGAGAGAGATGAAGAGAAGGAGAACAAAGAAAATAAACTTTGGGAAAGAATGAAGTGTTTGGTCAAAGTGTTGAAGTTTTGGTATTTCTCTCATATTATTTATTTTTTCTCAGCTTTAATTTTTCTCCCTTACCTCTCTCTTTCTCTTTCTTTTTCTCTCTTTTTCTTTTTCTTAACCTCTTTTTCAGTATTTTTTTATATTCTTATCCACTCATCTATCAGATCTTTCCGCACAAGTATCGCTTCTTTTTCTTCTTTCGTTATAAAGTTATACAGGTTGAGAGCACCCACTTCAAGTGGTGGTGATGATGATGATGATGATGATGATGATGATGATGATGATGATGATGACGACGATGATGACGACGATGACGATGACGATGATGATGATGATTTCTTTTTCTTATTTTATTAGAATTATTTTTAAATATTTAACTGTTCGAAAACAATGTGGAACAAAAAATTAGAACGTAAATAACTTTTACTGTAAGTTCCTTCTCTCTCTCTCTATCTCCTTTTCTATCTCCCTCTCTATCTCCCTCTCTTTCGCTCTACTTCTCCTTCACTCTTTTTAATTTCTTTCTTTCGCTTTATCTGTGTGAAACCATTAATATCAATGAGTATAATATTACTACATTAGAACATTTAAATGGTTTTAAAAATTATGAAATATTATTGGCTATATGCTGTTAAAACAGACGGAATTTTGCTTTAAAAACAACTCAGAAATAATTGAAATGAAGATACTGCCTCACACATTCATCATCATCATTATCACCTCCACCATCATCATCATCAGCACCACCACCATCATCATCAGCAGCAGCAGTACCTTAATCATCACCACCATCATCACCATCGTCATCATTATCATCACCATCATCATCGCCACCACCATCGTCATCAACATAATCATCCTCACCTTACCTTGTTTGCCGATTTTAACGGGGTCACGTCGGTAGCTTTCGGTGGTTCAAAGTTCACTTCACTCCCGGTTTCCTGGTAATTTCCATCCAAGTAATTCGGCCTTGTAGTTCGCCTCTGTTTCAGTTTCGCTTTAGTTGTTTTTCTGTCTTTAATTATTAGCATAACACTGTCATCTCTTGTTGGTCCCAGGGGGCGGTTAGAAGAGTTTTTATTCTTTTGCGATGTTTTGTTTTGGTTTTTAGGCTTCTTTGTTGCATGACGTGGAACCTTTGAGTTCTTTGGAGTTTCGCTTTCTGTTTCATTTGTCAATTGGCCTATCACGGATTGAATGTCTGTTTTTAGGCCGTCAGGAGTTGTCTCTTCCGGAGATGAAAGTGATGATGATGATGGTGGTGGTTGTGATGATGATGGTGATGATGGTAGTGATGACTGTGGTGCTGATGATGATGGTTGCGACGATGATGATGTTGACGATGTTATTAATATTGATGACGACGACAACGCCGGTAATGATGATGCTAGAGATGACGATAGAGATGGTGATAGTGTTGATACGGATGATGATGATGTTAATGATGATGATGACGACGATGATGATGAAGCTGAAAGTGATGATGTTAGAGTTGCTAGCGTTGATGAGGGTAACGCAGGGCTACTGGGTGGGTCAACGTTTTTGAGGGGCTGAAAATAAATATTTTTGTATTTAATTACGATTGGTAAACGTTATAGCCAATGAACAGAGATATTGAATCTACCAGTCTTCCAAAATTATCCGTACATAGTGGCAATCAACAGTTGAAATAACTTAATTCAACAATTAATAACCAATCAATCCATCAATCACTAAACAATTGTCAATAAATAAATAAATAAATAAATAAATAAATAAATAAATAAATAAATAAATAAATAAATAAATAAATAAATAAATAAATAAATAAATAAATAAATAAATAAATAAATAAATAAATAAATAAATAAATAAATAAATAAATAAATAAATAAATAAATAAATAAATAAATAAATAAATAAATAAATAAATAAATAAATAAATAAATAAATAAATAAATAAATAAATAAATAAATAAATAAATAAATAAATAAATAAATAAATAAATAAATAAATAAATAAATAAATAAATAAATAAATAAATAAATAAATAAATAAATAAATAAATAAATAAATAAATAAATAAATAAATAAATAAATAAATAAATAAATAAATAAATAAATAAATAAATAAATAAATAAATAAATAAATAAATAAATAAATAAATAAATAAATAAATAAATAAATAAATAAATAAATAAATAAATAAATAAATAAATAAATAAATAAATAAATAAATAAATAAATAAATAAATAAATAAATAAATAAATAAATAAATAAATAAATAAATAAATAAATAAATAAATAAATAAATAAATAAATAAATAAATAAATAAATAAATAAATAAATAAATAAATAAATAAATAAATAAATAAATAAATAAATAAATAAATAAATAAATAAATAAATAAATAAATAAATAAATAAATAAATAAATATATACACCAATAAATAAATAAATAGATAAATAAATAATAAATTAATAATAGAATAAATAAATAAATAAATAATAGAAAATCAGCTGATGTTAACCTTTCTGACAAGCTGCCAGGTGTAGATGGACTCGCAGTCGTCCGTGATGAAAGGTGGAGGGGGTGGGATGTTGAAAACGGGGGGAGGAGGAAAATAGGACAGGTACTCCTCTGGTATTGAGAACGGCTTGAAGTTGCGAAAGTGTCGGTAGTCGTCATCAGCCGTTGTAGTTGACGCGGTGCTGTTAGATGTAGTAGCTGTGACGTCGACTGCTGTAGCTTGACGAGTGGCTGAGCTGCAGTTGGAGGTAGCTGAAGGACGAGACGTTGTGGAAGTATCTTTTGAAGCCGAAAAAGTTGTGGTAGTTGGGATAAAGTATGTTCGGTTTGTTGTTGCTTCCGTTGACGATTTGTTGCTGGCGCTTGTGATATAATTATTGAGCTCATTATGATGTATAGTTGATAACTCATACTGGCCTAGTTCTTCGTCAAAATAATCATTACTACCACTGTCAGCGATGATGTCAAGGTCGTTGAACTTTTCATCACCAGCGAGCTGTTTCGCAAGCTCTTTATCTCTATAGTCGCTCCCAAGAAGATTTGGAGTGGAAAGAACGGCGCCAATGATTGGCGCTGTAGAAATATTAACTACAGCATTAGCTGCTGTGTTGGCAGTATCAGCTACCGTAGTAGCGGTTTCAGCTACTATTGTAGCGGTATCAGAGGCTGAAGTAACGGTATCAGCAGTTTCGCTATAGCTACCAGCGCTTGAAGAGTCGATATAAGCAGTTGTAACTGCATCAAATGGTCCAGTAGCGGAAGTAGCGTTTGTCGTAGCTACATTAGCTGTCGTTGTAAATCTAGCGGTTGACGACGCAGCGATATTAGCCAACGGAATCGTGATGATAGCGCTCGATGGTGTAGAGTTACTAGCCGTCAGATGAGCGGTGATAGCGAATATCTTGTCATCGGCATTATCAATATTAACGGTGTTAAGGCTTGCATTGGAATTATAAACATCACTCGAGCTATCAGTTTCTTTCCAACTGAGTGATGGAAGTAGACCTGAACTGACTGAAACGTCAGTTGGCAGAGGGAGTGCTGGTGCTGATGATGATGATGATGAACGCCATAGTGGTGAATATGATGATGATAGCGATGGTGGTGATGATGATGATGATGATGATAGCGATGGTGGTGATGATGATGATAGCGATGGTGATGATGATGATGAAGATGATGAAGATGATAGCGATGATGATGATGATGATGATGATGATGATGATGATGATGATGATGATGACGATGATGATGATGATGATAATGATGACGATGACGATGACGATGGGGGTGGGGGTGGTGAGGTTACTGGTGATGCTGATTGCGATGTTGTAAATGGCGATGACCCCGAGAATGTCGACAGACGTGGAGTGAAAGAAAAAGTGAGTCTAGGCGGAGGAGGCCTCCTGTAGGGTGGCCTGAATATCCTCCTAGTCGCCATCGTCACGACATCGGTAGCGGACATGACGTCATCGTCGGCGGCTAAAGCTGGAGTAGCTGAGTGAGCCGAAGTAGTCGAGTACAACTTCCGCCGTCTTTTCGGCTTTATCGATTTTGGCGAATCTCTTACTGCGTTTGGATTTCGCAGCCGGAGTTCACGCAGACTCATCCTTTTCCCTGTGTTGTTGAGATTTGGTTCCCCGTCGCCAGTCCATAGAGGCACTTTTGAAGAGGGACGAACCCCGGCGAGCCAAAAGGGCGTCACTGAGCCCGACCCTTCGAAGTTTGTGGTGTCCGAGGTTGTGGTGAGATTTTTCAAGCTACTTCGGAGGAAGTAGGCTGTAAAATACTGAAGCGATCATGTCGGATGTGACGATGATGATGATGATGATGATGATGATGATGATGATGACGATGACGATGATAATGGGTTATGGTGATGGTGTGTGATGAGGATGATGATGACATTTGGTAGATCGACAGTGGTCACAGTAACACAATCCTGACAATAACACCTAATATCATATTGAACTAATTTGCTGATTTATTAACAATAAATTAACAATCTTTACGATTATTTAATTAACGAGAACTCACGTTTTATCCGCTGGACGGAGCAGTCATTACGTACGGACGACAAGATCAAAAACGTAGCAGCGAGTAAACAGTAATTAAACAGTTGTTGACACATCCCTACAGGCCACCGGAAGAGGAACGCAAAAATATGAAAAAGAAATAATTTTTTATATAAATTAGAAAAAATTGAATCAGCTGGGTGACATAATAAAATATTAGCTATTAAAAAGTTAAGTTTGCAGCTGTAAATAAGTTAGCGTGCAGGACGACTGGGAGCCTTCGCTTGTTAGATGTTCAGTTGGCGTTGAAAACTTTTTTGTTGTAGAGATATGTACCTACTGGTGATGCAAGAGAGTGTGTGTGCGTATTGCGTATGTTTGCATGGATGTGTGTGTGTGAGCGTGTGTACGTGTAGGAATGTACGTGTTGAGTTTACAATGAGATAAATTAACAAGTTGGGCTTAAAAATAAAATAAAAAAATTGTGTTTATGCATAAATGCCTATACGTATGTTTATAAGTGTATGTGTATAAAGGCGTGTTTTACTATATGCATAATTGTGCTGATTTACGTCTGGATGTAATGCGACTTGAAAGAGGTACGAGCGACAATATGTCCCGCAAACTTCTAAAAATAAAGAATAATTATATCCGTCTTGAAATTTTTCGGTACTTACTTGTTTATAAATGTAAAACATTCAGTAATTTGATTTCTAAAAGTCAACAATTTACCCATAGGCGTTGTTATGACCAAGAAAGACACACAGGCAAACTCACTTAAACAGATTCATAAATACAAATACACATAACAATCTCTCTTTTTCTCTCTCTTTTTCTCTCTCTTTCTCTCTCTTTCTCTCTCTCTTTCTCTCTCTTTCTCTCTCTTTCTCTCTTTTTCTCTCTCTTTCTCTCTCTTTCTCTCTCTCTTTCTCTCTCTTTCTTTATCTCTCTCTTGCTTTCTCTCTCTCTCTCTCTCTCTCTCTCTCTCTCTCTCTCTCTCTCTCTCTCTCTCTCTCTCTCTCTCTCTCTCTCTCTCTCTCTCACACACACACACACATACTCACATGTGCCCCGCAGTAACACAGAAGTGGCAGATGTGAACTTTTTGAAGTGTGATAAAATGGTACATAAAAAATAAAACACATTAAACTCTTCCATTCTCTTTGAGCTTTCCATTTACATTATGCCTCTGGGTTTAAGTTTACCTGTTCAAGAAAGAATGAAAGAAAGAACAAAAGAAATATAAAGAGAGAGAGAGGGGGAGGGGGAGAGGGAGAGGGGGAGAGGTGGAGAAGAAAATAAGGAAGGATATGAATAGGTAGGGAAGGAGAAGTGCCTGGGCTGTGGTGCGTTTGGCCTCCCTTCAAAAAACATTAGTAAGGCTTTTTCCGATATGTTACGTGACTATTGCTCGGCCCTCGTATCTCATTTTTCTTCCAAAGAAGTGGATGACCACGGGGTTGGGTGGGGTGGTTGTACCTTATTTAAAAAAACAAAATTTCTCAAAAGGTTAAACTTTTTGCTTTAAAAGTGGTTGTTGGTCAGTTAAAGAGCGCGGTTGGCTTTTTATAGAGATGGAATAGCAACGATCAATACGATTTTTACTAAAAAATTAAGTCCCCATAGTTTGGGAGCCCTTGAAGTCTGCCGACTGGAGTTTGGGGTGTGGTAACCGTGGCATTGGCAAGGAGAGATAAAGAGTATGAAGACAGATTGACAGAAGAAAAGGTAGAGACACAGACATGACAGACAGGCAAAGGGACAGACAGAGAACAAAAAATACTAATTATTCACAGTGGTCTCCCACTCCTGGTTTCACTTAAGCTCATTAATTGCACACGTGACGTATCTAATTATAGTTTTTTTTTAGTTCTTTCATCTCCAAATTGGGGCAGGGTCGCATATAGCCTACACATGCGTTGTAGAATCGCGTTTAACTTAGTTACATACAAACAATGTAGTCATGATCTAGAAAAATAACATACAATGCAACTATATGTAACAACATGAAAACAATGTTTAATACCTTATTTTTTTTATAAAAAAAATTTCTTAAAGGTTTTTAACTTTTCTTTTAACTGTTGGTAGATAGCCGGAGAATGTGTGAATGCACTTTTATTTAAGAAAGTAGAAATGCAATGGTTAATATAAATCTCTTCATTACACATTAAGTCATTATAATTTTGAGACCCCTTAAAGACCAAAAGGTTCACACCACTCACTTGTAGTTATTCTATCGGTAGCATAAATGAAAAAAAGTTGTCTAGTGTTTGATGCCCGATTTTCTATAATATATATATAGGAATTATTACTTTTAAATATCTTACTGATTTATCTAAGGGTTAAGGTTAAAGCTTATCGGTAAAAGATTTGTTGGCAGCGTTTTTACATTGCTCGCTAGGGATCAAAGGTGCTCTGACTTCAGATGTCGTCGGGTCTGAATGGCGTCGCAGCGCGAATATCATTTCAGCAAAACCTTGGGATGGGAGAGGGAACTTGTTCCAATGACCCACCGGTTTATCCCAACATTTTTCATTTTTCTCTAAAAAAGCTCTTTTTACTTTTACCAAAAAGTTTGCTAATTCTAATAAAACAGTTTAAGAGGCCCACTAAAACAACACAGGAAGCCTACGTCACCATTATTGGGGGCTCACCTCAACATAGAAGGAGTTTACTCAGGCCTTAAGAAATTCCACTTTACACTTCTTGAGCATTTTAGGTGGCCTAGTTCTACTTTTTGGAGGCCCAAAACTACGTCAGGGAACTTACTCATATGTCAGGGAAGTAACAGTTCCCGGGCTTCCCCTGCTTCCCAAATGACTTCCTTGCGCTGCAGTTGTAAAAATTTAAAAGAAATTGATGCAAAACAATTGTTTTTAGTGAAATAGCTATTTCTATAAAAGTTAGATAGGTGTTGCTATGGTTAGTGAAAGAAGACGGAGGTTTGAGAGTAGCAGGTTTGTTTATGTCAGTATCCTACCTAGTTAGCGTTTGGAACCCGGGAACAATGTCAAACAAAGCGTCCCTACAAATTCCCATCTGTAAGCTTTTCCTCCAAAAATAGCTGACAAGCGGAAAACGGGGTAGAGGGGGTAGTCGTAGTTTTTCAAAAATTTCCAAAACTTTCTACACTTTTGTCTAGTCTCCAAAAATATAGCTAATTAAATTAAGGGTTGGGGGTAGTCGTAAGTACTTTTTCGAAAACAATATCAGATAGTAACTTTTGTCTCAAAAATGGTTAATGATCAAAAATTTGTAAAAGGTTTTTAGCGCTTCTTTCAAAATGTCACGTATTCCCTTCTGTCCCCTTGTTACGCCTCTGATGTACGTTGCCTGACCAGACTCGCATTAATTACCATTATTGTTTAAAATTTGTTTTTTTTCTAAATTTAAAAAATTAATTAATTAATTAAACGCAGTTTTATAAAAACTTTTATTCGAGCTCAGATAATCAAGCATCGTCAACACCCAGCTATCAGCTCCACTTTTAAAATTTTTGCAGCATAAACCTTTCTTTCGATTTTATAAATACGTTTTAGAACTAGAAAACTTCTCTGTAGTTGTTTTTTGGCTAAATTTGAGATAATTGTTATTGTTTATTTTGGTTTAAATCTGAGCAGTTGCTCTGTTTTAATTTATTTATATGCAAACTTGTTTTGTCTTACTTATTCTTCTGATCTTCTGTACTGAGCCTTACTGAGGAGAGAGCTGAGAGGAAATATCAGAAAGAAAGTAGTGTAGGTAGAATTAGTAGTAGCTCCGTCATAGTTGTTTTAAAATTTACTTTTGAAAATATATAGAATTAGAAGCATTTAAATATGGGAAAACGTCCTGTAGCTAACACAGGTAAGTCTTATATTCTATTGTTCTTATTGTCTATTAAAATGCTAAATTTTTATTGGATTTGAAGATTAATTTTTAAGTAGTTATAGCTATTTTCTACTTATTTAATCATTTTTTGTTACAGATACTTTTAATAGTTTTTAAATTTTGCAGCAGCTGAAAATCTTCCTCCAGTTAAAAAAGAAGTACTTTTTCTGAAAACCCCTTTGAACTGCCTGTCGGCAAACAAAAATACCAGACATTTGGCTGTTGGTGGTAAAAGATGTGAGCTCTCAACTATTTTGTTTTTTAATATTTATTTATTTAATACTGGCTTTCCATGACTCAAAATATTAAAATGAATTTAGTAATTTTCAAAATGCATGCCAATTAAATGCCTCTTTGAATTCCCGTCAAGTTTTCAAAATATTCGACTGCCGGAAGCAAAATTTTGAGGAGGTGGCAAACTTGAGAAGCAGCAAGTACGACGACAATCATTATTTGACTGTTAATGATGTCAACTGGTGCAAATTTGATGGTGAGTCGTAAGGTTTTAAATGGTTTTCCAAAAAGGGCAAGGTCAATATGCTGTCCCTGAGGCAGGGTAGAGGCTGTCCTTTGAGGCAGGGTCAGAAAAACCCTAAAAATGTTACTGTGGCTTGTAACAAATAAAGTTGCAATTTAATATACAATATGGTTTAAATTCCCACTGCATGGGGCCTCTCACATCTGCGAAATAGATTGTCATATTTGTGGATTACTTGACAAATGATGAGTACATGCACATGTATATATATGTATATATATATATATATATATATATATATATATATATATATATATATATATATATATATATATTATATATATATATATATATGTGCTATTTATGTTGCCTCAAAATGTCTATTTCTATTCAGTTTGTGTAGCTGTATTATATAAAATATAAATGCATGATAATCTCTCTATAATGTACCCTGGATATAATTGCTTATCTATTCTTGTTATATTACTATTTGTCTGTTATTCGATTTGATTATTTATATGGAGATTGTTATTTTTTAGTTGATAATATAATTATTTTTTTAGATTTAAACATTTGTATGTCTTTTTTTAGTCTTGTCATCCAACAGGCTTTGATGCTAGTAAAACATACATTTGGCTACAACATACTAAAATATTAGTCCCAATTACAATATTATTGAGTAGAGAAGAGTTTAGGGAGTGATTAGAAGTGGGGGGTTTAGGGAGAGAATAGAGGCTAAAGGGGGGGTCTAAAAAGTGAGTAGAGGGGGTCTAGGGAATTAATACTTTTTGGATTTAATAAAAAATTTTATTCTCTGAAGTTGTACAATGTCAATGTTTCACATCCCACAATAGAGAAGGTCCTCGTGTCGGCATCCAACCAGGGGTCGATTCTCATCTGGGATGTTCAAAACGGCGGACAGATAGTTAAAGGTAAGCCTTTTTCTGTGCTACGAATTTGCACGAGCCAAAAACCAGTACCGATACCGGTATAATGTCGAAAGACTGAAAATGGCTAGAAATAGTGTTTGAAAGTGCGTTAGTGTTACCGTCCGCGGTCGCCAGCTCGGACGATAAAATTAAACTAAACTACAATTAGTCAAGGTTCAGTTAACCGAGCGAAACGGTGCTAGACCGTTAGTGCTATGCTATTGCTAAGAACCGTTGTCCGTAATTGAATTGTAGCAAACAGTGGGCATTCAGGTAAATTGCACTGCCCATACTGCTGCTGGAGGTCTTTAACTTTTTTGTTTTTTTAGCGTGATGTGCTGAATGCCGATTGTTCAATACCGGAACCCTTCATACCGGCGGAACCGGTATTTGCAGGTATTGCCATTGCCAACAACCGGCCGGTATACCGGCACAGCCCTAATATATATATATATATATTTATGTGACTGACATGACTTAGTTATGTTTTCATTATTTCACGTATTTTATTAAACTCTAAATAATGTCAATACATTAAATAATTTATACACAATTCTTTATAATTTATTATAATATCATAATAATTATTATAATATTTGCTATAATTTATGCATTTATTGTATTCTCTCAAAAAAGAATACGGATTGACAGAAGTCCAGAGGACTGTTAACAGCATGGAGTTCCATCCGGATTCTTCTAGCCTTCTACTTGTCGCATCTCAAGATGGCCTCTGTCAAACCATTGTCGGTTTATTACTTAAATTAGAAATAATTGTTGTTATTATTTGATAACTCTTTAGCAAAACGATAGTTACATTGGCTCTAATGTCTTTATTTGGGATTTATCTTGATTTATTGACGTTTAAGTGATATTTAGTCGAATAACATTTTTATTATTAATATGTTAATGAGATTGGCTTTAGATATTTGAAAATAAAATTTATGTCTTTATTTTGGATTTACGTTGATTTATTGACGTTTTAGTGATATTTAGTCATATAACATGTTTATTATTAATATGTTAATGAGATTGGCTTTAGATATTAAAATTAAAATTTAGTTTAAATATTAAAGTTTGATTCGTTAAATGATCTGTATATGATTTGTTAAATGATTTGTATTTGATTTGTTAAATGATTTGTATTTGATTTGTTAAATGATTTGTATTTGAGTTGTTAAATGATTTGTATTTGATTTGTTAAATGATTTGTATTTGATTCATTAAATGTTTCGTAGTATTTGATTCCAATTAACAAATTTATTTCCAAGGACCTACGACGAAGGGAACCCGTACTGCACTTCGCCCCGGCCATCGACAGTCCGGCACGCGAGCACCAGTTTGATCCGCGACATCCAAACGTGTTTGCTGTCGTATTTGAAAACGGTTTGGGTCGGGTACGTCAGCTGTTTATTTTTGTGTTTTTTTCTCATTTAGTTAATCAGCTGTTTGTTAGTAAGCTGTTTGCCAGTCAGCTGTTTGCCAGTCAGCTGTTTGCCAGTCAGCTGTTTGCCAGTCAGCTGTTTGCCAGTCATTCAGCTGTTTGTTCTTATTTTCTTATTTATTCAGCTGTTTATCATTTTTTTATTTAGTTCAATCAATCAGTGGTTCTTTAATTAATTAATTAATTCATTCATTTATTCATTCATTCCATTCATTATGAGGCGCTGGTGGCAGAGCGGTAGAGCGTTCGCCTGTCGATCGTTAGGTCGGCAGTTCGAACCTCGCCGGCGTCACCAGCGTAACTCCCTTAAGCAAGGAGTTCACTCGCATTGCTAAAGGGGTAGGCGCCTATAAATGGCTGCCTCTGCAAAAAACCCTTCAGTGGCCTTGAAGTCCTTTAGGATTTACGTCACTCTAAATATTGTCAAACATTATTATTATTATTATTATTATTATTATTATTATTATTATTATATCCATTTATGTACTTGTTCAATTTTTCTTTAAAACTTCTGTCCTCATTCCATCTTGAATTGATAACTGTAACCCACCCTACCGTGGTCTCCCCTGTAACTCACCCTACTGTGGTCTCCATCTGTGGGTTACAGGGGAGACCACAGTATGGTGGGTTACAGGGGAGACCACAGTAGGGTGGGTTACAGGGGAAACCACAGTAGGGTGAGTTACAGGGGAGACCACAGTATGGTGGGTTACAGGGGAGACCACGGTAGGGTGGGTTACAGTTATCAATTCAAGATGGAATGAGGACAGAAGTTTGAAAGAAAAATTGAACAAGTACATAAATGGATATAATAATAACCCACCCTACTGTGGTCTCCCCTGTAACCCACCATACTGTGGTCTCCCCTGTAACTCACCCTACTGTAACTCATTTAATTATTCATTTTATTTTATACAAATTAAATGATCGACTAACTTTATTTGTTTATTTCTATAATTTATGCATTAAACTGTTTATCATCTGCATCGACTCATTTCCAGCTGTGGGACTTGAGATACCCGAGGGAGTTCTTGATGCAGTGGATCGCCCACGGTGGGCCCGCCACCTGCCTCGACTGGCATCCGACCGAAGACTGGCTCATCACCGGGGGAAGGGACAAGACTGCAGCGGTTGGTAGCTTTCATCTATTATTCGACAGTTGAATTGTTTTAGCTGTCAGCCTGAAAAAGCTTTGAGTGTATGCAATCTTTTTCATCATGTTCTCAAATATATTATATTTTTTTTTCCGCTATCCATCGTTCTCACTCACTTGCTCCGACTCGGGGGAATAAAGGTCTGGGACATGACCGTGAGAAACCCTTCTCGACGGTTAACCCACATGCTCCTTGCAGAGACCGTCGCCTCTGTCGGTAGGGTCAGGTGGAGGCCGGGTCACAAGTATCAGGTTAAATATCTTTGGAATTTTTGTTTTGTTTGCTTATTCAAAATTTTCTTTAATTTATTTGTTTATTTTTGTTATTTAATTATTATTCTTATTATTTCCTCTTGAAATTCAATTAAAAATTAAGCATTATTAAAATTATATTAAGAATCGTATTCGATATATTTCGACCTCGTGTTTATAATTCCTCACATCTTATTCGTTGTCATTCAACTTCTTACGAAACCCCCGTGTCTCATTGGTCGATTTATTTATACAGATGGTAGCGGCGCCCATGCTGACCGAGACTTACATCAGCATCTGGGACGTCCGGAGGCCGTTTGTACCGGAGGGCTACTTTATGGAGCATAAAGAAACTATTGGAGGTTTGTTGTTACGTCTACGGAATATTTTTTTTTAGGTTTTTGACACTTTGGCTGGTGGAGAGAATATAGTAGTCTTAAGTTGTTGTGATTATTATTAGTTGTTATTAGTATTTTCGTAATTTCTGTTGAAACTTTTCGTTTTTATTGACGTAAATTTTTTTAACGTCTAGTTTTTTTTTCTAGATTTTAAATTAAATTCGATAAAACGATATTAGAGTTTCAAATGAGCATTTTTATTCTGTTCACATTCTCATCATCACTATCATCATTATCGTCATCACATTCATCATTATCATCATCATTATCATCATAACTATCATCATCACTATCATCATTATCATCATCAATATCATCATTATTATCATCATAACTATCATCATTATCATCATAACTATCATCATTATCACCATAGTCACGGTCATCGTTATAATAACGATTATGGTCATCATCATCATCATCACTTCTGCCAACAGGCGTCCTGTGGAAAGACGAGAGCATCTTCTACACGTGTGGCAGGGACGGGAGACTGTGTCGTTTCCTCTACGAGGATTGCTACCACTTCAGGGAGGAGTTGAACCCGGCTGCCCTTTCCGTCAGCATATACGGCAATATCCTCTATTCCGCCCACGAAGAAATCGGCAACAAGAATTATAAGCGAAATGGTGAAGTTTTTTTGTTTTGTTTTTGTTTTTTTTAAACATTCTATGTGATACACCTTATGGTGTTTATCGGGTGGTACTTAATGGTGATTGTCATGTACTACTTAGTGGTATTTATGGTGTGGTACTTAGTTGTGTTCATTGGTCGTACTTAATGGCTGTTATCATGTGGTACTTTGTGGTACTTAATCGTGTTTGTTTGGTGGTTTTAATGATGTTTTTCTGGTGGTGCTATTTATTATTAGTGCTTAAAGGTATATATGTGGTGCTACTTAATGGTATTTATATGATTGTACTTAATGGTATTTATATGATTGTACTTAATGGTGTTTATATGATTGTACTTAATGGTATTTATATGATTGTACTTAATGGTATTTATATGATTGTACTTAATGGTATTTATATGATTGTACTTAATGGTATTTATATGTTTGTACTTAATGGTATATATCTGGTGGTACTTTATTTTACATATTGGATGATATTTGATGATATATATGATAATGTTTAATGGTTATATATAGGAGATACTTAGTGGTGTATATCAGGTGGCACTTAATGGTTATATAGAGGGGGATACTTAGGGATATAATGGTATATGCTTGAGTATATATATCGGATGGGTATATGTACTGGATGGGTATGTACGGGGAGGTACTTGAAGGTACATATCACATGGTACTCAATGGTATATATAGTGGATGATACTTGATGGCATGTATCAGGTGATACCTAATAATATACATTGAGTGGTATTGAATGGTGAATGTTTGTGTTATTAAAAGTTTACTTTTCTACTCTTATTTTGAAATACTCCTTACTTTCTTTTTTAATTGTTTCCAGCTCAAAACGAACACTGGGATCAAGCACTCACCATGAAAAGCATAACTTACGAAATTTCCAGAGCATCTGAGGTTTCAGTTCTTCCGCGAATAAATTAACTAATCACCTCATTCGTTTGATGAATAATTAATTTATTTGAATATTCATTATTAAACGAACAGTAATAAACGGTTTGATATTTATTATTATTATTATTATTATTAACTTTATTTATTGTTTTTTATTAAATGTTTATTATTAACTTGATTTATTGTTTATTATTAAATGTTTATTATTAACTTAATTTATTGTTTATTATTAACTTAATTTATTGTTTATTATTAACTTAATTTATTGTTTATTATTAAATGTTTATTATTAACTTAATTTATTGTTTATTATTAAATGTTTCTCATTATTAACTTTATTTATTGATATTATTATTAGATATTTATTAATGACATAATTTATTGTTTATTATTAAATGTTAACGTAGCACCTGTCGATGGAGCCGTTCATCTACATGGCTGAGAATTACAAGCTGGTCGGAAGTCCTGTAGTTGAACTGTGCCATCACAATGCCAGGGTGGCTCTCAATGCTGGCCAACATCTGGTGAGTGGTGATGATGATGATGGTGGTGGTGGCGGCGATGATGATGATGACAGTAATGGTAAAGATTAGAGTCCTGCCTGGCTTGGCCCGTGCTCACTTCGGCTCCGCCCATTTAGGTAACCTTAAAATGAACCTCAGGCCTGGCTTGCTCATGCAAGACTCTAGTGAGGATGATGATGATGATGCACCCACCTTAAACTTTCAGCCTTCACATCTAAATTATTTATTGATTTAATACCTGCATTTTACGATAATACCAACATCAGATCCACCACACCTGGTCCATGCTTGCCACCATGCACTGGAACAGTGTGCCATCACATGTCAAGGAGGGTGGAGGAGATAGCGATGCAGGTGTATCGGTCGGTGGGGTCATAGTTGGAGGAGTGACGTCTAAGAAGTCATCCAAGACGGATGTCAAAACAGTTGGTCAGTACGTAGTTATGGTTGTATGATTGTAAGGTTGTTGTTGATGATGATGATGATGATGATGATGATGGTGATGATGATGATGATAATGATGGTGATGGTGACAATGATGAATATATGGTGGAGGTGGTGATGATGATTATATGATGGTGTTGGTGATGATGATTATTTGATTGTGGTGGTGATGATGATGATTATTTCATTGGTTATAATTTATAGTTACTGTTATTAATTTATAAAATAATTTCATATTAATTTAATCAATAATTATCTGGTTTTTCCATCTAGCATTCAAGGACTTGAGCGGAGACGAAAAAGAAAGCGAAGCCGGCTACAAGAAGTCATCCACAGGTATCTTGTTGTATTTTATTTAATAAATACAACCATCATATAATTTGGTTGTATTTTATTTAATAAATACAATCATCATATGACCGGTATCTTGTTGTATTTTATTTAATAAATACAATCATCATATAATTTGGTTGTATTTTATTTAATAAATACAATCATCATATGACCGGTATCTTGTTGTATTTTATTTAATAAATACAATCATCATATAATTTGGTTGTATTTTATTTAATAAATACAATCATCATATGACCGGTATCTTGTTGTATTTTATTTAATAAATACAATCATCATATAATTTGGTTGTATTTTATTTAATAAATACAATCATCATATGACCGGTATCTTGTTGTATTTTATTTAATAAATACAATCATCATATAATTTGGTTGTATTTTATTTAATAAATACAATCATCATATAATTTGGTTGTATTTTATTTAATAAATACAACCATCATATGACCGGTATCTTGTTGTATTTTATTTAATAAATACAACCATCATATGACCGGTATCTTGTTGTATTTTATTTAATAAATAAAATCATCATATAATTTGGTTGTATTTTATTTAATAAATACAATCATCATATGACCGGTATCTTGTTGTATTTTATTTAATAAATACAACCATCATATGACCGGTATCTTGTTGTATTTTATTTAATAAATACAATCATCATATAATCTGGTTGTATTTTATTTAATAAATACAATCATCATATAATCTGGTTGTATTTTATTTAATAAATACAACCATCATATGACCGGTATCTTGTTGTATTTTATTTAATACTAGCGGGGTTACCCGGCGTTGCCCGGGGTTTTTAGAGGTTTTTCTAATGTTTGTCTCTCTCGCTCCCGTTCCCTTCTCCACTTTCCCGTTTTCGTAGCATTCCCGGTCGCATTTCCGCTCTCGGTCGTTTTCCAGCTCCCGGTCGCTTTCCCGCTCAGAAGTTCTGTTATCGATTTTCTCTCTTGCTCGCGTTTCCTTCCAAGCTTGCTCTCCCGATTCCAGTCGCTTTCCGCGTTCCCGGTCGCTTTCCGCGTTCCCGGTCGCTTTCCGCGTTCCCGGTCGCTTTCCCGTTCCCGGTCGCTTTCCCGTTCCCGGTCGCTTTCCCGTTCTCGGTCGCTTTCCCGTTCCCGGTCGCTTTCCCGTTCCCGGTCGCTTTCCCGTTTCCGGTCGCTTTCCCGTTCCCGCTCACGCTTGCTCTCCCGTTCCCGGTCATGCTTGCTCTCCCATTCCCGGTCACGGTAGCTCTCCCGTTCCCGTTTCCGTTCCCGCTCATTTTCTCTTTTACATTCTTTCATAACTTCTGTTAGCCTATAAAACGCAAAATAGATTTGCTAAGACTATATATATATATATATGAATGTTTGTGGGTTAGTTTGTCTATTATAGAAACGGGAAAGCACCCGGAACGGACAGCGAGCGGGAACAGAAAAGCAAGCGTGAGCGGGAATGGGAGAGCAAACGTGAGCGGGAACGGGGTAGCGACCGGGACGGGAAAACGACCGGGAGCGGGAAAGCGACCGGGAGCGGGAAAGCGACCGGCAGTGGGAAAACGACCGAAAACGGAAAAGCTAACAGGAGTGGGAAAGCAGGTGGGAAAGGAAACGGGAGAGAAAGAGACAAACATTAGAAAAACCTCAAAAAACCTGGGCAACGCCGGGTATCTCCGCTAGTACATACATAAACACACACACAGACACACATACATGCACATACACATACATACATACACACATACATACGCACATACATATATATATATAGTTCCCGCTCGCTCACCCGCTCCGCTCCGCTCATTTTGTGACGGATTTCAAAAAATTTTTTTTTAGTTTTGATTTTCATTGACTCTCAAGGTTGTGTGAAAATTTCATTACGATCGGATGAATGGTGTAGCAATGCATAAAGGACATTAACATAAATACAAACATTCATTTTTATATATATAGAAATACAATCATCATATGACCGGTATCTTGTTGTATTTTATTTAATAAATACAACCATCATATGACCGGTATCTTGTTGTATTTTATTTAATAAATAAAATCATCATTATACGATCGGTTTCAATATTCTATAATGATCGATACCGTGAAGCTGTCAACATTACTGTTAAATAAAACTGCACCACATCATTATCATCACTACCAATCATCATCATCACTTCCAATCATCATCATCACTACCAATCATCATCATCACTTCCAATCATCATCATCACTTCCAATCATCATCATCACTTCCAATCATCATCATCACTACCAATCATCATCATCACTACCAATCATCATCATCATCACTACCAATCATCATCATCACTACCAATCATCATCATCACTACCAATCATCATCATCATCACCACTAATCAGGATCGGTTTCAAGCACCTGATCTATTCTATGCTCGAGACCGTACTCGTAATTTAATCCATTCATCATCATCACTATCAATCATCATCATCACAGATCATCATCACCACCAGTAAGGATCGTCATCACCACCATCGCATGTTCAGTAGGTTTTGAAGTCTGCCCAGTGCCCTTTAATGAATGCTCACTAGTGTGTGTATATGCATTAAAGATAGCTTTGATGATCATCATCATGACCATCATTATTTCATTACCAGGTGCCAGCCAGGAAGAAGAAGATGAGAGCGAATCAGCAAGCGAGGAAGTACTGTTAAAGGACAATCCGTACTTCAAGAGTTCTTCTTACGTCTACTCTACTCCCGATATCTTCTCTCTCAACGTCTACAGCGACGATCTATCGGACAGGGACGACGATGGTTTGTGTTGGCTATGTGTGTGTATAATTTTATGTGTATGTGTGTGTGTGTTTGTGTAGATAATTTTATGTGTACAGGTGTGTGTGTAAGTATGATTGTAGGTGTATGTGTGAGTTTGTGTGTAAGTATATGTATAAGTGTTTGTGTGTGTGTGTGTGTGCGGGCTTTTTGCTGTTGTTTTAAGTTTCATTATAATCATTAAATAATGATGATGATGATGGTGGTGGTGGTGATGTTGATAAGGATCTTGAAATTTCAAAATGGAAGCTACAAAGCATCAATTCCAATCACTCCACACAGATCTGGACAACGAAAGTTCACAGGTCGAGCAAGACATCAACGTCTTCAGCGAGAGCGACCAGTACAGGAAGTACTCGGACACTGCCAGTTTCGAGCTCCAGTGTGACGACAGCGAATCACCGACCACGGAGCAGGCACCCGGAAGTAGGCGGGTAGAAGTAGAGGAGGTTGGATTTTGATTGGCCGATTGGTGACGTTAATGATAGATTGATAGCTTTAAATATTTATTAAAATAATATAGTTTGCCTTTTATTGGTTAATATTGATTGATTCTTTCTTTCTGTCTGTCTTTCTATCTGTTCTTTTTTCTCTATATTTTAATGAAAACATTAACGAATAATATTGAACGATTACTTTAAATATCGCTTCATTTCTTCAAATATTGACTGATTACTCTAAATACTGACTGATTACTCTAAATACTGACTGATTAATTTAAATACTGACTGATTACCTTAATGAATAAATATTGACATGTTACCTGATTGATTGATGGTCACCTGAATTTGACGACCGACTCCTTTCCAGGTACTGAAGTACGAAATCTTGAACTCCGTACCGTACGTAAACACGATCGAGCCTTTCGACTACATTCCCGTCATCGTGCAGATGGTCGAGTATTTCATCAACGAGGTCATCATAGTTGTTATTTAAATTGAATTAATTATTTAATTTATTTATTATAATATTTTATTATTATTATTTAATTTATTTATTATAATATTTTATTATTATTATTTAATTTATTCAATTTTTTTCAGTTATTTAAATTAATTAATCATTTTATTTAAATTTTATTTATTTATTTTTATTGTTATATTATTATTTAATCATATTTGTTGCTATTTTTAGAACGACGTTCAGTCAGCAGTTTCCATTATTCTGACACTGGGTGATAATAGCATTAGAAGTCGAATTGATCCTAAAATGATTGAGCTTTGGGTGCTTTCTTATCTCGGTTGGTTTCTCTCTTTCTCTTTCTCTTTGTCTGCCTGTCTCTTTTTTTCTGTCTGTCTCGTTTATATCTCTATGTCTATTTCTCTCTATCTCTTCCTGTGCCTGTCTTCCCATTTCTTTCTTTCTCTCATCCTTATTTTTCTTTCCCCATTGTTTATTTACATTTTTGTATGCATTCCATGTTATGTTTAATTATACCCTCTTAAAATAATATAATTCACTTTTCATTGACAAAAATAGATTAAAATTAGTTTCCAATTCAAGATTAAAGGAAAGGAATTACGGAATCTGTACTGTATTTATTGCTGGATTTGAACCCACGACATCAGGACAGCAGAAAGTCAACTACCATTCTCTTTTGTTCCGTGTCAGTGGCCATTCGCCACGGACGGCACTTTTTGAAGGGGCGGCAGGTTTTGAGAACGAAATAAGAGTTGATTTTATTTCCCCCCCGGGCGGGTCATCAACCTTTTTGAAGGAAAAGTCAATTGAGTTTCACCCCCCCCCCCATCATCGACTTGTTTCAGACCAACTGAGTGAGTTCGGACTGTACATGATAGCAACCGACGTTCAGAACGTCTACCAGCCGGACATACCCCAGATGTCCACCACCGTTAAAGTCGGCTGCAGCGGCTGCTTACGATCCCTGCGGTACGGCTGGATCTGTGCCAAGTGTCAGTTCAAAGACAAGGAACGTCCTTTCACCGTCTGTGCCTTGTGGTAAGTAGTCTTGTACGGGGTTGTTGTTGAAGGGGGGCGGAGGGGGGGTCACTGAGATATTTCTTGTTTTGCTGGTGAGCTGTTTGTTCTGCAAAACCTAGAATTTGGATACAAATTGTAATTGTGGTGATGATGATGATGATGTGATGATGATGATGATGATGATGGAGGTAGCTCTAACATAAGAATTATCAATAAATGTCTGCTTGTCGACTTGTAGCCACATGCCGGTCAAAGGTCTCTACATGTGGTGCCAAGGCTGCTCCCACGGAGGCCATACGGACCACATCTTGAAATGGTTCTCCAACCACACCGAGTGTCCAACCGGGTGCGGTCACTTTTGCGAATTTTCATAGTGTTAAATCTCCTGTTCCCCTCTCCCATCTGGATCTGACGATGCCAAAAGCCTTATTGAGCGCTTCTCCACGAAACAGGAGAGTTCTGAATCATCAATTCCCCCTGTTTCTGCTTTCTACTGTGATTTTATAAGTAACGTACGTGGCATTGTTTAATTTAATAAAGACACATTTTGAAATTTTATATTTTATTTCTTACATTTTTTTCATTTCTTTAACTCATGTTGTTCAGTTTTGTAAAAAAAAAACATGTGGCATTGTTCGATTTACTGATCAGGCATTCGATACTGTTTCTTTCATGTAAACATATTAAATTATTTCACATGTGTTACGTGTACGTATAAACGAGTTACAGCGCAGTTCCAATTTGTAATGAATTCATACGCAGTATTATTGCAAGTCTTTTTTATTGTTAAGATTATACTGTAACTGTCAATAAAATTTATTCTGATAAACACGTTTTGGTATAGTGGAGGAGGGGGTTAGTGGCTAGCAAGGGGGGAAATTACCCTAAATACACCTGACTTAGTTTTTAATTTCGAACTTCCGGGACACAAAAATGAGATTAAAGACATTTAGAAAAGCGATTGCATGGTTGTAATATTATTTCTTTCATGCTTTTATAAATCAGTTTCCAAGTTCAAACGTAATAAATATTTAAAGAAAAATATTTATTAGTAGGTTTGTTTGTCCTGTTAAGACGACTTGAATTTACACGAAGTTCTTTTGTTGCTTTCTTCTCTAAATCTGCCTTTCTTTGTTCTTTTGAAATATCGAGCATTCTAGAACGTTCTGTAGACTGAGCGAACAATCATAAAATGAGTGTGACTCACAAATGCATGTCAACAACGGTAAGAAACTAAAGGAACAAGACAGCAATAGCTGTATGTGTCACTGATCTATTAATAGATCAAAGGGTGTGGGCTTATATGGCTTATATATATATAGAAGTTTCGGGCCATGTTCTTTTTTTTTCTTTCTTTTAAGACGTTTATTCACAGAAAAAACAAAAAATCAGAACAGAAATAATATCAACCTAAAAAAGTAAATCATGTAGGACATTTGAAAGGGATATTAATCCCGCTAGAGAAACATCCTATACAAATTACAATAAAACCTATTTACACGGTATAAAGTCACAAAAGCGTGTAGACGCAACCAGCTGCTTAACCGCTCTCTTGAAGGCATCAATGCCCAGAGCCCTGTAGTCCGAAGGCAGAAAGTTCCAAAACCGTGGACAAAAAAATCCTATTGAATACATTTTTAGAGTTGTATGATCGATAATGATTAGTAGATCTAGTATCATAAGAATGAACCGAAGATGTCATTGAGAAGGAATTTAGTAAGGTATGAGGAAGTAAGTTATTATGATATCTATACATAAATAAAAGTGATTGATAAATGCAAATCTGATCAATTGTTAAAATATTGGTAGAAGTAGGTTCCACCGGGGAAGAGAAGGGATGACAAAATATGATTTTTAAAACTCGAGTTTGAAGAATAGCCAGAGATGAAGTTCGACATTTATAATTAGTACACCATATGAAGTTACAATATATTAGTTATGGATAAATCAGTGAATAATACAACAGTAAAAGAATTTTAGAGGGGACGAACCATGAGATTTTGTAAAGTACACCAATATTCTTTGAAATTTTCATAGAAATGTATCGTATGTGATCATTCCAAGTAATATGTTGATCAATGTACAAGCTCAAGAATTTTGTACAGGATACATTAACTATTTCACTATCACGAATGCACAGTCTTATGCTGCCGATGTCAATCCTCTTTTGCGGATTGTGAAATATAATAAAACATGTTTTATCCATATTCAGAGAAAGTCTATTTTTTATAAACCAATCAGCAGAGATGCACATTAATTCTCTGTTTATGTTATCAATTAGGGTTGCAAGTGAATAGTCAGAAGCTAAGACATTAGTATCGTCGGCATACAAGGTAAATTCTAAAAACGCTGAAGACGAAACAATGTCATTAATATAAATAAGAAATAACAAAGGGCCTAAAATTGAACCTTGAGGAACCCCACAAGAAATAGATTTTTCCGATGAGCTAAAACCATTGTAAGTAACAAACTGTTTTCTATTACATAAATAATTTTCAAACCATCTTAAACATGCACCACCAACACCATAGCAGCTGAGTTTAGTAAGTAAGATGACATGATCAACAGTATCAAATGCCTTTGACAAATCAAAAAAGAGACCAATAGAATACATGCCACAATCCAAATCTTTAAGTATTCTGTTATGAAAGTTAGTAATTGCCATATATGTAGAGTAACCTTTGCGAAAACCATATTGACAATCGTTTAGAATAACCACGAAATCAGATGAAAAAGATTGCAGCTAAATTAAGTTTTTTAGCTCAGAATGATCTAAAACTCGATTTAGATTGGGCACTTAAAGAAATGTTTGAGCCATTCGACATGCCAGTACCTCTGCAAGATAAAAGTGATGGAGAAAAAGCCCCAGTAAGAATTGTGTTCTTAGGAGAGGAAGAGATGTTGAAACCAGACATAAACGCAACCCCTCGGGTTACGGAGAATGAGGATGGAGAGAATAGACAAGGAGACCATGTTCCGAGCCATATGGATAATGAAGCCAATATATATATATATATATATATATATATATATATATATATATATATATATATATATATATATATATATATATATGTATGTATGTATATATATATACTAGCGGGGTTACCCGGCGTTGCTCGGGGTTTTTAGAGTTTTTTATCGTTTTTCTCTAGCTCCCGTTTAATTCCCCGTTTTCTCTCCCGCTCCCGGTCGCTTTCCCGTTCCCGCTTGCTCTCCCACTCCCGGTCGCTTTCCCGCTCCCGGTCACTTTCCCGATTCCGGTCGCTTTCCCGCCCCATCTATCTCTTAATAATTTGTAATAACGCGCAATCGGTCACATTATGCAAAACTGGGAAGCAAGTCATGGACTTCTTAATATTAAGAAGTCCATTAGCAAGTAATGCCTGTTACGCAATTGTAAACAGTGCTTCGAAAACTTATGCAATGATCATGTATAGGCACTTTTGGCCCGGAAGGTTTCTTGGCCCCCTGAGCCGGGGGATCAGAGAAGGAGTCCAAACCTTCTAAACTTTTTCCCCTTCTTAACTTTCCAGGCCAAAAGTTCCTATGTACGACCATCGATGGTAATTGCGTAATAAAATTCAAATTTTGTTTACGTAACGTTTGAAGGCTTCAAGCATGGATTTCTAGATGTTATATCTAGAATTCCATGCTTCAAGCAACCTTTAACAAATCTATTTTACGTTTTATGGGCTAAAATAAGTTATGAAAGAGTGGAAAAGAAAACATGAGCGCGAGCGGGGACGGAGAGGGGAGAGCAAGCGGGGAAGGAAACGGGAGCAAGAGAGAAAAAGGATAAAAAACTTCTGAAAACCCCGAGCAACGCCGGGTCACCCCGCTAGTATATATATATATATCCTTTTACGCGATCGTATTTACAGACTCTGAAGATGGCGAAAGCCGAAACGGCCCGTAAGTCTGAAATAAAGAAAGTTTTAAATGTTAATACTTTTCTTAATACGTGTTGCAGTAAACAAAAAACGTTGTTCCGAAATATTGAGAAAGTATCTATAAAACTCATAGCGGCTAAAAGGAGACTTATTTTTAATCGAGCTTGTCTTAAAGAAAATCTTATGCCATCTTACATTATATATATATATATATATATATATATATATATATATATATATATATATATATATATATATATATATATATATATATTATACTATACATACAGGTTTTTTTTATATAGCGCTTTTTTACAAAATAAAAGTCACAAAAGCGCACTGCACAATTAAGTGGAAGAAAACAAATATGTCTTGAGCCGTTCACGAAAGACACTAAAAAGCATCGTTGGATCCTTCAGAGCGGGGGGAAGGCTATTCCAGGCCACAGGACCAGCCACAGAAAAACCACGCCTGCCAATCGTCACAGTCTCCGTCTGAGGGACAAGTAGATCGCCGGCCGCCGCCGATCGAAGATGAGACCGACCAAAGAGCTGAGAGACCGGAACACATAGCTCCTGAAGATAAACAGGAGCCATTCCATGGAGGCACTTATAAACCATAGAGCATAGTTTAAAACGGATTCCCTCCGGAAAGGGAAGCCAATGAAGCCGCGTCCGCATCAGACCCGAAACGCTGGCCCAGCCAGGCAATCGCAGCACGAGACGAGCAGCAGCCCGAAGAACAGATTGAAGCCTGTTGATCTGGAACAGCGGTAGACCGGCCAGGACCCCGTTGCAATAGTCGACCCGGCTGTGCACCAGTGCTCTTACAAGGGAGTGAGCAGAGTCTGTAGTGAGGCTTCTTCGGATGACATACATACATACATACATACATACATACATACATACATACATACATACATACATACATACATACATACATACATACATACATACATACATACATACATACATACATACATACATACATACATACATACATACATACATACATACATACATACATACATACATACATACATACATACATACATACATACATACATACATACATACATACATACATACATACATACATACATACATACATACATACATACATACATACATACATACATACATACATACATACATACATACATACATACATACATACATACATACATACATACATACATACATACATACATACATACATACATACATACATACATACATACATACATACATACATACATACATACATACATACATACATACATACATACATACATACATACATACATACATACATACATACATACATACATACATACATACATACATACATACATACATACATACATACATACATACATACATACATACATATATACATGCACACATTCATTTTTATACATATAGATATATATATACTAGCGGGGGCACCCGGCGTTGCCCGGGGGTTTTTAGAGGTTTTTCTAACGTTTGTCTCTCTCGCTCCCGTTTCCTTCTCCGCTTTCCCGTCGCGTTCCCGGTCGCTTTTCCGCTCCCGGTCGCTTTTCGGCTCCCGGTCGCTTTCCCGCTCTCGGTCGTTTTCCAGCTCCCGGTCGCTTTTTCGCTCCCGGTTGCTTTCCCGTTCTCGGTCGCTTTCCCTTTCCCGCTCTATCTTTCGCTCTCAGTTGGCTTCCCGTTTTTGCTCATTTATGTATGTATATGTATGTATATGTATGTGTATATATATATATATATATATATATATATATATATATATATATATATATATATATAGTTCCCGCTCACTCACCCGCTCCGCTCCGCTCATTTTGTGACGGATTTCAAATTTTTTTTCTAAATTTGATTCCCGTTGACTCTCAAGGTTGTGTGAAAATTTCATTACGATCGGATGAATGGTGTAGCAATGCATAAAGAACATACATATATACACACAAACATTCATTTTTATATATATAGATATATATTTATCTTTAAGTTTTATTCTATTTCCTATTTAGTTATTTCATAAAACAAAGCATATGTAATTTCATCCCGCATTGCTTTTGCAAGCCAGTCCCAAGCCTGGAGAAAGGAGGAGGGAAAAGTTAAAAGGATCAAATTATTATCCACGACTGGAAGTACTTAGGTGCTTTTGACACAGCCGTTTCAGTCTTAAAACACTTGGTGTAAAGGACTATAAACTATTATATAAAAAAAATGTAATTTCATTAATAATTGACTAAAAATCTAATAAGTGTTTAGCAACCGCAATAGTTAGTTTGTAATTATTATCATTTTATTAGAATAAAAAAGATATAACAGAAATATTTAAAAAATAAATTGTATAATAAAACTGTTATTCATTTAAAAATACGGTCGTAAAGCAAAATCTATTAATTGTAAAACGACAGATCTACGTCACATCTCGCGCAACCATGACATTGTTCAAACGGAAACCATCTCTGAAGAATTGCCAAAATTAAATTAGTTAATTAAAATGCCACGTAATTTTACACAAAACGTTATCGTCATCGTCGCATAGTTATATTGTCACAATGCAGAACTGCCGCCATTCTTGCCAAAAGAACATTTTCATCATTAACTGCTTCATTTATCGAAACAATCTCATCAGCACGGTCGTCACACAATGTCGCATCTACCGAAACCCGATCACAAGTAGATGACGAGTTGTCACGGACCGGCTGGCCAACGCTTTCGTGTCGAGAGCCGTCACCGCTCTCACCGCCGCCACTTTCAGGGTCCACGACATGATCCATAGCCGATGTCGACATGGACGAGGGGCCGATATCCAAGTTATCTTCGACAGGATCACCACACTGCTCCTCGCACGGCTCGAAAGAAGAAAATGAAGTGTCCGCATCAAAAAAGATATCGGAGGCAGGACTTGGAACGGGACGACTGGAAACGGACTCACCACTGTAGCCACTGTGTAATTCAAAATCAGTCGCACCACCTGTAACTCCACCAACAATCTCAGGACCCTGGGTACAGATAGAAGTTAAGTTTACGGAAAAATTGTTAAGTTTGGGCTTTACATTTTTGACCTTACAAGCTAGAGTTTTATAATCTCCAAATAGTTGTAATGTGAGAGTGAAGGCATCTCGCTGAATGCTCATGATAGGTGCTTCTCTATGTATATATAAAGCCTCCTGTATTTTTAACCGCAATATATCATTAGAAGAAGATAGTATTGTAGTATTTTCATTCAATATTGATTTTGTAAGAGGAATGGCTTTGTGTTCACGTAGGAAGTGAGCACGGATACCCCCGCCCTGAACGTGCATCGTCAATCTTCTAGCCAGAGTTGTTCGAGTATGTCTAATGTAACTAGTTTTATTATCGTGTTGGAAAGGGCATTGAAATTGATAAACTACGTTGGTTCTCTTGAGAAAATTAGAATTAACCAGATTATTTTTCATAACTAATTTATGAGTTTTTTTAGTTTTGTAGTAGATTATTATTTTTAAATGGTGAATATCAGGAGAAGTGACAAAGACATTGTTTGAGATAATATCTTTAAGAACATTTTCAGTCTCCAGTCCTCCATGCACTTGGGCTCCATAGTTTAACGCTATGGGAAGTTTTATATATATATATATATATATATGTTCTTGTATACATACTCGAAGAAAAACAGCTCTTAACCTAAATGAAACAACTTTTCTCATAATACGTTCCACTTTTCTAAACTGTGGAATAAGACCAGCCTCAAACAAACTATTGTTATTCATAATTCGAAGTTATTTTTATTTCAATTAATGCCGACGCGTTTCGGAGAGAAACTCTCAATTTTCAAGGCAAAGGAAACATGTAAACACAACGGAGAACAAGAAGCACAAAAATCTTGAAATATAAAGGATTTGTGAAACCTTGTTTTTTACAGCTTACTTTTTTGCTGTTACATTATATTAAATTTATATTAAATGTTACATTATGTAATCTACTTTACCGCTGTATGCAAACTATTGTTTTCTTATCTAGGCTTGTAGCCAATAGATTTATAAAATAGTAAAATTCATTATTTTTCTATTTCCTGTATTAGACAACTGAATTTTATATAAATTCATTCAAATATTTTAAGCAAACTTCTGATTAGGTAATTAAATAATCTGCTTTGAATAATTATGCAATTATTAAAGTTTTGGGTAAACTAAGAACAATTTATTAAAATAATTATTTTATAACCGATAACAAGCTTAAGCAAATCATTTGAGATTCCTCGAGGAAACTTAATTTCTATTATTACAGACCAACTTAGAATCTAAATACACACACACACACAGACACACACATACATGAACGATGTTCGCGAAGAAGAAAGGAACCGGCGATGTGGATAGAAAACCATCAGAAGTCACTGGTGAGCATGGGGCTAACCACAGTACCACTCCCGATCTTGATGATATGCTTAAGGTAAGAAATAGTACTCAAGGTTTCAGGACTCGATTGGAAATTCAGTTGTCATTATATCAGACTAGACTTATCGACAAATCTCAGTCAATTTTTTGTATATTGATCTTTCGACACTAATAGAAGGGCTGCAAAAACAAAAAATATTTTGCAAGTACTTTGCTTACTTTCTATCTGTGTTAACTCGGTCACTTAAAAACAAATCATTTTGTATATGTGTTGAGTTTAGTTACCTCACTTCTGAGTCTGAGTTTTTTTATTTTGCGCTATGCCTAACTAAGTCACAGTTAGATGCTGATAGATTGTTGTATGCCTAGTGACCAATTTTATCATAAAATCAGCGGGTAAAATCGTTTCTCCGTGGGACATTTAGAAGATCAGCTCTATCAATCTCTGTAGGAAGCGCAGACAACAGACAACCGCGGCCGCCGCGTTATGCAAAATTGCTAAGATATACAATATACACATACATAAAGACATGTATACTGATAACATGGATATCCATGGCTGATAACTACAGGATCCATAACCTAATAAAATAGACCTGTTACGTTATATTAAGGCGCTGGTGGTAGAGTGGTAGAGCGTTCGCCTGTCGATCGTTAGGTCGGCAGTTCGAGCCTCACCGGCGTCAGCAGCGTAACTCCCTTAAGCAAGGAGTTCACTTGCATTCGCTAGGGGGTAGGCGCCTATAAATGGCTGCCTCTTCTGCCTCCGCGTGGCCAAGAAGCCCACGTTACGTGACCTAACGCCATGTTAAACATTGTCCAAATTATTATTATTATTATTATTATTATTATTACCTAAACGGTACGACCAGTTAAGCCGTAGTTTTATTTTATTTATTTATAACGTTCACAAATGGCCACTTACATCATTTGAATGGCAATATAATATCAAGATTTTTATAAGTGTGACATAACTTCTAACACTACTGTTGTTTGTTACATCAATTAATTCATTGTTGTGATGTACTCAGTAATTACACAGTATGCCTAAATTATTAGTTTCTATTAGGTTGTGGATCCAGATGTTATGTCTAAATATCCATGATTAAAATGAGCAGTTATAGAAATAATAACTAAACTAGTGATAACCCGTCCAAAATGACGGATATTTTTAAATATCAACTAAATATCTATTATCTTTGGTGTATTTTCGCGTTGGAGTCGTTTCCGTTAAAAAAAGAGAAATGTTCTGTTTCGTATATTCAACTCAGCAGGTTTCGGGATGAAAATTACTACTTATTTAAAGTAATCAACTTTGTACAAAGAATTATATTTAAACCTCAGAATCCCAATAGTTAATACGAACATTCGTTCAGCACTTCAGCTAACACTCAGCTCTGCCGTAAATCCTGGGAAATAGCGAATTGTTAACTTCACACTTTTCTGTCTCGATAATAACGGCTTCCTCACAATAAGCAGCCAAGCCACTACGTCATAAACAATAACAATAATTACATTACAACTTCCGCCAACTATTATTGCACTTATTATTACTACTATTATCATATAAACTGTTTTTTGTTTTTACTATTATGATTATTATTCAACATAGAGCCATTCAATGTAATTCGAGAACGCTCATTCGAAGACAGGCATTCTATCATTGTTTTGATAGAAGGCTGTAGCTGATCCAACGTGATTCAGATTACTGTCACTAAAACGCATCGGTCGTGCGCGTTACAATGAAATAAGGTTTATAATAAATATTATATAAATTTGTTTAAAATCTCTTTTATTATGTTTATTAAATAGTTCAATAATTCAGTTCTGGCGTTTGGTTTGAGTGCTTTTCTGTGAGGTCGTCTGTCATGGTTTTTTCGTCTGGTATCCTTTTTAAACTTTCTGTACTTTGAGGACTTCGTAGATTTAGATGATTACTGAGGTTGGTTGTCGCACATTTATTGAATTAAATTTATAAATTAAATTTGAATTAAATTTATAAATTGTATTAAAACTGAATTTGCTAATTAATTAAATTTGGGTTTAATAGGGTACTAGATGTTTCCGTTGTAAAACAAGTGAAAGTTTTCATTACAAATTTGAACTTTGGAACATCAATGTTATATTTTTTGTTTCTGTCTGCTACAGAGACTTGTTCGTCTTTATACGAAATATATATATATATCTAATGATCTTGTTATTTCATAGTTTAATACTTTTAAAAACAATGTTCGTACTATTCTTATCCTTTATGTTAGAGTTTAAATTTTATAAGCGAAATTATGGATTTTTTGAAGTATTTAAAAAATCACGTATAATAATAATAATAATAATAATAATAATAATAATAATAATAATAATAATAATAATAATAATAATAATAATAATAATAATAATAATAATAATAATAATAATAATAATAATAATAATAATAATAATAATAATAATAATAATAATAATAATAATAATAATAATAATAATAATAATAATATAATAACAATAACAATAACAATAACAATAACAATAACAATAACAATAACAATAACAATAACAATAACGATAACGATAACGATAACGATAACGATAACGATAACGATAACGATAACGATAACGATAACGATAACGATAACGATAACAATAACAATAACAATAACAATAACAATAGCAATAGCAATAGCAATAGCAATAGCAATAGCAATAGCAATAGCAGTAACAATAACAATAACAATAACAATAACAATAACAATAACAATAACAATAACAATAACAATAACAATAACAATAACAATAACAATAACAATAACAATAACAATAACAATAACAATAACAATAACAATAACAATAACAATAACAATAACAATAACAATAACAATAACAATAACAATAACAATAACAATAACAATAACAATAACAATAACAATAACAATAACAATAACAATAACAATAACAATAACAATAACAATAATAATAATAATAATAATAATGTCTGACAATTTTTTAAGTGGCGTAAATCCCAATGGACATAAATAACTCTTATGATTTAACAAATTTCATTTCTATACACATTGCACGTCTATAAACGTTTGTTTACCTCAATTCTACGCTAACTATATTTTTTTAATAAATTCATTTAACTTTCTGTGAGGCAGCTATTAAACTTTTCAGTTCTTTATAAAGATCTTGCTTTATTGGCGAAGTTCGAACAAGATGAATAGTTTTTAAGGCCTAAATTTTGAAATTAATTTATTTGCATTGTATTTATATAATTGTATGTACAATATTTATATTTTATTATCGTCATCATTTTAGTACAATATCAGTGGGAAACTTCTTTGCTAGGTCACAATATCACTTGAAGTGTGCTCAGATCTTAAAAATTAAAAAATACTTAAAATATTCCAACATCTGGTTTTGTTCACACAGTTGAACTCCAATGCAGAGTACATATCAGCGAGTTGGGTAGGAAATTTTGAGGACAAAATTAGATCTTCTGCTGTAGTATATACTATAGCATATTTAATAGGCCTGTTTTGTATTTTGGTAGGAGATGGATACGGATAGGGTCAGCTTCCCACTAACAGTAGGCTTGGTCGGGTCGTAAAATATAAACCAGCTGACTGCTAGTACTTAATCCTAATAACCATCATCATCGTTATCATTATCATTATTATTATTATTATAATCATCATTAACTTTCCACTACAAGTATGAAACTTCTATTATTGTTTATTGTTTTTTTTAGAAGCCATATCACTTGAAGGAAGAGATTGACGAAAATGGTGTTTACGATGTTTATCTGAAGAAAGTCAGTTACCATGCAGACGGAGGATCACAACAGGTCAGTGTCTACTCTACGTTGGTGGTGATGATTGTGATGGTGGGGAATATGGTGGTAGTAGTGATGATGATAATGATGATGAGGATCCTGATAATGGTGGTGGTGGTGATGATGATGGTGACGATGACGACAAAGATTAAAGTGTAGTATTATGTTTTGCGACGTAGTTGTCTTGCTTCACTTAAAATTAAGTAAGTCCATATTATAATAATATTTATCATCATCATCATCATCATCATCATCATCATCATCACCATCACCACCACCTCTGCAACCTCTTAATTAATTTATTACAACCACATAGGACTGCAAGAATGACAGCGACAGAAGTGCCGGCACGAAGTATAAACTGAAGAAACTTTTTAAAACAAACAAGAACAAGAGCGACCCAACCCTGCAAATCTTTAAAGACGACCTTTCGACCCCACCTGACCCAGATACTAAAGTTCATGACCCGGATACTAAAGTTCATGACCCAGATATCAAATTTCATGACCCACATACCCTAGCATTTGAGCCTAACGAGGTCAACAACAATAACAACACCAAAACTACCCCAAAGACCGTTAACGGACAATACATTAAAAACAGCCACGCCAAAGGAAACACTGGCCGAACCATCTGGCACACTGCCCGCAAGGAAAAAATCAGGGATTTGAGCACGAATGAGTATTATCAACTCGATGCTAGAAGGTCTGAAGAGGTTACGGCTGCTACTGCAGACGACACTGCTGGCTGCTTGCGGTGGACTTTAAAAGAGGTCAAGGTAATTAAGTACGGTACCCTCAGGGGATTGGCTAGGGCGCTGACCTATCACGACACGGGTGAATTGGATGCAACGCACGTCAACGTTTTCTTGGGAACGTATCGGACGTTTGCCAGCTCTCTGGAAGTGATGAACTGTATTGTGGATAGGTTTGTGATTAGGAGCTGTTTTAGATGATGATGATGATGATGGTGATGGTGGTGGTAATGATGATGATGATGATGATGATGATGATGATTGTGGTTGTGATGAGGATGATAATGGTTGTGGTGGTGGTTATGTCGTTCGTGACATTCGAATATGTGATCAAATTTTTTGGTTTATTAATGTCACATGAACTTTTTTAACTTACATTCACTTTTCAACCATCAGATACAAAGAGGTTCTAGAAATGGGAGGAGCTAAAAAGACATTAAAGGAAAACATTCTGAAGTAAGTTCGATTTAATTTCAGATTTGCTTTCTGTTTGAAGTCAAATTCAGAAGTCCAATCACATTTAGATCGAGTCTCTTAAATTTATATTTTTTATAAGTTATATATCTATAAACACACGAGGTAATGTGTGTGTATGTTTGGGATTCACAACCAAACCGTTGAAGCTATTTGGAAACAATTTGACATTGAAGTTGTCTTCATTGTAATTAGTTTGCGTTTTATCAACAAAAAAAACTAAAAAATCTGATTTACTGTTTATTTATTCCAATTTACATTTATATATATAAATATATTTATACTCATTGCAAATTTATATTTGGTGAAACTATGGATCTATAATTGGTGACTCTTAGAAAAAAAATTAAAAATAAACATGCATAATTTCTTATGTCTAAATATATGTATATTATAACTGTCTAAATCTGTATATATATATATATATATGTTATAACTTCGCGTAAATCTGTTAGGTGGCGCTGCTATTGCGAATTGATATCTAATGATATTTAAAAAATCTGTCATTTTTGGCGGACTATCTTTTAGTATATATTATTTATTATTTTTTTTTAAATGTGACCAATGCAGATCAGAGTGAGTGAGATATATAATTGAATCATCAAAGTTATTTCTTGTAGTTATTTTCTCACGAAGCGAACTCTTCACTTCAGCCAAATAATTTCATGAGGGCCGTTTAGCGCTAATAAACTTCTAATTAATAAATAATTAGATAAATATTGGGCGAGATTACAGCACAGTCTGTTACTGTAATGTGCTGGACTGTTTTTCTACTATCACACTTTCCTTTACTGGCGCTATCTTAGTGATGTCATAAATGTCAACAGTATGAATCTATATAAACGCATAAATGCATTCATAATTGTAATATCTATAATCAAATTACCCAAATAACTGGCTGACTTGCATTCCTGTGACACACGTAAAAGAAGGGGGTAGTGGATTACCGCCACGTAACTGCCCAGATATTTATAGGAGCTGTGAGTGAACCTCACTTGTAGACAGGTATCTGTTATTGGCCGATACTTCCAAAGTTTCAAGTGACAACAGGGTGTTACTGGTAACTCTAGTTCACGTGTTCAGGGGAATGCATACACGCAAATACACACACACACACAGATAAGCACACATATACACATACATGGGTTCTCTATTGGATGCAAACATCAGTTCTACCGACAAGAATGCCAGCATAATAATATAATAATTACTGCTATCAGAGGTCAAAATTGCTTTGCTAATGTCTGTGTTTACAGGCGTCAACCATTATCTTCATGTTTTTATTATGCCAGATGGTCTCTTCCCATCTTTCTCTCTCTTAATTTCTCTCTGTTTCTCTCCTTCTCTCTCGCTTTTTCTTTCCTTTTTTTCATTCTCTCTTTTTCTCTATTTTGTTTGTTTGTTGTTTCTCTGTTGATCTTTTCTTTCTCATCTCCTCACTTTCTCTCTTCTTCTATTCTTCTTTTTCTCTCTTCCTCTTTCTCCCTTCATCTTAACAACAACAACTCAACCTCTGACCTTTTATTCAGCCATCCTCTTGATGCGATATATCTTTTAATTTCAAATCGCGTGACGAACAAACAGAAATTCTTCTGTAATTATCATTCAATTTTGCACTCTTAGTGCACCATATAGAGGTTTTTGGCAATATTATAGTTTATAATTAATCGATTATAGTTTTTATATACTCCAGCATAATGACATCATAGTTTATAGTTATTTTAATATAACGATATTATAATTTATATTTACTTTAATATAGCTAATATTCATTTTACATTGATTTGATTTGATTTTATATAATCAGGGCCATCAAGACAGTTCTGTTGATATGGATGAATACTTATCCGAGTGACTTTATACCGGGCGATGTAGTTCAACCGATTGGCTGCAGCCAGGGCTCTCAAGCTAGCCCAGCCAATGACGCGTCCTCCGTGGGCATGGTAACCAATGAAACGAGGAGCAACAGGATGGCTCCATCCAATGAGAACTATTTATTCAAAATGTTAACTGCTTTTTTGAGTGAACATCTGGATACCAGAGAAGACTTGGACAAACAGATGGCTGCAAGCTTCGACAAGCTGGCTGCCAAACGCTTCCAAGTACGGCCTTCGGCGGCTCTTAGACTGAGTATGTTTGCATCTTATATATGCTGATAATTTTAAATTGGGATGGGTGTGGTAGTTTGGACAAGGATGATGATGATGGTGATGATGCTATTGTTATTTTGTTTTATAATTAATATTATTGAAATTAATGATAGTTTACTGATGATAATTACACTTCAAATAGCTTTAATGGATTATTTTTTATCAGGTTGCAATTTCACAAAAACTTCCTCATCTCTCGGCTACGATAGACAAAACAGTCCACAACCTACGACTACCTCACAAACGTCTGACTACAAAATCACAACGACCACTCCTACTTCCGCGACTGCAGATGCCTCAGCTACTTCGACTGCAACAGCTTCTGATCCCAAAGATCTTTTCAAACAGTCTTCCAGGACATTGGCTGAACTTTTGACTTACATGGACGCCGTAAGATTTTATAATTTTCATTTTAAATATTTAGTTTTTGTAATATTTAAAAAATTATTATTTCTTTATTTTAGTTATTAACCAAGAATTTCTTTACTTAAATGATTAATACATTATTTCTTAATTTTAATTATTAATATAATAGAATATTTCTTTACTTTTTTAATATTTCACAAACATTTTAATATGTGGGTCAGGACTTGTTCAGGAACGTTTCCCTCCACGAGTGTCTCGGCTCCATCTGGAGCAAAAGATACTCAGCAAGGAAGGAGTCCACACCTATACCGCCACAACCATCATCGTCACCATCATCGTCGTCATCATCATCATCATCGCTTCCATCTCCTGCGGCTGCAGCTAAATTGATGAATCTATCTTACCAATCATCGCCTTCCTTCATCTCATCACCAGAGGCAGAATCCGCTTCTAGTGCTGCTTCGCTACCTGCCTCTTCTTCTCTACCGTCGATACTAACAATTGTACCGTTATCATCATCATTATCATTACCACCTTCATCATCATTATCATTACCACCTTCATCATCATTATCATTACCACCTTCGTCACCATTATCGGCACCACCACCGTCTTCATCGCTGCAACTCTATCGGATGTCTTCAACTCCGGCTTCATCTCACTCCTCGCATCTTGTACTGCCGGCCATATCCATTTTCCCAGCTCTCTCTCCGTCTACATCATCATTATCGTCAACATCATCGCTATCGTCATCATCCTTTCGATCTGCCGTGTATTCTCAAACGCCATCTTCGTCTTTGTCACCCCTTTCTTCACCCCAGTTTCCAACGTCCGCATCGCCTTCATCACCATCATCGTCCTCATCATCATCATCGCCGTTGTCATCCGTATGGGCTACGATCGACCAGTTCAATGCGGTGACACACAGGGTAGTGGCTAGTATCATAGCCCCGTCGCTTAATGAACACGAAAGGGCTCGATCTATTGAAAAGTGGATCGACATAGCGCAGGTTGGTTGCTTATGCTCGCTAGAATTTTCCATGTAGAACTCTGGCGAACAAAAGTAAAAAATATAAAAAGTAGAAAATGGATTTTATTTGCAACATCAAAATATGAATTTATTTTTCGTTAATTTTTTATCGATTATTTTATATAAAAAGTAAAAAAAGTTTCTAATTATTTGCAGGAGTGCAGAAAGCTGAAAAACTTTTCATCCCTAAAAGCCATCATCGCAGCTCTGCAGAGCTGTTCCATTCACAGAGATAGACATGAACACACCTGGAGTATTGTCAGCAGGTAACGCTAGTTGTTATGATAATTATAATAATATATTTCTAGGCAGTAAAAGTTATGATAATGAAAGTTCTGGGGAGATGATGAGGGTAGTGTTGATGATGATGTCAATAGAGAGTGATGCTATTTTATTAGTTTTAATCAATGACATGAAATGAAAATTCTGTTCAATCAATTAATTAATTAAATAATTAATCCGTCAATCAATTAATAGGATCAATTCATTCGTCTTGCAATATCTCTAACTAATAAAACATTATGAATTATCATGCACTCAGGCACCACACAGACATGTTCGATAACCTACAAGACCTGACCTCCGATGTTGACAACTGTCAGCTGAGTAGGGATGTGCTGAACAAGGTTTTTCCCATTTGCTTATAAATAGTACTTTAAATAGTGTTTTTTTAGGTTTTTAAAATATATGTCTATATATGTGTCTACCTTGTGTAGTAGACATTCTCTATTAATAATTTTTCAACTTTATCATCATCATTATTGTTATTAGGAAGGAACCGGCAAGTCGGCTGAGGTGGCGGTCTCTGGCAAGAAGAAGTGGAGGAATCAGATTGTCAAGATGCTGAAAAATAGAGCCCTTACTGGCAGTTTATTCGTAAGTTGTTTTTTTCGTTGTGACTGACACCACTATCATCTTCATTAATATCTTTATCATCATCATCATCATTATTTTCGTCATCATCGTTATCATCTTCATCATGATCGTCGTCATCATCACCATGTAATTTTTAACTACCACAGGATCCTTCGGCTGCACAAGACTCGCCCACATTCCAGGGTACCGTGCCCTACCTGGGAACGTTCCTGACCGATTTAGCAATGATCGACACCGCTCACAAGGATTTCATCGATGTCGACGTCGCATCTGGTCCAGCCGAAAAAAACTACGGAAACCGCAATGGCGGCGGGAGCTACAACGGTGGCGGTGGTGACGATGGTAGTTGCCATGCAGATAGCAGTTTGAGTGTCGACGGCGGTGACGCGATTCACGAACGCGACATGAAGGATATTTTAAGAAAACCTGCTACTTCGAAGACCGAAGCGCACCCTAGCGGCGAGAAAAGAAAGAGCAAAAATAAGAAAAAAATTAAAATGATAAACTTCAAGAAGAAGATGAAAGAATGGGAGGTTATGGTTAATATGAAAATATATCAGAACGTCGTCAGATTCTACAAAATCAGGCCAGATCTGGGGGCGTACTGGTGGCTGGAATGCCTGCCCATATATGACGAAAACACCAGGTTACTAATTTATTGATTTATTTCTATTTATGCTGGTCTTATGAAGCACGGGATTTTCCCTAAGAATTACTTTCATTCATAGTTGAGCTATTATTAGCCTTATAAATCAGGAGCTTCTGAAACACCGGCTGCAAGCCGTAAATAGATCTGTGATTCATAGCTCCAATAATCTTAACAATCTTACAACTATGCCATAGTTTTATTTCATACATAGATTTAATTTTTGAAAATTAGGTTATGTAATATTAATTATTACTTATTTAATATTTTAAATTTTATATCGAATTACTACTTATTTAATATTTGCAATATAATATTTAATTATTACTTAGTTAATAATTGAAATGTAATTGTCTTTTTTTCTACAGTTACAAGATGTCGCTAGAAATCTCACCGAAGTTCCATCAGCCGGCGCCGTCTTCTGTAGCTCCCTTATCTTCGCGATTCCAGCAAGCCATATCCACAGCTACCCACAAGCTGTCGGCGCTATCTCCATTCTTCTCCTCTTCGTCTTCGCTAGCTCTGTCTTCCCAGCTGTCAGTTTCAATGCTGTCGCTGAACAGTCTATCGTCGTCGTCGTCGTCTTCATCTTCAACACCGCCGCTTGGCGGCAGGCTTTCGACGTTCGACACCGATGCGGTTCTCATGAAGTATTCACCCTTCGCTACGAGAGATATCAAAATAGTGCTGTCACGTGACGGCGGTGATAGTAATGATGACAAGCAGGTTGATGGTTGTCATCAGGATATAAGTCATCGTCATCATCATCAGCATCATCGCGAATACAAACTTCAGCTATCTCCAATTATGAATACAAATGATGGGCCATACGTTACTAAACTGTGAGATGTTATTAGAATGTCAGAGTGGTGTTATTGTGATGCCATTGCGATGTCATTACAATGTAATTTTTAAAAACAGTGATAGTAGGTCTTGTGAGGACGATGCTGCCAGTTTAAGAAGTATAAAAATAGTTTCAGTTACATAGAAACTGGTTTAAGTTGTATAGAAAGTGGTTTCTGTTTAATTGAGATTTCAGAAGTATTTATTTGTTATTGTATTTCTGTTTTTTTCTCATTTTAATAATTTTGTTTTTCTTTATAAAACTTAAAACAATATGTAAAAAACGCCAGGTTTTGATCTTGAAAACAGCGACCGTAGAAGATAAAACTTAAAAACACCTCTATCTAATGCAAAGTTTTTGTATAAGTGTCGGGCCAATTAGGGACACGGAGCGGATCGAGGTTTTCGACGAAAATTTTTGCTGTGGTGGTGTAGCAGATTTTCTAACTCGATAAGTTAAGAATTACTTGAGCAGTGAGTTGACGTGGAGTCATGAAGGCCTTATGGGCACATATTTCTAATAATGAGCCAGGAAGTTAAAATTATGGCAATAATTAAATATCAATTGTACGGACTTCAACTTTTAGATTATACATCTAAGAATAGAAAAAAATAAAAATTACTTACGCACTTATAGAAAAAATTAAAAATAACTTACATACTTTTTAAAAGAAAAATATAAATAAGTTGGGTCCAAATAGCCCATCTGTTTGGGGCTATTTTGACGTCAAAACTTATTTCACGGTACAACACCCCCAGTATGCGTTTTGGACGACCAAGTTCCGCAGTAAAATGTTACTAAAAGGTTGAAGATTGTATTTCCTCTTAAAAATTAATTTTTTCTTTTATTTAATATTGAAAAATCAACCAATCTAACATAATTAAAAATTCACTCTAGTACAAACCCTTTGTCATGATTGAAGATTCCTTCTTTCATTGAATTTTCGTCGCGGCTGCAGTTTTAAACTGGATCTGTATTAGCTGCTTTACTACGGTCGCCGCAAATCCGGTATTTTGCATTTCACACACCGAATCCAGTCACTTTAGGTTCTGTCGTAATAATGTCATCATGGTTGATCAAAACTATCTGGACCATCTTGATATTTGAAGCAATCCTGATGGATTGGTTCTTTCTGACAATGAAAGATTTAATGAAATCGAAGCTAGGTTTGTCCATATATATATATATATTCTTTATATATGGATGTGTCGTCCTTGAAAAGTCAGAGTGCTTACCTTGTTATTCCAGGTGTTCCTTTTCCAGGGGTTCCAGGTCTGCTAATACAACATACTAACTGTATCAACCATTCAATTTTATTGAATTTTGAATTTGTCGAGAGACGGAGAGTCAATTGTCTTAATAAAAGAAATAATTTTATAATTTTAGATCCACTCGCTAGTTGTGGATGCATGTGTGAAAACACAGACACAGACGCTTGCATTTGTTGCTGACATACACATGAATCACGCAGTCATCATCATCAGGATCATCGTAGCTTCATCACCATCATAATCACAACCGCCTATTGGGATAAAAATAACTCCGGCCCATCGAGAGTAGTTTTTCTTCTCGCTAGGTGTCAGGCCACGGCGCTTTTCCCGCCACGGATCAGCAACCGCCGGAAGTTGCGCACGATTGAGCGCGCATGTTTTTGGCTTTTTATATTTTACGCAAGGCGGATTTCCGGTTTCTTAAAATAGATCTTCAATATAAACACCATCGTTGTTTCGCTCGGTGAAACGCTATTGATAATAACCTTTACTCTCCCAGCTGTGACGA
>OZ022244.1:3266160-3271160 GCA_963978895.1 Erpobdella octoculata | reverse complement strand
AAATGTAGATGAAAGTGTGGATAATGGTTTGTGTGAATTATTGGGTAGGGTTAGCCAGGAATCTGTATTGATAATGGGAGATTTCAATTATCATATAAACTGGATAAACATGGAAGGAGAAAGACATCAAGATAATAAATTCTTGGATTGTATTAATGGGGAATTTTTACATCAACATGTCATGAACCCAACAAGAAACAAAAATATATTAGATTTGGTAATAACTTCTGATGAGAACATTATAGAGAACATCTCTGTAGGAGAGCCTTTTCATTCTAGTGACCACCAAATTGTAAGATTTGAAATAATACTGCAGGATTGTAACATGAAAATAAATTCTCATATTAGCTACAATTTTTTTAAAGCAAATTATAACAAAGTAAGAAGCAAAATAAGAGACATGAATATAATGAGAAAAATTGAATCGGTGGATGTAAATGACAGCTGGATGTTATTCAAAAAGAGCATGGAGGAGGTCATTCAAGAAATCATACCCATTGAGAAAAAATTTGTCAGGAAACAGCCATGGATAACAAAGGAAGTCTTAAAAATAAGAAGAGCAAAAATCAAAGCATGGAAAAGGTTCCAAACACTTCGAAATGGAAATGAAATTGCAGCTGCAAGTAATAATGAGACAGGCAAAGAAATAATACTGCAACAATTGCGCGACAAATATGTCAAGAAAAGAAATGAGACAAAAAAAGCATTAAAAGGGCCATAATTGATTATGAGAAAAAGCTGACGGATAATATAAAAAATGACAGCAAAAGTTTCTATGCGTATGTCCGAAGTAAGCAAAAACGAAAAGACCTAGTGGGGCCGTTAAAAAATGAGTTAGGCGAAGTGGTTGAAAACGATGAAGAGGTAGCTGAAATGTTAAATAATTATTTTTGTACGGTTTTTACTGAAGAAGACATAGAAAACATACCGGTACCTGTGAACATGTTTAAGGGAAAAATAGACGAGAAAATGACTGATGTGGTTATCACAAAAGAGAACGTTGAAAGACACTTGAAGGACCTAAAAACAGATAAAAGTCCGGGTATCGATGCATTACATCCCATGTTTTTAAGAGAAGTAAGACACGAAATAAGCGATGTTTTAGCAGAAATAATGAACAGGTCCTTGAAAACTGGAGAAATTCCTCGTGATTGGAAAGATGCAATCATTGTACCACTCTTTAAAAAAGGTAGCAGATCTGAGGCAAGAAACTATCGTCCAGTAAGTCTCACGTGTATTATTTGCAAAGTCATGGAAAAAATCATTCAGCTCGAATTAATGAATCACATTAGACACCACAGCATTTTGATAAACAGCCAACATGGATTAGTACAAAGGCGATCATGTCTAACAAATTTGCTAGATTGTTTTGAAAATGTTTATTATACCCACTTAGATAAAGGATCCCCTGTAGACATAGTCTGTCTGGATTTTGCCAAAGCCTTCGACAAAGTACCACATACACGGTTGATGAGAAAAATAGAAGCGGCTGGAATAGGAGGTAATATTCGAGGATGGATCAAAGAATGGCTAGCTGACAGAAGACAAAAAGTGGGAATTAAAGGGAAATACTCGGAGTGGAAAAGCATAAAAAGTGGTGTACCGCAAGGATCCGTTTTGGGACCATTACTATTTGTTCTGTTCATTAACGACCTTGATTTAGCGACTTGTTCAAAGGTCTCGAAATTTGCTGATGACACAAAGTTATCCATGAAAGTAGAGTGTGAGCTGGATGCCGACATTTTAAGAAAAGATCTTGCAAAAATATACCAATGGTCCCTAGACTGGCAAATGATGTTCAACGTAGATAAATGCTCAGTGATGCACATGGGTAAGATAAATCAAGAGTTTCAGTATGAGATGGGAGGAATATTGTTGAAGACATCTGAAGAGGAAAGAGATCTGGGAGTTGTAGTACACAATAGCGGCAAACCATCAAGACAGTGTGCGGAAGCAGCAAAGCGAGCCAATAAGATTTTAGGATTGGTCAAGAGAACAATAATAAGTCGAAACCAGGAAATAATTATCAGACTATACAAATGTTTGGTAAGACCACATCTAGAATATTGTGTACAAGCTTGGAGCCCTGTTTTAAAAAAGGACATCGTAGTGTTGGAGAAGGTACAAAGGAGGGCTACAAAGTTGATTAAGCATTTAAGCCAGTTACCTTACGAAGAAAGATTAAAACAATGCGGCTTAGCAACTCTAGAGAAAAGGAGAAGTAGGGGTGACTTGATCGAAGCCTACAAGATAATAACAGGAAAAGAGGATTTAACACCAGCAATGTTTTTCGAACAACCACCGATTCAAAGCACTAGGGGACATAGATTCAAGCTTTTTAAAAAACAAGAAAAGACTTTAAAAAAGGCTTTTTTTAGTTCTAGAGTGGTAAACATATGGAATGACTTGGACGATGACACTGTAGTATCTGAGACTACCACATCTTTTAAAGTAGCGCTATCCAGGCATGGATACTGATTTTTTATGCAATTATTTATTTTTTATTAGTTTATTTATCTATTATTATCATTTATTTTATTTTATTCTATTTATTATTATTTTTAATTCGAAGTGGTTGTCTATAGGCGTAAAGTCTTCTAAACCACTATAATAAATGTTATCTTATCTTATCTTATCTTATACTTCGACATTTAAGGCCTTCAATTCTTATCGGTGAAAAACTAACACCTGTATCGACGGAAAACTAACACCAACAATTATTATGTTAAATTTAATTTATATTTGCTTCTTTGATTTTAGTCTTAATTAATACCTTCCCTCGCATTTTATTTTGGTCATATTTTATTTTTATCTACGTACTTCCACATTTCATTATTTGTTTTTAATCGTCTTTGTTTATGTTCGGTTCCTGTACCGCCGGCCTTTTGCTTTTTCTGAGGATGGCTGAAAAAATAGCCGAAACTTGCAAGTAAAAAAGTAATAAAGATTTGTATAATCGGGCGTTCTTTGTACAATTTCGTGGGCGAGTTAAATTACGTGAACTATCTCATATAATAGAAAAAGTTTGCAACAAAACTTGGTAAATAAAATTTAACCGAGCCTGTATCGACGAAAAATTAACACCTAATTATTTGAATAATATATATATATATATATATATATAGATAGATAAAATACATGAATAATTTTGCTGAAGTACAACAGTTAAAATAATTGTTTTTTAAATCAATAATTTTTGTAATAAAACTGGCTACAAAATACTGTTCAGCAACTATTTCAAAAAATATTACTAAAGCTTATTGCGTGCAAATTCTCATTAATTATTCAGTAATTCAAATTTAACTTTCACATTATTATTTGTAAATATTAAATTATATTTTTATTTTAATGCTATTTATAAATTTGTTACATTTCTTAACAAACACAGTTTCGGCATTCATACAAACTGTATTTGCCGTAAGTATTTAAACACAAAAAGTATGGATAAACAAATTTTATTATTTATCTTAGTTTCAAGTTTAGAAATTTTTTACTGAATTTGAATAAAGTATTATTATTATTAACAGTAATAAATCTACATTGATAGCGGATAGAAATGTTCTGCAATCGTAAGCGGTTGCAAACCCCGCATGTACACACTTATAAAGTTCTCTGCTTTTGTCATGAAGGTGTTTTTGTTTTATTACAGGATTTTGTTAAATATAAATTTTTGTAGGCAGCACATAAACTTTAAATAACTTCAACAATTATTTGAGTTATGTTTAAGATGTTCTTGATTGCTGTTTGCTCAAAATAACATTTATTATACGTTTTATAAAAATGAGCAGGGAAATATTATTTTTTTAGTTTCAAATATTGTTTTGACTTAAACGTTCTTGCACAAGTTGCTTAAAATATAAAAACATAACCAATGCCAATATTATTGTTTTTGCCCAGATACTTTTTTAAACTTTGTCAATGTCTATAAATTGAAACACTTTTATATATTTTTTTCTATACAAGTATTTTCAATTTTTTCTGGCACTCTAATTGTATATTTTAAGCAAAATATAAAAATGTGAGACGGTTGTATTATATGTTTCTATGACTGACAAAATTTGTAAAAACAACGAATGTGCTATACCATTTTATTTTTTATATAATTTAAAAGATATAACCAGAAAAGATAAAAAAAGTTCTTCTTTATTAGTGCATTTAGAAATCAAAGGGTACTTCTAAAATGTTTTTTCTATGTTTCATTTTCTGATTAACTAACTTGCCTCATTATTACATTCATTTCTATATTTAAAAACAGGAATTTTAATTATTTTCTCTTTTAAACTAATCATGACTAAAACAAACTCCAATAGATTTTGTCGTAAATCTGCCAGATTTTATAAAAGTCTAACTTGACATATGTATGTCAGACATAGATAAGAACATTAATGGACAATAATTACGTCTTTTGTGTTTTTTTAAAATCAATACTTTTATCTAATCTATCAAAAATTCACCAGAGATAAATAATATTTCTTATTTTTGCTCGGTCTCTTTTGATATTGTTTTTAGTTTTCTGCACTTCTTGGCAGCTAATAAAATTTAGAATTAATGAAAGTTTCAAGAACGCAGACACAAACTAAATTATCAGTAGAAAAATGCAATGCATTTGCGAAAACGCGTTTTTTCTAGTTGCATTTTTCGAAATGATTGATAAGATTGTGGAATAAATGAAATGCTTTTATTTTAAATAATTTTACTAAAAAGCAAGTATTTGCTTCAAGTTTTCAACAAAAATAGCTTGAGGTGTTTTAAAAATTTTTCAAGTAGTTTCTGTTATAAAAAATAACTCATTATTCTCAGAATAAGCGTACTCTTTAAAAATTAATATGCCACAATGTTAAGTTTGTGACACAAAAATGTATTCGAATACGTAAGCAGATAAATACCAGGTATACATTTTTAAGCAAGTTAGAACATAGATGTTAATTGTTAACTATTAAAAATGTTTATTAATGGTTTTTTAGTTTTATTTTACAAACTAATTTTAAATTTTCTTCAAT
>OZ022244.1:3258660-3261160 GCA_963978895.1 Erpobdella octoculata | reverse complement strand
TAATACTGCCAATATATAATTTAATACTGCCAATATATAATTTAATACTGCCAATATATAATTTAATACTGCCAATATATAATTTAATACTGTCAATATATAATTTAATACTGCCAATATATAATTTAATACTGCCAATATATAATTTAATACTGCCAATATATAATTTAATACTGCCAATATATAATTTAATACTGCCAATATATAATTTAATACTGCCAATATATAATTTAATACTGCCAATATATAATCTAATACTGCCAATAGAAATATGCCCAAAATTAAAAAATTCCTGATAAAAAAATAATTGGAAACATATAATTAGAAATTGATAGAATTAAACACAAATGTTCAGAAAGAGACAGAATTAAATACAAATAAGAATAAAAACATGGATAATGGACATATTACAATCATTGTACATCGAGAATAAATCTGTTAATTAAATGACAAAAGTGAAGGCAACTCGAAAATTGTAATAGAGGGATTATCTATATAAAAGTACACAAGCGTACACAGAAGTACCCAGAAATACCCAGAAATACCCAGAAATATCCAGAAGTAACCAGAAGTACCCAGACATACAAGGTGACATGCAAGCGTACGGACACATAGTGGAGAGTGCCCACGCTCTCAATTAAGTTCGTGAAAGCATCAAAGCAGACAGAAACAAAGACAGAGATAGAGATGCGATCGACGAAATGGTAATCTATGCAGTGAAGAATTGATATAACTACTATCAATCATGTCCTAATGGAGAAAGTAATGAAAAAAGTAATAAAAATGTAAGAAGGAAAGAAAAATAGTGAGAGATGAAGAAAGAGTGAAAGAGATAGAGAGAGAGAAAAAAAAGGTGAAAGATAAACAAAAATAAATATAGGTTAGAATAGGACAGATAACAGAAGTAGATTTTAAAATAACGCAAATGCACAACAAGAAATACCAAGTATTACTAAAAAAAATGCAAAACAATACATGGAAATTCCAAATAATACAAAAATCTACAAAGCGTTTGAAAACTAAAAAATCTGAGAAACATAAAAAAATTGTAAAAAGAAAGTTTAATTCTATAAAGTGCAAGGAGTTGTCGGATTCAATCGCACGTCGACATCGCAATCCTTCCTCAGAGACACACCCACACACGCAGATATTTATGCACGCACACACAAATACACACAGATGCACATAATACACACATCTTTGTAAAAATACACATAAATCCGTTCTAAGATACTTGTAGATACTCGCACACACATACGATAAACAAAAATCTTCTTAAAATACACATACATTCTAACAGATACACAAACTCACGTAGATACACAGAGCTACACATAAACGACACGTGATTACTCAGTACACATACGCATACAAACACAAAAATACACATAAAAAACATAAATGCTTACACACACGCGGACATACCGCACATTAATACCACGCTTTTAGTGCAGGCTTTCGGACACCATCAAATCTACCAGACTTCTGACATTTCATGGAATATACAGTCACATCCAACTTTATTTCTGTCACTGCTTTTCAGAACTTGTCCACAAATGATGGCCCACTGGTGCCTCAACGTGACACAAGGTTTAAGGAACATCAGGGCTTGCTAACCCAAGGGCATCATTTTTTGACGAAAGAAAGAGAGAAAGAGAGAGAGATGAAAAACGAGAGATAAAGAAAAAAAGAGATAAAAAGGAATAAATAAAGAGAGGCGTTGATTATCCCGGAATGATGAGGAAATAGACGGCACGTGATGCTCATCTTAACGGCCTATTAAGTCTTTATTGACCTTATTAATAGATGTTTTATGTCGACGTCCGACCTGCAACATCCGCAGCCAGCGCGGCCATTGGCAGTCTGCACGGCCATCAAATTTTTTTTATATATTTTTCACGGTGGCTTCCTTCTCAGTAGCGTGTAGCATCCATTGATGGAAACGCAAGTGATATAGATGTGTCGTTTACCACCACCACTACTGCTGGCTGCTGCTACTACTACTACTACTACTACTACTACTACTACTACTACTACTACTACTACTACTACTACTACTACTACTACTGCTACTGCTACTGCTACTGCTACTGCTACTGCTACTGCTACTGCTACTGCTACTGCTACTGCTGCTGCTGCTGCTGCTGCTGCTGCTGCTGCTGCTGCTGCTGCCGCTGCTGCCGCTGCCACTGCCACTGCCACTGCCACTACCACTACCACTACCACTACCACTACCACTACTACTACTACTACTACTACTAACTAGTACTACTACTACTACCACCACCCCCACCACCCCCACCACCACTACTACTGCTACTACTACTATACTACCCATCCATTTTTTATACCCCCACTCCTTGACAACCACAAAAGCAACGATAACCACTTAAATGACTTTTTAATTCTTTTCCAAAGTTTTGCGACTTCAAACAAAAAAAAAACAAAAATCTCTTCAAAATAGACGAACAACGGCATCAAGGCATTTTATTTCCCCCAA
>OZ022244.1:3251160-3253660 GCA_963978895.1 Erpobdella octoculata | reverse complement strand
GGGCAGTCGTAAGTGTTTGCTGTTCTGTTATTTCCATGAGAGACAAACGGAGAGGCGCCATGTTAATAATGTAATCCGTACTTCAGCCAGGCCGTTACTTAAGTACTTTCGGCAAATTAATAATTCCGTAGTTTTTAGGCTAAAAACATTTTTATGAAGCGTGAGTATTTTTTCGAATTTTTCACAACTCAATTTTCGTTATTTCCTCTCAATTAAATTGTTTTTATTCGTCGACATTTCTCCCATTTCCGGCTAGGGGCGAATAAACAAATATGCCGCCATTAACCACCTGGTTGCATGCGTGACAGATGTACATTATCCTATCTTTATTTCTACCTTATCTCTACCCAATCATTTCCTCAGTTAGCTGTGCAACCCATCTTCCATTATTTATTCCTCGCATACATTTCTACCCGATCACCCACTTGTCTACCCTCCTGTGTACCTCCCTGTGTACCCTCCTGTCTACCCTCCTGTGTACCTTCCTGGGTACCCTCCTGTGTACCTTCCTGGGTACCCTCCTGTGTACCCTCCTGTGTACCCTCTTGTGTACCCTCCTGTCTAGCTTTCTGTGTGCCCATACGTCTTTGCACTTATCTAATAACTTGTTTATCTACATATCTCATATCCACCTACCTAACTGACTACTCGTCTGACTAGCAACTCGACTACTCACCTGAATACTAACCTAACTACTGAACTGGTTACTAGCCTTACTAACTAGATGACCAACTCATTTGTTAACCCAGTTTTCTACTCACCTGCTCATCCACGTGTCTCTCACCTGCCCACAGCGACTACCACCTGTCTAATCATTCACCTAACCGCTACCCAATTGACCACTCACCTCTCTACCCACCTATGCACCTATCCGACATCTTCTTAGTAAGTTCCACGCTCCAACCCAAAAGTCAACTCACTGCTAGGCCACCCGTTTTGTCAGACAATTCTTCCTTTTCAGACATTTCCTAAAAAGATGTAAATATTTGATTGCTCTTTCAACCCCCTCCCACTACCACCACCACCACCACCACAAGATCCATCACAACTATGAAAGCACTCAAGAAAATTTTTCCAATCGTCACATGTTATAACCCGTCGAAGTTGTCTATTACAAGCTTTTAAAAAATTATGCAATCGTTTCTTGTTGCAACAACTTAAGGGGGAGAAGGGCTTATAAAATCTAACGAGAGGGCTGTACGGGCTTATTTTTCGCGACCTGGCCCAGCCCACCCTGTTTATAATGGCCGAATATTAAGGCTCGTCACAGTCCAGCCTATTTTTACACACTTTTACTTAACTTGACTTCTCTGTCTGTCTGTCAGTCGTCAAATTTTGCAATCGATTTTAAACTAACTTCCCGATGAGCTAGAGACTTAAGAATTTAAACATACCTCCGAACTGATAAACAATGCATTTTTATCAAATTTTCGGATCGACAAAATTTAATTAGATAATTATTTGTGATATTTTCGTCGAACTATTTATTGTCTATGCTAATATGCTCGTTGTTTATGTAACAGAATGTGACCTAAACAATTGATTTTTTAAAAGTGTGTTTTTAAAAAACTTTGTTTTTTTATTCACTTGTTACAATACTAAAATTCCTATACTTGACACACAATTCTCGGCCCTACCCATCCTTTTTGAAAACCACAAAATCAAATCACTACTAATTGATTTACTGATCGATACTAGTAATCAATTATATCTATTTTAGATAGATTATTCATTTTATTCACTTTCATTTGTCCGGATGTCCTGGGGATATCTTAGGATGTACTAGGTGATAATGTCAACCAAGACCTTCAACGTCATAGTAAATAAAAACATTCATTGTTTAGTCTTTGGCGGGAAAATATTTGTACGATACGATTTCGTTATGAATTGTTTTGTCTATTTGAGCATTTCTTAAATAGCATGTTTTTGATTGCTTTTCAATTTTGATTACTTCTTGCTGTAAGAAAACGTTTTATCTTTAATTTTAATTTGAAGGTAGAAGACATATTTTACTGAAATTGTATTTAGACTAATGTTCAGCATATCGGCTAATGATTGGCATATCATATTCTATTTGACAAATCATATTATATTTCGCATATCCGCTAATATTTCTACAACGCGTATATTAACTTGATCTGTTGTTTGTCTGTTTAAACGCAAATGTTGTTTTTGAAAACATCGCTTCTTGTCCGATTACCGAAGTTAAGCAACGTCGAGTCCGGTTAGTACTTGGATGGGTGACATTAAATACATTAATCCGTTTTTAGAATTAAAAAAAAACTTTTTAAATGAAAAATAATAGCAAATATAAAAAATATTAGGATTTATAAAAAAATTAAACACTAAAATATGAAAAATAATAAAAAAATACATTTTTTTAAAACAACGCCTGCATACAAATATACTAAAAAGTTAAAAATAATATTAAAATGTACGTAATAAAATTTTTTGAACTAAACTTTTTGTTTAGAAGGTAACAGCGTTGGACGTTATCTAT
>OZ022244.1:3233660-3246160 GCA_963978895.1 Erpobdella octoculata | reverse complement strand
GAAGTGTATTTGAGATTTCGGGAAAAAGCGTAGCCATCGCTCTAGGTGCTTGCTGTACAGGCCTATCTTGATGGCTCCCCAGGATGTCGAAACGGTTTTTGATTTCGTCTTATCGGTTCGATTCCGATGGCCGTCGTTCGGTTTTATTGCTTTGTTCGTAGCCGATTGGAAGCATTTGTCGGTGGGAAACTGCTTTGAACTCTGAGTGGTCGACGATGATGAGGAAGACAGTGACGATAAAACAACTGATGCAGACGATAAAACAACTGATGCAGACGATAATGATGACGATGGTGCTGCTGATGATGATGATGACAATGATGATGATGATGATGATGAGGATAATGACGATGATGATAGTGCTGATGACGATAATAACGGTGATGATGATGATATTGACGACGACAACGACGATAGCGCTGGAGCACCAGTTGCACGACTAGCATTCGAGTCTTTCGCTTTCACCAAACTATGATTCTTCGACTTCGCTAGAAAAGCCATATCTTCGAAAGGCAGAAGCGACGGTCTTTTGATCTTGGCTTGCGCGTAGTCTGAAATGGCTCTGGTGACTGGATCCCTGACCACTATGACCAGCTTGACCTTAGCTGACATTTCCTTCACTCTCTTCGGGGCATCTCTGGTGACGAAGTAGCTTGGAGTCTTTTCAATTGTGACCTCGTCTGATGTCGTAGCGGGCATTTGCTGCCTGGAAATTTAAAAGCTGTATAAAATAATTAGAATCAAATAATGACGTTATCTGCTGCTTAGGTAATTATAGGTAATTCATTATAAAATAATCAATTATAAAGAAAATTTTTAATTGAGTTTTTTTAGTTTCTGATAATGGGTTTTCACTAATCATTTTGTTATTCAATATATATAAGACATGGAAAAATACGAAAAATTAATCATAAATAAAAATTAAACTAATAAATTAGTTAAATAAATTGATATTTTATATTAACAAAATTTAAGATTCTTTTTTATATGGACGCTGGCACGAAGCAGCAGCAAGGATCGGAAGGATGTGAATGGACACACATCCGGTCTGAACAAATCCAAGGAACGCATGAAATGATACATGCAAGAAAACAGACAGATATTTACCCAGACGCACATAAAGAATATGCAAACGAGTAGAAATACAGAAGCAAACATTCACAATGACGGAGAGTTATAAAAAGAGACAGAGAGACAAATAGAGAATTAAACATCAAACATGCAAAAAACAAACGGATGTTCACTTTAAGGAAAACAGGAAAAAAAAATAGAAATGCAAACATAAAAATGTAATAGTTATAGAGACGTAAGAGGTAGTAGGAACATAGACACAAGCATAAGAGGTAGTAGGAATACACACGCAAACATAGAAAATAGTAAAAATACAGGCACACACACACAGTAGGTATTAAATATACATGCACAAGCATAGAAAGTAGTAGGAATACAGACACAAACACAGAAGGCAATAGGAATATAGACACAAACACAGAAGGTTGTAAGAATACAGACACAAACACAGAAGGTAGTAGGAATACAGACACAAACGTCGAAGATGACGGAGAAATACAGATAGAGGTAGGGAGACAAATGGGGGCGAATGGTGGGAGACGGATGAGCGAAAAGTCGATCAGTTCAGCTAGACCCTCGGGTGCACGCTCCTTAAGTAACTTCTCTTCGACGGAGTACATTATTCTCTATCGGATGTCCGCTGCGAGAGGCCTTCATCATCGAGTGAATGTAGAAGGAGGAAGAAAAGGGCAGGGAGACATATAAGAAGTGAAATTTAGAAATACTTGGTAAGAGAGATATTTAGAAGGACAGAGATAAACATTGTAAAAGAGAGATATGAATTCTAAAAAGAGAAATAGAGATATTGATGAGATTGATGAGAGATAGGAATACTGGCAAAAAACAGGGATACTGAAAAGGAGAGAAAGATACAGAAAAAAGAAGAAAATGAATAATAAGGAAAAGATATGAAGAGCGATGATATGATGAGAGAGAAAAGGGCAGATATGTGAATACTTGCCAAGAACGCGTTGAAGGAGATCCCGAATATTGTGTACCTGTTTTGATGTACGTAAGATTGGAACGCCACTTGATGTGCTATTGTTGAGTGATTTCATCAGAGTGAAACAACCGAAGATTACGAGATTACACCCGAAGACATATAAAGTACCGCGGTGTCACTTACAGAATGTAACGAGCACACATACAAAATGTCACTTGTTCACACACATACGAAATATCACATGTTCATACACATACGAAATGTCATATGTTCACATACATACGAAATGTCACATGTTCATACACATACGAAATGTCATATGTTCACATACATACGAAATGTCACATGTTCATACACATACGAAATGTCATATGTTTACATACATACGAAATGTCATATGTTCACATACATACGAAATGTCACATGTTCACACACATACGAAATGTCATATGTTCACATACGAAATGCCCGGTGCTCACATACAAAGTTCCAAGTGTTCACATACAAAGTATCATGTGTTCACATACAAGGTATAATGAGCACATTTCAATGCCTATTCACAAAACAATGCATACACACATACACACGTATATAAATGCTCACACACAAACACATATATACATCTACATGTGCACACGCACTCACAGACGGTGACCTGCAAGCACACGAACCCGAGTGCAACATCTTAAGCATCCCAGGCAACGTCGTGAGCCGTGAAAGAGTTGATTTATCGGGCACGGAAATAAAATAATGCTCTTTTGTTTCAAAATCTCGCCATCGCTTCTCCATCTACAACTAGAACTCGTGGAAAGGGGTGTGTCTGATGACCCTGGAGGGAATGCAGGGGGTAAGGTGATAAAAGGTCATTACTCACTCCCCCGCTACACTTGAACATTCAAAATCTGTGGAGTAATAAGCGTTTATATCGAACTAGCGTGGTACCCGGCGTTGCCCGGGTTTTTAGAGGGTTTTCTATCGTTTTTCTTCCTTGCTCTCGTTTCCCGTTCCCGGTCGCTTTCCCACTCCCGGTCGTTTCCCGCTCCCGGTCGCTTTCCCGCTCTCGGTCGCTTTCCCGCTCACGGTCGTTTCTCGGTTGCTTAAGTAAGATAATCAGGCGGTCGTCTGTGTCAAGTTTGACAAAAATTTGTTGATACGTTGGTGTTTTATAGACAAAAAACGTTTTAGTCAGGGGTGATCCGGGAATTTTTAGAGGTTTTTCTCTTGCTCCCGTTTCCTTCATTGCTTGCTTTCCCGTTCCCGTTCGCTTTCCCATTCCCGGTCGCTTTCCCGCCCCCGGTCGCTTTCCCGCTTCCCCGTTCCAGCTTGCTCTCCTCTTCCTGGTCATTTTTCCTGCTCGCTCTCAGTGGGTTTTCCATTATATATATATATATATATATATATATATATATATATATATATATATATATATATATATATACAACTTAGAACCGCTGACCAAAACGTTTTTTCCATAAAACATCAACCGATAAACACATTTTTGCAAACTTCACACAAACCACCCGCTGATTATCTCCCATAAGTGTGCAAAATTTCAAACATGCATACAAACATTGCCTTGTATATATAAGATACTAGCAGTGCCCGTAGCGGCCTCGCTCGCATGAAATTAGAGAGTTTGAACCGTGCATCCATAGTAGAGATCATTTTTTTAGGTCTCGGCTCGGCCCGTCGACAAATTAGCCCAGCCCGTTTTAAAAACCCAAACTCCTGGCCCGGCACAGCCCGTCTAAATTAGGCCCGGCCCATTTTTACAGGCCTAGAAGTTCTATATACTTGATGAAAAACTTCGGCCCGTCCCACCTTGACCTCAGGTTTGGCCCGGCCAAACTGAAGACCCTAAAATCACTAAAATATCTATATACTTAGTGAAAAGCCTCGGCTCGTCCCACTTTGATTTAAGGTTTAGCCTGGCCCGTGTGAAGACTCTAAAATAACGGCTTGGTCCGGCCGATGATAAACTGGACTTAGCTACTTTTAACCGGCACAAAACTTCAAAATACTAATTTTTACATTTGTAGCACTTACAGTTTGTGAGTAGCAGTTATTTTGAAATTAAATAACCCTTATTTCCACCCCACATTTGAGGTCCTGGAAACCAAATTTTCAAAAAATGCTAAAACACGTATTTCATTATTTTTTAGTAGAAACTAAATACTAATTTTTACTTCTGTAGCATTAACAGTTTTTGAGTAGCAGCTACTTTAAAAACCAAATAACCCAAAAAATGATGAAACACGTATATCTTTTTTTTGAGTAGATACTACGTATTAATTTTTACATCTGTGGCAATTACAGTTGTTGAGTAGCAGTTACTTTAAAAACCAAATAACCCTATTTTCCACCCCACATTTGAAGTCCTGGAAACCAAATTTTCAATAAATTGTGAAACCCGTATATCATTATTTTTAGAGTAGAAACTAAATACTAATTTTTACTTTTGTAACATTAACAGTTTTTGAGTAGAAGCTACTTTAAAAACCAAATAACCCAATTTTCCAACCCACATTTGAGGTCCGGGAAACCAAATTTGTAAAAAATGGTGAAGCACGTATATCTTTATTTTTAGAAAAGAAACTAAATAATAATTTTTACATCTGTGGTATTTACTGTTTTTGAGTAGCAGTTACTATAAAAGACAATTAGCCCTATTTTCCACCCCACATTTGAAGTCCTGGAAACCAAATTTTCAAAAAATGCTAAAACACGTGTTTCATTATTTTTGGAGTAGAAACTAAATACTAATTTTTACTCCTGTAGCAGTAACAGTTTTTGAGTAGAAGCTACTTTAAAAACCAAATAACCCAATTTTCCAACCCACATTTGAGGTCCGGGAAACCGAATTTTCAAAAAATGGTGAAACACGTATCTTTTTATTTTTCAAAAAGAATCTATATACCAAATTTCAAAATCTCCTCATTTTTGGTTTTCGAGATATACATTGTTTTAGAAAAAAGTTTGTTTTCCAGTTTTTCCCCCTCAGGAGCAAAATTTTCAAAAATCCTTTCTTAGCGGATGTTTACGCTATAAAAGTAATATAAGTTCCAAATTTCACGTTCCTAGGATGAGGCGTTTGAGCTCGGCGTTGATTATCAGTCAGTCATCTGTCAGTCAGTCAGTCAGTCAGTCAGTCAGTCAGTCAGTCAGTCAGTCAGTCAGGACATGTTCTTTTATATATATAGATTACTTTGGACGAACTAACGTTCTCTAAGACCATAAAACAAGAAGACATAAGATAATTTATAAGGTGACCACGGATTTCATGGGTTATCAAAAATTCCAAGCGGTTTGAAGACAAATTTTTAAGAAATTTGAAGGGTTGGTAGTGGTACTTCATGGATGACCATAAACGCAAAGTTCGCTCCCTATGACCGCTGAAAAAACTAACAATCCCATTTCCATACTAATAAATTCAAAAACAACCGCCCCGGCTACCACAACTGCTACCACTACAGCGGCCCGGGCGACAGCGGCGACAACGGTGACGACGTTTGATAAATGACGGCGGCATAATTGACTCCTATTGTTCTTCCTCTCCAGATAAATGACTTCTCTTTTCCTCTAAATGCAAGATGAGGATGAAAAGAAAAAAATAAAAAAAAGAGTGAAAAAAAAGATTTATATCATTCCGTCGTTTCATTACACTCGGGGTTTATCAATATTGAGAAATCGACTGTCTTAAAGTATAAAACGAAGAGTTATTTATTTCCTAGAAAAAAATGTCAGCTATGAGAGTGACAAACTGGAATATTAAATATATTAATTATTACTGTTGTTGGGATTATTTAGGATTATTATTATTATTATTATTATTATTATTAATATTATTATTATTATTATTATTATTATTATTATTATTATTATTATTATTATTATTATTGTTATTGTTATTGTTATTGTTATTGTTATTGTTATTGTTATTGTTATTGTTATTGTTATTGTTATTGTTATTGTTATTGTTATTGTTATTGTTATTGTTATTGTTATTGTTACTGTTACTGTTACTGTTACTGTTACTGTTACTGTTATTGTTATTGTTATTGTTATTGTTATTGTTATTGTTATTGTTATTGTTATTGTTATTGTTATTGTTATTGTTATTGTTATTGTTATTGTTATTGTTATTGTTATTGTTATTGTTATTGTTATTGTTATTGTTATTGTTATTGTTATTGTTATTGTTATTGTTATTGTTATTGTTATTGTTATTGTTATTGTTATTGTTATTGTTATTGTTATTGTTATTGTTATTGTTATTGTTATTATTATTATTATTATTATTATTATTATTATTATTATTATTATTATTATTATTATTATTATTATTATTATTATTATTATTATTATTATTATTATTATTATTATTATTATTATTATTATTATTATTATTATTATTATTATTATTATTATTATTATTATTATTATTATTATTATTATTATTATTATTATTATTATTATTATTATTATTATTATTATTATTATTATTATTATTATTATTATTATTATTATTATACGTATGTATGTATGTATGTATGTATGTATGTATGTATGTATGTATGTATGTATGTATGTATGTATGTATGTATGTATGTATGTGAATGCGTCTCTCTGTGCCTGTATGCTAGCGTGTGTGTAGGTGTCTGGATAACGATATTGTTTTATTGCATTAGCAGCTTCTCTCCGTGCACGACGAATAAATAAAAGAGAAAAACATAAAAAATTATATCGGGAAATTGAAATTACTGACGAGAACTCCAAATAAGGACATCCGCCCGGTTTGGCTGCGTGTGTGCGTGCGCTGAGCGATGTTCTTTATCAGTCCTGTACAGACCTCCATGTTTACGACTCCCGTCGGAGTTGGAACAGTCCTATCGCGTCGGTGATGATGACGATGACGACGTCTGACGTGGTCATGGTAATGATGATGAGGTTAGCGTGGCTAGTGATGATGATGATGATGATGATGGCGTTAGCGTAGCTGGTGATGATGATGATGATGATGACGACGATGACGACGATGATGATGATGATGACGATGATGATGATGATGATGACGATGATGACGATGATGATGCTAGCGAGAGTAGTGAGGTGGTTTTGGTGATGAGCGGTGTTATGGTGAGGTGAATTAATATGGTTTGATATGGTAAATGAATAAATATCATTTTTTTCGTAAAAGTATAAAATAAAAAAAATAGAGACAAAAAAAGAGCGCAAGTGTGTGTGTGTTTTTGTGTATGTGTGTGTGTGTGAGAGAGAGAGAGAGAGAGAGAGAGAGAGAGAGAGAGAGAGAGAGAGAGAGAGAAAGTAACAGAGAAAAAAAGAGTAACACGGGTAGAAAGAAAGGTAGGGGAAATGGGAGTTGGCATTTTGGAAATTAAGAACCACGAAGCGTTTCGAAGATTGGTCGTCCGATCCTGGCCCTGGAGAAATTAAACTCCTATTGACGTGGGTGGGCTCAAGTCATTGCCAGTGTGCCTCACTCACTCCGTGGGAAAGAGAAATGCAATAGACTGGTGGTGGAAGTGGGTTAATGTGGATGGTGGAAGTCATGGTGATGATGATAGTTTTAAAGTTTGGAAGTCATGGTGATGATGATAGTTTTAAAGTTTGGAAGTCATGGTGATGATGATAGTTTTAAAGTTTGGAAGTCATGGTGATGATGATAGTTTTAAAGTTTGGAATTCATGGTGATGATGATAGTTTTAAAGTTTGGAAGTCATTAAGTCTTAATTTGCTGCATTATTATTTTCTGCTCACCTATATTATTATCAACTCTACTGTCGTCATCGTCATCACCATTTTCACTATATTTTTTCTCATTATTGTGACAATTATCACCACCATCACCACCAACATCATCATCATCAGCAGCACCCACATTACTACCGAACCATATAGTGAGTGTGTGTGTGCGTGTATATGTATGTGCGTGTGGGCGTGCATGTATATGTATGTGTGTATATATTTGTGTATGTGTATGTGCGTGTGTACTTATTTGCGTATATTTATGTGCGTGTGTATGTACGTATGTACGTACGTGTGTGTGTGTATGTATGTGCGTGTTTGTTTGTGCGATGGCCGAAAGTTTATTGACTTTATTTTGACGTGGAAGTGTCTAAAGGTTGCCGCGATAAATGAAATTCCTCAACGTGAAAGAAAAAAAAGTAAATATATTATATATATATCTCTAATATCTCTTCCATTATCTCATGGAAATTGCCCCGATGAAGGCTGGAGTGAAGTTCCTTTATAATATTGAGTTATTGACAGATGGATGGAATGATTGGATGGACAGATGGATGAATGGATGGGCGATTGGATGGATGTGTGGTTGGATGGGTGGGTGATTGGATGGATGGATGGGTGGTTGGATGGGTGGGTGGTTGGATGGATGGAATGATTGGATGGACAGATGGATGAATGGATGGGTGGTTGGATGGATGGGTGGTTGGTTGGATGGGTGGGTGGTTGGATAGATGGGTGGGTGGTTGGATAGATAGGTGGTTGGATGGATGGGTGGTTGGATGGATAGCTGGTTGGATGGATGGGTGGTTGGATGGGTGGGTGGTTGGATGGATAGGTGGTTGGATGGATGGGTGGTTGGATGGATAGCTGGTTGGATGGATGGGTGGTTGGGTGGTTGGATGGGTGGGTGGTTGGATGGATGGATGGGTGGTTGCATGGGTGGGTGGTTGGATGGATGGGTGGGTGGTTGGATGGATGGGTGGTTGGATGGATAGGTGGTTGGATGGATGGGTGGTTGGATGAATGGGTGGTTGGATGAGTGGGTGGTTGGATGGATGGATGGTTGGATGGTTGGATGGGTGGGTGGGGACTGGATGGGTGGGTGGTTGGATGGACAGACAGATAAATGGGTGGGCGGACCGATAGGCGGATAGTGGCAGTGGATATATCCTGACTACTCGTTCAATATATCAACCTGTTGATTGGCAGGTGCATGAATTCTGACACTGGGATAAATTTTGTAGTTGTTCTTCAAATTCTTCCATAGAACGAAAATATGAAATACAAACATAAACAAACAGCCAAGCAGACAATTACAAATGAAAAACAGACATACAAACTAGACTCGATTTTAAATAGAACAAAAGACAAACATAACAAAAGAAACATACGAATACAGGCAGACAATCAAACAAGCAGACAGGTAAATAAGCAAACAAACAAACAAGCAGACGAACAAACAAGCAAACAAACGGACAGACAAGTAAATAAACAAACAAACAAACAAACACTTCAAAGCGACATAAATCAGCACAGTTGAATGAGCAATGGAGTATTTGAAAGAGAAATGTAAGCGAAAAACATTCCGTGGAAACGTCGCTTTCATCAACCGGAAACCGCGTGCATTAGTCTGCCGGTACCGGGGTCGGAGGTCGTGGTGGGGATGTGGTGGGTGGGTAGTGGTAGGTGGTAGGTGGGTAGTGGTGGGTGGGATGATAGTGGTAGTGGTGGAGATAATTATGGTGATGGTAGGTGTGCTCATGGTGTTGATTGTAGACCTGGATGGGAATAATGGTAATGGTTGTGAAAGTGATAGAATGGTCATAGAAATAATGGTAATGGTGGTAGAAGTAGTTATGGTTAGAGCAACGGTTAATACTTATGTTACTCTGATGATAATGGTAATGGTAATGATATTGGGTTTTTAGAGGTCGTTGGTAGATGATGGACAATCGTGGTACCCGTGGTAATGGAGGAAGTATGATGTGTGGTAGGCAGCAGTTGGAGTGATTCGGTGATCAGTTGTGGGAATTGTTGCGCTCAGAGTGATTCACTCTTTTTGTCGCCGAGACTTTGAGAGAGCGCAAGAAATCAATTTATTTTGTATGTCTATTAACGTCTGCGCTGACGATGACGCTCGTGGTGGTGGTGATGATGATAATGGCGGTTGGTTGATGATGATGATGATGATGATGATGATGAGGATGATGACGATAAAAGTAGTGATGATGATAATGATGATAAGGTTATGTATGGAGTTGACTATAACTATGACGAGGAATAATGAATACAATAATGATGATGATGATGATGATGAATAAGATGATAATGAAAATATTACGATGGTAGCGGTGGTAGTCGTAATGATGATGATGATTATGAGAAGGGGATAGATAGAGATTCATAGAGATTCATTTGATTGTTATGATTCCAGGAACCCGTAGAAACATCAAATGTTGATATAACCAACGTTAATTGAATTTCTGTTTTTCCACGTCCCTTCGCTTAAATGTTTTCCATGCAAATTCGTCTCCGTCAGTCACTTACCCAGTTTTTCTTTCTCAATTTTTTTTTTCACGTGTCATGGTGAAATAGAGTTCTTATGTCTCTTAGATGACAGTGTCGGGTGGTTTTTTCAAAAGGTTGTGTGGAATTGAGCCCATACACACTCTTATCATCACCATTATCAAAATCGGTGTCGTAATCATCATCATTGCCATCACTTTTACCAACTTCATTATCATCATCATCGTCATCTTCATCATCATCATCATCATCATCATCATCATCATCATCATCAGCATCAGCATCAGCATCAGCATCATCATCAGCATCATTATCATCATGATCATCTTAAACATCATCCTTACCATAAGCCACATCCACGACACCTCTCTATCACGTAATACCGCCAGTATAACAGTACCATTTACGTGCGACACTTACATGCGCTCTCGGTATCTTCACGGTAAAAAATTGGACCTAGATTTTCAATTTAGTTATTAATTAATTTTTTAGGAACTTTTATTTTATAATGATATTCCGAACACGTCCCATGGACATCCGGACAACTGAAAGTTAAAAAAAATAAAAATCAATTGCGAAACAACAGCGTTCAATGTAGGCTTTAAAAAAAATAAATAGTACCCTTCGCTGAACTATTTCTATTGCAGTTATGAGTGCTGGGGCAACAAATGATTTTGAAAATGATAAACTAAGAAATAGTTTTTATTGTGAATAAATTTTATTTAAAAGTAATAAATTACATAAATAGTCATTTAAAAAAATTACATAATCATTTTAAAAATGACATAGTCATTTTAAAAAAGTACATAAATAGTTATTTTGAAAAATTGCATAAATAGTCCTCTTTTAAATTACATAAATAGTCCTCTTTTAAATTACATAAATAGACATTTAATAAAACACACAAATAATTATTTTATAAATTACATAAATAGTCATTTTAACACAGCATATATTTTCCGCTCACTGCTCGGTGTCTCAGAGCAATTAACGTGATGTCATCAACTTAGCAAATATTGTACTGAGATATAATATTTTGAAATATATCAACTAACAAGACATACAACTAATCTTCATTTGTTTCATTTTAATGAGCAGTTTTTATCAGGGGAACATGAATGTAACCTAAACAGAACTTTTTTAACGCAAAATATAAGTATTTCTTATTTTATAATTAATTATAACAATAACTATATTTTAAAATATATCTTTTAAAAAATGTGCGAAATGCTAACATACATATATAGGTATAAATAAAAAACTAACTAAATAAATAAAAATGAAAATATAAATTAATAAATAAATAATTGAACGTATACGAAAATAAATAAGAAAATAAATAATTAAAATAATAAATAAAAATAAATAAACAAACAAACAAAAAACAAACAAAAAACAAATAAATAAATGAATAAACAAATGAATAAATAAATAAATAAACAAATAAATAGGTAAACAATTAAAATAACTAATATAAAAAAATAGTAAAAAATAACGAAAGAAACAAAAGAAATAAATAATTATTCAATTACTCGTCACGTGAACATTTTTTAAATAATTAAAAACAAAATACTGGAAATAAAATGGAAATTATTGATTTACTATTTCAAAGATCTAACCGGTAAAACAAGTGGCTGATGATCTTTCTCTATTCTTTTTCCCTCCTTCTTAGTCTTTTATGTCATACTCTCTCTCTCTCTCTCTCTCTCTCTCTCTCTCTCTCTCTCTCTCTCTCTCTCTCTCTCTCTCTCTCTCTCTCTCTCTCTCTCTCTCTCTCTCTCTCTCTCTCTCTCTCTCTCTCTCTCTCTCTCTCTCTCTCTCTCTCTCTCTCTCTCTCTCTCTCTCTCTCACTTTCTCATCTTTCTCCCTCTCTTTCTCTCTTTATCGTTCTCCATATGTTCCAAGCTGTCCATTTTACTTGAATTTTTAGGTGGGATTTCGCAATCACTGATTAGTGTGATTAGTATCATCACAACCATCTTCAGCATTAATATCATCATAACCATCCTCAACATAATATCATCATAACCATACTCAACATTAATATCATCATCATCATCATCATCATCATCATCATCATCATCATCACCGTCATCCTCATCATCACCACCATCATCATCATTATCATAACCTTGTCATCATCGTCGACGGACTTTAATACAATTTTATTAAAGACTTGCATTCGCTTCCACCA
>OZ022244.1:3213660-3221160 GCA_963978895.1 Erpobdella octoculata | reverse complement strand
TGAGATCCGGGAAACCGAATTTTCAAAAAATGGTGAAACACGTATCTTTTTATTTTTCAAAAAGAATCTATATACCAAATTTCAAAATCGCCTCATTTTTGGTTTTCGAGATATACATTATTTTAGAAAAAAGTTTGTTTTCCAGTTTTTTCCCCTCAGGAGCAAAATTTTCAAAAATCCTTTCTTAGCGGATGTTTACGCTATAAAAGTAATATAAGTTCCAAATTTCACGTTCCTAGGATGAGGCGTTTGAGCTCGGCGTTGATTATCAGTCAGTCATCTGTCAGTCAGTCAGTCAGTCAGTCAGTCAGTCAGTCAGTCAGGACATGTTCTTTTATATATATATAGATTTTGTACTTTTAAAGTACATTTTTAAAAAATGTTTTATTTCTTCAAACTTACTTTTCATATAAATATATAATCTTATTTATAAATTGTATAGGTGTTTTGTACGAGACGTTTTGCTACTTATGGCAAATTGATTTAATAAATATTTATATAAACAATTTGTATAAATGAATAAATAACAAAATTAATTCAATATATTGTCATCGTTTTTAGAACGGGCAAACCTCTAGTGTTAAAAGAATATTTGTAGTGAAATCAAGCCGACTCTGTAGTCGTTAGTCACCGCTATAGCTACAAGCGTAGCAACGACCATCAGTTAGCCGGCATCGTATGTCTTCCCTGTTCGCCTGCGTACGTGCAAGTATGCAATAATTTCACTAATTGAGGATCGCGTAGTCAGGGATAGATGGGGGATTGTATCGGGGACAAGGGGATTTATATCGTTGAATCGCTCAGTTAGCTTACAGAGAAGGCTATAGGACCGGACGGACATACGGAAAGAGACAAAGAAAAGAAGACATTTGGGGAAAATAGAGAGATAGAGAGAGAAAGAGAGTGACAAATAGACAGAGTTACACAAAGGTAGTCTCAGATGTACACAGAGACAGGCAGAGATAGACGGAGATAGACAGAGATAGACAGAGATAGACAGTGTTATGCAGAAATAGACGGAGATGTACGGAGAGAGAGAGAGAGCGCGATAGAGGGGAGGGAGAAAGAGAGAGACAAAGTAAAAAAGTTTTCATTTTTATTGAAGTCGGAGATCATGGATGTTCCCTCTAGGAAGTTTTTCCTTCTTCTTTTAACTTCTCTTTCATCAATAATTTCGAAGACGTTCAATTTCCAAAAGAAGTAATAACATAAAACAATAAAAATAAAAGAATATAATAAAAAATAAATAAAGACGCACATACATACTCCAGAACTTAAATAAATACACAGACAAACACACACATACTTATACTTACTCATGGACTTACATACACACGTGCGTGCTCAGGGACTTATGTACACCCAAACAAACACAAATACACATACATACACACATACACATACACACATACACAAATCTTATACGCAAATACACACCTATGCACATACACACATACACACATACACAAATCACACACACATACACATCTATGCACATACAAAGAGACACAAAATCTCATTAAAATGCTTACTCTGACCTCATGTATCGACCATCGCGTCGACGGCTTCGACATGAGTTCGATTCGCGGACGGAGACGGACGTGCAGGTATGCAGAGACATACGTCCGCACACATCCACAGATATTCACACGCACACATGTCCGACAATCATGCACGAACACTATCATATTTGCATAAACCTATTTATTCTTGCATACATTTTTATATATTACCATACATTTAGATATACTTGTTTGCACACAATTATACAGCAATATTTTAAAAGTTCACAAAATAGCTATGCGGATCCACTAGAGTCGACATTTTTATTTCAACCCTGGTCTTCAGCACCTACGGGGCATGTTAAAGGGTGGCATCTTGGTTTCTGTAAAGTGACCCCAAAAATCAGAGAGGGGGACATCGCGTTTTTCCGAAGTGGGACTTTGATGAATAAGCGGCCCATCTATTGATACAAATAAACCATAATGGTACGAAGATGAAATTTAATTCCGTCATGAATATTCAGCACAAAAGGAGGACACGGGTAGGGTTTGGTTGAGTCGGGTTGGGATGGGTTGGGTTGAGTAAGTAATGGGTTGAGCTGTCAAAAATGGACCCATGTCCCACCTCTGTTCAGCACATTTCTAGGTACACGAGCATCGGACATGGAATGATGGAGTGATGGTAGGTAGCATGCATAGATAAACATACATCTTGAGATCATCAATATCTGTCTATAATTTATCCATGCTGTGAACATTTCGTATTACGTGAGAAGAATTTGTCTATTTCGAAATTGGAGGAAATTTTTTGAAGGAAATTAAACACTATTAAATTCCCTTTTTAAACGTTAAGGTATAATATAGTATACGATTTTGTTACATTTTACTTTTTTACATCATCATCATAATAATCATGCCTATCATTATCATCACCACCACTATCCCATGTCGTAACATCCTGAAGCAGCCAATCACAAATGGAACCCAAAGGCAACCCTCATTTTCGAATTAGTCTCTTAACCTCGAATCCTGCTGTTAATGTACCTCATTGGTGGGCGGAAATTGAGCTACTTGCTTGTTTACCTCAACCACCGCCATCCTCCTCCTCATCATCATCACCATCATCATCACCACCATGATCGTCATCGCCATCGTCGTCGTCGTCGTCATCGTCGTCATCATCATCATCAACATCATCATTATCACCACCATAACAACTATCGTCAACACCATCGTCACCTGAAGCATCATCAAGTTTTAAACTATATTTTTCCAACCAGCTTTGAAAGACACCCTGAGATTCACTTCACCACCTTTAGTGCCAAACTATCACAACCACCGATAACCCGCAGTAATCATCATTATCCTCAAAAACCATGTGATAACCCACCTGTACCATTCGAGTCCTTTCTCGTAGTTCTTGTCGAAGAAATGTATCTCCGGGCCCGGGGCTTTGACCTTCGGGTGAATTTTGAGAAACTCTAAGAGAGCCCTTGTGCCGCCTTTCTTTACTCCAATGATGATTGCTTGAGGTAGCCGTTGAATAGAAAGACCATCGGATGTTGGTGATAATGATGATGACGATGGTGTTGGTGTTGATGATGATGATGTTGACGACGACGATGATGATGATGTTGTTGATGATGGTGATGATGATGATAACGATGTCGATGATGGCGATGGTAGTGATGACGAGGAAGAGGAGTAATTTGAAAGCGGTAGTTGTGATAGCGATGCCGATAGTGTAGTCACCGAAATTGAGGTTAACTGTGACATCCATTGTTGTGTTGTTGTTGTTGATGATGATGATGATGATGATGATGATGATGATGATGATGATGATGATGATGATGATGATGATGATGATGATGATGACGATGACGATGATGACGATGACGATGATGTTGACGATGACAATGATGATGATGATGATGATGATGATGATGATGGTGATGTTGATGATGATAGCGTAGATGGTGAGAGTGAATTGCCGTAGCTGTCGTAATATTTAATACCATATTCTTCATCATAATCATCAGCATCTTCATAGCCTTCGATATCATCATCATCATCACCGTTATCTCCTTCTCCGTCATCATCATCATCATTACCACCATCAACGACGTCGCTCTCCTGGCTCCCGCCGTTCGATTTGTTTACAAATTCTTCGGCGTCGCCTCGCAACCGCTTCTCGCTTCTAATCTCGCCTAACGAGACCGCGAGATATCTGGCAAGATAGCTGAGGCCCGGCGGACTGGCGCCAGTGCCATTGTTTTCCAGCCGACGTTTGTGACTATTATGGCTACTATTATCATCATCATCATCATCATTGTTATTGTTATGATTATTATGATTATTATTATTATTATGATTATTGAGGTTATTGTTTTTGGCTTTCACTTTATTGTCGGTCCCATGGAAGTTCGTACTGATGAAATCGATAGTGTACTTCCGATCAGCGTCCTGATGATGATGACGTTGCTGCTGGTGGTGCTGCTGATGATGCTGCTGTTCGTCCTGATGATGATGATCATACCATCGAGGATCGTTATCATCACCGTCGAACGGCTTAAGGTATTCGCCGTTCATTCTGACGTCATCAAAAACACGAGATGTCATTGGTTGACGACGATTCGACGTGATGTCATCGCTCCCGTCACGGGGATTAGCGACCGGGTCACCCTGGGGTCGATTATTGGGAATTGTGTAATCCCCAAACCGGTCTGTACGGTCTCTGGTATTGCTGAGAAATGTTGCTATGGTTCTCTGGACCGGATGTCCGCCATTTTGTTCTGAGGTTTGTGGGAAGAATAGGAGGAATAGAACGAACAGAATAAAACGTCGTTCTATAAACATGAACATGAACATGAACATCCCCTGCTTGTTCTAGCGTTAGAACAACATTAGAATTGTCTAACTAGCCGGTTTTCTTGATGCCTGTGTTCAATCTATAAAGAATAAAATTTTCATTATTATTAAGAAAAAACATAATTGATAAATTATAATTATTATTGTTATTATAATAAACTGTTCTATTTTTATTTATGTTTTTAATTATGTATAATTTCTTTCCATGTTTTAATCATATTTTCAAACAAAGGCATCAAACACACACAAACACACGCACACACAGACACACACACACAACATCACGACGTCTTACAGGTGCGACAAAACATCAAAAACAGCGAGTCTTGAAGTAACATTTACAATTAGCTTCTTCTTCTACACGTTCCACCATGTTTTCAAACCCATGTATCTCTCTCTCTTTATCTCCCTCTCTTTCTCTCTTTCTATATATATATATATCTCTCTCTCTCTCTCTCTCTCTCTCTCTCTCTCTCTCTCTCTCTCTCTCTCTCTCTCTCTCTCTCTCTTCACCACATTTTCCAAGTTTCTCTCTTTCTCACACGGATATGAAGAACTAAAATGGAAGATCGGAAATTTATAATCTTATTAAATTTTCAATTAATCAAGCAAATGAATACAAAAAAGTTATATTATTTAGGTAATATATGTCTAAATATAACCTAAATTATATATTGCTTTGAAGTTTTTAATTTTCAACACAATATGAATAATTTCAAAATGTTTTTGCACACAAGTATAGAATCCCTTGACCATCTAGCGCTATTAATGTGAAGAACGACGTCACTGTTGGTCATACCACCCTTCTTTTACCACGTCTTCCAGAGGTGGACACGGGCTGGGTCGACCCCATGGGTTGGTCCAATTTTTTTTAAATATGCGTGAGCTGGGAATGATTGGGTTGAGAAACTTTTTCTTAGCCTTGGAAGAACATTTTAACTGTGGGTTGGGTTAGAAAAGTTAACTTTTCAGGTTGGTAGGGTTGGGTTGAGTGAGTTGTGGGTTGGGTCGGCAAAAATAGACCCATGCCCATCTCTGCCGTCCTCCCCCGGTCAGAGAGCATCGAGAAGGGAGCGGTTCGGCACAGGAGGAACTGAAACATTAAAAGCGCGTCATTTTAATTTCCTATTTCAAGATTTTCTAATTAATTTTTTATATTATAATTTATTTAATATCTGTATATAAATTAAATTATTTTATATAAAAATTTATTTCTGTATATAAATTTTTTTATTATATAAAAATATATTTTCTAATTTTTAAACCTTTTGTTATAAATCCATCACCAATCTTGCTTGCAAATCTTGGAAGTGAAAATTAACCAACTTCCTGTCATTCTATTGAGCTGAAATTTAAAATATTGATTTTTCCTCGTGAAAAATTTTTTGTGACAAAAATTTATTCAAACATTTAATCACAATTATCGTATCTATGTTTTGATAAAAAGCAAAGAGAAAATAAATATATTAATAATTACTCTTAAAAAACTAAAAAACTAAAATAAAATGTTGTTTAAACAAATAAATTTGAGATAAATGAAAAGCCACCGAAACATGAAATATACAAAATTTGTAGAAAAACCTCGTTTTTAGTGTTTGGTTTTAAATTTTTTATATGATAATAAGATAAATTCGTATTTTTTATATGATAATAAGATAAATTCGTATTTTTTATATGATAATAAGATAAATTCGTATTTTATTTGTGTGTGCCTTGTGACAGTGTTTTAAGTTTTAAATCCTTGTGTTTCAACTTGTTAATCATTTCAACATTAATGAACTTGAATTAAATAACAATAATTTTAAAATATATATTTATATGTAACAATAATTTTAATATATATATATATATATATAACAATAATTTTAAAATAAATATAAATAACATTATTTTAGTAAAAAATAAAAAAATTAAAGTTTGTTAGTAATTTTTTATTAATAAATTTTTCAGCTAATTTAAATTTAATTAATTTACAATTAAATAACGTAATTTAACAAATAATATATCGATGTAAATATGTGTGCATGTCTGTACGTATATAAGCAATAAGTTGGTTTACCTTGCATCATCAACATCATAATCATCATCATCAAGGCCTCTGGCAACGATATCAAAACTGTCGATTATTCAAAAGAACTTTTTCTTGGCGTTATTAATGACTTCTCTGATTATCGTTGATACTTAGTTATGAAAATATTGTCAATAATATTAATAATAATAATAATTATTATTATTATATAAACAGGAGTGTGATTAATTAGGTAACGTCACGATATGATACGAGAGGAACACTTCCGGCGAAGAATCGCTATGCTGACGTTCCATTGGTCGCCGGCCGGTTTTAAAGGAAAGTCCCAACATGTACACGCGCTCACGTATGTGTGTGTGTATGTGTGCCAGTGTGTGCATGTATGCTTGTTTGTGTGTTGGCGAGCATGTGTGATTGTCTGTGAGCATCTATTCTTGTGTGAATGTGTTCCTGGGTATGTGTGTGTTTGTATATATATGCGTTTGTGAGTATATGTGAGTATACATGTTTGTCAGTATTCCTGTGTTTAAGTGTGTCTGTTTATGTATTTATGTGTATATGTGTTTTATAGTGTATTTGAGTATTTATGTTTATTAGTATGTGCCGGTGAGTATGTGTGCATGTGAGTATGTGTGCCTGTGAATATATGTGTCTGTATGCGTATTTGTGAGTATGTATGTCTGTGAGTATGTGTGTCTGTGAGTATGTGTGTTTGTGAGTATGCGTATCTGTTAGTATGTGTGTCTGTGAGTATGTGAGAATGTGCACATTGTTGTATTAAGATGTGTTCGTAATGTACGAAGATTACTCAATTTGCTCGTGTGTATGTTTGATTGTACGTTTGAAACTAACTGTGCATATGTTTTTATGTTTGCGTGAAATGTTGCGTGTGTTGTGTTATGTGTGCGCATGTGTGTGCATCTTTATTTTTATGTGTTTGTACTCATAGCGTGCGATTTGCTTAATTTCGCGGGTTTCCCATTAAAATGCTGCTATTTTATTATTCTTTCATATCCTTGTCTCTTTCTTTTTCATCTCTCTCTTCTCTCTTTTTCTACGTCATCATCATCATCATCATCGTCATCGTCGTAGTCGTCGTCA
>OZ022244.1:3116160-3208660 GCA_963978895.1 Erpobdella octoculata | reverse complement strand
TAGGTATTAGTGTAAAGCGATCAAATAGGTTTTGCGCTGGTTCCGAATTTCTAAAATAACTAAAAATTAGGTTAAAGTTATATTTGGTTATTTTTTTATTCAAAATCTAATTCAAAGTATGAATGAACTTAAGTTTAGTGCGATTGATACATGTTGTTTGTTTAACCTTTAATAATAATAATAATAATAATAATAATAATAATAATAATAATAATAATAATAATAATAATAATAATAATAATAATAATAATAATAATAATAATAATAATAATAATAATAATAATAATAATAATAATAATAATAATAATAATAATAATAATAATAATAATAATAATAATAATAATAATAATAATAATAATAATAATAATAATAATAATAATAATAATAATAATAATAATAATAATAATAATAATAATAATAATAATAATAATAATAATAATAATAATAATAATAATAATAATAATAATAATAATAATAATAATAATAATAATAATAATAATAATAATAATAATAATAATAATAATAATAATAATAATAATAATAATAATAATAATAATAATAATAATAATAATAATAATAATAATTGATTTTCAGGTATGTCGAAAACAACTTTCCGGGGATGTGCAGATCGAATGCTCAATAGTACTTGTGTAAATTCTTCTAATTTCAGAACTATCCTTTACAACTGCACTAGCTACTGTGATCGAAACGGCTGCAATCAAGATACACATGTGAACAAGACTCTTCGTCATGAAACACATGGCCGATATTTGTTGTACAAACAATCCTAAGTCCAAAAAGTATAGGCAACGCATTACCAATTTTTTGAAAATTCATTTACTTTATCAAGTTCACTTTCAAGACAAATTCAATAGCAAAATTTGAAGATTTTGTATCTTTATTTATAAAACAATTAAACATTTTCTCACTAACAAGTTTTTTTTGTTTTGATATTTACGTAAAAAAGTTAATAAGGACATCGTATCATCAGAAAGATTTTCTGAAGCAACCGTTATACATTATTGCTGCAGTTGTTCACCACTTTGTTCCCATGTTTCCTTGTTGATGAGCGTGACGTCTGCACCAGAATCTAACTGCCTTCTAACCTGAGTGTCACCAAAATTAACCTCAGTGTACATCCGATTGGCAACCACATTACCAACAATCTTCTTAATTGCTTTATTTTTTCTCTGTTGAGCTTTTGGCTGATTTTTCGGACAATCTTTTCTAAAATGTTCTGGCGAACCACAGATGAAACAAACACCTTTGGTCGAAGATCGGGAGATATCCTTGCTAGGGAACCCAGGTCGAGGCTTCTTCCTGTTCATTTGTTTTACTGCATTAGCATTTTGTACGTTGTCGATGACGTCCGAATCTATTTTCAAACTCGTTACGAATTCGCATTCTTTAACAAGGTCAGCTAACGTGCACTCTTCTTGAGTCTCCAGTTTCCTCAACAGCCTTGTTCGGATGTCAGCATGTCGAGCTCCTTGCAGTGCCGAAACAAAAACAAGACATTTAAAATGTTCTTTTGACATTTGTTCGACTTGAGCCAATGCCGTCATTCTATTTATTGTTGAACCAAGCTTGCTGTACCCAAGATCACCAATTACCAACCGGGACATGTCGAACCTTCTCCTGAAAACCGAGACCTTTTCCCCAAACAGCGACTCCAAAATTTCCTTGGTTTCGTCGTAGGTCAAATCTTTTGTTGTTTTCGGCAAGATGTGGTCGGTGAAACTCCCGTACGATTGCAAGTCCAACTTCGACACGAGTGCTTGCGTTTTATCTGGGTCGGATAACTCGGTACCATGGCTGATCATAACTGCTTCGAAACGATCAATCCACTTTGAGAATGTCCTACCGGACTCGGGGTCATGGCTGAATTGTCTCATCAACTTTGGTACCAAATCTGGTTTGTTTCTCACCACAGAAACTGGCTCACTTTGTTTTTGCTTCTCTTGCTTATTATATGAATTGAATGTTAACGAAAAATTTATAGTTTTTTCATTTTATTTAATAATACATATTTAAACAACTATAATTTCTATATTATACACATTCCAGCGGAAACGGAAAAGCGAGTCGGAACGGGAGAGCGAACGGGAACGGAAAACTGACTGGGAACTGGAAAGCGACCGGGAATGGGAGAGCGAGCGAAACGGAAGTGACCGAGAGTGGGAGAGCAAGAGATAAAAACGATAGAAAAACCTCTGAAAACCCCGGGCAACGCCGGGTAACCCCGCTAGTTACTTCATAAACGTGATCTACAAATCTTTGTGAGTGAACTCTGAAATGTAACTCTTAAATCTTTTATTTTATCAAGAAAATTAAGTTCCACTTCTTTTACCGACGATCTGTCTAATTGGCGTCCAGGCGTCCATATCTCACCGCAACACATTTACCAGCATTTAGCTTAATTTCCCATTTTTTACTCCAATCTACTAATGATTTCAAACAGCTCTGCAATATCATTCGATCATCACTGGTTTTTATAGTTTTAAATATTTTGGCGTCATCGGCGTACATAAACAGCTCTGCCGAGTTATTCTTAACTATTTCAAACATATCGTTGTCATAAATTTTGTATAGTAATTTTTGTGTTGTTTAAATGAAAACACAAATACCGATAATTGTTATAAGCAACACTTAGTTTAATATAAACGATAAGAAAAAGAGATTGTCACTGAACGCTAGTAAACACGATAACACAACGGAGAAAAAAGAAGGGAAGCAATCAACTTCCGCGTCGCATAGATAATAGAACAAAGATATCTGATGAATAGTTCAATACACAACAGTAATGGCCTTAAAACACTACCTTGAGGTACCCCACATGTAACTTGAAATCTGTTAGATGTATACTATTAACTCTAACACTACTTGTTCTATTTGTTAAATAATCTTTAATCCAATTAATTAAGCCGCCATTGACGCCATAATTTTCTAGTTTATCAATTAACTTTGCATGCGATACACGATCAAACGCTTTTTCAAATCCGTTTATACCACGTCTATTAATTGCTTCTCCTTTATCTATTGCACCACTCCACATATCCATCAATTTTAACAACTAAATTGTAGTTGACTTTCCTTTTGTGAAGCCGTATTGCCTGTAATCTAGAAGCTTATTTATATCAAAATTTATTATTAAATCATCCTTAATCAATGATTCTAACAGTTTACAGCAGATACAGCTTAAAGAGACTGGCTTATAATCACTTGCCGTATTTTTATCACCTTTCTGAAAAACTGGGGTAATGATGGTATACTTCCAATCATCAGGGACCAATTGTGCTTGCAGTGATTTGTTGTATAAATTGCTTAAATAGCTAGAAATAGAATTTTTATATTCTATCAGAACCCTTGAAAAAATATTATCTGGTCCTGCAGATTTGTATTTATATAACTTATTAATTTTATTTTCAACCGCGTATTTATTTATTATTACTTCCTCCATTATGTGGACAATAATATTATTGCTAATTGTGGGACTTATTTCTAGACTACCGTTGCTTGTATAAACGCTCTCTGTTCTCATTCGATTTTGAACAGCAATCACAAAGCCGAAGACCAAGCACCTTAGCAGGAGATGGGTTTTCTAAGCAGATATCTTTTTTTAGCTTTAGGAGGCATAATTAGCAACCTTTATTGGAAATAACCTACACTATTATAATTTGTGACCGATAACACCAAGCATATTTTCATTTTTACTTAATGTTATTTGACTGACATATGTTGCGTTATCAACTGTTTAATAATATCGCCCACGCGCCTTTTACAAATCGTGTTTTTGTTAAGAGTAAGGGTGCGTTGTAACAATTCACCAGCTCAACACTAAGGCTGTACCGATATGACTTTTTGCCGATTATGCCGATACCGCGTATAGCCGATTATTAAAATTGCCGATACCGATTACGATGCCGATTATTTTATAATTACTGAAATTGCTTGAAAATGCTTCATCCGAAACATACCGCCATAATACAAGCGCGTGTTTTCCTGCTTGCATGCGCTAGCCATGATAATTCAACCAACGTTCACACAACCATAGAACAATAATTATTTATTAAAAATCCAGAAAATTTTGTCAAGTCATTCAATGTTGAAACTAATTATAGTATTGAAAAGAATAAAATAATAATCCAGTAGTTAATTCTAAACTAATAAAAATACAAAATAGATAAAAATTTATATTGAAGATAGCTACAGTTCAAGAGTTAATAAAATAATCAAAGCCAAGTTGAGGTAAGTTATATTTAAGTAATAATAACATTTCTCCCTTCTCGGCGAGCAACGATCCACGCCGATCCGAAAAAATTTCTCCAGCGCCTTTGAAGAGCTGCTCACTTGGCACGCTGGAAGCTGGTGCAGATAAATAGCGTCTAAATAGGGATACTGAAACCTGTGAAGGTTCCACCAACTATACATGTCTTCCTCACGTGGCAACAGAGGGGCTGCCAGATAAAGCTCCAGCATGGCGTCAACCACATCATCGCCTTGGGTAGTGGTAGTTTCATTTGCAGTTCCAACAGGTTCATCACAAGCCTCAGAAAACAAGTCCCAGAGGCGCGATGTAGATGGACCAGTGCTATTTATGCGTACGCATAATCGGCGCCGATTATTTTTGCCGATAACCGATTATGCCGATATGTCAATAATCGGCGCCGATTATGCGTACGCCGATTAATCGGGCCCAGCCTTAAGGGGGGAGTTTAAGATAAATTGACGTCAACAATATATTTTTTACAAGAGTTAATAAATCAAAAAATAGAAAAGTAATTAATGCATTGTATGCCAGTCAGTCAATTAGAATCTACCTACCCCCAAAAAACATTCAAAATACGACACAGTTAACGATAGTCGTAAACTGTGTCGTATTTTGATTTCTACTTAAAACTTAACTATAAATTAAATAAATAAAACTTATTGATCTAAAATTGTAATGTAAAACCATAAGATCCCACACTTTTCTATTTTTAGCATAAAAAGCAACCCGTATAAAATATTGTTAGCTATTTTGTTGTTTTTTTTGGGGGGGGGGGGTAACATTTGTTTGACGTAATTTTGTTGGGGGGTGACTGGAAGTTTGACAGTTGTTGACAATGGGGAGGGGGTGTCACAAATTGCCTAAAAATTGTTGACATAATTAATGGACGTCCCCTAAACGCTTTTTCTCCTACTCTGGTCCTTATCTCTGTAACTCTTTTCCTTATTTTCTTACTAACTCTACTTCTCTTACAGTTTTCCGTCGTGGACTTAAAACACATCTGTTTAATAAGTTCATGACCGAGCGCTATTGAACACCACAAAAATAGCGCTATATAAATGCAATTTGATTGATTGATTGAATACTGTAAAAATTAGACTCAAGACATATCTTTTTAATAAGTTTTTTCATTAGGAGATGTTGATGAACTGCGCGCCTTTGCGAAAGAATTGTTTTTTTCATAAGGGCACGATATAAATGTTATTTTGTATTGTATTTGTAGGGAGATTGAATAGGAACATACACATTTCCTATGTTCAAAAACGCCATTTTCTTACAACACAGTCATTACTTGATGATAACGTTAAAATCTATAAAAGAGAAATATATAATATAAGACTCACAATCAACAATGACTTAATCATACCCCTCCACCAGAAATTCCTGGGATCGAGCCTGGGGGCATTCCACACAAACCGCTGAGCTGCATTATGCAGTTCATTCCAAAAGTACAGGTTCAGCTCTCATGGAAGAGAGCATCAATAATGTTTATAAACCCATAGACACATCTCATACGGACATAGAGTCAACTAGTTCATTTCTTCATGTACACATGCCATCTGATACAGACATACAGTCAACTAGTACATTTCATGCAAACATGCCATCTGATACAGGCATACAGTCAACTAGTTTAATTAATACACACATACAATCAACAAGTTCATTTAAAACACACATGCAAGCTCCTACTTCAAACAACAAACCACCGTCCCCTGAAAAAAAACCCTACAGCCCCCAAGAGTTCACTAAAATTTAAATCAGGCATACACCATCAAAGAAATATATTCAGAATACATTAATTCCTATAAAATCCTACTCTAAATCAACTTCGTGATGTATTAGATAAAAATAAATTTTTTTTTACAGATTTATGTAACAAAAGGCATATTGATAGGAAAAATATTGCAGATATAAAAAAATTAGAATACGCAATCAAAGCTAAAGTAGTAAGTTTTATTGAAAAACAGTAAAAATAAAAATTTTATGACCCTGCATAGTTAAATATATTATAAGTTCTTTAGCATCATGCCTGTATTTTTTGCTTCGACATATAATTATATTGTTTTGATAAATTAGTTATTAAGAATCACTTGTTCAAAGTCATAGACATTGATCTTCTACTTGAACGTAGGACGTTTCTTCCCCGGATGTTTTCTCTTCGGTCATTCCCCCCCACCAGACAGACCCTAGGACATTTCCTTTTCGAGACCTTTTCCCCACCCGAGGTAGGACATTGTCCCCCCCTGTTGTAAGATTTTTCTTCCCTGATATGACGTTTTTCTCTGACAGATGAACATAAATGAAATAATGTAGTAGTATGAATTTTGTAATTTTGCAGGACTTTCTTCTATGTTAAGGTGTAGAAGCTAAGGCTGTCAAAAGTTATAAAGAGAAAAATTACGTAAAGAATGTTTGCGGAATGTTGGATGCCCTGAACGAAGAACGTTCATGCCGGTAAACGAAGTAGCTAGTGGGATGTTTCATCTTTCACTAAATTCCTTCAATAAAATGTTACGTTATGTATATTTTTTCTGCTAATATGTTATGCTGTGTAAAATTTGTCTGCAAAAATGCTAAGTTCTGTAAACATTGTCTACTAAAATGTTTGAATTTAGAATATCTAATTAGTAAAGGTTTGACACCTGTTATTTTTTAATAGCAGGTACCTCATTTAAACATTTACAGCGATTGAGATCTCGACTTGATTAAACTTCCTATAATAATGGTTGAAATGGAAAACATTCTTTATTTAATATCTGACAGTTCGATAAAAACAAAAACAAAACCGCCGGGCAACTGAGGTATTAGAATCATATAATTGAAATCCAAATGCTTTTGCAACTGTTCCTGTTTTTTTTTATAAGATTCAACTACAAAATATGACACGACCATCGATTATCTGGCAGAGGTCACGGAGGAAAGATTATCTGAAACATTTTAAATTGAAAATAATACTTTAACTTATGCTTTGTTAAATGTAAATACAAATACTGTAAGTAACTCGTACGTCTTATATCGATGGAAATAATAATAATAGCCATTATAAAAGATTTTGTTGATGAAAAGATTAAAACAATGAAACTACAAACATCTAACCAGCTTTCCACACATACAAACTTGAACAGAATAAAATCAGTGTTTTTTTATAATTACGCAGCTTACAAATCGATTCAACTTACTAATTTAATTTGCATTTACACACAAGGCTACACACAAGTGAATATCGTGTTATTAATACAAAGATTGATATATTATGAAACCAGATGATAGGCGGTTTTAAAACATTGTTCATTTATCCATCAGGTTTCAACTGTGCTTTAGCTTGTTATCAAAACAATTAAAGTAAATTTACTCGGTTGGATTGTAAAATGTTTTAAAATTGAAGCCTAAAAATACAATTTTTTGAAAGCTCCGAGGTTTTCATTCAAGTGTCAATGACGTTTCATGCGTTAACTGTTCTTCTTGTTTTTGGATTTCAACTGGAGTTTGGTAGATTTCCGTTTTTTATTAAGCACAAAACAATATTTAAACCTAAACAAGATAGGGTATATTCATAAAATCGTTTTATACAAAACGCATTTGAAGTTCTGTGTAGATATATCTTATATACATTTTTATTCTAAAACGATGGTTTGTTTACAGGCTATGGAATAAGTTGTATCCAGTGCATAAGAGAGCCAGCGGGAGATACCGAAAATCCAACCGATCCAATGTGTTTATATAATCCACCAGCTCCAACTCCCTGTGACGAAAACAAAACAGCATGTTTTTATCAGAGAATAAAAACCCTGAGTAACGTTTTTAAAATTTTTATAACTCCTTTTCAATTTTGAATATACTATAAGAGTCCTCGAAGAACGGACAGACACGGAAGCGGACATTTTTGCTCTTTCTCGAGGGTGTCAGCTTTTCAGATCTTTTACTTTATTTTAAAATGTGCTTACAAGTTGACGAAGATTGAAATTCAAGAGCTGTATGCTTTATTTTTTAGACTATTGGATAAAGGCCTCGAAACGGGGATGCGCGGACCAAAAGATGGAAGATCATTGTAAACGTTGCGACGGTGATGGCTATAAATGTGAAGATTGCACCAGCTACTGTGATCAAAATGGCTGCAACAGCGAGAAATATTCTTACATTGAAAAATTAACTGGTTGAGTCATGTTTATATGAACTGATAAACAACGCGCATTTAACCCTTTCAAAATTCAATATTTTAGAGTTGCTAAATTCAAGACTAAATTTAACTTTTTTTAAATTAATCTTTTTTTAGTAAAAATATTTGCGTTTATTTATTTATTTATTTTTTTAATTTTTTTATGATTGTTTATAGTCTTTTACACCAAGTGTTTTAAGACTGAATTGGCTGTATGTAGGAAGCACATAATTACTTCCTGTCGTAGATCAAAGTTTGATCCTTTTAACTGTCCCTCCTCCTTTATCCAGGCTTGGGACTGGCTCGCAATTAGCGAGGCGGAGTTGTTTATTTATATGTCAAAAAGAGTTTCTTATTGAAAACAGCTCTATTTTAATATTTACGTAGACACAATTATTAAGATCCTTCATCGTCAGAAAGGATTTGATCTTCCAACGTACTACTACTCTTACAGATTAGGTTTTATGGACATGGGAATGGATGGACGGGTTGGTGAATAGATGAACAGATGGATGAATGGAAGGTTAAACAGATATAATTATAGATCAAGGGAGAAAAATAGATATATAACTAGAAGGACAGAAAAATATATATATGGATAGAAGTACAGAAAGATAAGATAAATGGGTGGAAGAATAAGATGATGTCTGAATGGAGAGCTCTATCGAACAAATGTGTAGAGAGATGAATCTAGCAAAAGAAGTTTTTGAAAAAGTAGCATCAAAAATAAACTTGGTTTTTAATTTTTTTATCAGGTTTTTTGGTTATTGAATGTAAACGTATTGAATAAATATTAGATACTAAGAAAACACGAGTGAACAAATGAGCCGGAAAATTCGTTTTGCATTCTAATTTTGTGCAATTCATTTTAGACGATGACAAGTTTATAAACTAGACAGACATTTTCTATAGTCTTCTAAATTCTTGATATGCAAAATATGTATAGAGGAAAAATATGAGAAATTTTCGAATCAATATTGAAAAAACAAAGTTTTCATTATTTTATTTTAAATATTACTTTTTTGGGTAAACCCAAAATTTATATTTGTATTTTTTGAAAAAAATTCTGTAATTTTATCACGTTTCTATTAGTTTCACCTGTTGGTTTGTTAGCAACTTTTTTAATCTATTTTTCGATCGCTTCCCACTGATCTTATGACTTTAAATTTTGCACATAAACGTAGTCTTAAAGACAATACACGAATCCAGGAGCATCAATTTGGCCTCAAGGATTTTTCAAAAAACAATTTGGAAAAATTAATATGGAGGAAGTTTAAAATATTTTTAAGAAAAAGTAATTTTGATTAACTCCTTTCTTGCCATCATTAGCTATTTTTGTAGACAAAAGTGTATAAAAGCGTGGTTTATAAAAAAAAAGTTGTTTTTCACATATAGCTTGTATGTTTTAAATTCTTTATATTAATTTCGCTTTGTTTGTATGCCTTCTTCCATTTCAAGCAAGCAAGCAAACACGGTAAAGTCAATACAAAAGATTTAAAAATTATTTAGTGGCTAATAACGTAGGAAAAATGGGTCTAAAAACTAACTGTTGCAAAAACCAGTGCGTGTTGGAGCCGCTCTGTAAACAAACCAAGTATTGTATCAATGCGCTACGCCACGGCAATTCCGGTGTTTACGTTAATAACATGAAATTGTGTTTTATTTTTATAAATGGTTCATGTTTTTTGTTATTGAATATCAAAAAACTTAAATTCATTAACATTTTCCAAAATTATCTGTCTATCTTTATGTTGTTTGGAAAATTTTGTAGCAAGCTAATTGCAAGCAAACGTTGCAAACTGTACAAATGTTGAATTTTACAAGCAATTGAACAATTTTCGTTATTGATGATGCGGCGTGTAATTAGAAATCAATATTCATGCCAAATTTCAGTTTAATCTGAAAACGGGAAGCGAGCAAAAATCGTTTACAAGATTTACAAGTCACAGACGCGCATAACAAATTAAATAAAAAAGTTTAAAATTAGTTGAAATAAACTTTTTTAAAATCAACAAATCTTTGTTTGTGTGTGTGTGTAAACTAAAGTTTTCAATCAATATGTCAATATGCATTAGCAGATGGTTCACACAATGTTAGTTTTGGCTAATAAATAAGAGTGTTGAAAAGCTATGAAATTGTGTAACCACTTCAGGGAAACAGTTTTAAAAATCGTAGGTAGGTGGCTTTTAAATTATATTTATCATGTTCCAATAATGTTAAAAAATTTGTTACTGAAGCCATTCAAGTAAATGTGTTGCTCAGTTGAAATACAAAGTGTTTAACAAAAAAAACAAGATTATCTTCACAATGAACCTATGCTGCTAGAAGTTGCACTTGTCAGTCATCTGATTTCACTCGAAACTGGTAAGAGAGTTTAGTTTTTACAAATCCAACATGTTGACGTGAATATAAACGAACAACTTGATTTTCGTGTTATTAATACAAAGATTGATATATTATGAAACCGGATGATAGGCGGTTTTAAAACATTGTTCATTTATCCATCAGGTTTCAACTGTGCTTTTGCTTGTTATCCAAACAATTAAAGTAAATTTACTCAGTTGGATTGTAAAATGTTTTAAAATTGAAGCCTAAATATACAATTTTTTGAAAGTTCCGAGGTTTTCATTCAAGTGTCAATGACGTTTCATGCGTTAACTGTTCTTCTTGTTTTTGGATTTCAACTGGAGTTTGGTAGATTTCCGTTTTTTATTAAGCACAAAACAATATTTAAACCTAAACAAGATAGGATATATTCATAAAATCGTTTTATACAAAACGCATTTGAAGTTCTGTGTAGATATATCTTAAATAAATTTTTATTCTAAAACTATAGTTTGTTGACAGGCTATGGAATAAGTTGTATCCAGTGCATAAGAGAGCCAGTGTTAGATACTGAAAATCCAACCAATCCAATGTGTGCATCTAATCCACCAGCTCCAACTCCCTGTGACGAAAACAAAACAGCATGTTCTTATCAGCTAATAAAAACCCTGAGTAACGTTTTTAAAATTTTTTTAACTGCTTCTCAATTTTGAATATACAATGAAAGTCCTCTAGAGCGGCACCCTCAAGAACGGAAACTAAGAGTAACGGACACTTTTGTTCGCAACGGAATTTCTTTATTTTATATCTGGCCTATAGTAACTTATTCCCGAAGAACGGACAGACACGGAAGCGGACATTTTTGATTTTTCTCGAGGGTGTCAGCTCTTCAGAACTTTTACTTTATTTTAAAATATGCTTACAAGTTGACGAAGATTGAAATTCAAAAGCTGTATGCTTTATTTTTTAGGTTATTGGATAAAGGCCGCGAAACGGGGATGCGCGGACCAAAAGATGGAAGATCATTGTAAACCTTGCGAAGGTTATGGTTTCAAATGTGAAAATTGCACTAGATACTGTGATCAAAATGGCTGCAACAACGAGAAATATTCCTTCATTTGAAAATTAGCTGGTTGAGTCATGTCTATATGAACTGATAACGCGCATTTAACCCTTTCAAAATTCAATAGTTTAGAGTTGCTAAATTCATAACTGAATTTCTCTTTTTTAAATTAAAGTTATTCCAGTAAAGATATTTTAGTTTATTTATATGTCAAACACTAAATAATAAAAAATAATAATAAAACTTAGATTTATAAACAAAAATAAACACTAAACAAGTATAGGAAAAAACAAGTTTTTCAACACAAACTTTGATTTTAAATACACTCGATTTAGAAATATAAAAGATGTTCAATTTGAGTTTTTTTAAATTGAATCATGTATTGTCATCCATTATAAAGCTATGCTGAAAGTTTCAGCTTCCTAGCCAGTCAAAAAGCTGATTAAATTTGTTTTGCAAGATTTGTGTACAAGGAAAGCCACACACACACACACAAACAGAGATTGTAACCTAAATAAAAGTTTGTAAAAATAAAAATAATATTTTTTTGTAAACAACGCTCATAACATTTCTTATTTAAAACAGCCTCATTTTAATATTTACGTAAACACAATTATAAGGATCTCTTATTCTCAGAAAAGATTTGATCTTCCAATATACTACTACTTTTAGACATGGGGTTGGATGGATGGACGGATCGGTGAATGGACATAGGAATGGATAAACGGAAGGACGGGTTGGTCGATAAATGAGCAGATAGATGGATGGATGGAAAGTTAAACTGATATGACTTAAAGGTGTTTTGTAATTGTTCAGGCGACTGTGAAATAGTCGTTTGGTGGAGCTTAGAAGAGTAGTGGCCGTACATGACAAGTCGAAGAAGCCTGTGCTGCAACCGGGCAACCGCTGAGGCAGCACAAACCATCTACTTGAAAACATATGAAAGGGTGTGGGAGCTCTGAATAGTTTTTGACGAAAAGCAGATTGATATCCAGGCTCTCCACACTGAAATCTTTAAGTTACTTAGTTAAAAGACTTAAATAAATTTTTTTCTTATTTTTGTCTAAGTGTTATTTTTTCTAAGTTATTATCGACATTTATTAAAACGTCCATGGCCTAAAAATTCTATAATTGGCAAACAATCTCGGCCCAGCCCGTCCCGCTTTTGGTTAGATTTCAAGTCCAGCCCGACAGTTTAAAAACCGTAAAATCAAATCCCGACGATCCTCTACCAATTTTTCAACATAACATATTATATGATACATTGTAATTAAAATAAAAAAAGTTCAAATAAACAGAAACCTATTTTTTGTCAATAAAACGTGAGATGTTTTTCTGGGCAAATGAAGTGTGGAATCAATAAGTGAATTTAATGCAAATATTTTTGAATGAGCATGTGGCTTATACAAAATTGATTTCTGATGATTTTTTTCCCTTTCACACGCCTTTTCCAAGAGAAGTCTTGCTCGAAGGCGAGAAAGGGTACTTGCAGAGGCAGCCATTTATAAGCGCCTACCTTTTTAGCAATGCGAGTGAACTCCTTGCTTAAGGGAGTTAGGCTGGTGACGCCGGCGAGGTTCGAACTGCCGATCTAACGATTGTCAGGCAAATGCTCCACCGCTCTGCCACCAGCGCCTGATGGTTTGGTTAATTTATTTAACTATAACTTTAAAAACGCAAACTTTACTGAAGAAAAAATTATTATTTTGTCAGAGTAATGTTGTTTTCAATTAAATTTTCAAACAAAAGTTGATGTTATGATTAAACAAAAGAACAATTAAATCAGAAACATTATTTGTTGCAAAGGTCAAACTGACAGTTGTAATAACAACTGAAAAAAGTAAATGAGAACAAGTTATATGGACCTTTCATTTGGATTTATTTTGTAAAACGTCCAGATAATTCACTGGTTCAGTTGAAAAAAGAATTTCAGCTAAAGTTTTCGAACTTTTAAGACCAAAAAGTTGCAAACTTTTTAGCTTCTCTGTAGCGCTAAATTAATCCGAGAGCCTGGATAAGTAACACTAGACTTTAAAATTATATTTAGTTAAAGAGTTTCAAACTTCAAAAAATTCTAGATCATGGTGATTTTTTTTTAAATCCGCCTGAAAACTGGCCTGTAATTGGTCCGTGGCCAGCATTTGTTCAGTTTACCCTATGTATGTATGTATGTATGTATGTATGTATGTATGTATGTATGTATGTATGTATGTATGTATGTATGTATGTATGTATGTATGTATGTATGTATGTATGTATGTATGTATGTATGTATGTATGAATGTATGTAACTTTCTCTTTCTTGCATTTTATTTTTTTCATTCTCACATTCACGATCTACTTGTCCTGATGTCGTTTTTCCCAGTTCTTCTCGCTCTCCCTTTATTAAAAAAAAGTTGGACAGAAAACAGGGAAATTAGAAATGTTGTTACACATTAAATTTTTATGTTCGTATACAGGCCTTTTAGACTGGAATTGGTTTTTTAACCATAAAAAGATTAGAGTAATTTATTTTAACCTTTCCTATTTTTGAGAATTACCTCCATGTTAACTTTTGTTCAAATTGGTATAGCGGATCAGATATGTACAAAAAACAGAAAGACAAACATATAATCAAATGGTAATTTATATATATGCGTCAGAACGAGACAACTTTAGGAAATTAATAACTTTAAAATAATCCATGAAAATAACATAAGTTTATGTGATTTGTCAAAATGTTTGATTTTCACGGCGATCCTGCGTTACAACCATCTGAGTCATTACAGTAGCTGGTGCAAACATAAAAAGTGGCAGAGCAATGTTTTCTCTTATAATGATCTGCACACCCTCGGTCACCGAACAGACGGTTTCCTTCAAAATCTAAAGGTTTTTACATACAATTGAGAACATTGTCTTAAATTTAAATTAAAAAATATTTTGGTAAAAATTACGGTTAACTGAAAAAAAGTTAAAAACAGACACGTATTTTAGTTTTACCTTTTACGAAACGATAGAAACAAGCGTTCTGGTGTGCAGGACATTCTATAAGAGGATAGGGATTGGTCGAATTACTCGTTATGTTGTAGCACTCTTCATCGCCATTTCTCCCATCGCAGGATATGCACCTTATTCCTGAACCTTACAATATAGGAGATTGGTTGAAATAGATTTGAAGAGTTAATTCTTTCATTCATTTATCCATTCAATTATTTAGCAGTAGCAGGGTTACCCGGCGTTTCCCGGGAAATTCAGAGGTTTTTCTCTTTTTGTCTTTCTATCTAACTTTTTTTTCTCTGTTTTTTTTTCTTTTTGTCTCTTTTTTTCTCCCTCCCACTTCTTGCGTTTTTCACTCCTACTTTTTTCGTTAAAACTAGTCCATCGGTTCGGATGTGTATACAAGTCATAGAAACATACATACCTACATACAGACATTCATACATACCGAGAGTTATTGCTAAATTTAATACTTTTACTATTTTTTTGCATTTAATAATAACTAAGCTTTACCAAGTTCCAGTTGGAATTTGACAAAAAGTACAATCAATAGCAAATAAAGTATGCTTTTCATTGCATTGGAAGTCTGGCTTTATTGTTCTAAAAAAAACAAATTAAAATTATTTTTCCAAAGTTTTTTTGTATTCTAAAATTGGTTTCATAAAAAAACAAACAAAATAACAAACTTGATATCAGGAAACAAAGAAATTATAAAATGCCACCTACCAAAATTTTTCAAAACTGTTCATTGGAAAACGACTGCTCAACAACCTTATTTATATTTTCAAGATCAATTTTGTAGAAACCACCTGCTATTGTAAAATTATTCTCACCAATAAATCTCAATCAATTGTTTTAATAAGCATCTTAACAATATTGAATTTTATTCATACTACGAAACTTCCACGTTTCAATTCAATTTTCTGAAAATTTTGAATTGAGTCTGTAAGCTTTAAAATAATATCAACTCTATCAGTTTTATTGTTTTCAAATTTGAAATAACAATTTTTGTCACTTTTTAAAGCTAATTTATAGTGTGTTTTATAGGCGTTTATCAATTATTGGCCCATTATCGTCATAGTCAAATTCTAGGTTGGCATATGGTGAGCTTGATATATTTGAACACAAAAATCAAAACTGATAACTGAATTTGTCCAACGCTTCAAAGCCTCTCAGTCGCATTTCTATTATATTTATTCTATTTGTAGCTGTAGACATTTGAGAGAAAAGTTTCTGTCAGATAAAAATAATTAAAATTTTTAAACAAGTATTTATATTTTTATAACGATTATATTAACTTGCTTTGTTGTTTCTTAAGACACTTTTAATGGTTGCAAAAAGTTGATTTTTGCATGCAGGTGTATATCTGGTTGCATTATACTAATCAATTTGAGAAAGTTTGGTTTAACAAATTTTATTACTTACACTTGAATATTATTTTAAAGCTTTCAGTACCTTAGGATAAAGCGTAAGTCAAGTTTTTTTTAGTTTTTTTTATATTGCAAGCTTTTATTTAGGTTACAATATCTGTTTGTGTTTGTGTATGTGTGTGTGTGTGTTTTTCACTGTTCGCAAATCATGCAAGTAATATTTAACCAGCTTTTGACTAGCTAGAAAGCTGAAACTTTCAGCATAGCTTTATATTGGATGACCATACATGATTCAATTAAAAAAAAACTTAATTTGAACATCTTCCGTATTTCTAAATCAAGTGTGTTGAAATCAAAGTTTGGGTTGAAAAACTTAATTGTCTGAATGACAATTTTATTTTTTCTATCAGGTATGAGCTTGTTCTTAAGATCAAAACCTACACAGTTCTTCTTAAAGCTCGAGCTATCAATTTTTTTTAACTCTTTAAGTTATTTTTGTATACTGTAATTATTATGGACTAGCAGAGGTACCCGGCGTTGCCCGGAGTTTTTAAAGGTTTTTCTATTGCTTGTCTCTCTCGCTCCCGTTTCCTTCCCCGCTTGTTTTCCCGCTCCCGGTCGCTTTCCCGTTCCTGCTTGCTCTCCCGTTCTCGGTCGGTTTTTCCTCCCAGTCGCTTTCCCGTTCCCGGTCGGTTTTTTGCTCCAGGCCGTTTTTCCGCTCCCAGACGCTTTCCCGTTTCCGGTTTGTTCCCGCTCCCGGTCGATTTCCCGTTCCGGGTTGCTTTCCCGTTCCCGGTCACTTTTCCTCTCTTGGTCGCTTTTCCGCTCCCGGTTGCTTTCCCGTTCCCGGTCGGTTTCTCGGTCGCGTTCCCTTTCCCGCTCGATCTTTCGCTTTCAGTTGGCTTCCCGTTTTCGCTCATTTATGTATGTATATATATATATATATATATATATCTATATATATAAAAGAACACGTCCTGACTGACTGACTGACTGACTTACTGACTGACTGACTGACTGACTGACTGACTGACTGACTGACTGATGACTGACTGATAATCAACGCCGAGCTCAAACGCCTCATCCTAGGAACGTGAAATTTGGAACTTATAATACTTTTATAGCGTAAACATCCGCTAAGAAAGGATTTTTGAAAATTTTGCTCCTGAGGGGAAAAAACTGGAAAACAAACTTTTTTCTAAAACAATGTATATCTCGAAAACCAAAAATGAGGAGATTTTGAAATTTGGTATATAGATTCTTTTTGAAAAATAAAAAGATAGGTGTTTCACTATTTTTTGAAAATTCGGTTTCCCGGACCTCAAATGTGGGTTGGAAAATTGGGTTATTTGGTTTTTTAAGTAGCTTCTACTCAAAAACTGTTAATGCTACAGGAGTAAAAATTAGTATTTAGTTTCTACTCCAAAAATAATGAACTAAGTGTTTTAGCATTTTTTGAAAATTTGGTTTCCAGGACTTCAAATGTGGGGTGGAAAATAGGGCTAATTGTCTTTTATAGTAACTGCTACTCAAAAACAGTAAATACCACAGATGTAAAAATTATTATTTAGTTTTTTTTTTAAAAATAAAGATATACGTGTTTCACCATTTTTTACAAATTTGGTTTCCCGGACCTCAAATGTGGGTTGGAAAATTGGGTTATTTGGTTTTTAAAGTAGCTTCTACTGAAAAACAGTTAATGCTACAAAAGTAAAAATTAGTATTTAGTTTCTACTCTAAAAATAATGATATACGGGTTTCACAATTTTTTGAAAATTTGGTTTTCAGGACTTCAAATGTGGGGTGGAAAATAGGGTTATTTGGTTTTTAAAGTAACTGCTACTCAACAACTGTAATTGCCACAGATGTAAAAATTAATACTTAGTATCTACTCAAAAAAAAAAGATATACGTGTTTCATCATTTTTTGGATTATTTGGTTTTTAAAGTAGCTGCTACTCAAAAACTGTTAATGCTACAGAAGTAAAAATTAGTATTTAGTTTCTACTCCAAAAACAATGAAATACGTGTTTTAGCATTTTTTGAAAAATTTGGTTTCCAGGACCTCAAATGTAAGGTCCAAAATAGAGTTATTTGATTTTAAAAATTACTGCTACTCAAAAACTGTAAGTGGTAATATATATATATATATATATATATATATATATATATATATATATATATATATATATATATATATATATATATATATATATATATATATATATATGTATATATATATACATATATATATATACATATATATATATATATATAGTATGTATATATGTATATATATATGTAAATGTATATATATATGTATATATATATATGTATATGTATATATATATATATGAGTATATATATATGTATATATATACATACACACATATATATATATATACATATATATATATATATATATATATATATATATATATATATATATATATATATATATATATATATATATATATGTATATATATACATATATATATATATACATATACATATATATATGTATATATATACATATATATATATATACATATACATATATATATATCTATATATATAAAAGAACATGTCTTGACTGACTGACTGACTGACTGACTGACAGATGACTGACTGATAATCAACGCCGAGCTCAAACGCCTCATCCTAGGAACGTGAAATTTGGAACTTATATTACTTTTATAGCGTAAACATCCGCTAAAATAGGATTTTTGAAAATTTTGCTCCTGAGGGGAAAAAACTGGAAAACAAACTTTTTTTTAAAACAATGTATATCTCGAAAACCAAAAATGAGGAGATTTTGAAATTTGGTATATAGATTCTTTTTGAAAAATAAAAAGATATGTGTTTTACCATTTTTTGAAAATTCGGTTTCCCGGATCTCAAATGTGGGTTGGAAAATTGGGTTATTTGGTTTTTAAAGTAGCTGCTACTCAAAAACTGTGAATGCTACAGGAGTGAAAATTAGTATTTAGTTTCTACTCCAAAAATAATGAAATACGTGTTTTAGAATTTTTTGAAAATTTGGTTTCCAGGACTTCAAATGTGGGGTGGAAAATAGGGTTATTTGTTTTTTAAAGTAACTGCTACTCAAAAACTGTAAATACCACAGATGTAGAAATTAGTATTTAGTTTCTATTCTAAAAATAAAGATATACGTGTTTTACCATTTTTTTAAAATTTGGTTTTCAGGACCTCAAATGTGGGGTGGAAGATAAGGTTATTTGGTTTTTAATGTAACTGCTACTCGAAAACAATAGATGCTACAGGAATAAAAATTAGTATTTGGTTTCTACTCCAGAAATAATGATATACGTGTTTTACCATTTTTTGAAAATTTGGTTTCCAGTTCCAGGACCTCAAATGTGAGGTGGAAAAAAGGTTATTTCATTTTAAAATAACTGCTACTCAAAAACTGTAAGTGCTACAGATGTGAAAAATAGTATTTTGAGGTTTTGTGCCGGTTAAAAGTAAATGAGTTCAGTTTATCACCGGACGGACGGGCCAAGCCGTTATTTTAGGGTCTTCATACGGCCCTGCCCAAACCTTAAATCAAGGTGGGACGGGCCGAGATTTTTAACCAAGTATATAGACATTTTAGTGATTTTAGGGTGTTCAGGCTAAACGTGAAGTCAAGGTGGGACGGGCCGAAGTTTTTCATCAAGTATATAGAACTTCTAGGCCTGTAAAAACGGGCCGGGCCCATATTAGACGGGCCGTGCCGGGCCAGGAATTTCGGTTTTTGAAACGGGTTGGGCCAAGTTGTCGACGGGCCGAGCCGAGACCTAAAAAATTGATCCGTGCAGTACTCTACTATGTATGCATGGTTCAAATTCTCAAATTTCATGCGAGCGAAGCCGCTACGGGCACTGCTAGTATATATATATAGCCCCGCTCGCTCACCCGCTCCACTCCGCTCATTTTGAGACGGATTTCAATTTTTTTTTTCTATATTTGATTCCCCTTGACTCTCAAACTTTGGGAAAAGTTAATTACGATCGGATGAATGGTGTAGCAATGCATAAAGGACATACATACATACATACATATTGCCCGGGGTTTTTAGAGGTTTACCTAATACGTTTCTTGTTCGCTCCCGTTTCCTTCCCGCTTGCGCTCCCGCTCAAAGGTCGTTATCCGTTCCCTGTCGCTTTCCCGCTCATTTTTTCGCTCAAAGTTCCCCCCCCTAGATCCGATTCTACATTCATACATACCTACATACATACATATATAGATACATACATACATACATACATACATACATACATACATACATACATACATACATACATACATACATACATACATACATACATACATACATACATACATACATACATACATACACACATACATACATACATGCTCCCGCTCCCTGTCGTTATCCGTTCCCTGTCGTTTTCCCGCTCATTCTTTCGCTCTCAGTTGCCCCCCCCCCCTAGATCCGATTCTACATACATACATACATACATACATACATACATACCTACATAGATACATACACACACATACATACTTTGAATGAGCATTTAGTGCCGAAATATTGTAAAAAACACATACATACATAAATACATAAACACAGACACACATACATGCACATACACATACATACATACATACACACATACATACGCACATACATATATATAGTTCCCGCTCGCTCACCCGCTCCGCTCCGCTCATTTTGTGACGGATTTCAAAATTTTTTTCTCTATATTTGATTCCCCTTGACTCTCAAGGTTGTGTAAAAATTTCATTACGATCGGATGAATGGTGTAGCAATGCATAAAAGACATATATATATACATATATACATATATACAAACATTCATTTTTATATATATATATAAGATTCTCTGGTTATTCTTGATTAACTTTAAAACCGGTTTGATTTGGAAATCAATATAAATATGAAAACCTATGCCATTTATGACTGGTTTCAGCCAGAATATTAAATGATGATTTAGACTGCGTTATTTTGCTATGGCAGAGGCGGCCAAAACTTACAATCCAGTTCTTGTTAGTTTACACAAAGTTTATCTCGGGTTATAAATAAGAGTCTCAAAAAAACCTTGAAATCGAGTAACCGGTTGTGAAAAAATTGCTTTTGAAATTAATTTATTGAATAGAAATATATTTATTTAGAAAATAACCGTGTTTTAGTTTAGTTTTATATTTTAATGAACCAAACAAAGTAATTTTAGTCTTCTTAAATATAAACTGTTTTATATTACATATAAAAACAATATAACTGAGAGGCTGCTTTCTAGCAATACATTCTATTAATACACACTTACTATAGCGTAATTTGTATTCATAGAAGCATGGAATTTTTTGCAGAGATTCAAAAATATAAAATGTTGCCAATTCTAACAAATCATTTTTTTTTTAGATTCAACTTCAGAATGAAATATCATGGACTAGCAATTTGTTTCTTCGTCGCAATTCAACTGGAGTTAGGTAAATTTTAACTTATGATTAGAAACATTACATAAACTTTCTCATCAGCCAAATGAGCACATTCTTAAAACGTCTTTATTGAAAACGTTTTTACATTCTTTTCAATGAAATTTTTTTTCCATTTATTAATGATCCACAGGTTTCGGAATAAGATGTATTCAGTGTGATAGTAAAACAGAAGAAGGCACCGCTTGTTTATTCCATCCACCACTTCCAGTTCCATGCCAAAGAGGAAAAACTGCATGTTTTTATCACGAAATAAATGTCCACGGTAAACTCATTACAGTATTTTTTAAACAGCGCTAAAATATTAAAATATTTTGAAGTTATTCTATTTTACAGATTATTCGATAATGCGATCGAGACGGGGCTGTGCGGATCGCATGATGAAAGCGCATTGTCATAGTTGTGGACCAATGCGTGTCAAATGTGACAACTGCACCACGTACTGTAATCGAAATGGCTGCAATAACCAAATATATGATTAAACTCTTTCTCAACTATGGATATTGAATTTTAAAAAAATCATATAATCAGATTGTTTTATGTAAACATTTTTGTTTTTAAGCTTTCAGTGGTTAAATCGAAAACCTGCAAAACACTTATATTTGCTGTTTTTGGAATTTTAATTTTGAATAAAACTGAAAAAAGCTTATTTTCATCACAAATAAATTTTTTCTAATTATTGTTTCCAAATATTTTTTAGTGATGCATAATTCTCAGGAAAATTTTTTTCTGCTTTTTTTTGGAGTGGGATTAAGCAATCGCTATTAGTAGATATTTTAATTGGTCGCTACAACCAGTTGACTCTATCCGAAAATCGTAACTTGGACTTCCTGGTGTACAAGTGAATGTCTAACCTTTATAAAACCGGATCTCTCAGAAGTACATGAATACAGCAAATAATTAAAATGTTATCATGAAAATAGAGTTTATTAGATTATTCGTAGAGTACTGCCCAAACCGCTAATTTGCTCCCGCCCAGGTCGGCCAGCAACATAGGTTGTATTTTCAGGAAGGCCTGGCCTGGACCGTCTAATTTGGGCTCAGCTTCACCTGACTCGTCTAATTTGCCTGTAATCTTTATAATTGGCACAACAATCTCGGCCCGCTGAAAAATTGTAAAATCAGGGCCTGACCTGTGGAGTAATTGGTGGTAATGGAAACAGAACAATACGAAAAATAATTGGAGCAAGTCATGGTTTAATCTGTGATAGTGTTTTACGCAATTGGTTACATATTGAAAAAAAAATATTCATGTTGCAAATGTACCATAAAAACGTTCATATAAAATATTTGGAAGATTAATTCATAAATATGAATTGATTAGTTCTGTCATTGAATCAAAAAAATTTTTTGTTTTGTTCCATTGGAAGATTGGTTTAAACTCTTAATTGTTATAGTTTTTTGTGTTATTTAAAGTCAAAAATAACTATTTATTAGTTTATAATAATTTCTTGGATGACTAGGAATTTCCAACTGTTGATTGTAAAAATTGCCAATATTTGCCATGTTTTTATTCGCCATAATTATTGTAGCAAACAGTTCATTTTCGGAACAAAAAACAGCGTTAATGAAAATGACAATTTTGTTGTTCTGTAGTTTTTTAAAATAACGTAGAACTAAATGTTTCAGTGATATTAACATGGACATTAGAAAGGTGACAGGTAATTCCAATATCATTTTATGGCTAACGACTAGTGAGCTAATCGAGAGAGAGAGAACATTTAAACTGCTCTCGAAAGTTAACCAGCAGAATAAAAAAAACTGCAACTTCATAATTAAATAAGTATGTGTTGTAAAGCTTACTAGCTAAAGAAAGCTAATAGGAGTATCTGGAACCATACAAGTGGTAATGCCAGTCCGGTTCTAGCTGGATTGCGCTGTCTCACAAGCAATTTAATTTTTTATTAAAACTATTGGACCGAATTAAAACAACAATTTAAAAAATTTTAATCAAGTAATATTTTTGTTTTACGTAGACCCGTATCTACATTAAGGCCCGGACTCGGTATCAACTTGAACAGGGTGGTAAAATGCTAGTGTAAAGTTTTTCATTTCAGTATGCTTCTATAAGTCTTATCTTACTCCCATAATTAGATAAGAAAATAAAATTAAAAGATGATGAAATATTTCTTTGAACAATTGTTTTTGCCTCATGATATATTTGTTTTTTTTTAAACAATACGGTCTAAGAGTTTAAACCAATCTTACAATGGAACAAAACAAAAATTATTTTTTTATTCAATGACAGTAAAATTCTTTGAAAAAATAAAATTTAAAAACGTATGACGTTAAGAACTAGTTCTTAGGAAAGACACTTAATTCTGAGTGCCTCCATATGTATCGGTCCATGCCATCTACTCCTACCATACTGACCAATGAAATGTGGCTGCTGAATAACCACTCTAAAGATCTACAAGCTTAATTTACATTAAAGATTACCAACTTAAACTGAAAAGTGAAGTTTCGTTGTAACAGTTAAATTTTATATTATTATGCATATTAATAAAAATTGATTTTTCAATCCAGCTTTTTGGCTGCAATACAAATAAAAGTTATATCTATCTATCTCGATGGAGGTTTATTGGTAGGATTATTTTTTAAATAGCAGGTGGTTTTTAAAAAATTAATTTTGAAAGTATGAATAGGATCGGTGCATGAGAAGTCACTTTTTGATGATCAGTTAATAAAAATCTTCAAAAGGTGGCTTACAATAATTTATTTATTTATTTATTCGCACGGTTTCAAATTTTATTCAAAGCCATTTGACTAATAAAATTAAAAAAAATTTCTATTTTAGAGCAGATAAAATCCTACTACCAATACAATGATAGTTCACTTGCTGTTGATTGGACTTATTGTTACATTCCAACTTGAATTTGGTAGAGCTTAGTTATTATTAGGCTATTTGTCCCAAAGACAACTTTTTTTTAGCATTACGATGAACATATATGGAATAATTTTAAGTTATTTAAACATTTTCTTTGTTATTTGTTTATATAAGCGGTTTATAAAATAATTTATTAAAATAATATGCCTTAGATAATAATGAAAATAAAAAATATATTATTTTTCGATAGGAAAAAAGATGGATTTGAATGCTACCAATTTGTAATTTGTTAATATTTTTAAAATTAGTTAAATATTTTGTTATTTACTAGCATACATGTAATTTTGTTTATATAATTTTTTTATTTGTCATAAATACCTAAGCAGCTGGCTCAAAACGTCTTACTGATAATTATACTGGGTGTTTATAATTTACACATTATAAGATATACAAATTAAATCAAGTAAATCATACGTTAAAATTATATAACCGATTAAACTATGAGATAACTAATTTTTGAGTAAATTTCAACAAATATCTTTCATTTTAAGGTTCAGGAATAAGGAGTGTATCTTGTGATAACTTTCAGGGATGCTGGATATCTTTTGTTTTTGTTTTCAGTTCAAAATAGCCTCTTGTTCATTGTGATGAAAATCAGACTGCTTGCTTCAATAACCTTGTACACGGTAAAACTATAAGAGATAAATTTTAGTTTATCATTTTTTAAGTAAATGAGATTATTCTATTATTAATTACAAAACCCTACCTTTTATTGTTTTATTGAATTTAAGACAGTCAACTCTTTAATTTCAGACCATGGAGCACCCCTGTACGGAGTGCGAGGTTGTGCAGATCGCTTTTGGTAAAACAAACCGCAGTTTACCGAGTAACGTCTGCATTTCTTACTGTACACGAGATGGGTGCGATGGCGTCCAAGGTGGATTATCTGGATGAACAGATTTATATAATTTTTATGTCTACTTTTATAATGTCAAACCCCTGACTTAAAAAACTGGAAAATTCAAGTCGTTTAGTGATATCATTAAAACTGCTTTATCGTACTGAATTACTTATTGGGTAGTAGCAATCTGCAAAAAAGTGAAATTATATTATAGTTTGAATTCAATATTTTTAAATAATTAAAGCAAAATAAATGTGAAAAATTAAATGTTGAAAGTTTTCAATTTTGATAAAAAAAATCCAAATTTAAAAAAACAACTAGAGCTATAAAAATATGTTGGTAGGATCTGTGGCCACGCATGTATTAAAACTTATAAAAAATTTGACATAAGTCACAGTTAACAAAGCAAAGTTTGAGAAATGCTCATGTAAATTAATAAAATTTAATTTTTTTGGCTACTTATAACACTGTTTAAAATTTTCAACTGCCTGTATTCAATAAATAAAAAACTATTACAAGTTGCCAGCAGTTAGTGTTGAATGTTTAGGCGTTTCCTACTTACATATGTTTCAGTTTTGAAACACCTGGTGTACAGGATTATAAAGTATTATATAAAAAACAAGTAAAGTTAACTCTGTTGTGCATTTGCCAATTAGTCTCCAACCCGGCTAAAAGAAGAGGAAACCGTTAAAAAGATCAAATTATTATTAACTACAGGGAGTTATTCGGCCAGGTCTACAAAATTCAGCCCACGCCGGGCTGCCAAAACTCTAATGGACATCATTGTATAACAAGTAAAAAAAAAAAGAGTTTTTTAACACAAACTGTAATTTTAAATACACCCGAATTAGAAATACGAAAGATGTTCAAATTAAATTTTTTTATTTTTTTTAATTGAATCATGTATTGTCATTTAATATAAAGCTATGCTGATAATTTCAGCTTTCTAGCTAGTCAAAAAGCTGGTTAAGTTTTACTTGCAAGATTTGTGTACAGAAAAAGCCACACACACACAAAAAGTTTGTAACCTAAATAAAAATTTGTAAAAAAGTTTGTAAAAAATACTAGGCCTATTTTTAAAATTACCATTAAATGGTTAAATTTGTATTATTTTATATCATCTAAATGAATATAAAAACAGTCGTTTTAACTATAGGTAATGAATTGAAATTGCAAAAGCCATAAACATTTGACACTAAAACACACATCAACAAATATCATAATTACTATAATAAGAAAATAATTACAACATATCTAAACTTGCAGAACAACAGATAACCGGAAAACTAGTTTTTAAAGACTTCATAAAAAATAAGAAAACATTTAATTAAAAAACTGCATTAGTTTTTAAAACGTTTATCATTTTTCCTACAAGTAGTTTACTGATAAAACTAATATTTTTATTTCTATATAGTTTCAGTTTGGTCAAATTAAAATATTTTTATATAAGTTTCAGTAAAACTGAATACATTCATTAAAGTTTCAGTTCTAGTAACTAAAACATCAGTTTTATTAATAAAGAAAACGATAGTTGAAACAGGTTTTTTATCCATGAATAATATGTTAGTTAAAATAGAGTTTTAGTCATTAATAAAAGCTTCTTAAAGTTAATCGTTTTTAAATAAAATCAATTTTTTATTACAAGTATGCAAAATACAAATTGACTGGTTTAAATTACTAAATTGAAAGCGCATAAACAGGTGGCTCAAACAAATTTGATCTCAGGTTATAAATACGAGCATTGAAGAACTATGAAACTACTTGCTGTTCTCAAAAATAGTTTTAAAAATCTTAGGTAGCTGACTTTTATAAAAAATTAATTTTGCTGCTTAATACATTCAAATTGCGGTTAGTTCTGCTATCTAAGTGAGATGACAATTCAACATTTTTAAATAATAAAAAACAAAACAAATTTAAAATTATAAGGTTTATTTACAGATTCAATTTTCACAATAATGTTTCATGGTATAGCAATTCTTTTTGTTTTCAGTCTGCAAGTTGACATCGGTAACGTTTGTTAATTTGATTACAAATTTCAAATAAATATGATCATAAAACGACCAACTTTTTAAAAACATTGTTATAGCTCTATTTGATGGAAACAATTCGAATTCAATAAATTTCAAGTGCATTAGATGTTTTGGTGAAAACACAACCGACATGTCTTGTCTGTACAATCCACCAGAGCCTCAGCCATGCCGCAATGGATTTAAAGGATGTTTCACCTATGTATATTATGATTTGGGTACTTCACTGAGTTCAATTTTATTTTATTAGTTTTTGAATAATTACACCATTTTAATAATTTTATGATTTTTATTAAAATTATTCAGGCTCAAAAATGATGAAGCCGTACCGAATTTATCGAAAATGCAGCAAGTCGATGCATAAAGATGAATGTTTTTATTTAGATGACAACGACAACATAGCATTCTGCACGTACTACTGTAACAACACACATGGTTGCAATAATGCTAAAACGTTTAAGATTGAATAAAAAACATTCATATGTTTGGTAATTTTTTTTAAATAAAAATTTCATTCAAAAACGCACACGTTGTTTAGTCAGTTTTCAAAACTTAAATTTAAACAAAAAAAATCAAACAATATTTTTTTTGAAATTTATTTATTGTATTTGTTGTGTAAAATATTCGTATTTGCTTTTTTCAATGAATTGCAAAAAAAAAGGTGACATATTTTTTTCCTGATTAGCTTGCAGTAGGAATTTGGTACAGTTTGGTTATCTTAATTAAAAAATTATTAAAAAAATTTTAAAGCTATTATCGATTTAATAGAACTAGTTTTAAAAAAAACTAACCCATAAAAACAAAGTTTTTATTATAAATACTTTATATACGATCCTAGATTTTTAATTACTAATTCCTTTTACAGCCCAGAGCCAAATTCAAAAATTAAAAATCCGTTAAAATTTGGTGTTTTTTGAAAAACTTTATTATACAATATCCGATCAAACTGAAATTTTGATAGATTCAATTGTCTTGCAGCCCAAGTCGATGTGCCAAATTTCAGCTCGATCGGATAACGGGAAGTGAGTTAATTTTGAGACTCAAAGTTTGTGACCGACAGGAAGACAGACAGACAGACGGGAAGACAATCGAAAATAATATAAAGGATTTAAAAATGTTGTAGCTCTATTTGAAAGACCAGGAGCTAACTACTGTGTCCAGTGTGATGGTAAAAAAGAATCTAACATGTCTTGCTGGGACAATCCACCAACTAGCAGCTATTGCAAAAACCATAAAACTAAAGCATGTTACACAAAGATACGTTTTAATGGGATACCAGTAATATTATTGCTGATAATACGTTTAAAAGTTAAATTTTATTTTAAAACGTTTTTAAGTAAATAGCTCAATTTGTTATTATTAAATTATTTAAAATGTCATGATGCCTGACGAAATTGTACGAGGTTGCCATGAATATTTCTATTCAAGACGACGCTGTTATGGATGCACCTATTATTGTGAGACCGATGGTTGCAATAATACTACAAAGTTTATCGTTGACCTGCAATTTTAAAAAAACAACAACATTCAAATTTTGTTAGTCTCAGCTCAGTAATGTGGCTTTTTGAAATTTGTAACAGAAAAAACAAATTGATCATTTTATATTATTTTATAAATTGTTTTCTATTCTAAAGTTTTAGACATAGGAGCTAAAAACAAAACAACGCTTAAATGTACTGAATTACTTATTGGGTAATAGCAATCTGTAAAAAAGTGAAATTATATTAAAGTTTGAATTCAATATTTTCAAATAATTAAAGCAAAATAAATGTGAAAAATTAAATGTTGAAAGTTTTTAATTTTGATAAAAAAAATCAAAATTTAAAAAAACAACTAGAGCTTGAGGCTAAAAAAATATGCTGGAAGGATCAGTGGCCACGCATGTATTAGAACTTATAAAAAATTTGACATAAGTTTCTAAGTCACAGTTAACAAAGCAAAGTTTGAAAAATGCTCATGTAAATTAATACAATTTAAATTTTTTGCCTACTTATAACACTGTTTAAAATTGTCAACTGTCTGTATTCAATAAAAAAAAACTATTACAAGTTGCCAGCAGTTAGTGTTGAATGTTTAGGCGTTTCCTACTTACATATGTTTCAGTCTTGAAACACCTGGTGTACAGGACTAAAAGTACTAGAGGTTTTGCCCGTCCCAAGGACGGATGTTTTAAAATTACGATGTAGGTACATTGGATACATTTCATAAAAACTAGTCAACAAAAACAAATTGACATTTGATGACCAAACATTTTTTTTTGTATATATATAAGCATGTTTAATTAAATGTTTTATTGTGTTTAACTTTCCAATTTACTAACGTATTTCATATAAATTCAAAGGATGTAAAAATTAAAGAGTGCAATAATTAGTTATTAAAGAATTTCAGTATACACAACATTTCTTGTGAATTGACGGCTATCGTTGAAAAGTGGTCCTTGCTTCTGAAATTTGTTTAAATCTCATTATATAATATTTTTTGATTGCAGCGCCACTTCCTTTGATCTCTAGAACTGAGAGTGTATATAGAATGGATTCCTAAATAAAAGCTTTTATTTAGGAGTCCATGGTATATAGGTACAATTGCATAATAACTTTTATTACACGCCTGCACGCAATAAATTCTTACGTGCACATCGATATCGTCTATACGACTAATTACGTAAGCGTGACAGAATGAGTGAGTGAGTGAGTGAGTGGTGAGTGAGTGAGTGAGTGAGTGAGTGAGTGAGTGAGTGAGTGAGTGAGTGAGTGAGTGAGTGAGTGAGTGAGTGAGTGAGTGAGTGAGTGAGTGAGTGAGTGAGTGAGTGAGTGAGTGAGTGAGTGAGTGAGTGAGTGAGTGAGTGAGTGAGTGAGTGAGTGAGTGAGTGAGTGAGTGAGTGAGTGAGTGAGTGAGTGAGTGAGTGAGTGAGTGAGTGAGTGAGTGAGTGAGTGAGTGAGTGAGTGAGTGAGTGAGTGAGTGAGTGAGTGAGTGAGTGAGTGAGTGAGTGAGTGAGTGAGTGAGTGAGTGAGTGAGTGAGTGAGTGAGTGAGTGAGTGAGTGAGTGAGTGAGTGAGTGAGTGAGTGAGTGAGTGAGTGAGTGAGTGAGTGAGTGAGTGAGTGAGTGAGTGAGTGAGTGAGTGAGTGAGTGAGTGAGTGAGTGAGTGAGTGAGTGAGTGAGTGAGTGAGTGAGTGAGTGAGTGAGTGAGTGAGTGAGTGAGTGAGTGAGTGAGTGAGTGAGTGAGTGAGTGAGTGAGTGAGTGAGTGAGTGAGTGAGTGAGTGAGTGAGTGAGTGAGTGAGTGAGTGAGTGAGTGAGTGAGTGAGTGAGTGAGTGAGTGAGTGAGTGAGTGAGTGAGTGAGTGAGTGAGTGAGTGAGTGAGTGAGTGAGTGAGTGAGTGAGTGAGTGAGTGAGTGAGTGAGTGAGTGAGTGAGTGAGTGAGTGAGTGAGTGAGTGAGTGAGTGAGTGAGTGAGTGAGTGAGTGAGTGAGTGAGTGAGTGAGTGACGTGGTCTACTATAATATAAATTATATAAAAAAACAAATAAAGTTAATTCCGTTGTGCTTTTGCAAATTAGTCTCAAACCCGGCTAAAAGAGGAAAGAACCGTTAAAAAGATCTAATTATTATCAACTACAGGTCTCTAATGAACATTATTGTATAACAAATTAAGGAAAAAAAAGAGTTTTTTAACACAAACTTTTATTTCAAATACACCCGATTTAGAAATACAAAAAATGTTCAAATTAAATTTTTTTGTAATTGAATCATGTATTGTCATTCAATATAAAGCTATGCTGATAATCTCAGCTCTCTAGCTAGTTAAAAAGCTGGTTAACTTTTACTTGCAAGATTTGTGTACAGAGAAAGCCACATACACAAACAGAGATTGTAACCTAAATAAAAGTTTGTAAAAAAGTTTGTAAAAAAGTTTGTAAACAATACTAGGCCTATTTTAAAAATTACCATTAAATGGTTAAATTTGTATTATTTTATATCATCTAAATGAATATAAAAAATATCATAATTACTATAATAAGAAAATAATTACAACATATCTAAACTTGCAGAGCAACAGATAACCGGAAAACTAGTATTTAAAGACTTCTAAAACAATAAGAAAACATTTAAATAAAAAAACTGCATTAGTTTTTAAAACGTTTATTACTTTTCCTACAAGTAGTTTACTGATAAAACTAATATTTTTATTTCTATATAGTTTCAGTTTGGTCAAATTAAAATATTTTTTTATAAGTTTCAGTAAAACTGAATACATTCATTAAAGTTTCAGTTCTAGTAACTAAAACATCAGTTTTATTAATAAAGAAAACGATAGTTGAAACAGGTTTTTTATCCATGAATAATATGTTAGTTAAAATAGAGTTTTTAGTCATTAATAAAAGCTTCTTAAAGTTAATCGTTTTTAGATAACATCAATTTTCTATTACAAGTATGCAAAATACAAATTGACTGGTTTAAATTACTAAATTGAAAGCGCATAAACAGGTGGCTCAAACAAATTTGATCTCAGGTTATAAATACGAGCATTGAAGAACTATGAAACTGCTTGCTGTTCTCAAAAATAGTTTTAAAAATCTTAGATAGCTGACTTTTATAAAAAATTAATTTTGCTGCTTAATACATTCAAATTGCGGTTAGTTCTGCTATCTAAGTAAGATGATAATTCAACATTTTTAAATAATAAAAAACAAAACAAATTTAAAATTATAAGGTTTTTTTACAGATTCAATTTTCACAATAATGTTTCATGGTATAGCAATTCTTTTTGTTTTCAGTCTGCAAGTTGACATCGGTAGCGTTTGTTGATTTGATTACAAATTCTAAATAAAAATGATCATAAAACGACCAACTTTTTAAAAACATTGTTATAGCTCTATTTGATGGAAGCAATTCGAATTCAATAAATTTCAAGTGCATTATATGTGTTAGTGAAAATACAACCGAAATGTCTTGTCTGTACAATCCACCAGAGCCTCAGCCATGCCGCAATGGATTTAAAGCATGTTTCACCTATGTATATTATGATTTGGGTACTTTACTGAGTTCAATTTTACTTTATCAGTTCTTGAGTAATCACACCATTTTATTAATTTTATGATTTTTATTAAAACTATTCAGGCTCAAACATGACGGAGCCGTACCGAATTAATCGAAATTGCAGCAAGTCGATGCATAAAGATGAATGTTTGTCTTTCGAAGACAACGACAACATAGCATTCTGCACGTACTACTGTAACAACACACATGGTTGCAATAATGCTAAAACGTTTAACATTGAATAAAAAACATTCATACGTTTGGTAATTTTTTTTAAATAAAAATTTCATACAAAAACGCACACGTTTTTTAGTCAGTTTTTCAAAACTTAAATTTAAACAAAAAATATCAAACAATATTTTTTTTTAAATTTATTTATTTTATATGCTTTGTAAAATATTCGCATTTGTTTTTTTCAATGAATTTAAAAACAAGTGAATCGCAAAAAACTTTGTTTTTCAAAATTCCTCATAATTTTCTAATTCGTTGACTGAAAATGTTTCACAAAGTGTAAGTTTATTTTATTCTATACTAGCAGTGCCCGTCGCGGCTTCGCTCGCTTGAAATTACATAATTTGAACCGTGCATCCATAATAGAGTACTGCACGAGTCGGTCGACAAATTGGCTCGGCTGTTTTTATAAGCCAAAATTCCGGGCCCGGACCGATGCATCTTTAGACTTAAATTTTTTGATTTGTGAGAAATCTTGCCTCGTCCAACCTTCATTTCAGGTTTAGCCCGACCCATCCGAAGGCACCGATGCATCTTTAGACTTAAATTTTTTGATTTGTGAGAAATCTTGCCTCGTCCAACCTTCATTTCAGGTTTAGCACAACCCGTCCGAAGGCACTAAATTCACGGCCCGGCCTGGCCTGTGCAGTATGGTTATGACATTTTCAATTTTTTTTTATTTTCACATGGCCCTAACCCTATATGATGAGCAATAGTGTCAATATGAGATATATATAGCACTTTTTAGCATTTCCTTTACAAAAACATCACCCAGGAAATAGATTGAAATATTTTGTTAGGAGTACAGCACTATAAAAATGATCAAATGTGCAGTACTCTAAAATCATAGAGCGTTTTGTCATAGACAGAAAATTCAGGCCTGGCATGTTATTTAGGCCCAAACATATATAAGCTTGATCGGAGACATAAAACGTTTAAAACAAAAAAATATTACTTGCCAAATTGTTTTAGATATGAAAACTGATTAAACATTTTAAATAAAAATTTTGAAGTAGCGAAATCAGCTTCTGGTTAGGAGCCTGAAAACCTAAAATTAAATGTTCTCTGGAAATATTTATTTATTTAAATTTATAAAATCGTTTTTAAGAAAAGGAAAAAGTAAAATTAGTTTGATTGATAAATTGAAATGAATTAAATAAAATATAGGAATAATTACCGTTTTTTAGAAATAATTTTTTACAGAGGCGAAAATGTTGAAACTTCAAATGCCTGATCACCTAGAGACACACCCGACATTTTTTGATGTCACCTTAAGTAAGTTATCCTTTTACAAATTCAATGTTTATCATACATACGCAGAATAAAATCTGATTCATTCAGCTTATTGAATAAAATCTACATAATGATGTTTCATGGGCTAGCTATTTTTTTCCTGATTAGCTTGCAGATGGAATTTGGTAAAGTTTGGTTATCTTAATTAAAAAATTATTAAAAAAATTTTAAAGATATTATCGATTTAATAAAACTAGTTTTTAAAAAATGTTGTAGCTCTATTTGAAAGACCAGGAGCTAACTACTGTGTCCAGTGTGATGGTAAAAAAGAATCTAACATGTCTTGCTGGAACAATCGGCCAACTAGCAGCTATTGCAAAGACCATAAAACTAAAGCTTGTTACACAGAGATACGTTTTAATGGGATACCAGTAATATTATTGCTGATAATACGTTTAAAAGTTAAATTTTATTTTAAAACGTTTTTAAGTAAATAGCTCAATTTGTTATTATTAAATTATTTAAAATTTCATGATGCCTGACGAAATTGTACGAGGTTGCTATGAATATTTCTATTCAAGACTACGCTGTTATGGATGCACCTATTATTGTGAGACCGATGGTTGCAATAATACTACAAAGTTTATCGTTGACTTGCAATTTTAAAAAACAACAACATTCACAGTTATTTGTATTTTCAAATAAAACTTTACGTGAAAAAATACAAGTTTTGTTAGTCACGGCTCAGTAATGTGGCCTTTTGAAATTTGTAACAGCAAAAATAAATCGATCATTTTATATTATTTTATAAACTGTTTTCTAATCTAAAGTTTTAGACATAGGAGCTAAAAATAAAACAACGCAATCAGACAGGACACAATAGTTTTAATAGACTTCATATGCTGGTCAACGTCAGATAAATTGTGCTCCATTTAAAATTAAATCGGTGTTAAATTGTGATGGATATTCTGATGGAAGATGAGAAGTGCGTGTAATAAGGGATGTTTTTCTTAATAATAATAATATTCGTTTAGTGAGCATAAAACAAGCTGGATCTAGAAAACGTAAAATTATCTTTTTTGTTTTTAAATACTTATTTTGAAAAACGAGGTAAACCGTGAAATTTTAAAAAGTTAATCATGTGTTTTTATAACAAAAAATGTTGGTTTTAAATCAATGGCCTTTTACGGAATTCTGATTTTAGAATTTAAAACAAAACTTAGTTTTTTTACACAAATATTACATTACTAAATTGCATATTTTTTAACGGAAATTTGAAAATGACAATATCATAAAATATTTTGCTACTCCTATCACATTTTTGCAGATTATCACTAATTTTACTTTTAGTAACTAAAATATCATTCCTTCATCTATAAATAAAATGATAGTAAAGACATGTTTTTTTAACCACGACTAAAACCTTATTTATAATAGAGTTTTGTAATCATTAATTAAAGCTTGCTTTAGTTGATCGTTTTACTGCAAAATCAATTTTCTATTACATGTATGCATAATAAAAATTAACTGGTTGAAACTACCAAATTGAAAGTACAAAAATAGTGGCTTAAACAATTTTGATCTCAGGTTATAAATATGAGCGTTGAAAAACAACAACACTATACTAGACTGTTCTCAAAAATAGTTTTAAGAAATCGTAGATAGCTAATTTTTATAATAAATAATTTTGCTCATCAATACATTTAAATTGTGATTAATTTTGTTATTTTAGTGAGATTTCAATACAAAATGTTTTAATTACTAAAATAAACAAAACCTATTAAAAATTATCACATTTTTTTACAGATTCAATTTTCACAAATGTGCTATATATGTATATTATAATTTGGGTACTTTACTGAGTTGAATTATACCTTATTAGTTTTTGAAGAAGTAATTAATTTGATTAATTTTATGGTCGTCATTAAAATTATTCAAGCTCAAAAATGAAATACCCTTACAAAATTAGTTGAGAATACGGCTGGTAGAGGCATGAAGATCTATGTAATCCAAATGTAGATGATGGCATTAAACTCTGTGAATACAAATGTAATGAAACACATAGTTGCAATAATGCCATAAAGTTTGACATTGAATAAAAATCATTCACATATTTTTCTTAAATAAAGATTATCTTCAAATACGCACAGGCTTATTTGTGAAAAGTTAAAAATCATTAAATAATTTTAATTAAATTACTTACAACAACAAAATTGAATTATCACAGAATAACAATTTAAAATATATTAAAAAAATGTTTTTCAATATGGCATACACACCATAAATGTTAAAAATTAAAATGAAAATTGTATCATTTAAAAAAAACGTTGACATTGATTTTCTAGATTCAAAATAAAATTAAAAAAAATAAAAACTTTAGATTTGTCTAGAACGTTTAAGATATGAAACTATGTTGGTATAATTAGTCGCCATCCATAAATTGAAAACCATATAAATTGAAAAAAATGTTTATTAAGTGTAGATTGATTTTCCCAGTTTGTCAGAAATTCATTTTATAAGACTCCTTTTCTAAGTTTTTTCAAAATTTATTATAGCAAGTTAATTATTTTTAGTTATAAAAATAATGCGCGCAAATCTGTATAGTAATAAAAATTTTGATAATTACAAAATGCAATTTGTCATTTTTGTAATCTAAAAATAATTCTAATAAAATTAGCATTTAGTTTTTTTTTTAAATTGGACTTCTCGGTTAACATTTTATTAATTGCTGAAATCAAACTTACCAAAATTAAAAAAAAACTGTATACATTTTTTAACCTATTCAAAACATTTTTTAGTTCAACAATTGATTAAATTCTAAATTCTAACTTTTTTCTCTTATTATAAATACAAGTTCTGTAAAACCTTCAACTGCCTGACCACCCACCCACACAAAAATTTCCTTGATGTCACATTGATCAGTTTATTCTTTTACAAAATCAATTTATGTTATACATATGCAAAAGAATAAAAATTGTTTAATTTAGCTTATTGAATTAAATTTACATGGTTTACCTAAAGTAGATATCTCCGGTTATAAACACGATTTCTGAGATTATGTAAAACCATGTTGAAGATAAAAATATTTTTGGAAATTTTTGACAGTTTGTTCTTTATATATTCTATTTTTTGTCAGGTTTCAATTAAATTTTCTTTTGTAACAGGACTAATCAAATAATTATTGTTTGAGTTAATAGCAATTTTTTTATGTTTAACTTTTTCAAGATTAGGTTTTCGCTACGATGTTTCATGGATTATTGATTGTTTTTATTATTGGACTACAGCTGGAACTTGGTAGAGTTTAGTTGTTATAAAATAAAAAAATAACTTTATTTACAAAAATTCAAACATTGTTTTAGAATCAATAAAACCACTAATTTAGAAAAACACACAATTGTAGGTAAACTTCAGTTTTCAAGCTGGGACATAAAATGTGTCCAATGTGCAAGTGATGAAGAACATGACCAAAGTTGTTTGTACAGACCACCAGCTCCCCTTACTTGTCTTCCGGGAGAAAAAGCATGCTATACTCGGAAGCCTATTATTCTGGGTTAATTGTTTTTCTAATTAATGTTTTTAGTCTTATTAATTGAATTAATTTTTGAAATTCATTTGCAACCGAGATGTTTATTTGAAACTTAAATTCTTTTCACGAAAAATCGTTTAGACGGGGAGACTCAGACTCACGAAGTTATGCGAGGGTGCGCCAAGGAAAACAAAGAAAGAGAATGTACAGTAAGCGGTCGCATACAAACTTGCACCTACTTCTGCGACGAACGTGATGGTTGCAATAATGCTTATTATTCTCAAATCGGATAAAAACTATTTATATGTATAAATTAAATCGGAGGATTTTGGTGTTTTTTTTACCTTAAATAAAATATTATTAAACACAAGTTTTTGATATTTTTGACTAAAAGCTTCGATTAATAAAATAATTTTGATGAAATAGCGGACAGACCATAAATATTTAGATAAAACAGCTGATTGTCCAGACAGGTTGAAATTTGATTTTAGGCTTTCATAGGCCAAGCCTCGGGTAACGTAGAGTAGCTATAGAGGAAATTGGAATAATCACGTGAACACATTGTGTTAGTCATTTTTATCTCTGGGATTGTTTACTTCTAAATTTGTGTTATACATTTTTAAATTAAAAAAGTAAAAATCGTTTTCTTTAAATCAACTAAAAACTAATGATTTATTTATTTACAGAACATTTGTAATTATTTAAAATGTTGTAAAGTTTTATTTGATTTTATTCTATAATTCCTGGAAATTTATGAAAAAGTATAGTCGTTGAAGACCAATAAAATTTCAGCGTGATTGAATAATAAGGCGTTGGTAGTATACCGGTTAAACGTTCGCTTATCGACGTGTAGGTCGGCAGTTCGATTCTCACTGGCGACACCAGCGTAGCTCCCTTGAGCAAGGAGTTTAATTTCATCACTCGGGTTGAGTGTCTCGCGGAGTTAACTTTTTCACTAATCTTAAGAAATATGAAAATGGTTTTTTAAGCCTCAAAGGATTCCAACGTATGGCCCAAGCTAGCAAACTAAAAGACAAGTTAATATAAAGGATTTAGAAAATTGTTTTTTTGCCATTCTGATTTGGATTTTTTTTAAATTGTCAATCCTCACATATTTCAATTATTTAAAAAACTGTGAATAATGTATTTATTTATTTTATATACATATTTCCGTAACAAGTATGTTGTAAAAAGGTTTTTTCCAAACTTTTATGTTTCAGAATTTGTTTGCTTTTCATTTGTTGCTAATATGTATTTTTAGAATGACATTTTTTTGAAATTTATGTATGTAAACATTTAAATAGTTTAGGGATGTCACGGGTAGTACTTTTTGGAGTTTTCGGGTTCGGGTTCGGGTTCGGGTTTGTGAAACTAGAGTTTTCGGGTTCGGGTTCGGGTTCGGGTTTGTGAAACTAGAGTTTTCGGGTTCGGGTTCGGGTTTGTAAAACTAGAGTTTTCGGGTTCGGGTTTGTAAAACTCAGGTTTTCGGGTTCGGGTTCGGGTTCGGGTTTGTAGTTTTCCAAAAACCGGGTTCGGGTTCGGGTTCGGGTTCGGGTACTGGCTTATGATTTCAAATTCCTGGATAGATTTTAAATTTACCTAGTATGTATACATATACAAACGAGAGCAATCAATTCATCCATTGGACATTACACGTATTGAATAAACTCTAACAAGTTATTTTTTTAGCTTTTCAAATAATGTGATTTCTTTGGCCGAAGGAGGCTTAATCATTTTAGTTCGATCGTGGCTCGGTCCGGCCTGATAATCAAACGGATTAGTTGTCTAGCTTACACACTCACCAATAAAATGACCTATTTGTGTTATTTGTTACGCAAAGGTGATAATACAAAACTTGCGTGGCTTGCGATTAGTATAATACGTTACCTCTTAAATTATTGTAATTATTGAGACTTATTAATTTTTTTCGCGGCTCGGTCCGGTCGGGTTATCAGGCGGATTAGTGTCCTAGCTTACACATTTGCCAATAAAATAACTGTGGCGCATAGATCATTTATAGACTTTGCCAGTTAAAGTTTAGGATTATGCAAGATTATCTTTATAACAAAGGGTCTTTGTTATATCAGAAAAACTTTGAGTATATGAATGAATAAATATAAGGTTATATAACTGAAGTAAAAAGTTTCGAGTCATGGCTATCCGCGATTTCTTCGACCGAAGGAGGCTTAATTATTTTAGTTCGTTCGCGGCTCGGTCCGGCCTGATATTCAAACGGATTAGTGGTCTAGCTTACACAATCACTAATAAAATGACGTATTTGTGTTATTTGTTACGCAAAGGTGATAATACAAAACTTCTACGCTTGCGATTAGTATAATATGTTACGTCAACAAAACTTCTAATTTATTACAAGCTTTTATAAAGATTTATTTGTTCACAACTCCGAGTTCGGGTATTAGGCTTATAAATTTTCGGGTTCGGGTTCGGGTATCAAGTTTTCACATTTTCGGGTTTGAGTTCGGGTTCGGGTATCATGTTTTGTAATTTTCGGGTTCGGGTATCAAGTTTTCACATTTTCGGGTTCGGGTTCGGGTATCAAATTTTCACACTTTCGGGTTCGGGTTCGGGTTCGGGTATCAGAAAAAGACCGGGTAGTACCGAACTCGGGTTCGGGTTCGGGTACCCGTGACATCCCTAAAATAGTTATATTTAATTTGTTTTTGTTTAAAAATAAGAACAATTATTAGTTTTCATAACAAATCTTTTTTTTTAAGAATGTTTTAAATGTTGAATGCATTGTCATGAAGAGCAAGCCTATATTTAAATTTTCAGTTCGATAATATCACGGTTAGTTTGTTAATTTTTACTTTAAAGGTTTGCAAACAAGCAAGCAAGACCATCTGTAAAATTAATAAAAAAGATTTAAAATAAATAATTTGCAAAACAAAGCTACAAAAATACGAAATATAAAGGATTTGTAAAAAACAAAGCTGTAACAGTTCACTTGTTTCATCCAAAATTTGTTCCCATTCAAGCAAAAAGTTAATATAAGAGATTAAAAGCCTAGTTAATTAAATCTATTAATTCACTTACTTAATGAATGAAAACGTGGCTTAGAAGAATTCAATATTATATTACATCGATGTTACTAAATATCGACTTGTTCAAATTATTAAATTAAATTTGAATGAACAGGTGGCTTACTTAAATATACAAATATTGAAAAACTGTGAAAGTGAGTAAAAAGTTGCAAAAAAAATAATTTTTAAAAATTTTTCACAGGTAACTTTTCATTATTAAAATTTTCTAAAACTGCCACCCTATTTTTTAAAGTTATTCTTTGAATGTTTTTGGAGGAGGGAGGGCATCGTCTTGTCTCCCCAATAGAAGTACTGAATTGATGTATTGTCTTTATTTCAAAAAAGTTTTAGTACTCTTTCAATTTATAATTCTAAACAAATTTGAAATGTTTTTGGAAACCCCCTGCTCTCCCGCAAAATGTCATTTGTTGATTTATTTAATGTTTTCAAAATTACGTTTACGTTTAAAATTAGAAGTGGAAAAATCTATGATAAGTAGTAGAAACATCAATTAAAAGATTTTTGGAAAGTTCTAGGGGAGGCTCTTCTGTTACCTTCATTTAAATCATGTCCTGGATTTTGTGAGCCATCTTTAAAAATACGTTTATGTGCAGAATTTGAGCTAAAAAACCCCAATGAAAAATGCTTGTATAATCAATTAAAATTATTTTATACAAACCAACTAACTCCTAGGATTAATGAGAGAAGGTAATTATAAGTCTTTTTTCTATAATTGTTCTTAAACTTGGTTTTTTGCACCTTGTCTTCGTTCGACAACGTTTTGCTCCTTCGAAAGTTATACTAACTACTGGAAAATATTGTCAGAACTGTGGCATACAGATTATTTGAGTTTGAGAGAGATCTTAAATTTAAGAAAACCAGGAGAGTTAATTCAACTAGAGTTGGGAAGGCATAAAGTCTCAAAAATCCACGCTATTTAAAACGTCTCCTGAAGACTTTTAGTTAATGACCAAATAAAAGAGGAGGTAATTGTAGATACTTTTTGACAAATTTTTTTTAAAATCTTAGATTGATTTTCTATTAAATGACTGGCGTGGGTTTTACAAAAACGGGTAGAGAATCGAATCTTCCATAAACAAAAAGCAGAGAATGATTTTTTATAAAGGAAAATATTCACAGTTAAATTTTCCAGGAACGATGAATTATCGCAAATTTTTGAACGACAAAAAATCATGTGGACTGTTTATAAGATAAATACTGAAAAAATAAATAAGGAAGAAAAACTAAGATAAAAAATAAGAGGAAATTTTTCCAGTAACAAAAGATAATTGAGATAAATACTGGAAACAAAAAATCAAAAGCAAAAAAATGAAACAAATACAAGGTGCAAAAATTCTGGGACAGAAGTCGTAGAAACAAACTTTTTAAAAACCAAAATGTGCACGAACTATTATTCGTGGGTTAAACTAAAATACAAATCGATCATAACATCGGGTATGCTAATTACGAAATTACAAAAAAGTTTATTTAAAGTACGTCTACATTTAATAATAATAATAATAATGATGAATTTATATAGCGCCAGATAAGTCAGAGGCGCTTACGAAGGTTCCTTTGGATCGGAAACTTCGAAGAACACGCTATTTTCATAGACATGAGAAAGCAATGCGAGTGAACTCCTTGCCTAAGGGAGTTACGCTGGTGACGCAGGTGAGGCTTGAACTGCCGACCTAACGATCAACAGGCGAGCGCTCTACCGCTCTGCCACCAGCGCCTCATTTCAGTCAAAACTTCAAAGCCACTGAATAAGAAAAAGTGAAGTAAAAAGAATGGGTTAGTGCCTACTGATCCCAGGACAACTGATCCCAGGACACCTGATCCCAGTACAACTGATCCCAAGACAACTGATCCCAAGACAACTGATCCCAGCACAACTGATCCCACGGACAACTGATCCCATGGACTACTGATCCCACGGACAACTGATCCCATAGACAACTGATCCCATAGACATAAGCAACTCATTTTTTAACTCGTTTTTGACGACAATGGTGGTGGTGATGATGCTTACGTAGCCAGCTTACGATGGCTGGCTGCATACGACAACGGAGGTGGTGATAATGATACTGGATACTCCAGTTAGTAAACGGAGAAATAATATTTAGTATAAGCGCACGAGGGCACGATACACTGTCGAAATGAAATTGACAAGTTCGTATTACTTTTCATCGTTTCACTCCTTTCTGCGTGAGGTTCATAATGAGAAATGGAACCGTGCCAATCCAAAAATAATAGAGTTTAGCTCATTTCAGAAGTTGTTTTTTTCGAAGATATGAATTAAATTAATACACTCCAACATTAATTCTTATCGGCTTATTTAGGAGTCCATGACTAGGACCATCACTACAGCATCCAAACATATACATACATACATACATACATACATACATACATACATACATACATACATACATACATACATACATACATACATACATACATACATACATACATACATACATACATACATACATACATACATACATACATACATACATACATACATACATACATACATACATACATACATACATACATACATACATACATACATACATACATACATACATACATACATACATACATACATACATACATACATACATACATACATACATACATACATACATACATACATACATACATACATACATACATACATACATACATACATACATACATACATACATACATACATACATACATACATACATACATACATACATACATACATACATACATACATACATACATACATACATACATACATACATACATACATACATACATACATACATACATACATACATACATACATACATACATACATACATACATACATACATACACATACATACATTCGTACATACAAACAGAAATCGGAAATTATGTATGTTAATATCAGTTTATTGATTGCAGAAACAGTGAAATTTAAAATAATGTAGATATGGGATCAGTTGTCTATGGGATCAGTTGTCCGTGGGATCAGTTGTCCGTGGGATCAGTTGTCCGTGGGATCAGTTGTCCCGGGATCGGTTGTCCCGGGATCAGTTGTCCTGGGATCAGTAGTCCTGGGATCAGTAGTCCTGGGATCAGTTGTCCTGGGATCAGTTGCGATGATCCCAGTAAAAAGAATATTATAAAAAACTGCAAAACTCAGTCTTGGTTGATACCGTTTGATCCGAAGACGGAAAGCTATTGCAGATCTTGGACCCGATGACTCTGCAACCTCAGTCACCAATCGTGGTAAAAAGTTAATATTTGTGTCAATTTAAAATGAAAATGTGTTTAAACGTTTGAGATTATAGTTGAGGAACATTTGATTTTAAAACATGCAAACAATAAAGTGTGTTAAATACAGATAAAAACAAAAGAGAAACAGTGAAAGAGATCAAATTAAGACTACCCGTGTAGCTTTTTTTTATAATAGTTTATAGTCCTTTACACCAGGTGTTTTAAGACTCTAATGGCTGTATGTAGGAAACACTTAAGTACTTCCTGTCGTGGATCTGAATTTGATCTTTTTTACTTTTCCCTCTTCCTGTCTCCAGACTTGGGACTGGCTCGCAATTAGCGAGGCGGAGTTAACGCGTGTAGCACTCGTCTGGTCTACTTAAGCAAAGCTGGATATACACTCTGTGGTGTCTCGATATAGACTATATGCTAAATAATTTTAAATCAGGTCTTTAATGAAGTGTCAAATTATAAAAACATTTACCAAAGTTCTGAAATTTGAATTAAGAGTTTGTAATTTTATTTTTTTTGAAAATAGTTTTGTTGATAGAGTAATACGCTAAATGGCCTTAGTAAAGTTTCTGTATACGCCCACAGAAACACAATGGAAATGAGAGAAGGCGCTTTATAATTATTGATATTGTTTAATGAATTGAATATCCATAGTCTACTATAAGCTGTGATAAATTTCTTTGTTTGCTTTCTGTCATAACTTTTACTAGCTATTTTTTAAATATATAATGAGATATGATCAATGATATAAAAAGATTCAATTTGTAATTATTAAAAAAATTATTTTATGCATTGTTTATATGGAGATGTTTATTTTGTAGTTGACAAAATATTATTTTTCAGCTTTAAGGATTTGCGTGTTTTTTTAGGCCTGTCATCCGACAGGGTAACAGGACGTTTCGCCCCCTGGACGATTCGCACCCTGGACGATTCGCCCCCTCCCTAGACGATTCGCCCCCTGGTCGATTCGCACTCTGGACGGTTCGCCCCCTGGTCGATTCGCACTCTGGACGGTTCGCCCTCTGGTCGATTCGCACTCTGGACGTTTCGCCCCCTGGTCGATTCGCCCACTGGACGATTCGCCCCCTGGTCGATTCGCACTCTGGACGATTCGCCCCCTGGACCATTCGCCCTCTGGTTGACTGTCTATTGCCTGTCTATTAGATTTAAATAATTTTTTCATTATTTCTACCACCTTTTTCTTGACCTATATATATATATATATATATATATATATATATATATATATATATATATATATTTATATATATATATATATATATATATATATATATATATATATATATATATATATATATATATATATATATATATATATATATATATATATATATATATATATATATATATATATATATATATATATATTCAAAAAAGCGTTCTATCCTATTTAAAAATGGCAGATGGTTAGTTTGAGTAAACGGTTCCTCACGATTTAAGTTTTAACAAATTATGGCTTGTTTGTTATACGAATGTCCATAATTAATGCATGACTCCATCAAGACATTTCTCACATAGCCCAGAGAAAAATTATTTTCTTTTTTTGGTTAACAAAAATGTGCTATTTTAAAGAGTTTTGTTTATTTATATTTGTATATACGTTATTTTAAAGTTTCAAAAATAAATTATGGAACATATTTGCATTAAATTTTTTCTGTGTATTTTGTTTGAATGATTAATTATTTTAAACTATAGAAATTACGATGAGGTGGACTGATGAGAAAGTGCTTAAATTGATCAGTCTTTTCAAAGAAAATCGGAATCCTCATGACATAATAAAAAGTTCATTATATTATAAGCCAGTAAAAAAGCGGCTTGCAGTTAAAACAATTGCATAAAGCCTCGGAAGTGCGGCTAGTGTGCTACGAAGTATTTTATGCTAATTATAAATGGTAAATTAGACTACCTGCCGCTGTTTTGTTTCATTATAATACGTTTGAAGTTTTGGACTTTTGTTCACGTAACCGCCACCTTTTGGATGGCACACGCGCTTAAATAGCCGTGCCAGGCGTGGTAAGTTCGATTTGTACCAACTGGCGCCGCTACTCTTCAACGAAGCGGAATATGTTGCCCTGCAAGTCTACCTGATATCCGAGAAAAGACTTTGTAGGTACCAAAGGACGACCTATACCAGACTGCAGGAAAAATTATCCGACGTGTGGGAGAAGTATGCGGAACATGAAATAACCACTTCTAAACTTCTGCGTGCATGTGCGCACATACATGGGCCAGGCGGAGAATGATCAATAAAATTTACAACAAAAATGCAGTGTCTATCATTAGTTAATCTGTTTTCAAACATCATTATATATTTATTATAAAGTGAGATAACGATTCGTGGCTTAGTCATTACTAACGCTACGTTAAACAATGTCAAACCTCTTAAAATTGAGTTCCACTTAAAAGATTTGTAAATTAAAAAAAAACATTTAAACCATAGGCGTAGGGTTCGGGAAGGGGTCATCAAAAAATCGCAAAAGAAATTGAAATTAACATTTTGAAAAAGAACATTAATAGCACTTTTGAAGAAGTACCTTCTTAACTTTCGTTCCCTGTATGAGAACTACCTCCATAGAAAAAATAACAAAAAAATAATATTTAAGCAAGTTAAGAAAACGTGATAAAAATAATAAAAAAAATTATATTTAACTCTAATAAACCGTCAACCACGCAGGGAGCGAATTGTCCAGAATGCGAATCGACCAAGGGGCGAACCGTCCAGGGTGCGAATCGACCATGGGGCGAACCGTCCAGAGTGCGAATCGACCAGGGGGCGAACCGTCCAGAGTGCGAATCGACCAGGGGGCGAACCGTCCAGGGTGCGAATCGACCAGGGGGCGAACCGTCCAGAGTGCGAATCGACCAGGGGGCGAAACGTCTAGGGAGGGGGCGAACCGTCCAGGGGGCGAACCGTCCGGGGGGCGAATCGTCTGGAAACCTCCGACAGGCTTTGAAGTTAGTTGAGATAGAAATAGCAGTTTCTGGTTGTTTTGTAAAATTCGCGCTTGAGCCTGGATGCGGCGTGATGTTAATAACAGTTGTATTGTATTGTAATTGTATGAGCGGTCAGTTATATGCTTATTGCATAAATTTGAAGCGGACATTTTTTTGCAAACACTAACTGTCATTTGCATTGCATTGTTTTCAATTGTTGAAAAAGTAATTAAAAATCCTAGGCTTTTAACTTATTTTCCAAAATCATCATGACTACTTATACTACTGGGGTGAGTGATCGTCTGATTTGCCCCCGACTGGGCCTTTTAAAAACAGTTTGTCACGTTTTCAAATTTATTATAACTTTCAAAATAGCTTTCAGTTTAGTTAAAAACAATCAGTAAGTCAATAATCCAGTTACTCACTCAATCAGTCCGTCAATATTTCTTTAAGATTTTTCTTACTCTTTGATCCAGACTTGGAACTAGCTCATTCTTAATGAGGTGCGTTAATAAACAAATAAGATAATTTTTGTTTGAATCAATTATTTAAATGTATTGAATCAGTTATTTAAATGTTTTTCTTTTAATCAGTCAGTCGTCTGGTAAGTAATCTTTCAATCAGTCTGCCAAAGAGCTTGTAACTCAATCGTTCAGTCAGATATTTATTCTATGAAACTAAATTACATATCCAACCACAAACGAAGTTTAACTTGATTGAAAAATTTATTGCATCGTTGAGCTGATCATGATCACTCACGGTTTTTCTAATTCTACTATTTGAATCACCTTTGCATAAAAAAATTTTTTGTTTAACATCTCAGCAGGGCAGTTAATCTTGTCTTTGAAAAACCTGTTTTTTTACATTAGACTTTGCAAACTTTTTTCGCAAGTCACAACTGTTGAATAAGCTAAAAATTAATTAAAGTTGTATTAACTTATATGTAGAACGTCAAAAGTAATCAAACACGTTGAATTTAATAGAAAAGATTTATAAACACAGCACGTTTCATTGGCAAGCATTTTACAATTGTTCAAAATCAGATTCAAGTTAATCTCTCATGTTTTGTATGTCGTGTTCTTATTAATTAATTAATTAATTAAATAAAGATCTGCAATTGTTGTATAAACTGGAAAAGTAATTCTAGTAATTTTATGTAAAACTACAAATTAAATTAAATGGCCTTTGCATTATTTAACTGTTAGTAGTGCACTTTATTGTCTCTTCCGTCACAATTCAAAGCAGTGTAACTAATTAAAGAATCAAGTGTCAGTCACATCAGCCGTCAGGTTAATCTAGTCGGAAACAGGTAGAAAGCAAGATAAAATGTCATGTTGTTGCCTCGGCCTGAAATAATCTACCAGCTGACCTGACTGTCTTGTTGTTAATTCTCAAATGTTTTACAAAGACTCATCAACTCAATGCCTGTTAATCACAATAGTTTGATTGTTTTAAGTAAATTATTTCAGCTTTATCTTTAGTGGCTTAACGTTTTTCTGTTTCTCGTTTGAGTTTTCAATTACTGTTTTCGATTAATTTTGAAAGTGTCTGGACACATAAAATATCCTGTTTACTAAGTATTTTAAAACAGTTGTTGTTAGGAATAAAGAAGCACAAATTTGAATAAACACCTGCTGTATCAAATTTAGCTGGTTTTTTAAGAAAGCAAATCAATATGTTTACAGGTTGCGTTGTTTATCAATCTATCAACAGACGCTGTAAAATGTTTCAAATATAAATTATAAACCAAAGCGTTGCTGTTGTTTTTTGGTTGTATATAAAAAACTCAATGATTAAAAATTCTGAAAAATAAGCAGTAATTTTGTTACTGAAGTAGAAAAATTTTAAAGAGGAACTTGTTGAAGTGCAATAAAATCAAACCTGCTCATAGCTCTTTGTATATGACAACAAAATGAAAAAGGTTACCGGATTAGTCCTTTTCCTGCTTACTGTGCTGGTATTATCAGTGAACATATCTAGAGCAGTAAAATGTTACATGTGTACTATTACTGAAAAAGCGTGTATCATTCGGATGGATGCCAGCAAACCAGATAATCCAACATGTACTGGGGATGTTTGCGTCAAAGGCTTTGTAAAAATAGGAAATATAAGTTAGTAAAAATGTTTACATTATTAGTTACGTTTTGTTAAATTAGACATTTTTTTGGTTTAAAACATTATTAAATTAGAAAATATTACAATATTTATTTAAACGAGTGCTTATTTAAACGAGTGTTTAACCATACATGTTTGGTTTCTGTAATAAAAATATTTAATTTTTAACTTTTAAAAAGTGTCAATAAAATAACTGTACATTCCATATTGATTCAAAATAACTTATATTTTTAATCCTCACAATCAAGTTGAAATTCGGTTAATTTATTTGTTGCTGTGGATTTTACATTTTATTTAGTTTTCAGATCGATTGGACAAAATTTGAGTAAAGCATAAAATAAAATCAATAAAAGAATTTTTTTAATTTCAAGTTTTTGCCGAAAATCAAACTTTGAATTTTCAATTTATTTAATTTTCAAGTTTTTATTACCATTTTTTATTCAATATTGATTTCAAAGTCGGGTAATTTTAAAAATTAACTGATTAGAGCTTATGGACTTTTTTTGGTTCTATCACGGTTTATCAACACTTGTGACTTTATCAACTCAACTTTGAAAGTCGATAAGCTCGCGAAAGAGTTGACAAAAGTTTTTGTAATGAAAGCCGTAATGGCAATAAGTTAGAATAAAACTGATTAGTGCTTATCGCCTATTTAGTGTTTTTAAGGTATATTAACAGTTTTGTAAGACAATTGAAAATATAAAGTATAAAAAATAATTTTATAAAAACAACGCTCGTATACTAATGTACAAAAACGTTAAAAATATTATTAAAGTGTATATATTACAATTTTTTGAACTAAACTATTTGTTTTGAAGATTAAAGCGTTGAGCGATAGAAGAATAGAAATAAATTATAGATAATATATAGATAACGCACAACGCTCTTATACTCAAAACAAAGAATATAGTTAAAAAAATTATAATATATACACTTTAATTTTATATTTAACATTTTAGTACATTAGTATACGAGCGTTGTGTTTATAAAAATAATTTTTATACTTTATATTATTTTATAATTTTTAGTGGTAATTATTTGTTAGTGCTTAATTTTTTTTAATCTAATAAGGGATTAATGTATTTAATAACACCCATCGAACTACAACGCAACCAAGCAACTGTATTATATCTTTTCAATTAATTGATTAGTTTATTGAGTGTATTTTTGCCAATTATTTATATTAACTTTTATATTAACCTCACCTTTCTGTCTGATTGATTGATTGATTAAACACAAACTCATTTCTTGTCATCCAATCGATCTGAAATGTGGTCCAATGACTCATTAGGACCAAACATTAATTTTGAGATATTCACGCTTAAAAAAGAGAAAAAAGAATAAAATTGAGAACAAATTACAAAGGGTTTTTAAAAACACATTTTTTACGGTTCACTTGCTAGAATTAGCTTTTTGCGTATTTTACTCGTATAAACATTATTGTATATTTGTCTTTTTCTAGAAAATTTATTCGTCAGATTCTGTGTTGATTCGTCTAAATTAGAAGCTTTTGAAGATTCAGATTACTACTTCTGTCAGACCGATCTCTGCAATATTTGATGATTGCTTTCTAACAGCTTTATTACAGCAAGTACCGTGCAGGCTTATTGGACGATGACAATTTGTATTATTATTTTTTGTCAATATCGTAATTTGTTTATTATTCGCTGAGTTTTTTTTTACAATACGACTTCACTATAAAATTTTATCACCGTCTTAAAAGCAAGTTATTAATATTTTAAATTTTCTTTCACTTGTTTTCAATTACATGGTAACGATAAATTGTTTTTTATTACCATTTTTATATTTTAACACTAATTGTGAGTAATCCAGCAATGATCAAACACTTCTATGAACAACCTAATAAAAATTAAAATTTGACCAGCATTAAGCGCTTGTCTTTTTTAAAATACAGGCTACATAATTCTATAATAATCAAATAACACACAAGCTGTCTCTTTAAATATTTTAAAATGTCGAAAAACTTTGATGGACACATTTACAACAGCTGTTTTCCGTTGCCAAGAAAAACTCAGACGACAAAATTTGGAAAAGATTGGATGAGGAATTGTTTTATGTACAGAAAGTACATTAACAATCGTGTTGGTCTAGTGGTATAGACACCGGTTTTCAGAGTTGTAGGACCTGGGTTCGATTCATGGTCCGGGCACGTAATTTTCTTGTGCTCACGTCAACTCAGCGTCGTCGATAAATAAGTACCAACTTCGGTAATTGGTAATATTCCACCATTGTTGGTTAAAAAATAAAAACAAAAGTGATAATGCACTTCAAAAACCGTTCATTATTCAAAACGCACAAAAAACTCACAAATCTAATCATTTTAATTTACAATCAAACACCATTAAGTAAAATCACAATTTTCACAAAAACAAATTAAGGGCAACAAAAAAAAGAACAGAGGATCCTGCGAATCCGTAACCCTGTACACAAATTTATAAAAAAAAGTAAATATTTAAAAAACAGCAAACATTCACTGTATTGGTATGAAGTCCTTCAAAGTTCTTTTCAGCAGGTAGTTTTTCAGAGAAGCCTTGAATGAGCTGAGAGAACCATGGCTGATGTCTTGCGGCAGAGAAATCCAGATCTTAGGACCTATAAATTTTAATGAATGCTTTCCTAGTGTCGAGCGGATTGATCCCGAACGGAAACAGTGTCCAGATAGCACAAAATGGTTGTGCACTTCCTCTGCTTTGTAAAAATGACGTTTTGAGTGCTGGAGCAAAAGATCGTGTGCATACTTATATATATAAATTGCTGACTGATATAGACAGATTTGATCAACTGTCAACAAATCGTTGTTTATCCGAGTGGTATGGTTGAATGATTTGATGATTTGGTCTTGAAGTTTCTTTGAAGAGCATACGCCACTTTAATAATACTCGGATTTGTTATCATTATTATCATTAATCGTGGGCAGGTGGAAAATTACTCTAATAATACGTTTTTGTAAAATCATTATTTTTGCAACTCGACTTCTGTAGTTGATACACAATATAAAACTACAGTAATTGATGTATGGATATATCAACGAGAAGTACAATGTCATCAAAACCTTGCTAGGTAGAAACCACGATAGGCGATAAATTATGCCCTAATATAGAAAAACTTTCTTGAAAACATAGTTGAAATGATGAGCCCAGGTTAAGTGCTGATCAACGTAGACTTCTAAACATTTTGTTACTGGAACATTATCTAATTTAGAGCCATCAACTGTTAGTTCTATGTCGTCTGGGGAAAACCTTTTACGAAAATTATGAAATACAATATAATTAGTTTTATCAGCATTGATAGATAATTTAGTGAATTTAAGCCAAAAAGACAATTTATTGAGTTCAGTGTTTGTTTTTTGTATCAGAGAAGGTAAAGGTTTATCTGAAGTGAAAACAGTTGTGTCATCAGCGATTAAAAAATATTTAAAAAACTGAGAGCTATTAGATAGATCTAATTTGGCAACGTTTACATATACTACTGCGTTGGGTGAAAGTTTGATTTTGCTTTCGACAGAGCCTTTTAAAAAACACGTTTTTTCATTTACAAATGTATAGTACTTTTCCAAAAATCTTTCACTTTAGTTGAAAACAATCAGTAAGTCAATAATCCAGTCACTCACTCAATCAGTCCGTCAATATTTTCTTGATCCAGACGAGACTAGCTTACAGTAAATGAAACGCAGTTAGTAAGCAAATAAGATAGGTGGTGATTAAATCAGTTATTTAAATGAAAATCCTTTAATCACTCTGTTCAGTAATCTTTCAATCAGTCTTTCAAATAGCTTCTAATTTAATCAGTCAGTCTATTGGTGTCGTTGCGATCCTTTCTGAAAAGAATTTTAAAATTCAAGGCTTTTGATACAATGGTTTTTTGGGCTGGGCTGGGTGAAAAAAAAACTTAAAAACAACCGCTACACAATAAACACAAATAACAATGTGCTAGACCGTAAACTCCAAAGTATTAAAATGCATTAATGAACAAAAAACACAACGAGAAATACTCTCTATTAGAACATATGTAAGTTTAAAGCTTTTTATACCAGTGGAAAACGAAAAAAAATGTTGCTCAAAAATTGTTTTTTAGAACACTTACACAACTAAATGCATATTATTTGTGGAAATATAACTAAAATCTAAAAATTGTGTCAAATAAATAAAAATCACTGTTAATGAACATTCTATCTCTTTAAAATATTTTACAAAAAAAAAATACTAGAATAAACAGATGCAATTTAGAACGAATCCTGGTGAAGATTAATTAGTGAGTGTTTTCATGTTTTAAAAAACAAAGCTAAATTATTCAACATTATTTACAAACCACTATCAACCTTCTTACATGATAAAAACTACATGTGTACGTTTTAACGTTTAAACCAGAGTGGACATAAATCCATTTTTGGCGACCATCTTTACCTGCCCATTACTCAACTCAACCCAACACGACCCATGTGAAAAATTAAATTTTCTAACTAACCCAAATTAAAATGGTTTTTTACAACGTTGTACTTAACTTTTTTTTATCTCTGTTAGTCTTTCTGTTCAGAAAAATTTTGCAACCAAATTGTAGACCATTTTCCAACAATTTACAGGTCTAAAACGTTTAATATAGTTTTGAACCCGACGACAATGCAATTTTCTACCAAAAGCGTCATTTGTTGGGACAAGGATGCTCCCCAAGGATTTCAGAAAAAAAACTTTTTTGGTGTAAATAAAATAAAAACAAGGTTTTAGAACTTTGTTGGAAAATATACCTCCGACTACCCATCCTCTTGCAATTATTGGGGGAGGGGCAGGAGACGATTGCCTTTTCCCCAAGGATTTTTGAAAATAAATATATAGAATAAGAAAAACGAAGTATTTGAAAATTATTGGAAAACGTACATCCGACTACCTATCATCTTTTTTGTTAGTGGGGGGCAAGGGGCCCATATACAAAATGATCCTGTGGATTCTATCGAGATTCCTCGACAAATAATTTCAGATAAGAATATTATCGAACAGATTTACGGTAGTGATTTGAGAAACATGCCCGTCGAAGAACCTTCAAAACGTGCGATTTTAGCTCCAACAAACAAGGAAACATTAGGAATAAACAGAAAAGTAATCGCTCAGATGCCAAGTGATTTTGATCTTTATTATAGTGCCGATAAATTAATTTCCGAGAACGCAGTCGATGAACTGAACTATCCTTAGGAATTTCGGCACAATCTTACACCATCAGGAATGCCTCCACATATCTTAGCTTTAAAGTGTGGAGTAATAATTATGCTTCTAAGCAATCTCAACCCCAAAAAGGACTCTGCAATGGAACTCGCCTGATCGTTCCTTCATTGCAGCATAATTTCATCATGGCTGAAATTGTTTCGGAATGTAATCGCGGTGACACAGTGTTTATTCCCAGAATTGATTTAGCTCCTAGTGACGTCAATCTTCCATTCATACTTAAGCGTCGTCAAGTTCCCATCATTCCTGCCTACGCGATGACAATAAGCAAATCACAAGATCAGACCTTTGAATACGTTGGGATTTATTTAATTAAACCAGTGTCTTTTCATGGCCAGCTATATCTTGCCCTCTCAAGATCAACAAATCCCCAGTATTTGAAAATCTTCATTAAGGATTCAGATATTTAGGGAAATCTTTTGAAGAATAAGACATTCATGCAAAATATTGTCTATTGCGAAATTTTTCAAAAAACCTTAGGAAAATTTATTAAATAATTACAAAACATTTTCCAGATTTTTTCTTCATTCAAATTGACTCCATTTATATCTGAATTTTAATTGTGATATTATAAATGAATAAAATATTTAATTAACCTATTATAATCCATAAAATGTATCCAATGTTCATCGTGATGTTAAAACATCCGTCTTTAGGACGGGCAAAACAACTAGTTAATAAGTGCTTGTATAAATTAATTAAATAATTTTTTAATCTAGAGAAACATAAAATGTATCCAATGTTCATCGTGATGTTAAAACATCCGTCCTTGGGACGGGCAAAACCACTAGTTAATAAATGCTTGTATATATTAATTAACTCATTTTTTAATCTAGAGAAACATATTTTTTCAACGTGAAATGAAAAGTTTACTGCAACGTGAAAAGTATTATTTAAATCGAGATTTTAATAACGACTTTTTCATTTTGACATATATTTACAGGAAAATATGGAATACGTAGATCATGCGTTGATCAGAACATTTCCGGCTGCATAAAAGAGGAGACTGCTGGTTTTCACAACAGTTATTGCAACTGTCAGTATAACCTTTGCAACAAATAATGTTTCTGATTCAATTGTTCTTTTGTTTAATCATAACATCAACTTTTGTTTGAAAATTTAATTGAAAACAACATTACTCTGGCAAAATAATAGTTTTTTTCTTCAGTAAAGTTTGCGTTCTTAAAGTTATAGTTAAATAAATTAACCAAACCATTAGGCGCTGGTGGCAGAGCGGTGGAGCGTTTGCCTGACGATTGTTAGATCGGCAGTTCGAGCCTCACCGGCGTCACCAGCCTAACTCTCTTAAGCAAGGAGTTCACTCGCATTGCTAAAGGGGTAGGCGCTTATAATTGGCTGCCTCTGCAAAGGACCTTTTATTCGTGGCCTATAAATCTAACGATTAACGCCACCTTAAACAATGCCAAAAAAAACAATTTATATATTAAAAATCTGTCCTGAGCGATTGTTGAATTTGAATATTTAATTAATTTGTCTATTTTTAGTTCGTTGTTTTTGTAGCGAGCCTGTGAGCCGCCATTGTTTTCTCGCCCTTGTGTTTTGATCGTCATTGAGAGTGTAGCGTGACTGTGAGCCGCCTTTGTATTTAGTGTTTTATACTTATACATTTGTTAATTAATAAATTAGAGTACTCAAAACGACACATTAGTTTGTTATTTCGATCGGTTAGGTCGAAAGTTTACATTTGGTGACCCCGACGTGATTGTGTTCGTGTTTGAAGAAGCCCTCAATTGAAGTTTGAAGTCAATTGAAGATAGTTACCCGTGCTGAAAGAAACTAACAGTATGGAGAAGTCTAATCTTGATGTTTTGCAGAGAAGTCGAAGACCACTTCGAAAACAATTGCTCCGTAAAATAGAAGAATTAGACGAAACAATGACAGAAACTGAAACTCCGGACAAATCGCTCATTCAGGTTAAAGTTGAAATGTTGCGGAAGATTTATGAAAAAATAGATAATCTGGATCAAGAAATCATCTCAATTATAAATCGAAACGGCTCTGATGATGATCAAGATGAGGAGCTCGAAACAGTCGATGAATATGAGGTGAAGTACCGGACAACAATTACAAAAGGTGAACGCTTTATTTATAAACAGGATTCAATTCATCCAGTTGACAGTCTACACAACAGTGGAAGATTTTCTGAACCATCATACAAGTTGCCAAAAATTGAAATAAAGCGGTTCAACGGTGACATGAAGGAGTGGTTGGGTTTTTGGTCTCAATTTCGAAGGATACATGAGGATGGTAATTTACATGATAACGACAAGTTGCAATACCTCATACAGTCGATGGTTCCAGGTACCAGAGCCCATAAGTTGGTTGAAAGCTATCCTCAGATGGCAGAAAATTATAAATTGGTAATTACTGCATTAAAAGATAGATTTGGAGACAAAGTTTTGTTGACAGAAATCTATGTGAGGCAGTTGTTAAAACTTGTTATCAGAAATGCTGCTGAGAAAACAAAAGATGTAACTTTGAGTAACATTTATGACGAGATAGAATCACACCTACGAGCTCTAGAGACCCTGGGAGTTTCTCAAGACCAGAGTGCTGCCTTTCTCTACCCTCTAGTTGAATCCAGTCTGCCTGAAGAAATTGTCAAGGTGTGGCAAAGAAGTCCAATGTCAGGTTATGATGATGAACATCAAGATAAACCCATTGATGACAGACTTAAATCACTGATGAAGTTTCTTCGAATGGAGGTCAAAGGTGCTGAAAGATTATCTTTGGTAAATGAGGGGTTTGGTAAATTGACTACTGAAATACCAGTTAAAGGAAGAAAATTCTGCTCACAACATCAAAGTCTGCCTACAACACCTGAATTATTTGTAGGTGATAAACCAACATGCATCTTTTGTGAGAAATTTCACGATAAAATGTACAAATGCCCAAACCATGCCATTTGCTTTAAAAAAGAGAAAGATCCTGCAAAAGAAAGCATGTCTGGCTTGTTTAAAATTGGGGCACATAGCTAAAACATGCAAAACATACTTGAAGTGTATGATTTGTCAAGGAAGGCATGTGACCTTAATGTGCCCACAACTAAAGATAAATCAAAATGCAGAAATGATGAAATCTAGCAGTCAATCAGTTGATGAAGTACCATCAGTTCATTCCCAGTTAAATTGCACCAATGAAGTTCTGTTGCAGACACTACAATGTATTGTCAGAAATGGAGAAAAACACAAGAAAATAAGAGTGTTACTTGACCCAGGATCTCAGAAGTCCTACATCCTGGAGAAAACTGCTTGTCAACTGGGATTGAACTCCCATGGACAAATTGAACTTTGTCATCTTTTATTTGGTGGTTCTAAAGATCTGCAACAGCACAACAGGTACAACATTGAAATCCAGGGAGCTCACAATAGATATTGTTCTAGATTGATTGTGCTTGGTCACAAGAAAATATGCAGTGGCATTCCAAAAATGTCTAAAGGGCCATGGATGTCAGAACTAAAAGAGAAAAAGGTATTTGTAGAGGATCTTGGAGAAGATAACGGTGAAATTGAACTTCTTATCGGTTCTGATTATTATGCCAAATGGTTGACAGGCCGAAAACATTGTCTGAGAAATGGGCTTGTGGCTCTAGAGACCCATTTTGGATGGACGCTGTCTGGAAAGCAAAAGCAGACAAATGGTGAAGTAGAAGTTGGCTCAGCAATGCTTGTTACCTCAATGTTTGTGGCTGAAGCCAGTGTTCCTGACCTCTGGAGCCTCGAGGCCATTGGGATCCAAGATCCGGTGGAGCGAAAAACACGACTAGAAAGAGAAATAGAAACCAAGGAGAATTTTCTCAAGACTGTGACTCGTTCTGATGAAGGTCGTTATATTGTGACTCTGCCATGGATTGATGAAAACCTTGAAATCTCAAGCAACCGCGAAATTGCAGAAAAAAGACTAGTTAAATTAACAGAAAAACTTCTATCGAATGGGTTCTATGAAAAATACCAAAATGTGCTTGACGAGTGGCTGACAGAAAATATAATTGAGACGGTAGATGAAAACAAGAAAGAAAGACGATGTCATTACCTACCTCATAGAGCAGTGTTGAAACCAGAGAGTCAGACTACTCCAATACGACCAGTGTTTGATGCATCATGTAAAACTGGTAGAGCACCATCATTGAACGACATGCTAGAAAAAGGACCAAATCTTTTAGAACTTCTGCCATCCATATTGCTAAGATTTCGGGAAAATAAAATTGGTCTTGTTGCAGATATCAGAAAGGCATTTCAGATGATTGAAGTTGATGAAAAGGATAGAGACTTTCTTAGATTTTTATGGTGGGAAGACCCAGTTACTAAGAAATTTAAAGTTTACCGACATAGAAGAGTTGTGTTTGGAGTGAACTGTAGCCCGTTTCTGCTAGCTGCTGTGATCGAGCTGCATCTGAAATCTGCTTCTAGTGAACATGCAGTGTTGTCTCAAAAGCTTTTAGAGTCTCTGTATGTAGACAATTGTGTAACTTCAGTGAACTCGTATAAAGAATATGAAGATTTTAAAAGACATTCTATTGATGTTATGTCTGGAGCAAAGATGGATTTACGAAATTGGGAATGTACTCTCCAGAAAGAGATCGAATTTGAACACAGAAGTGTTGCAGAAAATCAGGAACACAGTGGGATTTTGCTTAATAAAGTGCTTGGTCTCGTCTGGGATAAGTTAGAAGATACTTTATCATGTGTTGTGCCTGAACGAGATGCCAGTAAAATTGTAACAAAACGTGAAATTTTGTCATTTGTGGGGAAAATGTTTGATCCAATTGGTTTTGTAAGCCCTGTGTTGCTACAGCCTAAATTAATTCTACAAGGTACGTGGTCGTCAAAGCAAGGATGGGATGAGGCACTACCGGATAAAACAGCTATCAAATTTGAAAAGTGGCATAAAGAACTTCAGTGTCTTCAATCCATTAAAATAAAGAGGTACATTGCTGGAGACAAAAATGTACAGAAAAATCGATGTGAATTACACACATTTTGTGATGCCAGTCAAGATGCCTATGCAGCAGTAGTGTTTTTCAGAGCAGAAGACAAAAGTGGTCAAGTGTCAGTACAGTTAATAATGGCCAAGTCTAGATTGGCGCCACTCAAAAAACTGACGATACCACGATTGGAATTACTAGCGTGTGTTATAGGGGCTCGATTGACTAGTTCTGTGACAGAAGTTTTAAAGTTAAAAAACATTCAAAGTTTCATGTGTGTAAACGTTGAGGAATATGCTTTCTAGCGATTCGTAACGTTAAAGTCGAAGTTATTTATATCACAATATTTCTCGAATTTATTTTAACTTAATAATTCTCCCTTGAAAAATAAATCTTTTAACTGGACTCAAATAAAACTGAATTCTCTCACTTTGTAGAATTTCGCACGGTTCTAACAAATCTTTTGTAAATTCCAATTTCTCTCTGCAGCACGTCTCTTTAAACTTTTATTTTTCTTCTCGAACACTCAACTTTATAACACACTGTCTAGTTTCTCAAACTTCATGCACAAAATAATATTTACATTCTTACCAATCAAAATCAGGAAAAAGATATATATATATATATATATATATATATATATATATAATTTCTAGATAAAAAAAATTAGTAAATACGCACACACATACACACATACATATATATAAAAACATATATATATATACATATATATATATATATATATACATATACATATACATATATATATGACTTATTGTTACGAAATATCCAATCCTAATAAAATGCACACATAATAAAATAAAATAAACAAATACTATGAAAAATACGTAAGATGAATTATCTTCATCTTACATATCCCCCCTCTTCGAAAAAAAGAAACGCGTCAGTGTTTCTTGATTACATCGTCACTCTCTTTACGACTAAGAAAGTCAGCACCGATGTTCTCCTTGCCTTTGAAATAGTTTCCTTTCAACTTATTCTCAATCTCTATCTCTCTGCGTGCTGTGTCAACAGGGCGGGCATCTCCGAAGATTGCCGAATTCAACTTTCCAACTTTCCCCACCCCTCCATGTTGGCCTCTAGGCAGAAGATTGAGCCTTGGTCTTTCTTTTGGCGGATTCAAAGCTTGAACTTTTGCCTCAACTTTATTTCCTACTTTTGAAATGGCAGACGTGTTTCTTTCCTTGCTTTGATACAGCTCCGAGTTAGCCGACGATTTTCCAAACTTTACCTGATCATTCCTCTGAGTGCTGTCGTAGTTGGAAGCGGATTTCTGTGGTTTCCGACCAAAGCGTTTTCCTGCCGCCATTGCATCAAAACCTCTTACCCCTTCAACATTTCCCAGCACGAGATCGCAAAGTAGGTTTTTCATGCAGACCACCTCTCTAGTTCCTCTGAACCAGTCTGTTTTGATTTTTACCACTGCTGTTGGAGCTACTCGAACTGTGCCGTCGATCAAAACACAGGGTCTTGTTCTTCCGGTCATCTGACGCGGGTGCACTAATGATTCCTTTACTATTATGGAAGTACAGCCAGTGTCCCTCAAAACTTTTACCGGTTTTCTGTTCACAAACCCTCTGGTTAATTTAAATTTTTCTCCTGAGTGCAAACAACCATCCGCAATGACAGGAAAAATGCATCCACACTTCAATTCCACCTCATCCATTTTTTCTTCCATCACCATGGCAGCGCATGCATTCACAACACCGGAATCCTTGCATGGTGCTGACGTAGTCGTCTCTTTCCGTGTTTGAAAAAGTACAGGATTACTAGGGCTACTCTGCCGACACTCTCTTGCCATGTGCCCCGTTTGATGACAGTTGTAGCAGCGAGGTTCAACCATTTTGGCGTCACTGACCGACTGACCCCGGTTCCAACCCATCCTGCTATTGCTGTCCAATTTTGCCAACCTCTTCTCTGGATGGGCTTGGCTGTACTTGTTTACCCAAAGGCACAGCTCATTGACATCTATGCTCTCTTTATCCAACAAGTATTCGACCATTCCCGCCGGGCACTTTCCGAAAAACTGCTCTTTCAGAAACAAAAACAACAGATTTTGTTTGCCCGCGAGATCTACCCAGCGCCTGAGGTGGCTATCTAGCCGCACTAGATAATGTTCCCAGGTCTCCTCCGGTTCAGGCTTTGACTCTCGAAACATTATGCGATAGTCTTCCGCTGACTTCCCAAAACGACGAAGGAGTGCCTCCTTTGCCGTTCTGTAGTCCTGCATCTGACTATCGCTAAGTTGGCCAAACACTTCCAAAGTCTTCGCACTAAGCAACGACCCTAGAAGCATTCCCCAATCCTTCTGAGGGTGACCATTGGCTTTTGCCAATGACTCAAATCTCAGCAAAAATGCGTCGATGTCATCACCTTCAGAAAACTTTGGATAAGGAATCTTTGTTGCCTCTACCTTTGGCTCTTTTTTCGTTAGGGCCTCTAATTCCAGCTTTTTCAATTCCAATTCATGCTGCCTCTGTCTCTCTGCCTCTTCACGTTCCCGTTCCCGCTCTTCTTTAGCTTCTTGAGTCTTCTTCTCTTCGTGTTCACGTTCCCGTTCCCGCTCTTCTTTAGCTTCTTGAGTCTTCTTCTCTTCGTGTTCACGTTCCCGTTCCCGCTCTTCCCGTTCTTGTTTTTTTTCTTCACGTTCTTCTAATCTCTTAACTCTTTCTTCATCCTTTAACTCTTTGACGTAATTCCTTAAATCTTCCCCGGAATAGCCTAGAGCCTGTCCCATCGCAATGAATTTCTCGTCAGACATTTTGTACAAACGAAAAAAAAAATTCGGTCACTTGTGATCAAACAACTTCAGAAAAAATATATTTACGTATGAAAATGCGTAAATACGTCGAGGTCACCAATGTAAACGTTGAGGAATATGCTTTCTAGCGATTCGTAACGTTAAAGTCGAAGTTATTTATATCACAATATTTCTCGAATTTATTTTAACTTAATAATTCTCCCTTGAAAAATAAATCTTTTAACTGGACTCAAATAAAACTGAATTCTCTCACTTTGTAGAATTTCGCACGGTTCTAACAAATCTTTTGTAAATTCCAATTTCTCTCTGCAGCACGTCTCTTTAAACTTTTATTTTTCTTCTCGAACACTCAACTTTATAACACACTGTCTAGTTTCTCAAACTTCATGCACAAAATAATATTTACATTCTTACCAATCAAAATCAGGAAAAAGATATATATATATATATATATATATATATATATAATTTCTAGATAAAAAAAATTAGTAAATACGCACACACATACACACATACATATATATAAAAACATATATATATATACATATATATATATATATATATACATATACATATACATATATATATGACTTATTGTTACGAAATATCCAATCCTAATAAAATGCACACATAATAAAATAAAATAAACAAATACTATGAAAAATACGTAAGATGAATTATCTTCATCTTACAATGTGGAGTGATTCTACTACAACATTGGCTTGGATAAAAAGAAATGATCAATGGGGCACATTTGTTGGAAACCGTGTGAAAGAAATTTGTGCACTTTCTAAAGTCGATGATTGGCGACATTTACCAGGCATTAACAATCCAGCTGATCTTCCATCCAGAGGCTGTTCTCCGACTCAGTTGTTAGAGTCCAGGTGGTGGGAGGGACCACGTTGGCTCTATGATTGTACAGAAGATTGGCCAGTTGAAGAAAAGATCTCTGATGAAATCGCTATCAGTGCAGAGCGAAAGAAAGTGTGTACAAAAGACATAGAAAAACTTTCGAGTATGAAACTTCAGGAATCAGAATCAGGATGCAGTAGTGAAAAGTTGACATCAACCACAATTCTGACAAATCTTGATGAAAAGATAAATTCCTTTGATCAACCATGGTATTTTACATCCAATAGTTACATAAAAAATGTCAGAGTAGTCGCTTGGATAAGACGATTTATTTATAATAGCAAACCAAATCATGTAAAGAAAACTGGAAACTTGACTGTGAAAGACTTTATGGATACTGAGTCCGTTCTTCTGGGAAATGTGCAACAAGAAGTGTTTCCAAAACAGACAAAAGTCATAAAAGGTCTGATTGTTGAAATTTCAGAAGAAGGTCTTTATCATGTAAAAACAAAACTTATAGACAGTGACGACACAGAAGAGTTCCGATTTCCTATTTTGCTTCCATCCCAACACCCTCTTGTAATTTCGTTGATTAGATGGTATCATTTGAAAAATCATCATGCTGGAGCGCAATACATGATTAACAAATTGAGAGAACGATTTTGGATTCTTCAGTCGAGAAGAGCAATCAATAGAGTTATTCACAAATGTCCCAATTGTCTGCGTCATTCTAGTAAAGGATTTGAGGTGAAACCAGCTCCACTTCCCACATGTCGGACGGAAATTGCAAACGCTTTTCAAACTACAGGAGTTGATCTAGCAGGACCGTTGTATCTGAAGACTGGAAAGAAGGCTTGGTTAGTCTTGTTTACATGTGCAGTATATCGTTGCATTCATCTAGATTTTGTTATGTCACTGAGTACAGAAGCTTTCTTAGAAGCTTTAGAAAGATTCATTAATATGCGTGGCCGACCCACAACGATTTATAGTGATAATGGAACAAACTTTGTTGGTTTGGTCAATTTATTCAAGAGACTGGATTGGAAGAGAATAGAAGAAGTTGCCAATGTCAAACAAATAAAGTGGGTCTTTAATCCCCCTTCTGCTGCATGGTGGGGCGGATGGTGGGAGAGGTTGGTAAGAACGGTCAAAGATATGTTGAAGAGAATGCTCGGCAAGGCCAGTTTGAATTACGACCAACTAAGAACAACCCTAAGTCACGTAGAGAACTGCATTAATGAACGTCCATTGACAGTAGTAACTGAGGATAAAAACGATCTCATCCCGCTGACTCCTGCTATGTTCTTAAGAGGAATCTCGACAGCTGCTTTTCCAGAAGTGGAAGTGCTTGGTAACAAATTGCACGAAAAATACCGAAGACGTCAGGTATTGTTACACGAGTTAAAAAACCGGTTCCGCAAAGAATACTTGGCCCTCTTAGTACAACGTGGAAAAGAGAGAAGATATAGATGTCCCGAGGTGGGAGACGTGGTCTTGGTGGGAGCAGAGAACCAGAAGAGACTTTTATGGCCGCTAGCAAGAATTATTGAGTTAATTCCAGGACGAGACGGGCTAGTCCGCATTGCAAGAGTGAAAACACAACAAGGTGTGCTGTTGCGTCCTCTGCAAAGATTGTTCCCGATGGAGTTGACTGCTTCGGAAGGTACTCGACAAATAAGAGAAGCTATGAAAAGATCAGTGGCAGGCAACACTTGGGATCAATCCACTGCAAAAGAGTCAGCATCTCTTCCTGCGAGCCCACGCTGTGATGAGCCTCGCACAGTGACAAGGTATGGACGCAAGGTCAACAAGCCCAGAAAACTAGAGATGTAACTGTAGATAGTATACATGTTATTTTTTGTTTGTCAACATTGTTTTGTTTTTTGTTTCCTTTTGTCAACACAAAAGGAAAGGTGGGAGAATGTTGAATTTGAATATTTAATTAATTTGTCTATTTTTAGTTCGTTGTTTTTGTAGCGAGCCTGTGAGCCGCCATTGTTTTCTCGCCCTTGTGTTTTGATCGTCATTGAGAGTGTAGCGTGACTGTGAGCCGCCTTTGTATTTAGTGTTTTATACTTATACATTTGTTAATTAATAAATTAGAGTACTCAAAACGACACATTAGTTTGTTATTTCGATCGGTTAGGTCGAAAGTTTACAGCGATAGATTAAAAATTGTCAAATTTATAGCAATTTTATTATTTTTATTATTATCTTAACATTTATTTCAATTTGTCAATTAATTTCAAGACAGGAAGGCGGGGTTATGAATAGATTAACAAAACAATCAAAGTTAGACAAATAACTCCAATTTGAGTTTTTATCATTAAAATTATAAAAGGAGGTGCGTAAATAAGCAAATAAGATAGTTTGTGTTTAAATCAGTTATTTAAATGTTTTTCCTTTAATCAGTCAGTCGTCTGGTAAGTAGTCTTTCAATCAGTCTGTCAAAGTGCTTGTAACTCAATCGGTCAGTCAGATATTTATTCTATGAAACTAAATTACATATCCAACCACAAACAAAGTTTAACTTGATTGAAAAATTTATTGCATCGTTGAGCTTGATCACGATTACTCACGGTTTTTCTAATTCTACTATTTCAATCACCTTTGCATAAACAAATTTTTTGTTTAACCTCTCAGCAGGGCAGTTAATCTTGTCTTTGAAAAAACTGTTTTTTACAGAACACTTTGAAAACTTTTTTCGCAAGTCACAACTGTTGAATAGGCTAAAAATTAAAGTTGTATTAACTTATATGTAGAACGTCAAAAGTAATCAAACACGTTAAAGTTAATAGAAAAGATAAGTTAATAGAAACACAGCACGTTTCATTGGCAAGCATTTTACAATTGTTCAAAATCAGATTTTCATTCTTCTCTCATGTTTTGTATGTCGCGTTTGCATTGTTTAATCAAATAAAGAAGTTATTTCCAAATCAATACTAATTATTTTTAAGTTTTGTATAAACTGGAAATGTAATTCAAGTACATATTTTCGTAAAACTTGAACCTCAGAATTCGTAGAAATTAAATTTAATGGCCGTTGTTTATCTAATTGTTAGTAATAAACTTTATTGTCACAATTCAAAGCAGTGTAACTAATTAAAAAATCAAGTGTCAGTCACTTCAGCCGTCAGGTTAATCCAGACTGAAACATGACAAAAAGCAAGATAAAATGCTAGGTATTTTAACACAGTGGTTTTTAGGAATAAAAAAGCACAAATTTAAATAAACACCTGCTGTATCAATTTAGCAGGTTTTTTTAAGAAAGCAAATCAATGTGTTGACAGACGCTGGAAGATGTTTTAAATAAAAATTATAAACCAAAGCGTTGCTGTTGTTTTCTGGTTGTATATAAAAAGAAATCAGCGATTCTATAAAAATAAACAGTAATTTTGTTACTGAATTAGAAGAATTTAAATGACAACAAAATGAAAAAAGGTAAAGTATTAGTCCTTCTCCTGCTTACTATGCTGGTTTTATCAATTACCATATCTGGAGACGTGAAATGTTACAATTGTTTCTCTTTTGAAAGTGGGTGTACCACTCCAATGAATGCCAGCAGACCAAATAATCCAATGTGTTTTGATCAGGTTTGCGCCAGACACTATATGGGTGGTCGTGATGGTTAGTAAAAATGTCTACATTATCAGCTGAGTTTTGATTTTGATTGACTGGACTTTATTTGTTCTAAAACATTATTGAATTAGATAATATCACTATATTTATTCGATCAAGTGTTTATGAAAGTTGAATAAACCTGATAAGCAATATTTGTGAGCAAATATAAATATGTTTATACGTACGTACATTACATTAATGATATAGCTATGATCAAAAATGTAATTAACGATAGGTTAGAGGAGTTAGTTGATCGCACTGGCCAAATTTCTTAAAAAAGTTACTGTTTTTAGTAAATGCTTTTTAAAAAGTAGTAAAACAGTTTAATAGAAGTTTAAGCTATATTTGTTTAACTGCGCTAGTTTTTTACTTCTTTATATTAACTTGACTGTGTTGATTTTACTTGAGGCTGCGGACTTAAAATTTTCAGATTGATTGAATAAAATGAAAGATATTTATAGAATAAAATAAATAAATTTTAAAAACATTGATTCGAATGATGAATCTAACATAAATTTAACATATTTACACATAAAAAAGCATATTTGAATAATATTAATTTGAAAGATATTAGGAATGTTATTCTCAACCTTTTTGACTTTGCAAGGCAATGCAGGTGGCATGATGAGAAAATTTAAAAAATTCACTTCTGAAAATTATGAAGAGGTCCTAAACTTGTGGGATAAAAAATCAGACTATACATTTTAAAAACTAATTTGCCTATCATTAAGTCTTTGGTATTAATTTAACCTTTTTGTTTGATTGATCACAAACCCATTTCCTGTCATCCAATCAAACTGAAACTTGGTCCATGGACTCGTTAGAACCAAAAACTAATTTTGAAAAAATCACGCTAAAAACTGAAAAAAATAGAAAAAAAATATAAAAGGTTTTTAAGAAACGATTTTGTCACGGTTCACATGTTATAATTTGCTTTTTGAGAATTTCACTCGTACAAACAATATTGTATATTTTTATCTATTTAGGACCACCTATCGCTAGAAGCTGTGCTTGGCGTTCAGATTGCCGAGATCCAAGAATTAGCTGCTGTCAGACCGATCTCTGCAATGATTGATCATTGTTTACTAACAGCTTTATTACCGCAAGTACCTTGCAGGTTTATCGAACGATGACAGTTATTTATCATTATTTTTCTTAATCATTATTGAAATAATGTTTTATAAATGCTGTTGCATAACAATATTGACAACAAAATTTTTCATCGTCATAGTAATTATACATATGCAGAATAAAAATCTTGAAATATAAGAGATTTGTTTTAATCGTGTCTAGTTTTTTTTTGTAGTTGTTGATGAAAAATTCCACAATTCAGTTTTTATTAGTCATTCTCACATTTATAAAATGTTGGTAATTGTAGAAAAGAACAAAAATATAGCTACTTGAAAAAATTATTCATCAGCAAGCAATTTTGAGCAACAGAGCAAAAATTGTCAAAATGTTGAAAATATTTTGACTTGTCAGTTTGGAATTTTTAAAATATCAATTCAAATTAAGCTAAAAATTGAGCAAAACATTTTTAGATATACAGTAACATTTCAAAAAATACTTTTCATAATAAAACTGATTCTATTGTAAGTCTCAGTGGGGTACCCAGAAATTGTTTTCGAGGGGCTCCAACATTTTTTTAGAGTGCATCAAAGATTTTCTCAGTTTCTATTATTTTATAATTATAAAATTTTGTTTGACAACAAAAGTGTTTTTATACAATTAAATTTAAATTTAAAAAATATTGTAAAAAAGCCGGAAACAACTTACATCCTTACAAAAAAAAAATTTACATACTAGTAAAACATTGTACTAAAATTTAGGTATTAGTACCACTAATCTTCTATTTAAAAAATTTTAAATCATTATGAACACCATCAACTGAATATAACACCTCTTTAATTTTAGACGTGAATAACGGCTGAATTGAAAACCTTAACATTTTTCGTAATTTTACATCCAACTCTTGTTCTAATCTAGTGTTTTAAAATTTATTTAAAACAGTTGGTACATGATTTTCTTTGTTACAAAAATAAATCAAAATGAGTCTTAATATTTGTTTTAATTATTTTAAACTTGGTTTCAATTAAAAACAAATAATCGTAAAAAACCGTAGACATCCAACTGGCAGTCACTGCTGGCTACTCTGTTTCTATAAAAATAAAATGCTCGTTATTATTTTAAATAAAGTTTGAAATTAAATAAACAGTTTTCAAATGTAACAGCAAAAACACCATCGTCATTTTCCGTTATTATTTTTTTTAAATGTTCAGTTTCTTTGAATTAAATTAAGTTGTTTAACTTAATGAAAAGATAAAACCCAGAATTACACGTTGGTTTAGTTGTGAAAACCAAATAAGGAATTACTCGACCTAACACAACTTTTATGCGTTAAATGGGGAATTCTTCATATTTTTAGATTAACAACATCGCAAGACCGTGAAACAATTCAAAATTTTTCAACTAATTGCAAACATAGCATATTTGAACAGGCTTTTCGTATGACAACGAACGATTAACAACAATCACGTTTTTTTTTTATTTGATTGCATACATTAAATTTCAGCTTAGAAATTTGTTTTCTGTTTTATAATAAATTATATTAGTGTACAAAAATGCTGTTTAAAAAACTAGAACAATCTTTGTTATCCTAAATATGCACACTAAAAAAATAACAAGCCAATTTGAGCCAAAACAATCAAGTTTGAGCCAAAATTTTATTATGGGCCACATTATAAAAAATGGCTCAAAGTGGCTCATTTGAGTAGATTGTCACACTTTGTACTCAGTTGAGCCAATAAATATTGGCTTATTTTGGCTCACTTGATATTGGCTTAAAAGAAGCCAAAAATTGTTGGCTTAAATGAGCCATTTACCTGACTCAAATGAGCCATTTACCTGACTCAATTATTATTCTGTAATCTGTAGGTTTATGTTTTTGTTGTGTCTAACTGAGAGTTTATCGTTGAGAACTTTCAACTGTGTAATTATTTATTACATTTGGTTTGCCTTTGAATTTAAATAATAAAGCCATAATTTGTAAATTGTATAATATAGAGAGAGACTCATTTTTCTCAGTGCGCAAGGTCTTCATAAATGTTAATCTAGCACTGCATAGGGTGTACTTCTATTATTGTGAGAAAAATATTTGTTTGACCAAATCACCTGGTTGAAAGAATGAGAGCCTATTAGAATCATACGCAAACTGATTTCTTACACCCGGCTAGTTTTATAGACACAAACGTCTAGGTCCGGCAAGTGCTTATTTGGGCCTTCCCCGTTTTTACAGGCCTAACATTTTTAGATTTCGGCCCTGTTCGGTCCGTGTAGATAACCCTGAAATGAAGGCGTTGCTCGTGAAAGGCTCTTAGATTGTAAATTTTCATTGTTAGCATAAAACTATAGCTCTTAGGTTTTCAGCAGAGAGAAATAGAAAAGCGAGAAAAAAACTTTATAAAAACCCCAGGCAACGCTTGGTAAACCCGCTAGCAACGCATACAAATTCACCAACATGGTGAGATTTCTGTTTAAAGAAAATTTCAACCTCTCATTTTTAATTTTTAAGACAATTTATATAGCGCCGTGTGCAGCAGAAACCGCTTAAATGGCGCTATACAATGTTGGCAACTTGCAAAAAAGACTAACGGCCTATGCGGTGCAAACACGGCGCAACTGGCAGCCACGCACGTATAGGCTACTACTCGCTAGCTCCTCAAGCACACAAAGGTCTTTAACCCCTAACCGAAGTGACATTGCCAAAAAGTAACAAAACATTTATTTGCATATTTTATTCTCGTAAATTTTCGGTTTCCTGTTAGTCTCCAATCGAATGCATAGTTCTTTAAACAGTTAACAAGGTGGTTTTTGATAGAAATTAGGTAGAATGGGTGTGGAAATAAATAGAAAATACAGGAACATAAGAAAAGAAGAGAAAGCACTACAAAACAAAACATTCTATTAACAGTTAACCCATATTGACTTGTATTGAAAAATGACCTTTGTTTATGCTATAAACTTTTGCATGGCCTTACCGACTCTGATTTAAGGCATCAACTCAAATTTTTTGCATACTCCTCAACTAGAGGCCATCAACATAAGTTAAATTCTGTTTTAAATAGAGTCGATATTACGAAGTTCATCTACTCTAATCGCATTATTGTTATATGGAACCACCTGCCTACTGATAGTGTTAGCTCAACTACGTACAGTAGGTTCAAGAGCGTAATTGTGACAATTGGCCTCACGAAATTTCTCGTTTATAAATAGTCATACTGTTTGCCACATTATTCTTATTTAAAATTTGAATGATGTTTGCTTTTTGTGACTATCCTGGATTATACTAAATTTAGTGCTAATATCAGGTTTTCTTCTGAGTTTTTTCTTTATGACACGTTGTCCCACCGAACTGGTTATTTTGATTGCCTTTTGTTTCAACTGTGTGACCAGACGTTTTCTTTTTTCTTTTTTTTCTGATTACGTTTCACTTAACTGTATTCTGTCGGAATAGTTTCAGTGGCCCGTTGGGTCCCTCTGTTCGAGTTGTAATAAATAAATAAAATAAATAAAATGCTTTACATATATCGAATCCACATTATAGCAAAATCTGTTATATTGAAGTCCGCTAACGATTTCACTAATATTGATTTCCGCTTATAACTTATTAATCAATTCGGTTTATAACAAAATCGGTTTTATCGAACGTCGCGAAAAACGTTTAATGAAAAAATATCGTATAACTATTTTTGATGGAGTATTGCAGTAATTAAAAATCTATATGGAAAACATTGGTGGTTGTTTAATGTATTAACAGTGTTTTTGTTTAATCTTGGTTAGAACAGCCCAAGAAGTTTTGGTTTTATGTATTAGAAAATACAATAAAACTTCAATTTTTTTTATATTTAAGTTCCTTATAAAACACCACTGAACTAAAACAACAGAGCTGTTGAGTAAATAAAATGCTATCTGCCATCGCTTATCGCAGCTGAGAGCGGGGACGTGGCGGAGCGATACCATAGCCTATGAGGATCATCCGAGGCTGGTTAAATTGCTAGCTGCATGAGGAGGTCGATTTGCCGGTCCTTGTCCAACTTATTGCACTTCATTAGTTGGCGGGCTGGATTGAGTCGAGCCTTGTGCCCACGAAAGCCTTGTGCTTCCGGCGGCCTCTTTCGCGTCTCATAAACACGTCACGTCAAATATACATACCGTCTGAATTGTCTCATTGGCAGATATAGACGTTAGTCAACCCACACTGCCATCGCTTGGGTTTGCTTCTACTTTAATGATGATGATGATGATGATGACGACGACGACGACGATGATGATGATGATGATGATGATGATGATGATGATGATGATGATGGTGATGATGTCGATGTCGATGACAATGCCGACGACGACGACGACGACAATAATAATAATAATAATAATAATAATAATAATAATAATAATAATAATAATAATAATAATAATAATAATAATAATAATAATAATAATAATAATAATAATAATAATAATAATAATAATAATAATAATAATAATAATAATAATAATAATAATAATAATAATAATAATAATAATAATAATAATAATAATAATAATAATAATAATAATAATAATAATAATAATAATAATAATAATAATAATAATAATAATAATAATAATAATAATAATAATAATAATAATAATAATAATAATAATAATAACAATAATAATAATGTTGTAATTTTGTAATTAATAAGTAGATAAATATAGCAACAGGAGTGCATACCATGTGTGACGTGTGTGCTACTAACGGGATTAACCGGCGTTGCACAGAGTTTTTTTAAAGGTTCTTCTATCCGATTCTCTTTCGCCTTTTCTTTTTTCTCAATCTCCCGCTCCCGTTTCCTGCCCCGTTTGCTCTTCTGCTTCATTCCGTTTTCCCACTTCGCTTGATAATGTTAACATAAGATATTTAAAAAAAGATTTGCAAGAAAAAAACTGATTATCGACTGGTTCAAATTATTAAATTAAATTTGCCTAAACAGGTGACTTAAATAGAATTGATTTTTGGCTTTAAATACAGTTGTTGAAAAACTGTACTCAGGTAAAGGTTGATGAAAAACAGTTTTTAAAAATCTTTCAAAGGTGACTTTTCATCTTTTTATAAAAGTAATTGTTTGCTCAATAAATTTTGGTTGTGCCGAAATGTGTAAACACAGTAAGATTAAAATGAAAAATGATTTAAATCTATTTGAAAAACCTCCTAATTTTACAGATTCAACATTCATAATGATGTTTCATGGACAAGCATTTTCTTTGTGATCAGCTTGCTGGTGGAATTTGGTAGAGTTTCGTTATTTTAAGTAGAACAATTATCGAAAAAGTTTCAGAGATATTGTTGATTTTATAGGACTAATTTGAAAAAAAAATTGTTATAGCTCTATTTAGACAAAATGGACTGAGATTAGGACCCGACTGTGTCCAATGCCATAGTGAAATAAAATCTGACATGTCTTGCTTGAACAATCCACCAGCTCACAGATATTGCAACAACCATGAAGCTAGAAGTTGTTACACACAAATATTTTTTAATGTGTTTACAGGTAATTTTATTGCTGATAAGTTGAATTTTAATTTAAAACGTTCTTAAATGGAAACATTTTTTGTTGTTTTTATTTTTACAAACTTTTATTTAGGTTACAATCTCTATTTGTGTGTGTGCGTGTGTGTGGCTTTCTCTGTACGCAAATCTTGCAAGTAAAATTTAACCAACTGTTTGACTAGCTAGAAAACTGAAACTTTCAGTTTAGCTTTATATTGGATGACAATACATGATTCAATTAAAAAAATCTTAATTTGAACATCTTTCGTATTTCTAAATCGAGTATATTTGAAATTAAAGTTTGTGTTGAAAAACTCGTTTTTTTCTTTTACTATTTATTTACTGTCTATTATTAAAATCATTAAGGTTACAAGATGAAAATGCCTACAAAAATTGTACGAGGTTGCAACTATCTAACCTCTCTAAAGCCACGCTGCGAATCGGCATTTGGAAACCAATGGATCTGCACATATTATTGTGATACCGATGGTTGCAATAATGCTACAAGCTTTGCTTAGTGACTCAGTAATGTGACTTTAATTAAACAACATTCACAGATTTTTTGTATTAAGTTTATTAATTTGTTTTAATTTGTGTTAGTAAAATAATTAGTTAAAATAAATTCATTGATATTTATACGGGGGCAAAAAACGCGGTTTCTAAATTTTTCCCGAATCGAAATGATAGGGCAAAATCTCCCAGATGATAATTTTCTGGGAGCGAAAAGTTGGTGGTCCAAAGATGGTGACGAAAACCCGGGAGCAAACGTTTTTAAAAGCGATGAATCTGGGGTTAACTTTCCTTTAATGCTAAAGGTTTCCCGGCCTCAAAAAGTCGGCACACATTTTTTGAACCACCTTTGTATGAAATGGCTAAATTATCAGCGGTTCTAATTTGTCAAACGAATACGTTGTGATTCTGTATAATTAAAAAGAAGTCGTTAATCAATAAAACGTTCGAATTTGGTAATTTTAATATCTGAAAATAATTCCAATTTAATTAGCATTTAGTTTATATTTAAAATTGAATGTATTGGTTACTAGACAGAAGAAAATGAATAAATGTCACTCACCCCGTCAGAAAATCTATCACTTTTTTCAACTAGCCAGAGAATGTGTTCAGATTTAAACGAGGAGTACAAAAATAATTCCTAGCACTAATACTTATATTGTGTGCACGTAGGTTCAACTTTTTGTCAGGGGATTTATACCCCGTCAGAAATTCTTGGTTAAAAAAGTTTTGTATTGCTGATAAAAAAGAATAAACAAAATTTGCGCAGAAAACAGCAAAATTATGCAACATTATACTGGTTCGTTTATGGTAATTGTATCAATTAATTTCACCGGTAAAAAATTGAACAAAAACAATATTGCACTTCAAATCCGTACATTATTGAAAACGCACAAAACTGTTTTAAAAAATCTAATCTTTCTGAAGCTCCAACTAAAAAACAAATGGGTCATTAAGAAAACCTGAGCTCACAAAAAAATTAAGAAAAAAACAATAAATAAAATTTCTGAAGACGAAAAAAGATGAAGAAAGATGAACTCTTTTAACGTTATGATGTTTGTTTGTTTTTTATATTTCATGACGTGATTTCAACATTGAAATGTAATAATAGTCAATAATAAACAGACAAAAATTGTTTCCGTATTGCCTAACTAACCAGAGCGCTCAAATCAGTCAGGCTCTCAGGCTTGAAAAGCATTAAAAAGTCAATGAGTGGGTGGTCTGTGCATTTTACTTTTGAAAACCAAAAACAAAAATCATTATTACTGATTCAAAAACCATTGAGTTCTTATAACCCATAAAAAACCTTCAAACCTCTAATAATTTTAAGGCTCTAACCAAACACCACTAAGTCAAAGAAGCAAACGTTTTAAGTAGATAAAAATGTAAACAGCGGTGGCGTGCGGTTGTTAAACAAAAAAGTGTCATACTGTGCTAGTTGTGTAATTTAAAGCATTTCATGCAATGGATGTCATGGCGTGTCAATATTGATAAAAATGTTAAAAACATTTTTGAAGTACTAATCCAAAACACATATCTGGTGTTAAATGAAATAAAATGCATTCGTTGTGGCCACCGATCACTTGCATCATAAAAGCCAAAATACTTTTTTTGGAAAAACCTCAGACATGGCAGACTTTACATTTTTTTTTGGGAGCAAATTTCCCACTCCCGCGGGATTTTCTTAATTTTTATTAAATTGTTATTATTTCCAAAGTGTTTCTACAAAACCTATGAACTTTTAAGAAAATTGTTATCACATTCACACCTCTACTATAAAATAACAAGTAAAGCAAAAAACAAAGTTTTTTTTTAAAACACACTTTTTTATTTTTACACTATTCAAGTGATCATTTGACATCCTCTGGACGTTGATGTTGTCCAATCGATCCGAAAATTATATATGTTACATAAACAACAAGCATAATAGCATAGACAATAAATAGTTCGACGAAAATATCACAAATAATTATTTAATTAAATTTTGTTTAATCAATCCGAAATATTGATAGAATGCATTGTTTATCAGTTTTTAAGTCTCTAGCTCATCGGGAAGTCAGCTTAAAACCGATTGCAAAATTTGACGACACAGACAGACAGACAGGCAGAAAAGTCAAGTTAAGTAAAAGTGTGTAAAAAACAAACTGATGACAACTATATGTAATACTAGAGTAGTGCAGTATTAGTTTTGAATTTATTTAAGTTTTAGTTTCTATTTGGTTTTAAAAAGCTTATTTCTATTTCAGTTTCTATTGTAGTTTTATTATAATTTTTGTTCCAGTTTCTATTGTAGTTTTATTATTATTTTTGTTCCAGTTTCTATTTCTTTTTGACACATTTATTTTGTTTCAGTTTCAGTTTTCGTTTACAGATTTGCTTAATTTATTTAAAAAAAAACAAACAGTTGATGCAAGGTTTTACTGTTAACATGAAATATTCAATCATTATGGTAAATAAAAGCAACATTTATTTCAATTTTAAATTATGTTTCAAAAATACACGTTTTTTAGGTTGTTGTTCATGTTGTTGCTTCTTTCAGATGTAAGCATCGCACATGCTGAAAACAAACGTTCTATAAACGCTACTGAACATGGCAGAGATAAAATATTCTGGGCGAAATCTTTTAAAACTGGAAGCCTGTTTTTCCCCATTCAGCTATGAAGTTTTTCCTTTCAGGTAATAACATTTTAATTAGCATTTGATATCATAATTAACAAAAAAATTACAATAAGTAGGCCGACGTTATTTTAGGGAATGTAAACAATTTGTTTAGTAGAAAAAAGACGTGTTTAAATAATTTAGCAATTAAATCAAAATTTTACAAAATTTGGACTTTTTAGAATAATTTGGTTCAACAAAAATGTGTTTAGATATTTAATTAATTAAAAAAAACAGCTGTACTATTGTGAATAATAATTATCTTTGAATAGATTTCTTAGAACACTTTGTGTAAAAAAGACAAGCACTAATTAAAAAAAATAAAAATCGCCTCCAGATAACGTTTAGACACAAATTTAATGCAAACAAATTAAAACTCTCTACGTTTTTCAAGTTTATTTTATTTTATTTTGCCCGCAAGACAGCATGCCTTTTATAATTTTGTTTTTTAAAATGCAGTACCAATATTAATCTTTGCTTTTTATAAGTTGCAATTTGTTGAAATAAAAACAAGAATTATGTTTTCAAAGTTGTTTTTGTGTTATTTACTATGAAACAAATTCATTAATTATGAATCTTCAAAAACACCCCTAATTCAGAGCAACGGATTTAATAAGTAGTGTATAAAATCTTAGTTTGCAGCTGCTTGAAGTAAAACATTAAAAGGCGGAATATATTATTACCAAGTATTGGTTGGTCATAATTTGTAATTAAATAATTAATAAATGCAAAAAAGTACATATCATTTATGTGCTATATCGACCAGAATGTTTTAGGGGGTTTTTCTATAGGTATTCTCTTTCGCTTTTTTCCTGTTTTTCCTTCTCTCGCTCTCGTTTCTATCTTCACATGGTCTCCCGCTTCGCGCACTTTTCTGCTCCATCTCGCTCTCCCACTTCGGTTGATAATGTTACAAAGTGAAATATCAAAGCTGAACAAATATTGTGCAGACCTTATTGAATTAAAATTTCAGTATTAGCACACGTGGTTAAAAAACTCTAAGCTATTATAAATGTAAAAAAAAATTAATCTGATTTCGCCGTTTTAGTTGAGTTTTGATTTGAACTGATCATAATTAGTTATATTGTCATTTACTGCTGTACATCTGTATAATTAGGCGCAAATTATAAAACATAACTTACAAAAAATTCTTATAATAATCTATATATATATATATATCAACGCCGAGCTCAAACGCCTCATCCTAGGAACGTGAAATTTGGAACTTATATTACTTTTATAGCGTAAGCATCCACTAAAATAGGATTTTTGAAAATTTTGCTCTTTAGGGAAAGAAACTGGAGAACAAACTTTTTTCTAAAACAATGTATATCTCGAAAACAAAAAATGAAGAAATTTTGAAATTTGGTATATGGATTCTTCTTGAAAAATAAAAAAATACGTGTTTTGAATATTCGGTTTCCCGGACCTCAAATGTGGGCTGGAAAATTGGGTTATTTGGTTTTTAAAGTGGCTGCTACTCAAAAACTGAGAATGCTACAAAATTAAAAATTAGTATTTTGTTTCTACTCTAAAAATAATGATATACGTGTTTCCCATTTTTTGAAAATTTTGTTTCCAGGACTTAAAATGTGGGGTGGAAAATAGGGTTATTTGGTTTTTAAAGTAACTCCTACTCAACAACTGTAAATGCTACAAAATTAAAAATTAGTATTTAGTTTCTACTCTAAAAAATAAGGATATATGTGTTTCACCATTTTTTGAAATTTTGGTTTTCAGTACCTCAAATGTGGGGTGGAAAAAAGTTTCTTTGGTTTTTAAAGTAATTGCTACTCAAAAACTGTGAATGCTACAGATGTCAAAAATAGTATTTAGTATTTACTCAAAAAATAAATGATATAAGTGTTTCAACATTTTTTAAAAATTTGGTTTTCAGGACCTCAAATGTGGGGTGGAAATAAGGGTTATTTGATTTCAAAATAACTGCTACTCAAAAACTGTAAGTGTTACAAATGTAAAAATTAGTATTTTGAAGTTTTGTGCCGGTTAAAAGTAGCTAAGTCCAGTTTATCACCGGCCGGGCCAAGCCGTTATTTTAGAGTCTTCACACGGGCCAGGCCATACCTTAAATCAAAGTGGGACGCTCCGAGGTTTTTCACCAAGTATATAGATATTTTAGTTATTTTAGGGTGTTCAGTTGGGACGCGCCATACCTGAAGTCAAGGTGGGACGGGCCAAAGTTTTTCATCAAGTATAGAGAACTTCTAAGCCTTTAAGAATGGGCCGGGCCATATTCAGACGGGCTGTGCCGGGCCAGGAGTTTGGGTTTTTAAAACAGGCTGAGCTAAGTTGTCGACGGGCCGAGCCGAGACCTAAAAAATTGATCTCTACTATGGATGCACGGTTCAAACTCTCTAATTTCATGCGAGCGAAGCCGCTACGAGCACTGTTAGTACAATATAATTTAAAATAAACTTGTATTAGAATTACGTTCTACTGAAAACAGCGTCGAAAGTTTAAAAAAAATTAATAAAGTTTTGTCTTATTACAATTTAATGCCAGTAGCCAGTTTTTAATTTTCATAAATAAGTGTTTTTCAGACTACGATAAAATGATAATTAAAAAATACATAATTTTAATCATCAAGGAATAACCATATTTTTTTTCTATTTATTGGAATCTAAAATTAAATTATAAAACCTTTATAAAAAACAATTTTTGAAATCACCAACACACCACCAATTTAAAAAAACCAAATATTATAAGTAAACTCAAATGATTGTAGTAAGATTACGTTGACAATCATAATAAAAGATTAGATCCTCTTTAGAGCAGTAATACATATATCGTAAATTTATTATTTTAATTATACTTGACCTGATTATTTCTGTATTCAGGGATTACAACTTCTTGTCATTTTAAGGCTATAATCATTAGTCGATTCAATCAAAGAGAATTATTTCATATTGTTCAATTTTATAAGACAAATTTTTCAAATGTCTTCCCTAACAACTTTAGATGGTACGTGATTTGCTACCATAGTCGTAACGGGTAACGGAAAAACAGGATTTCATTCCGTAGAGGGAGCATGAGATACGGCTACCACATCCAAGGAAGGTAGCAGACGCAAATTACCAATTCCTAATTCAGGGAGGTAGTACGAAGAAATGTAACTATTTGAAGAAATAAACAAAACACCACCAATTCAAAACAACAAAACCCATAAGTAATTTCAATACCATCGACTATGCGCTCGTGGTTATAGCCCATATTCATTTAACATTATTTCCAACCTGTCTTATAAACCGTTGCTGTGCTAAGCAGCATCACTGTAATATCTCTATGAAGTAAATACCATAAGTCATGCATGTATCCATGTTCGTATTCCATTTATAAATTTTTTGAAGTTTCAGCCAGAATCAACATTTAGATATTTTTATTAGTTTTATTGTATAAACTTAGATAAAACTATTTTAAAAATTATTGAGTTTCTTCCAGAAACAATATTTGATTTTTATAGATATTTTTGTTAGATTCGTTGTATGAATTTAAATAAAATTGTGTTTAGCGTCAAAGTATTCAAGTGATAAAAAAAATTGAAATGCATACAATATTTGTTTCAAAGTAAAAAAAAAAAATTTTTTAAACTTTTCTTTTTTGCATCCCCTAAACTAGAACGGCACCCCACTTGGGAGCTGCACCCCAAAGGTTAAGAAATCTTTTTTTAGGTAAAATTTGATCGCTGCAATTATCCTTTTATTGCTGCGATAGCTATTGCCATATTTACTTCCATGCTTTCGTTTAAATTTTAACTGTACCAAACTGTGTAGTAAATACTATAAAAATACTAAAATTTTGTAATTTATTTGTTTATTTATTTATTGAAAAAATGCCAGAAGGACAATTAAGCCACTAACACGAGCAAGAAAAAAAACAATAAAAAAAATCACAGACATCGTTAGTCTACAAAGAAACAGAAACCATCAAGAAGTGACAACAAAAAAAGCACCCAGATATTATAGAATAGCGGAAAAGCAAAAAATAACTCTAGCTATAGTATAAGAAAGTGTCAAAGTTAACTGATTTCAATGATAATTTAAATGAAGAAACGCTGGAACAATTTACAACATCGGCGGGGAGAGAGTTCCAAACCGCAACTATTCTGTTAGTGTAGAAATATTTTACAGCATCACATGTAAATTTATTTAATCTTAATTTATAACTATGACCCCGCGTTGATATTATATAGGTAGGAGCAAATGACAATGACATAGAAATATTAACTAAATGGTTTATTAATTTATAACAGAAAACTAGATCAGCAATTAAACGGCGTTTTTCCAAAGATTGAAGATCAAGAAATTGAAGACGATCTTTATAGGAGAGACCAGAGACCGAAGGGATAAACCTTTTTAAATTGAAGGTCAAATCAGTTGGAGTCATCGGCATACGTGGGATCAAAACATCCTCTCCTTTGTATTTAGCATTTATTATCGATGCCTCAATCACATTATTCATTAGCTTTTTTACAGGCAGTCTCGTTCTATAATGCACAGTCGAGGTTGATTAATGTTACGCAACATTATGATAACTGAACCCATTTTTAATAGCAAATTGTGAGGTGGTAGTCCAGGCAATTCTAGCAAATTATAAAATTCTGTAAGATAGTTGACTACGTCATCATTATTGATATCTGAGTCAACTGTTTGATGGAAACAAACTGTCCCGGAAGAAAATTTGACATCATCAACGTCTTTGTTTTTGCTGCCATTATTGCTCATGTGTTGAGCCAATTATGGTTTTTGCCCTAAGTTCTGAAAAACAAAGCTCCTCTTTCCAGTCCGCTATGTAATAGAAATTGGTGGGTAATGCAATTAATCCGGTCGAGGTGTCAACTTCGACTTTCCCATTACCAATATCTAACAATTGCTTCGAAAACATATCTGCACTTTGATTATGTTGCAAAAACACACGCATGTTAGTCGTCAGTTGAAGTGTCTTGACATGCCGCCATAAATTTGATGACTTTAAACACGTGTTTATTTCGTCTGCTGCAGTTGATCGGGGAATGACTGGAAGAGTATGACGGAAAGAGATCTGGGCGGCCATATTGACTAACACATGACATCGTATCTTGTGCGTACTCTCGTGCATGTGGTGCAGACATCCAATGTAAGTGGCTTGCAAAAAATGTAAAAGCAATTAACTGAGAATTTTTGGAGATCATTGATCTGGAACAATCGATAAGATACACTTTTATTTAGCACATGAGGCAATTATAAACTTGTACTAAACAGCAGCAGATTGTCGTGCCTGCTTGACAACTTTTTTCATGATTTTGTTGAAAAATCTTTTGCAAACACAAAAATACAGCACTTGCTTTCATTTTTTTCAAATTTAATGCACTTTCTTTATCAGTGGAACTTTTACCATAAAATCAGTGTTGCATGTAAACTTGTCTTTAAAATGTAATTTTTTAGTTTCCTCTGAAAAATTGAAAAAAAATAAGTAAAAGACTGCTAAATTCATTCAGAGTTTTATGGTCTATTAACATAAATTGATAACAATTCGGCTAACGCCATCACTTAAAAAAAACACAGCTCCGCAATAAAAAAATTGTTTTGCATCAATACAATGCATATTAAAATTTTATTTTTCCAATCTGGAACTCCATTTTTTAATACAAAATATATTTAAAAAACAAAATAAATTAAATAAGAATTTTAATTAAACAGCTTAAAAATATTTTTAATCGGAAGAACTAAGATTGAATTACACTAAATCTTAAATTTGATTATTCAATCGGTTACATTGATTCTAAATAAAATAAATAAGATATTTGTTTGAACTAAAAAAGAAATGACATTAAATTATACTAAATATTAAACTTAGTTATTTAATCAATTAAATTAATTCTAAGAAAAAGAACTGAATTTATTATCATAAGCTTCTACAAAAACTTTCTACATTCAGATCTTACAGAATAAGATTATACCAAAACTTATTGAAAGTTTAGAGAACTATATTTAAACAGACTTATCTATACTAAAACCTAACTCATACTAAAAATAATTTATACTTAAACCCTAATAAACCTAAGTTATTCAAATCTTCTAAAATTAACTATACTAACTTTTACACTTTAGAGTATACTTTAAACTAAAACTTGCAACATAGGAATTAGTACTGAAACCTTTTTACACAGAAAAACGCACAATAATCAAATCAATCTGAATTTAAATATAATTTATAAAAATACTAAAAGGCAAATATAAAATTTATATTATAAGCCACCGATAATACAGCTATTGTTTCGTAAAGGAAGAGCTTTATAAAATCAAAACAAAAGTATAAGGCGCCATTAAACTACACAAATTTATTGATAATTTAAACTGATAAACAAATTGTTATAACATTTTATAGTTTAATTTTAAAATAATTTTTTATTTTGGATAAACAAATTAAAAAAATTACTTTCCTTTAAACCGCTAACAGAAAAGTTTTTTGTCCATAAAATACCAACGGATTTACAAATTTTTTCCATCCTTTACAAAAACCATCGGCTATATATCTTACATAAGTGTACCAAATTTCAATAAATTCTGTGTAGTGGTTTTCGTTTTATGCTAAAATATACATATATACATAAATACATACAGACAGACATACATACATACATACATACATACATACATACATACATACATACATACATACATACATACATACATACATACATACATACATACATACATACATACATACATACATACATACATACATACATACATACATACATACATACATACATACATACATACATACATACATACATACATACATACATACATACATACATACATACATACATACATACATACATACATACATACATACATACATACATACATACATACATACATACATACATACATACATACATACATACATACATACATACATACATACATACATACATACATACATACATACATACATACATACATACATACATACATACATACATACATACATACATACATACATACATACATACATACATACATACATACATACATACATACATACATACATACATACATACATACATACATACATACATACATACACACATACATACATACATACAAGCATTTATTTATAGATATAAGATTATCGACTGATTCCAATTACTAAATTGAAATTTGAATGAACAGTTGGCTTACTTAGAATTAATCGTCGGCTTTAAATACAAGTGTTGAAAAACTGTACTCAGGTAAAAGGTTGCAGAAAATAAATTTTTAAAAATCTTTCAAATGTAATTTTTCATCTTTTTAAAAACATTATTTTGTTGCTCAATATATTTTAGTTGTGCCTTAATTTGTAAATTTAGTAAGATTTAAAGACACAATGTTTAAATCTAATAAAAAACCTCTTAATTTAAAAACTTTAAAAGATTTCTTTCACAGATTCAAATTTATAATGATGTTTTATGGACTAGCTATTCGGTTTCTTATCAGCTCTCAGATAGAATTTGGTAGAGTATGGTTAACTAGACAAATTATTAAAAACTTTTCAGAGATGTTATTGATCTAATAGAATTAATTTTAAAAAAATTGTTATAGCTCTATTTTAAAGAATAAGAGCCAACTGTGTCCAATGTTATGGTAAAAAACCATCTGACATGTCTTGCTGGGACAATCCACCAGCTAGCAGACCATGCGACACCTATGATACTAAAACTTGTTCCACAGATTTAACGTATGATGATAATAAAGGTAACTTTATTGCCGATAATACGTTTCTAAGTTGAATTTTAATTAAAAACGTTTTTAAATAAGAGACGTTTCTTGTTTTGTTTTTATGGTTATTATTAAAATCCTGATATTAAGATTCTGAGCCTTCAATGATTATAAGAAGTTGCGTCTATATAGTCAATGGACAAGGTTGTTTTACAAGAGGAAAAGGACGTACTGCTCCTATTCTTGTGTAACCGATGGTTGCAATAATGCTACAAACTTTGTCTAGTAACTCAGTATTGAGGCATTGAATAAAAAACATTCACAGATTAGGTTGTTATTATAACGCTTATATTAACTTGCCATGTTGTTTGTTGTTTGTTTGTTATTTTTTAAAAACACCTTTTCTCGTCCGATCAAAGAAATTAAGCAACGTCGAGCTCGGTTAGTACTTCGATGGGTGACATTAAATACATTAATCCGTTTAAAATAAAAAACAATAAAAAAATTTGTTTCAAATTTTTGTGTTAAATTTTTTTTAAACACTTAAAAATTAAAAATAATAAAATATATACAAACTATTTTTTTTTTAAACAAAGCCTGCAAACTAATGTACTAAAAGGTTAAAAATAATATTTAAGTGAACCTACTTATTGACATTTTTTGAACTAAATGTTTTTGTTTGGAAGATAAGAGCATTGGACGATAGCTGATTATATATATATAAATAGATAACATTTTGTAATTATTTAATAATTTTTTAAAGGTTTTTCGAAAATTTCGCCATAGAAAATATTTTGCATGAATGTCTTATTTCTCAAAAGATTTCCCTGAATATGGGAATCCTCAATGAAGATTTTCAAATACTGGGAATTTTTTGATTTCGAAAGGAAAACATATAGCTGACCATAAGAAAACGCTGGTTCATTTTAACAAATCACAATGTATTTAAAGTTCTACGCCCCTTAAGGCTATCTGATTCTGATTTTAGAATTTAAAAATAAATTTAGTTTTTTTACACAAAAATTACATTACATATTTTTCAACGGAAATTTGAAAATGACAATGAGATAAAATATTTTGCTACTCCTATCACATTTTTGCAGGCTCTCACTAATATCACTTTTAGTAACTAAAATATGACTCCTTACTCTATAAATAAAATGATAGTTAAGACATGTTTTTTCAACCACGACTAAAACCTTATTTAAAATAAAATTTTGTAATCATTAATTAAAGCTTGCTTTAGTTGATCGTTTTAATACGAAATCAATTTTCTATTACACGTATGCATAATAAAAAAAAACTACCAAATTGAAATTGCATAAAAAAGTGACTAATAAAAAATTGATCTCAGGTTATAAATACGAGCGCTGAGGAACTATGAAATACTGGTAACCGGATAAAACAAAACATAATGAAACAGAACATGATAAAACAAAACAGCAAAGACACAGAACATTCAAAAAACAGAACAGTGATAAAACAGAACATCGCGTTACTTTTATCAATTTTTCGCAACAATAACTACAAATTGGTTTTATATAATTTTCATCTTCTTCTTTGTATGTTTCCGTTGTCGGATATTATTATTAAATGTAAATTTATAATGCGCTTTTTTTAAAAAGTCACAAAAGCGCGTCGCGTCAAATCATAAATTTAAGAATAGAGTTCGGTCTTAAGCAGCTTCCTGAAACCGCCGAGGTCCAAAGCTGGATTCCTCAGGTCAGCAGATAGGCTGTTCCAAACAACTGGACCAGCAGTGGAGAATCCGCGCCTGCCGAGAGTCGTTGTCTTTGACGATGGAACGAACAAGTCGCCAGCAGCCGCCGATCGAAGGTGGGACCGACCAGCAAGCGTTGAGATCGGTACACACAATTGCTGCAGGTAGACCGGAGCCGTGTGGTGGAGGCACTTGTATACCATCAGACCCAACTTGAACTGAATTCTCTGCGGGAAAGGAAGCCAGTGAAGTTGCGTCCGCATGAGATCTGATACGGGAGACCAGCCGGGCAGCTGAAGAACAAGACGAGCGGCTGCTCGGAGAATGGATTGGAGCCTATTGATTTGAAACTGTCTAAGTCCGGCCATGACACCATTACAGTAATCAAGCCGGCTGTGCACGAGTGCTCTAATGAGTGAATGGGCGGAGTCCATGGTGAGGCTACGGCGGACGACGCGCAGTTGACGGAGATGATAGAAGCATGAACGAGTAAGATGAGAGATGTGTGCCTCCATAGACAAGCTACTGTCGACCATCACGCCAAGATTACGAACATAAGTGGAGGGCCTGACTGAGACACCAGCGATGATATTGATCCAGGAAAATGTAGGAATCATCCTACAACAGATTAATTTGTGTTTGGCGTAACTTTAAACCGAAATAGTATTTTTGTGATACTCTCTGTTTTACAGCTGTATTAATCAGCCCAAAGAAACAAGCCACACGCTTTGATGTTTACAATGTATTTTATTCTTTTTAGTGCGTTTAAATAAACGCGTGTTTTTAAAATCTTTTTTAACAGTATTTTTAATTTACAAACTTGTTATCCGTTATACAGGTACCTAATAAAAAAATATAAAGCTGGATATGGCAGAGCATTTCGCTTCAACCCAGGTCCATCGGTGTTCAACATTAATAAACTCAATCAAACTCATATAGGTTTAAACTCATTGGTGTGACAGTGCCCATGTGCCCATGTCGGTAAAACATAAGAAGTGAATAAAATATTTCAAATTGTATTACCTTACCTTACCTTACCTCACCTTACCTTACCTTACCTTACCTTATCTTACCTCACCTCACCTTACCTTACCCATGGACTCCTAAATAAAAGCTATCTTTTATAGATATCTTTTTATAGATATCTTTTATAGATATCTTTTTATAGATAGCTTTTATTAAGGAGTCCATGCCTTACCTTACGTCGAGTTGGCGAGGTTGGTATTGAAGGAGAACCATTCGATAGAACGCAGATTACGGAAGTTAGATGATATATATAAAGCGAGGTTTCGATGTAGAGACGAGAGCGGTGACCAGGTAATGATCTAAATATGACAGCGTCTGTGAGTTGACATTTGAGATGAGAGTGGAAGCGTCATGATGAGCAAGTCGAGAATATTGCCATTGAAATGTGTTGTAAAATTTGCTATATGAAAATGGTTTTGTAAAAATCTAAAACATTGAAACCCTGGTTAAGAAAGTTTAATCTTGCATAAAACCAATTATTAATTATAAAATAGCAGAATAAAAATTGACTGGTTCAACTTGCTAAATTGAATTTGCATGAAAAGGCAATTTACACAAAATTGATCTTGAATTATATATATATATATATATATATATATATGAGTGCCGAAAAAGTCTAAAACCGTGAAACCAGTTGGAGATACAAAAAAGTCTTGAAATCTCCGGTAGGTACTTTGATCAAACTAATTTAATTTATTTACCAGTTTTAATGGTTTTCTAAGGATATCTTCCTATAACAACTGGTTTCAAAATTCTCATAAATATGATATAACTATTGACATTTTTGTAGTAGTTATATCATATTCATAAAAAATGTGATGTAACTATCCTGTAATCGGCTGAATTGTCTAGGCCTGCTAGAGTAGTTGTTATATCAAGATATCCTTGGTTTTTCAAATGCTTTTAAAATTAACTTTGGCTGATTAAAATGGAAAATGTTATATTTTTATAGCTACAATGTTATTTCATTTGCTCTCAATTATCCTTGTTATCCAATTCCACCTCGAACTTGGTAAAGCTTAGTTATTATTAAATGCAAATTATTCAACAAGATATTAATTGTTTACATGGCTTTCAAATACAAAATATGTTGCCAGATTGAATAATGAAATCACAACTTGTTTAAATTTTTTTTTACAGGTTCAGGAATAAGGTGCGTACAGTGCGAGGGCACTGTCAATAATCCGACGTCTTGCATCAACAATTCACGGTCTATTACTCCTACCCCATGCCCAGCATCCGAACGCGCTTGCTATTACCGTTTCGTAAGAGGTAATTTTTACGAACATATAGTTTCAAACATGTAGTACGCTAAATTTAACACCATTTTTTTATAGATGTTTTCAGTCAGCTTATTCTCGTAAATCGTGGATGTGCAGCTGCTTCTATTGCCAAAAATTGCAGTTTTGATAGAAACATCTGTACTAGCTACTGTGGTGATGGAGATGGCTGCAATACCGCAATTGATTATTAAAGGACATAAACCTTGACAATTCACCTAAAACTATTCATTTTTAAGAATTTGCAAATTTGGAATTTGGAAATTTCATAAACAAAAAATTTATTAAAACTACTATCTTATTATCTAACCTTTATGGTTAGACAAATGTGTTGAGAAATTGGTTGTTACAGTCTTAATTAGATGATTGGCTTTTCTTAACGACTCGAACTAGTTTAGTCCATTTGTTATAGAAGCTGTCGAACTAACTTCTCTCAATTAAATTACAAAGTAATTTGATTATAAAACAAAATATGATTTAAAAAAAAACTCTTAAATTTATTCAAAAACTCCACAAAAATGTTTCATGTTCGTGTTATCGATCTGCCACTGAAATAATTTTTTTAATTTTTTTTTCTTATTTATTTATTCATTTCACACAAGTTCAAAGGGCTATCAACCGCTTACATGACCAAGCAGCAACGTTTAAAAGAAATGAAATGCTAGAGAAACAGAGATAGACTGCGAAAAAACACAATTTAAATTTGATATAGTTAATTCAAGTACAAACACATTACCAAATAAAAATGTATTAAAAGGAGAAAAAACATTTTTTTAAATCCGATTATATCTCTTAAATAGTTTGACATACTAATAAAGTGTGGATAGTTCATTTTTTAAAAACTCTCAGTCATAAAAACATATAAAATGAACGTCCCACAACTTCATCTTTCGTGAAACTATCTGAGAGATATAATCGAGTAAAGCAAAAAAACTATTTCTTCTTTTCCGGTGCATCTAAATGCATTGTAAAAAGTGTATTTTAAAAATGTGATTGATAATTTTTTTTACTCTTTTAGTCGTTAGGCATATTTAAGAAACATTGGTCAAGAAAACTAATTGATACACTTTGTAACGATAACCTTTAAAGGTTAATGTAGCTAATGGTTCTAGTGACGATGCAGATTTGGTGTGACCTTCCATTTAGGAAGCTTTGCTGATGAAAAGCTGGTCTTTCTCGCATTAAAACATTGCTGCAGATGCGTGAACTCAGCCTTTTGTTGAAGCGCTTATTGGCGCGTTTGTTTCAGTGAAAGTAAGATTTTACCAGCTGGTTTTGGTGCTGTATCCTCGCTTTGTAGAAAATACTGCTTGGTGGACTTGAAACTTTATCTTTCCTGGTACTTCATCCAAAGACTGGATTGTAAATTTTGCGAATGGCTTCTATAAACGGCTGTAGAATTAAACAAATGTCCTTGATTGTTGATAAGTATACATTTAAGATTTAAGATTTTTAAGAATTAATATTTAGTTTCTTATTTAGATGAGATTTTTTTAATACGATGCTATAGGCTGATAAAAACCGAAAAAACCAAAATTGGCTCTGAATGTTTTAAAGAGCTTAAGAAGATTTTCGTTTTTATATCATTAATAAACAAATGAGAGAGACAAATCTATTACTTTAACCAATCAAATTGTACCTAAATTTATAAATAACTTTTCAAGGTTGATCTCGAGTTATAAATACAAATTCAGCAAATTCTTAAAATCGAGTACGGACTTGTAATATAACAGAACTTGAGTCTATTCGATAGGTTGCGTCTTGATTAGTCTATCAAAGGTTTTAGTTTCCTCGACAGGTATCGTCCTTAGGTTTTGGTTGTGGCTAAATTTGTCATTAAAGTAATCGTATAGGGTTTTTTTTCTTCGGAACACAAACATAATGAGTTTTTCAAATAAAATTAAGAAATAAAATAAATAAATATGAAAAACTTTCTTTACTGATTTGAGGCTGGTTTCAATATTCAACCTAAACAATGATGCTTACGTGCTAGCGATTGCTCTTGTCACTGGATTTCAGCTGAAATTGGGTAGCGGGGCACGTTGAACCAATATTTTATAACTGCTGTTGCTAAGCAGTTATTGTTCTAGTGAAACATTTTCAAATGTACAAATGTTATCTAAGTCAAATTGATTTTCTTATCATAGAAAAACTAAAAGAATTGAGCAGCAAAGCACCTGTATTATCAAGACACAAAACTGCGGTTAACTAAGACTTGAATAGCACAAAACATGCCCCTAGTTCAAATGTTTCATATACAATGTTTTGACAATTATAGTATTAACTGTAAATATCTATTTATGAAACTATAATTACTCACTTGATTTCTATTGGTATAATAGACTTTTAAGTTAATTTTAATATGTGATCAATATTCAATATAACGCTAACAGACAACTGTTTTAGCAAATAAATCATCATTGAATAAATGCTTATGTGTATTAATTTGCTATAACAACGTTTAATTGTAAAAAGCCAGCATAGACTAGCAATAGCAATACCATAGAAATAATATATTGAATATGACTTTTTTACAAATTTATTTTCAATCCTAATGTTCAGGAATACAGTGCAATACAATGTAATAGCAAAGTAGACAGAAATAATACGTGTCTTTATTGCCCCTCCCCCAGCTGCGAGCCCCTGTTCCTTGGACAAAACCACCTGCTATTATCGAGAGGTTTTGGTCAACGGTAAATTTATCGCAAATAGGCTATTTTATGTTATTTTATGTTATGTTACTCTATTCTGTGTTGGGCTGTGACTTGTGACGTGCTATCTTTTATGATGTTGTATTATGTCCAGTTGTGCTGTCCTGTGCTGTATTGTGTTTTGTTGTGATGTGTTGTGTTTTGTCATGTTGTGTCATGTTGAGATGTGTTGAGTTGATTTGAGTTGTGTTGTGTGGTGTGGTGTGGTGTGGTGTGGTGTGGTGTGGTGTGGTGTGGTGTGGTGTGGTGTTGTTTTGTTGGTTTTTTCTGCGTGTGTTGTGTTGTGCTGTGCCGTATTGTGTTGATTTGTGCTGTGTTGTGTTGTGTTGCGTTGTGTTTTGTGACAATAAGTTGAAAAATGAAATCAAGTCGTTCTACATTGATAAAACGTTAATACTAGATGAAAGCCGTAGAGAGGCGCGACGTGGCTGTGCAGATAGTAAATTGGCCAGAACCTGCGAAGATTCCTGCGCACCGCCCACTCACCTCTGTGAAACCTGCACCACCTACTGTGACGAACGAGATGGCTGCAACAATCAAGGACCTTCGTGAAGGATTGGCTACGGCTAGTCATTGGCTTCCATGGATAACTCATACCGACTTCACAAACCAGAATACGCTGCTATAATAACCTATAATTACAATCGCTATTTTCTTATTATGAGATATTAATTGTTTCATTGAGAGTGAAAAATATAAGAAACTTTAACTAACTATAATATCTGTACTAATTAAACGACGATTATAAAAATTAGTTTTAAATTGAACTGCACTGAAAAATATTCATAGGTTAGAAAACCCGTCTCAACATTTCATTCTCGATTCATTCCAGCAGTGAAAACGAAATTTAACGATTAAATTATTTTTGTTTCAATTTTCATACTTTTATTAAGTAAATATTAAATTTGAGCCATATGAGAGTCGAAGTGTGACAAAGAGTATCAATTCATATTATAATATTATTATTATTAATACACACTATTAAAAAGAAATCTTTGATTGAAAAAGTAGCTAAACTTAAAACTCAATGAATACTTCATCGTCTTTCTCAGTACCACTTAAGTCGTCGAAATGCCAATTTAGAACTGACAAGCATCGTCCACTGTCCGATTTTTAAGTTTCTTGAAACCGTGCGATTGTTCAAAAGTACTTGTATCACCGCTGACGTTGAATACTAAATTATTTGAAAGTTTAATAATCACTCTGTAGAGTAAGAAACACTTTTATACATTTTTATCCCATTTTTTAAAATGATAGATTTTTTGAGGAGCCTAGTGGAGTTTTAAAAAATACCTTACTTAAATATATCTTTATAAAGAATACATTAATGATTCTATATATAGTAGCAGGTCGGGTTTTTCGAGGTCAGAGCTCAGAGGCCACGTCTAATATTTAAATGAAATATGAGTAAAAAATGAAGTAACAAAAATTTTTATTTTTTTTTAATTTTGGCTTTTGAGGTATTATGAGTTAATAATACTTTCACTTCCATACAACTACAACTTATCTTAATGTAATTGATCTAAAAACTGAACATTCAGTCAAATCAAACTCAGTAGGTATCTGACACCTTGACATCGCTTCTGGGGCTAAAGATCTTAAATTGGAAAGCTACGCAACATACATACTTTTGGTTTAACCGATCACCGTCACAGCGACAAGTTACAGCTGAAAATCTAAGAAACATTTGTACTATAAATAATAATTAATTTATTTTGTTTATAAAAAATTTATCTGAGTTAAACTATGGAACTGCAGAAAACTTTTGTCTGGAAACGCATAACGCGATCAATCGATAGGTGGCGTTTTATCCTATGAAAATTTCATTCACCAGGTGATGGAGGTGTTTATTTATTGAATTCAAGTAGCAAACTGTTCATTAAATTAATTTCAGGTCTTTGAGATGCAATTTGATTGAATATTTTTAATTAATTTTCTCTCAAAGAAACGGCATGATGCTGATGATTGCATAGATAAGTGAGTGCAATGATAATTGAAATCGCATCCGTTTTATCGCTGTGGTAATTAAATTCAATGCATTTATCTTTTTATAAATTGAAACTTAA
>OZ022244.1:3104931-3112431 GCA_963978895.1 Erpobdella octoculata | reverse complement strand
GCAATAAAATATAAAAATGCTGCGAGATATTCTGAATTTGTTTTACCCATCCGTCCACCAACCCACCTACCTAACCTTTTCACCCAAACATCTGTCTTTTCACACCTGCACCCACATAACCTATCCATCTATCCATTGGGCCATACATCCATCAACGCCATATGTCCGTTCATGACACATCTGAGGGTTGGCTAAGAGGGACAAATATCTCCTTATATCAAATATTTCAGAGGAAATTCAAGTTTTTTGTAATCTTTTATTCCAGTCGTTTGCATCATCATCAACATGTACATCATAATCATAATCATTATCATCGTCATCATCATCAAAATCATAATCATAATCATAATCATAATCATATTCATAATCATATTCATTCTTATTTTCATTATCATTTTCATAAATTTTTCATTCATTGATTCAAAAGCCACCCACAAGCTAAACATAACATCAGCCCCACCCACATTTCTCCCAAACCCCCCCTCCTTTTCCCCATCTTCCCCATACCCACCCTCCAATCATATCATGACCTCCATCGATTTTTCCATATTTCCGCTCGCACACTCGTTTGGCGCGCATCCCTCCGATCGCGATGGGACGGCAAAGATATGAAAATCTTTAAACAACATAAACAACCCGCCATATTGATTTTTCTTTGGCTTAGCGTTATATCGCTCATTGTTTCTCTGACGCTGCGTTGTAATTAAAGATGTTTTTTTATGAGAGAGTTAATTATGATGTAAAAAAATGATTATAATAAAGTAGGGAGAAATAGCTGTGAATCGATGATGCTTGGTTAATACATCATTCGTTTGCTCTTTGTCATTACTAGCGTTCAATAACTTTTAATTTTTTTTTCACTTTTTATGAGTTATTATTTATTTATAATTTCAATCATTATCGACAACGTCAATCATGATCATAATCATAATCATCAATAATCATCATCATCATATTCATTATCATTATCATCACCACTACCATTACCAACATCTTCATCGCCATCATCATCACCATCATTATCGTCATCACCACCACCCTCATCATCAGCATCATCACCATCATTATCATTATCATCATTATCATCATCGTCATCATCATCGCAAATTTTTTTGATGTTGTTTCTACTCATTGTTTATATATTCTGGACTTCATTTATCGATTCGTGGTGCTTTTACAATGCATTACGTTCTTGCATCCTTGCTAATGTATTCGTATAATCAGCTTGTAGTGTTTCTCCGTCGCATTGAATGTACCATTAAATATATGTCACTAATACCTCTCTCTCTCTGTGTGTCTCCCTCCTTCTCACTCTCTTTCTCTCTCTTTCTTTTTCTCTCTCTCCTCATTCACGCTCAATGTACATGTACCAGTAACAAACGGTCCGTGATGTTGTTGATGTTGCTATGAGAATGTCACACATGACGATTGTAATTCATTCTCACAGTGTTGCTCCAGTTTTTTTTTATATTTTCACGCTGGCGCCAATAATTGCAGCGGGCTCACGAGGGCAGGGCATTGACTGACAGCCGGGCTTTTGTTTTACTCATCACCATGCTTGTCATCGGTAACATCAGCGATCATTACTAGCACTGATATCATCACTATCATCACCATCGTCGTAATCATCACCATCATCACGTTTTCGTGGTCTTCGCCGTCATCATCATCATCGTCATCATCATCATCATCATCATCAACAACATCATCATCATCATCATCATCACCATCATCATCACCATTGTCGTTACACTCAAATAGCAAATCATTAAGTTTCCTTTCTTTCGTTTATCTCGTGTTCTCCCTTCACTCCTTCTATCATTACAGCTTTCCCTCTTTGGGACAAGTAATTTGTTATACGAGTGGTTTTCAGACGTTCCAGACAAAGAGAGAGACAGTCAGCCATTTGCTTTCTTTTATGATATCATCCTTAGATATATTGATGTGGAGTCAAATAAAAAGCAAAAAAGAAAATGAAAGAAAGAAAAGAGACAGAGAGAGAGAGAGAGAGAGAGAGAGAGAGAGAGAGAGAGAGAGAGAGAGAGAGAGAGAGAGAGAGAGAGAGAGAGAGAGAGAGAGAGAGAGAGAGGAGAAAAAAGGGAGGGAGAGAGACAGACAGAACAAGGAAAAGAGTGAGACAGTTGATGGCATATTAAAAAAGATCGAGACGTCTAAATTACGAAACAGTGTGGCATGTCTTCCAATATTTCATTTCCGTTTCTCTTTATTTTTATTTTATTTTTTTATTTCTTATATTCTCTCTCTTTCTCTCTCCATCTGTCTTTGTTTTTCCTCCTCAACATTTTTTTACCAATCGCTCACTTGCTCATTAATCAAGATATGCGTGTCCAGCCTCATTCGATGATAATTCTACATTCACTTAACTCTTTTAACGTATTTATTTAGTCGTTCATCAATAATATATATTATATATTATATATTATATATATATATATATATATATATATATATATATATATATATATATATATATATATATATATATATATATATATATATATATATATATATATATATATATATATATATATATATATATATATATATAATAATATCTATATAACCATGTCTAAAAGTATCCCGCTTCTGACACCAATTGTTACGATATTGCTAATCGTATATGGGTTCTTCTGGAATGGTTTTGTAATTTATTGAAGTTGATGAATTCGATAAGCACTAGACTAGCATAAATAAACTGCAATACATGTAATTAAAGTTTTATTTTAGTTTGAACACTTGCGAATTTCTCAAATCTTTTTCTGTTTTTTTTTGTAATAGCTTATATTCCTTTACACCAAGTAATTTAAGACTGAAATGGCTGTATGTAGGAAGTACCTACTGTCGTGGATCATAATTTGATACTTTTAACCTTTTTCTCTTCTTTTTTCCAAGCTTGGCGGTGTTGGTCTTTTTTGTCTAATTTCTCTTATAAAGTTTGATAATAGATAATACTTTTGAATATATAAAAAAAACTATATAAAATGTACTTTACAAATGTGTAACTTTTAAAATTTGCTGTATTAATGTGATTTTGTAATTATCTGGAGAACTGTATGAAAAATCTGGATTTTTCAAAATTCTTTTTTACTAAAAGTTTTGATCCTTAAAAATCGATTGCAAAACCCAAAGAGTAAAAAGTTGAAAAAAAATAATATAATAATTTAACAAAAACACGCTTTTATTCAAATGCACTAAAAATGATAAAATACATTGTAGACATAAAAGCGTGGAACGCAATTGATGTGATTGTATGAACGCATAGGAAAACGCCCCACGCATTTGTTAGGTTAGCTGAGTTGGTAGAGTGTTAGCCTTGAATGTGAGAGCTTCACGGTTCGACTCCCACTCACAGCCTAGTAGCCCATGTCAACGGAAAACTTAGCGGGTAAAAATGTTCTCTGCGTGGGGCATGTGAAAGAACAGTATCTTTGAACAACTCTGGAAAAGGCGCTTTATAAATTATCAAACATTTACATTTACATTTGATTGGGTATTTAAATAAAAACGAAAAATGTTTTTAATAGTATTATTAAACTTGTTAACAATAATTTATAATTTTATACCAAATGAAATTTTTGTTATTCCTATTCAATTTGTCCCCATCACAGATGAAAATGACTTAATTTAAAAATTTAATCAAACACCACCGACTCATATCGATGGAAACCATTATAAATCTTACAACCGTCATTTATGCACTTGCAGTTTTCTAATAAATCTTATAATGGGATCGATTAGAAGCGCCAGTTGCTAAGCTTCAAAAGCGCCGGGAACGGCTCGTTCATATGGGATCGCACAGTATTACCTGCCACCCGCACGTGTCTCCGAAATCGGAATGTGCCGAACCCTATTACCCCCCAGTAGTGAAACTGGCACTCATTTATCGACCAGTGAAGGATGAAAGGCTGAGTTGGCCTGAGCAGTGTGAGTGAATTCCTTGCTCAAAGGAATTACGCCTCGCCGTGACTGAGATTTGAACCCACGACGGCAGGATGATAGCATAATGGCTTTCACCACTGTGCTACGGTGCCCACATGTCATGTCATGTCAATTCTATTTGGATTAAGTTTGTAAATAGTTCGTCATTTCTTAATATAATTTTGACAATAAAACGCAATATTAATATTCAAGTGATTTAACCGGTAATTAATGCAGGAAATGTCTTAATGATTAATGAAAATAAACTAAAACAAGAAATTATCCAAATTCTTTGAGGTTGTTTGTGTGTACCACCACTTTGTGTATTATGTAACATGGACAGGACACTTTCCTTAGCTTACCTTTTTACCTTTAATATAACAACAATGATAATAACTTAGGGTATGCAGCAAATATTTTCTAAAACCATTTGTCTGAGTTACCAATTTATTGAATACCAGCACTTGACGCACGCTTCGCGCTCGAAGCTTGTGATTTTTTTAGCCAATTCCATCATCATATTCATAGTCTATGCAGTCAAACAAACGTTTCTAATGAATTAAGTTTCAATTTCTGAATCTTCATTTTTTTTATTCAATGTGTGAAAACAAACCTAAATGGAAGCAGAATGTTTTCTATATAGACTCAAAATAATTTGCGTGTTTCATTCGACGTATTTCTATTTTGATTGTTTGTGACACCTTTTATATTAACTAACCTTAGAAAAAATATTTTTTTTTCAAATTTAATTTCTAAAGTTTGATAACAAGAAAAAAATAAAATTTTAAAAAAAATTTAAAAGTTGTTTTGTAAGGTGGTTCAAGGATAAAGCATGTTTAAAAAAAATAATGATGATAATTTAAAGATTTGGAAATTAGGAAGATATTTTAGCAATTTTCAGAAGTTTGATACAGCAAGTAACGGAAAGTCATTCCAGCTCTTGAAAGCGATGACTCCAAAATATATGTCGCCAAGTGATGTACGAAGTGAATACAGATGAAAATTTGGAAGAGGAAATGTTTTAAATCGACAATTTAACAATTGTCTATACAAAATAGTGGAGAAATTCTGACGTTATCTGTGATTGGTCAGCAGTTAACTAACAGCAGATATTTATATTTGATTCTCTACGATCAAGTGGTAATATTTTAAGACAACTGAAATAGGAAAAAACAAATTTGCAAAAACAAGTTGTATAAGTTTAAGAATACTGATCCGTTCACGGTATTGGTAATGGTTATCCGATGTTGGTTAAAAACTTTCAAACCAAAATGATATTGCACTTCAAAAACTATTATTTATTATTGAAAACGTAGAAATATTTTTAAAACCTAATCATTTTGAAGCTCTAACTAAACACCACTAAGTAAAACCAACCGACTCTATAAGTAGATAAAATTTTAGACAGAGGTAGCGTGTGGTTGAACTAAAATCTTGGCGAGTATGATAACATCAAAACCAAATGGATTAGCCATTTAAAATTGCAATGCTCAATTTGAGAGTTCCCACTTGACCTTGTGTAGCACGGTTGTAAAAATCATTATTTCATTTATGAGTGTAAAAACGCTTTGTCTGTATTACAATTATTGGTTGAACTTTTGTCATCAAATAACCTCTTTTTGTCAACGGCTTTTAAGAAATTTCATAAATAATATTCACTATAGCCTGATTGTATAATAGCTACTTGAATAAATTATTTGTTTTCTTTTTTACACTGTATCAAACTGAGAGCAGCTTGTTTTTAAATTGCACTTAAAAATTGCACTTATCTGAAAACTCATTTAAAAGTAGCGGGAAACCCAATTGGCAGTTACTCTTGGCTAACCTGTTTTCATAGAACAAATTGTGTGTTGCTATTCAAAAGGGAATATGATATTTAAATACAACTTCTGAAATGGAATTTATTTATGTGTAAAAAACTGAACAGCAAAAAACACAGTCGGCATTTTCTGTCAATAGTTTTATTAAAAAACAAATGTCTTGTTTGTTTGAGTTGAATCAAGTTGTTTAACTTGATGAAGCGATAGGACCCAAAAGTACACGTCGGTTTATTTATGAAAACCAACCAACAATTACTCGGCCCAGCACAACGTACCTTAAAACGTTAATGCGTATAATGGGAAGTCTTCATATTTTTATATAAACAACATCGCCAGACACAAAGCCTATTTGAATGAGTTATTTGTATAAAGTAAAATGAAAAAAAAAATTGAAATACCATGCGAATGAAACAAAAATGTTTGTGGTTCTTGCCACTTTTGAAAAATGTCTTCTATACTTTCTCCATTTGCTTTTTTAAAAAATAGCACTTACACCTAAAGTGTAAAACAAAAGTTTTATTGACAAGCAGATGATGCTGGTACAGATCTTCTACACAGACAATGTCTAGCGAGCCTTTTAAGACAAGAACTTTCTCTGTTCTTTCGTACTCTTTTTACTAGTTTTTACGATAAATAGAGTCCGAGAAAGGCGCTGCGTTATTGAGTGGACGCATTTAATTGCTATAACAAAAAGTACTAATGGTTACTTGGCTACTAGCTCCATTTCTTTGTTCAAATGATCCCAGCAGTCTAAAAAAACTAAAAAACGAAACAAGCTTTATTACAACTTCAACTCCGCCTTGCTTTTGCAAGGCAGTCCCAAGCCTGGAGAAAGGAGGAGGGAAAAGTTAAAAGGATCAAATTATGATCCACGACTGGAAGTACTTAGTTGCTTCTGACACAGCCGTTTCAGTCTTAAAACACTTGGTGTAAAGGACTATAAACTATTATAAAAAAAAAATATTACAACTTCCGGTTGTATGTCCAGCCGTATTTCATAATTTTGACATCTATGTTTATCAAATGAAATGTATATGCCTAACACATCCAAACCGCTGGAACACTATAAAATTTGGCATCACGGTAGACCTCATATGTGACAAGGATTAGATAAAGTTTCGACCCCGCACGCCAACAAAGGGGGTTACGCTAACCATGGGGTATGGTTATGACTAGAGTTAAGTTTGGGATTACGTCTAGAGAAAATCAAAGAGAAACAATTTTTATAAAACCCTGTTAGTTTTAATAATAATTAAAACGATGTTAGTGATAACAGTAACATTATAAAAGTTATTTATAATTATTACAATAATTAAATACTTTTAACTGTCGTATACTTCACAAGTATTAAATATGTAACCACATCTGAGACACCGCTGACTAACAATCGATTATCTGCTTAATAAGATAACCTTTTCGATCGACTGAGCAGAAGGGAGGAGGTCGATTTGCCGGTCCTTATCCAACTTATTGCACTTATTAGTTGGCGGGCTGGAGTGAGTCGAGCCATGTGCCCACGAAAGCCTTGTGCTTTCGGTGGCCTCCCTTCCTCAAAGCCAACATAAACACGTCACCAAACACTCAAACATACATACCGTCTAAATTGTCTAATTGACAGATACAGACGTTAATTAAACCACACACACACATCGACTGAGCAGACGAAGAGAGCGGTAGGAGACGAATGTTGTTGAATGATTGTTAACATAACTCCTTTAATTATAGTTTCTCTGCTAGTAGA
>OZ022244.1:3077431-3099931 GCA_963978895.1 Erpobdella octoculata | reverse complement strand
GAATTGTTATTTCTTCTGATAGTGGTCCCGGTGATGGTAGTTGTGGCTTTGGACTGTGGTGGAGATTGTTTGGGAATGATTTTTGTCTGCGATGATGTTAATTGGAATAGCCGTCATCATTACGACTTCAACCATTAACCATCGCTACCATCATCTACCTCATCATCATCATCATCATCATCATCATCATCATCATCATCGTCGTCGTCGTCGTCGTCGTCGTCATCTTCTTTATCGTCTCCGTCATCATCATCACCACCACCACCACCATCATCATCACCACCATCATCATCATCATCCCCACCATCATCATCATCACCATCATCATCATCATCATCACCATCATCATCACCATCATCATCACCACCACCACCATCATCATCATCATAACCATACTACCACCCCTCCACCATCATCGTCACCACCCCCATCATCATCACCACGCATCACCATAGTTATTATCACCAGCAAACATAAAAGAACGATTGCGTTCCTTTCAATTCTCGAATCGTTGAAGTCCTGTTTTGTTTTGCAGCCGAACGTTTTATAGCGTATGTATTGGAATTGCTTTTTTATTTATTTATTTATTTATTTGAAAAAATGCTAATAATCATTTATTGCTCCGTGAGTTTTCCATCATTTGCTTATTTTTATCATTGTTTTTATTAATTTATTTAAATTCGTTCATTAACTCTTTCATTCGTTCGTTCGTTCAGTTATTAATTAATTCATTTAATAATTACTTTTTTAATAATTATTTAACCTATTTAATAATAATTCATTTTATAATAAATAAATAATACATAAATTCATTAATTTAATAATTAATTAATTCATTTGAGAATTCATTCATTAATTTATTCGTTCGTTCATCATCATCATGCTGACCAATGGAATGAAGAGAAATAGTTTGAAGGTCAACTGAAGAAAGGAAAGGTCACTCGTAATTGAGATATTCATCCTGACAAGCACTCATTCTCAAGTCGATGGTACACGTACCTAATTATAGGGGCACATGGGCACAGTGGGTGTACAAGGGTGAAATGGTATAGGGGGGGGGGGGTAAGAAAGTACATAGAGGCAAACGAAGCGACAAGAAATATATCTATATATAGACGGTGAAATAGAAAGACGCATAGACTGCCAAAATAAATTAAAGAAAAGGATTGAAAGACTATCTTAGACAGAAACAGACACATAGACAGACATAGACAGACATAGACAGACTGACAAAGAAAGAGACAGACAGACTGTGCAAGCAGTGTCAGACAGATCCTGTCTGAAGTAGAGGAAGACAAACTGACTGAAAAGAACTCAGACGGATAAGCAGACTGACGGAGACAAATCCGTGATGGTCATTAGACTGGCATAATTATTAGCTTCCTGGGTGGTTGACTATTAATGACCAAGAGTGCTCCATAATTTTCCACTGGAACTTTTTTTTACCTCCCTCTGTGTTCCTGGTCGTTATTGTCGCCGAGGTTACAGGTGGGTGGGTGGTGATTATGATGATGATGATGATGATGATGATGATGATGATGATGATGATGACGATGACGATGACGATGACGATGACGATGACGATGACGGTGACGGTGACGGTGACGGTGATGATGACGTTGACGATGACGATGACGATGATGATGATGATGATGATGATGATGATGATGATGATGATTATGATGATGATGATGATGATGATGATGATGATGATGATGATGATGACGGTAATGACGACGATGATGACGACGATGACGACGACGACGATGATGATGATTCAGTGGTCTTGAAGCTTTAAAGACTTTAAATTGGTCAGACATTATGATGATGATATTGAGTTGAGTGTAACGCTGATGCTGATAACGGTGCTGATGATGATATTAGTCTCTTTGCTGATGATCTTGCCAGTTATCATTTCGCTTATATGATAAGAGATTATTTGAAAGGACCGTCTTTGATTGCGATAGAGAATGCATTACAACTGATAAGAAGTCTACTCATCCTGTTTACAATAACCCATCGCCACTTCGAATACTATCAACACTACCATAACCATCATCATCATCACCATCATAATCGTCACCAACACTATCATTATCATCACCATAACTATCATAATCATCATCACCACCACAACAACCATCATCATTACCGCAAACTATATTCACCCATTTCACTCAATACCTACGCCGGCATTCATTACCTCACCAGTCATCAGGCCGTGAAATTGGTAAGAAAACCTAATTCCGGTAATTCCACACGTGTAATCGTCCGTGTGTCCGTGTTTGTGTGGATGTGTGTGTTGTTTTGTTTGTCTGTCTGTATATCTGTATATATGAGTGTGTGAGTGTGTGTATGTGTGGGTGGGTGTTCTTCTGTTTGTCATTGTATATGTCAGTACGTAGGTGTGGGTCTTCGTTGAAGTTTGTCTTCATTATTTTTGCATATTCATAGACGTTGATCTGTATGTATGTGTCATTATCTCCTCCAAATCTCTCTTTCTCTAATATTTCTCCATCTGCCTCCTTTTTAAACTTTCTCCACCACCATCTCTCCATCTCTCCAGCACAACGACGTGCACTGAGAGACTTCTCCGTATTATCGCTACACGATCTGTCACTCACCGACCGTTTTACATTCTTTGTTCACAGGTCAGAGGTCACCATCCATCTTATTCTTCCTTGCTTCGCGTGGCCGTGACCTTTCTTTCTCATTGGTCGCTCGTCAATTTTCCCATTGGTGGATATTTTTAGAATTTCTATAGGCCATGCGATGCAAGATTTTTCTTCGATTTATAAGATTTTATAAATTGATTTTCATATTTTTTTAGATTTTAAAGAGTTTTTTTTGGAAAATCTTTAAAAATCTGGAAGTTTTTTTTTAAAACATTTGCTCTATAAATTTGTCCTAAACATTTTCTTTGAAAAATCCCTGGGGGAGACCAACGGCCTCATCTTCCCCCTCCAATATTTTCTAAAACTTCTTCTGTATTTATTTGTTTATTTTTAGCGAATATATCGAAGTTGTAACATAGCACCCTTGTAATATACAGCCCCTGTAACATACAGCTTCTGTAACATACAACACATGTACAATACAGCCCCTGTAACATACAGCCGCTATAACATACAACCTCTGTAACATACAACCCTGTAACATACAACTTATGTAACATACAGCCTCTGTAATATGCAGCCCTTGTACCATACAACCACTGTAACATACAGTCCCTGTAACATACATTCCTGGTTTCCCTTATTTGTGCGTGTTGTATTCTGATATTCATAGACACACGCACTCACACATAACCACAAAATAAGCCATGACGATAGAGAAATATGCTTACTAGCTTTAGTGTTATTAGATTCATATTTCTCTCTTTTTCTCTGTCCCCCCCTCTCTCTCTCTCTCTCTCTTTCTCTATCTGTCTCTCTCTCTATTTCTCTCCCTGTCTCTCTCTTTCTCTCTTACTCCTACTAACGCTCTGTCTTTCTTAGCTTCTCGGGTTTTTCTCGCTCTTACTATCTCTCCGTTACATTACCCAATCGTACGAACCTTAATAGGGAGTATTCCCAGGGCCACCCAACGATGGAATTGACTTTCTAAGACTCTGGTCTGAGCGTGCGCCGGAGCGTGAAAATGAAGAATAAGCCAAGTGTGTCCGCTCTGTGTAGGACCGAGGGAGCGGGAAGTTATGGAGCGGAGCGGTTGATGAAGAAGAGAATTAGATTGGTCAATTAGATGCTTTGAGCGATTGATTGATTATTGATCGGTTGGAGTGAATTTTGTAAATATCGGTTGACCATCGTCGTAATTGGTTGATTGATAATAAAGATGTGATTCGGGTTCAGTGAGTCTTGTAAAAGATCAATCAGTTGTACTTTTGTTATACAGACGTTGTACGCTATCGTTTAGTTATCACGTGTTCGTCGGTTCATATGTACGTCAATTCATATGTTCGTCAATTCATATCTTCGTCAATTCATATCTTCGTCAATTCATATGTTCGTCAATTCATATGTTCGTCAATTCAAGTTCGTCAATTCATATGTTCGTCAATTCATATGTTGTTCGGTTCATGGGTTCATTTGTTCTTTGTTCATATGTTCGATGGCTCATATGCTATCTCAGTTTGTAGTTTTTGCTTATTTGTAATTAATATTTGGCCGCATTCTGGCTCAACTTCTTGTTTTAAAACTCGAGCTCTGCCTTTTACGGCCTTTATCGAGCGTCGTCACTGCGCTTAAATGTTCGTAAGTTCATTAATTCCATCGTATTGAGGCTTTGTTCACTTTAGTGTTCATTGGTTTGGTTCGCATTTTGTAATGTTCGCTTGTTTCTTGGTTCGTAGGTTCACGTCTGCTTTTCGCGGTTCGTAGGTTCACTCTGCTTTTCGCGGTTCGTAGGTTCACTCTGCTTTTCGCGGTTTCTCGTTAGCTCGCTCATATATGTTCGCAAGTTCGCTTTTTCCCAGAACTCATTCTGGGCGTGTTCAATAATGAACAACGGACAATGGGCAAGCCCGCCATGGGATGGAATGTAAATGAGAACGATTGACAGGATTCACGATCAGCTGTTCTCTCGAGTCCTCAGCCTCAGCTCAGACAAATCAGGAACACAAATCAATCTAATTGCAAATCATTAATTTCAACGTGCCATGTCGTCCTGTAGTTATTAGCAGTAATAATTCAGAAGAAGAAACATAATTTTAGTGTTTATTAGTTTTATCCCACAAAATAATAATTTTGAGAATAATTATTACAAAATATTAATTCATAGCTGAATAATGCCTCATAAGATAAAATTGAAGTAAAATATGCAAATTGTTGCAAATATGATAATTTTTTAATTTTCTCTCTGAAATTCCCTAGGGCGTTCGCTGGAATAGGACATTCCAAGCTGGTAGAGTTTATTTTCTTCCGTGGAAGCCTATTAATTCATCATTCGTGCCAGATATTAGTGTGAAAAAGTTTATTGAAACTGTACCTCTGTTTACTCTTCCAAAGAAAGCAACAATTATCTAATTGATCATCAGAATTTAAACGCCTGAACGCATAGTATCCAACAAATGAATATCTAAACATATCCTTGATGATCATATCTATGGTCCGACTTGCAATCACTGCCTAGTAGCCCATGTCAATAGAAAACTTAGCAAGTAAAGTGGTTTTTCTCCGTGGGGCATGCAAAAGAACAGCGCCTTTGAACAACTCTGAGCTCTGTAATAGGCGCTTTAAAAATTACGATACATGATGAAGTTATTGATTCTAACAAAAACATTGGCTTGAAAAACCTATCAAATGCTTTAGCACGAGCTCACAGACTAAACGCAAAAATTGAAAACTCCAAAATTAGATAAGCAGCTATTTTGATAAGTTAGCCACTGTGCATTGGGTTTCAATGGCTAGTAATGTTAGGATAGCGGTAAATAATAAAATACTTTTGAGCTAAGTTAAATCAGTAAATAATAAAATATTTTTGAGCTAAGTTGAAGAATTAATAATCGTCATTATTAAGTCCGAGATAGAAATGTTCTCTTATGTTTATTAAGCAGAAGTGATGCTGTGATTTATTCGATTTTTATTACCTAAGCCGAACTATCTTTTTTCTCACTTTTTCAGTCGGTTTCTCTGTCTCCCAATATCTTATTCTCTTTCTCTTTATTTTTCTCTTTCTCTCTCTCTCTCTTTCTTCTCTTCTTTTGCTTCTTTTTCTCTCTCCTTTCACTTTTTGAGAGTTTTAGTGCTAACGCTGTAATCCAAAAGAAGATGTATTACCTATGACGTTAGACTGTCTTAAACCTCTTTCATTACACCACTGGATTATAAGTTAAACCCCCCCACTCTCTCTTTCTCCTTATCTTTCTCTCTCTCCTTTCTCTCTCTCTCTCTCATTTAATTTCATTATTCATATTATATTTTCTGTTTTTTTCTGGATTCTTCAAAAGTTTCCCCGACACCGTTTCAAATTCTTTTGAAGTAACGATTGTTTATAACATCAATGGCGCTCCTGCAAGAGCATGGCGGCGTCCGCTCCATATAATACTTCAACTTTTTTTTTCTCAAAATTTCTGCTAAATTCGTCTCTTTCTTTCGCCGCTTTTGTTTCCTATGTATTGCTTCGTTTTACTGCTTTCATGAGTGTGTATTTTTAGTTTGCTTTATTTTGAGTTTTTTGTTTGTTACCAATTCTCTCGCTTCAATAAGTGTTCTCTTTATTTTTTCTCTCATGCTTTATTTCTGCTTCTTCCCTGACTATGTCACCCAGGTCTATATAACTGTCATCCGTCCTAAAGAGCCACGGCACACGTCATTGCATGATCAGGCACCGTTACAGAGTGCGTTGGGTGGGGTAGGTGGCTGAGGGGGGTGGGGTAGGTGGCTGAAGGGGGGGTAACAAAATTGAGCTAATCAGTTGAGAGAAGGAATATTAAATTGAAAAATAGTAACGATTGATGAGAGAATAAGTGTCTCAATTTCAGACCGCTGAAAGGTGCGAATTTGACTTTGGCGACCGGATGTCTGTCATTCCGTCCATCAAGTACTTATGTACTTACTCAGTTCGTGAGATCGTCCGTCTTTCGTACTAAGTTGGGATGTGTAACTGCTGATTCTACATTTTCATCCCATCATCATCATCGTCGTCGTCGTCATCATCATCATCATCATCATCGTCGTCGTCGTCGTCATCGTCATCACCATATCATCACCATCATCGTCATCATCATCATCATCATCACCTTAGCTCTACTACCAGCACTGACATCACGGCAGCTTCTTCGATTTGTCAACTACATCAGATTGTCCAAGCAATCCTTGTTTAGCTGTGGCTTCTGATGAATCCTCCTGGTAGATGGAGAAACCCCACTAGAAGGAGAAACCCCTGTGCAATCCACTAGATTGAAAAACCCACTTGATGGGAAAAACCCACTAGATGGAGAAACCCACCAGATGGGGAAAACCGACTAAATAGAAACCCCAGTGAAAGAGAATTATTACAATCTCACTTGTTTATAATAAAAAGTATTTTCTATTGCCTTCTAGTTTCACCTTGTATTAACATAAGCACTCATAATGTCCAGGTGATCGGTTTTCAATTAATACCTGGATTCTTTCGCAATGAAAATAAATGGAATTAATTAAATGACACAATTCTTAACATATCGTATCCATAATAAACTCCAGTAATCCAGCTTTAGACCAGACAATAATGGCTCCAGTCTTTAATTGTTAGTTTCGTGAGAATTTACCAGTATCACCATAATCATCACCAGCTTCATTATCGTCATAATCGTCATCATCATCATCATCACCATCATCGTCGTCGACATCATCATCATTGTCATCGTCAACGTTATCTTCATCATCATCATCACCATCATCATCACCACCACTTTGGGACAACCACGCAGATAGCAACCGCCAGTAACATTCAGTAACAGTGGCACAGCATCAGCAGCAACAACAATATAAGACAATTTACTCGGGGGACACAACCGTCCCGACATCCTCCCAGCCAACAATAAACATGTCATCTTCTAATCTTTTACTTTCCCGCGTTTGTTGTTGTTGTTGTTGTTGTGTACCAGTTTTGCTAACTTTTTTTCTTAACTTTTTTTATAACTTTTTTCTATGCGACTTCAATGCTCTCTCTATGCCTCTATGAAGTTCTTTTTCCAGATGTTTACCGAGCATTCATAACAAACATTACAAACACTTTTGCAACATCTGTAATCTCGTTACAAATCGTACTGTAAAGTTTACAACCAGTTTCTCAACTGTAGCGAAACATCACTACAGTAATTTGTTACAGCTTTTTCTTTTTACAACCCATTTGTTACATTCCATTGCTGGCATCTCGGACGGTGCCGTGCGTGAAATAAATCTGCCAAATATATGCACGTGAGGTCAGAGTTGTGTGCATATCGAGAAGCAGACTTTGCCCGTGTTGAAAGCATCTATCAATAAAACACGTGTTGTGCTTCTCTCTGTGCGTGCGTATGACCTTGTGCGTGTTCTTCTACGCGCAAAATGGCGGGCAGTTCAAAAGGTCGTATACCTGTACAGCTTTTTGGGAGTCAGTTACCTGCTATTTTAGTGGAAAAAAATGTGCAAATCTTTCAACCTCTTAAATCACAAACTAAACTAGTACATACTGAGGCGCTCGTAACATCTCTGTTGTTGATATTTGCAAGCTGTCAATTTCTAAAGGAGGCCACAGTAGCAGTGTCGTCAGTTTTATCGAATTTTAATTAACATAAAATATTAAATCAATAGATTTGTTACTTGGTTATCGTCTCCATGTTGATTTGTTGATTTATGACTTGTTTTCTTATTGAACTTATGACATTATTTTAACCTATGTTTTAATTTGACCCAGTGAACTTGAACTTTGTTGACTTGTGATGTCATAAAATATGACCGCACTTGATTTATAGCTGTATAAAATAAAGTAAGAAATTGAAACCTGAGATCATATGTTAATACATTACATATATACTTTCATCGCTAATAAAAATCATATCTGAATATTTTTCTCTCTCTTTAGTTGTCCTCTTTCTTTTCCTCTTCTTTTTCTCTCTTTTCCAATCAGACAGCAGTCAGACACGTGTCCCGGCTCAAATCTCGGACCGGATATGTGACGGATTGATTTTTTTTTAATATTTTTGAATTGCTACACGGAAGTTGTTAAAAATTATTATCATCTCCATGATCATCATTATTATCATCTCCATGATCATCATTATTATCATCTCCATGATCATCATTATTATCATCTCCATGATCATCATTATTATCATCTCCATGATCATCATTATTATCATCTCCATGATCATCATTATTATCATCTCCATGATCATCATTATTATCATCTCCATGATCATCATTATTATCATCTCCATGATCATCATTATTATCATCTCCATGATCATCATTATTATCATCTCCATGATCATCATTATTATCATCTCCATGATCATCATTATTATCATCTCTATGATCATCATTATTATCATCTCCATGATCATCATTATTATCATCTCTATGATCATCATCATTATCATCTCCATGATAATAATGATGATCATCTCCATGATCATCATTATTATCATCTCCATGATCATCATTATTATCATCTCCATGATCATCATTATTATCATCTCCATGATCATCATTATTATCATTTCCATGATCTTCTTTATTATCATCTCCATGATCTTCTTTATTATCATCTCCATGATCATCATTATTATCATCTCCATGATCATCGTTATTATTATTTAGTTGTAAATATGTATTAATATAAAATTATTAATAAATAAAATTTCTAAATTTTTTGTAAACATTTGATTCATATAATGAAAAAAACTCGTCACCTCAACAACCAAAACTATTCGGCTTAATAAATAACAAAATTCATTAAATAACGTATTCGGTTGAATTTTAGTTGTAATTATTATTAATAAATAAAATTAAAACAAAATTCTAAATTTTTCGTTAACATTGATTTAATTATAAGACCGCGGTCTGCATTTTACCCACCCCCGACTCGTTTCAATACAAACAGATTACGCATTGTATATTCTTCAAAATAAGGCGATCCAGGCCGAATTTTTCAAAATCCTTTCTTAGTGAGCATCTAAAACTCGAGAGAAAGATATGTTCCAAATTTCATTACAATCCGTTCAGTGGTTTTTGCGATTTCGTGATGAGTCAGTCAGTCAGTCAGTCAGTGGTATTTGAGTTTTATATATAGATTTATTTTCTTATTAATTAATTAAATTATTTAGTTCATTATTTATTTTTTCTCCACTTATTTTTTTTATTAAATTGTATTTAATTGCTGAACTAATCTTCCAGCCGTAATGTTTTTTAAGTCGTAAACTGCATTTCCTAGTTTAATTTCCTTTATATATCTTTCACTCACTCAACTCACTCACTCAAACTCACCCACTCCCTCTCTCACCCACCCCCTCACTCACTCACTATCCCACCCCTCACCCCCTCACTCACTCCCTCTCTAACCCACCCCATCACTCACTCACACACGCGCTTCTTCTTTTCAATCTTTTGTTTTCCTTGTTGCATTCTTCCACGTTTTCTCCTCTTTTAATTCCACTCCACGTCTTCCGTTCAGTTTTTAAAACCGCTTTTTTTCTTTTTTTCTTTTTTTTTAGTTTCTTTTTTTAGTTTCATTTCTCTCTTCTCTCCTGTCATCTTTTCTCGGCTTTCCGCATCTCTCTCTTTCTCTTTCTCTCTTTCTTTCTTTCTCTTTCTCTTTCTCTTTCTCTTTCTCTTTTTCTCTTGGTTTCGATCTCTTTCTCTTATCTTGTTTCCCTCAGTCTATTAATCATTTCTTACTTTTCTCCCCAATACCCCCACCCCAACACCCCCACAACTTGAACTGATTTCAACTCATCCCGGACGTCTGAAAAGCAAAGAAATAAATTCCAGCAAAGAGATTTAAAAGCCTTACAAATCAGAAATCAGACCATCATGGTTGTGGATGAAAGCACATGACTTTTCCCTGGCTTAACATCTGGAGGTGATTACCTACCTGCTCGGCAATCCAGGTGATCTTCAAGTCAGCACGCCTGATTCGCATACGCTATCTCTCCTCTCTCGGAAGGAATTCTTTCAAGAATATCCGGCTAATCATTACACGAGCGTAATAAATCATTACACGAGCGTATTAAATCATTACACGAGCGTAATAAATCATACAATCGAACGTACTTACACAGACAAACTGTCAGTTTTAGACAGACGTTTTATGATAGAAACACCTAGACCTTTGTAGTGTACAAGTACACAGTGTGTACTACACACTTAGAATTATATGTACTAGATAGACACATATAAACTAGCACGCATCAAGCAAACCGACACACACAAACCTACCCCCTCCCTGGATTTATTGTTTTTAGACAAAAATAGACAAAAAATTATAATTAATTGTAACACATTACGCTACCTGGAAGCACCACAGAACTCCGAACGGCGCCCTCGAAAAAATAACAACACATCACACAGCTCTTTAATTCTCAGCCCACAGAATCCGAGTAACACCGTTCTTAAGTTTCAATTGGTTAAATCTTTTGTTTATTCATGATTGGTCATCCGAATAATTGCGTCAACACTTATATTTTAATTTTTTTATTAATTAATTAATTAATTAAACAAAATAAAAATAATAATTTTTTTAATAATAATAAATTTTAATAACAAAATTTTAATAAAACGTCCGTGAATGCACACGTCCGAAAATGTCTACGTCTGTGAATGCGTACGTCCGTGAATGCATACGTCCGTGAATCTAAACGTCAGTGAATGTATTCGCCCACGTAGCATACATCCATCAATTTAATTAATTAATTAATTAATTAATTAATTAATTAAACAAATAATAAAGAAGGCTTTGCGTGCCTGCAAGTTATAGTTTTAACACTATCTTTCCTATTTAAGTTTTATTTACTTTTATTCGTCTTATATTTCCATTCCCGGTTTTTTTGGCTTTTTAGCTTCTTTTTCAATTTTGGCTCTCTATTCCAGGAGCATGCCTTCCAGGAATTGCACATTGAAAGAATAAAAAACTTTTCCGACAACTCGTAAAAAGTCTCAGCTTATTTTCTTAGTTGAAACGTTCAAATATCCGACTGCCCACCGGCGTCAGTTTCTTGACACACGTCCGTGAATGCGTACGTCCGTGAATGCACACGTCCGTGAATGCACACGTCCGTGAATGCACACGTCCGCGAATGCACATGTCCGTGAATGTATACGTCCGAGAATGCATACGTATGTGAATGCATACGTCCGTGAATGCATACGTACGTGAATGCATACGCCCGAAAATGTCTACGTCCGTGAATGCATACGTCCGTGAATGTATACGTCAGTGAATGTATTCGCCCACGTAGCGTACATCCATCAATTTAAAACTCAACGAAAACATACGTTCATAAATGCACACGATTGTAAATACATGAGTTTTTCACATCTAAATACAGCTTTACATGCGAGATCTTCAGCCTATTTAATTTTCCCAACAGCATTTATTTTTAAACATAAACACAACCAAAACACATAAACAAAACCACGAATTGCCATATAACTTTTATATATGTTTCCCGTTTTTTTTTTCTCTTTATACCTTCAAACACAACAACGTCACGTCGGACCGGAAGTCACGTGAACACTCTCGCTCATGCACACACGCAGGAGTTTCAATATCGGTGCATGCGTCCTCATATCAGTACATGCGTCCTCATATCAGTACATGCGTCCTCATATCCGTACATGCATCCTCATATCAGTACATGCGTCCTCATATCAGTACATGCGTCTTCATATCAGTACATTCGTCCTCATATCAGTACATGCGTCCTCATATCAGTACATGCGTCCTCATATCCGTACATGCATCCTCATATCAGTACATGCGTCCTCATATCAGTACATGCGTCTTCATATCAGTACATTCGTCCTCATATCAGTACATGCGTCCTCATATCAGTACATGCGTCCTCATATCAGTACATGCGTCCTCATATCCGTACATGCATCCTCATATCAGTACATGCGTCCTCATATCAGTACATGCGTCTTCATATCAGTACATTCGTCCTCATATCAGTACATGCGTCCTCATATCAGTACATGCGTCCTCATATCAGTACATGCGTCCTCATATCAGTACATGCGTCTTCATATCAGTACATGCGTCCTCATATCAGTACATGCGTCCTCATATCAGTACATGCATCCTCATATCAGTACATGCGTCCTCATATCAGTACATGCGTCCTCATATCAGTACATGCATCCTCATATCAGTACATGCGTCCTCATATCAGTACATGCGTCCTCATATCAGTACATGCATCCTCATATCAGTACATGCGTCTTCATATCAGTACATGCGTCCTCATATCAGTACATGCGTCTTCATATCGGTACATGCGTCCTCATATCAGTACATGCGTCCTCATATCAGTACATGCGTCCTCATATCAGTACATGCGTCTTCATATCAGTACATTCGTCCTCATATCAGTACATGCGTCCTCATATCAGTACATGCATCCTCATATCAGTACATGCGTCCTCATATCAGTACATGCGTCCTCATATCAGTACATGCGTACTCATGTCAGTACATGCGTCCTCATATCAGTACACATAACGGTTCACGACTTCATACGTCCGCATATAGGTACGAAAACATGCTTCCGTAGAACTATTGCTCGTTCATTCGGTCGATCGATCATTCATACATCATCTAGTTATTCAAGCGTCTAGTGACTTTCTTCTAAACCATGTTGCCTCGAGTTTTCTTTCTTTTCCTCTCTCTCTCTCTCTTTGTATTTCTATGGTTTTGTTTCTTCTTTTGTTTCATTCTTTTTGTCACTGTCTCTTTTTTTTACTTTGGTTCATAACCTCTACATTTCACTTTCTCCATCTCTCTCTTTCTCTCTTACTCTCTTACTCACTCACTCACTCACTCACTCACTCACTCACTCACTCACTCACTCACTCACTCACTCACTCACTCACTCACTCACTCACTCACTCACTCACTCACTCACTCACTCACTCACTCACTCACTCACTCACTCACTCACTCACTCACTCACTCACTCACTCACTCACTCACTCACTCACTCACTCACTCACTCACTCACTCACTCACTCACTCACTCACTCACTCACTCACTCACTCACTCACTAACTCACTAACTCACTCACTCACTTACACACTCACTCACTCTCTACATTTTTCACACCATCACACCATACTATCTTCTATATCATGCTTCCCAGTCTGAAAAAAGCAAAGCTTTCAAACGCCCACACTCATTCACGTAAACATTTTCCTGTTGTCCTTCCCCATGTCTCCCCACATCGTACTTTCCACCCCTCCACTTCTCGAAACGATATAAGATGAGTTGCTGTATAGGGGCGGATGTGGAAATGGGGTTGTAAAAAAAAAGTTTAAAATAAAGCAAAACCCCAATCCCTATAAATCTTCTATAAAAGTTCTTTTTCTGGGAACGACCGAGTCACAATATTTAAAGCAGAATGACGTAGTGTCGAGAATTTTTGGTTCTCACTTTTGCTTTCTTTTTCCATCCATGTTTTTATTTTTCGCTCTTTAAATATTATTTACGATATAGTATTTTTATAAAATCATCTAATGCAGGAATGTAACAATAACGTAATCAAATATTAAATTGGTATAAGATGTTGAATTATACGTGAATTATACTAATGATAGGTATATTACGATAGATATGTACTCGTATTTATTATAATTACATGATGTAGATTAAACACTATTAACATTATTAACCTGAAGTTTGTCAAGAATTCTATACCCCTTATTAAAATTGCCAGTTTGTTGAGATACATGCAGCTGTCGTTTGAATTTGATTTTTTTAACTTTTCACTTTCCATCTTTCATTCGGGTCGCCCATCTGTTTGCCACCCCAACGACTACATACCCCCGTACCAACGATGCAACACATCCATTTCTCTCAATGTGTTGTGGTGTTACATTGGCTGCCGTGTCTCGAGAAATTATGTATGTGCTTGTATGCAAGGAATAAAATATAATTATTAATAGAACTTAATAATTTAATATCATATTTTATAATTCTTAATATTATATATTTAATATTTTTATGAGGTTTTGTGAACTTAATGTTCGTTGTTTGACTGGAATTAAGTCTACTTCCGCCTTGTGCATTTCCTTAGAAATGTTTTTGTTGCCTTTGTTTGTATTAGTTGTTTTTTTTTGTTATTTTAACTTCGTGTACTTCCTTTTCCTGTTCTCTTTTAATTCACTTCCGTTTTCATGATTTTTTTGCTAGCACGTGTTTGCGTTGGACGGTTTTGCATAAAACGAAAGTGACGTGATTGTGTTTTGCCGAACAAAATTTTCTCTTTCTCTTTCCCTCTCTCTCTCTCTCTCTCTCTCTCTCTCTCTCTCTCTCTTTCTCTCTCTCTTTCTCTCTCTCTTCTTGTCTCTTTTTTTCCTTCGTTCTCTTTAGCTTTCATTCCATCTTATTTTCTTTGTCTATCTAACTATTTCTCTCATTTCAGTATGTTTTAATTTAGTTTTTACGCTCTCAAACTTTTAGGATTTTTATCCTCGATCTATTTCTCTTTCACTATACAAATGTATTTTTATAGAATGAGAAATATTTAATGACAAATAGAGATGCAGCAAAAGAGAGAAACAGAGAAAAAGCGATAGATTAAAGAGCCAGATAAGTGAAAAGCAGGTAACATCAGAGTGCATGATTTGCAACCACTGGTTCAATTAGTCCAGCTGTCCTTCTTAAGCAATCACACAAGTAAATAGTAATTAACACATAAATACACATTGACACATAAATACACATTGACACATAAATACACATTGACACATAAATACACATTGACACATAAATACACATTGACACATAAATACCCATTGACATTGAAATACCCACTGATACATAAATACCCATTGACACATAAATACACATTGACACACAAATACCCATTGACACATAAATACACATTGACACATAAATACCCATTGACACATAAATACACATTCACACATAAATACCCATTGACACATAAATACCCACTGACACACAAATACCCATTGACACATAAATAAACATTGACACACAAATACACATTGACACATAAATACACATTGACACACAAATACCCATTGACACATAAATACATATTGACACATAAATACTCATTGACACATAAATACCCATTCACACACACATACATTTATAATGACATGTGCACACACATATTTACGTATTATTTTGAGATCAAACTGTTGCTGAATTGCGTGAACGTTTGCTTTTTCGACTCTTTTTGTTGATTTATTGTTATTTTATTACTATTTTTATTATTATTCTACTCTTTCTATATTCTTATTTTTCTAGCATCCTACTAAAAACTCCGTCATTTCAGACGGTTGAACGCGGCCACTGCCCTTGAATCATGAAGGGGTTTTTTCCGTAGCGAATGACACTTCTGGCTTCACGAGATTAAGCCCGCAGCGACTGTGTTGTTCTTTCTCCAATGGCTGTGTATCTTTGTTCGATAGAAAGAAACCAAATGATAAACCATCAAGTTTAAGTCCTGGCCCCCTAGAGTAGTGATTGACATTCGATACAAAAAAACTTACATCCCCTGGCTCATGTCAGAAATCAGGATGACATGTGCTCAATGCTGAAAAATAGGTGTAGCGGCTAGTTTACACAAGTGTGTGATGAGTGAAGATAATACTTTTTAAAATGGTAATTATTAATTAAAAAAAATCATAAGATGTCTTAAAAATTAAGTTTCTGTCTAAAATTACGTGAGAGCCACATATTATGAGTTCAATGAAACAACGCCCATCGACTAACTAGGTGGAGACCAGATCTGACCGAAGGCAGCCGGCCAAAATGCCGAAGAGGTGCTGCTTTAACTAGTACTTTATTTTCAGTCAGTGGTGTCTTGGTTGTGGTTGAATATTGCATGCTTGAAAATCGGTTGACTGTTGAAGGTATGGTGAGTTGAGTATCGATCAAGAGTGGGTAATATTTTTTTGTTAAAACAAAAAATGTACTCTCCAAGTGTCGTATATAAAAGGTAGTACGCGTTTGTATTATTATAAAATATTTCTCTCATTATTATTTACATGTAATATTTTAAAAAAATGGTTCTCTTATTAACCAACTAAATAATTTAGTCATATTTTATAGAAACACCATTCTTTCTTAACAAGGAAATCAATGGTTTTATGTCAAACTTGGGCATACTGTTTGTTAGAACTTGACTTATTAATCGGTAACATTCATAATCGGGCCGATTATTAGATCAATCCAAACAATCGATAATATTACCTAGTATTATCAGGTAGCGTGGCCGAGCGGTCTAAGGCGCTGGTTTAAGGCACCAGTCTCTTCGGAGGCGTGGGTTCGAATCCCACCGCTGCCATTAATTTTGTGAGAACGTTTTCATTGTTGCGGCAATGCGAAATTAACTGACTTCGATTTATTCAAATAACATTTTTTGACGAATTTGAAACACGAGTCAAATCAGACAATTCTCTATTGTTGACTAGAAAATTAAGGAGTGGAAAAATTGTTGCATTTTTAGGTTTTAGTAACATAAGTATTCTTCTAAATCAAACGTTTGAATAATTTTTAAAACGTTTTTATTGTAACATTGATATATACAACTGAATTAGTATTTAGTATTGTTCAAAAAGAAGAGGTTCTGGCGAGGTTCGAACTCGCGACCTACTGCGTGTAAAGCAGACGTGATAACCACTACACCACAGAACCCAGTGACGATTTAGGCTTATTTCTCACTTATTTACATACATTATTTATTTTCACTTGTCGGGATGTACGTTGGATGTCCATTATTTTGTCCAAGGAATGTCCGCCATCAATTTGAAATTCGGAAGACCAGTGTAAAACAATGTTAAACATTGTCAAAAAAAAAAGTGTCCAATTTAAAAAAAAACATAATTTAAATAAACAAAAATAAAATTTGAAAAACTTAAGAAGCAGAGTTGTTTAAAAAATAAATTAAAGAAACATATTGATAATGACGAAACACATTTTCATTGTCAATTGTACCTAACCATAATAAGATGCTTCTATGAAATTTATAAATGTCTTGAAATAATGTTTTAAGTTTTTTAAAACTATAGTTCCTTGTTCAACATACATATCTCTTCATTGGTTCTGTAATTTGTATTAGATTTTAGTTTTAAAATGTCAGTTTACAATAAATTATTAATATTCACATAAAATTTCTTCACTAAAAAAGTTTGCATTTAAAAACTGTCGTTTATTAAAAAGCAATCAGCTTTGAAAAATGTATTCAGTCAAATGTTACGTCAAACCAAAACACCTCTGGTTTTAAAACATCGACCTTATAAGTAATTAGAAATTCAGGCAGAAGATACTCGAGTCCATCAGTGCTGGAGATATTCAATTCTACATGTTTGATATCATTATTTATGTTTCAAAAGCGTTCTATACGTACTCTCCTACACTTGCATCCAATGACTCATGCTCAATTGTTATTTACTGTAAACAATATTTTAAATGTTTTTCAACTAAATCTCTTTTAGGTCGCCACCTTTATGTATAGGCTTGATGATGGTTTGTTACCACCCACGTTTTTAAATTACATGGTACGGTCATCTGACATTCACGATTACTTTCTTCGCCAAAGGGACCGATTTTGTTTTGACAAGCCCGAACTACCTTAAAACTGTTGTCTTTGAAATGCCTTGGACCTAGTGTTTATTCTAAAAAACCATGTCACGTTAAATCTTCATCGTCTTTGTCTAAGTTCAAAACATCATATAAAAGTCACTTGCTCAGTAATGAAAAATAGGTGTAGCGGCTAGTTTACACAAGTGAGTGATGAGTAAAGATAATATTTTTTAAAAAGGTATTTATTGATTTCAAAACTTATGTAAGGTGTCTTACAAATTTTGTTGCCTAAAATATCGGTTGACTGTTGAAGGTATTAAGGGTATCGATCAAGAGTACAGAATAAATTTTTGTTAATAAATCAAATAACATTATTTTAAACAAATATATATTTTATAGAATATTTTTCAATATTCTAATATTGCACTCTACGGACTACAATACGATTTTTTTTGTTTAGTAACATATGTCGAAATCAATTGAATCATGTATTGTCATACAATATAAAGCTATGCTGAAATTTTCAGCTTCCTAGCTAGTCTAAAAGCTGGTTAAATTTTACTTGCAAGATTTGCGTACAGAGAAACACATCCACAAACAAACAGAAAATAGAAGTTGAATAAAAATAAAAGTGTGTAAAAAGAAGTACGCGTTTGTATAAATTTCAAAATATTTATCTAGTTATTATCTACATGCGATATTTAAAACATGGCTCTCTTATTAACCAACTAAACAATTTTTGTCATATCTTATAGAAACACCATTCTTTCTTAACTCGGACATACTGTTTGTTAGAGCATGACCGATCAATACGTAACATTCATAATCGTTCCGATTATTAGATCAATCTAAACAATCGACAATGCTCTTTAATTGCATCGGTAGCGTGGCCGAGCGGTCTAAGGCGCTGGTTTAAGGCACCAGTCTCTTCGGAGGCGTGGGTTCGAATCCCACCGCTGCCAGTAATTTTGTGAAAACGTCAGAATTGTTGTGGCAATGCGAAATTAACTTGCTTCGATATATTCAAATAACATTATTTGACGAATTTGAAACACGAGTCAGATCAGACAATCCTTTATTGCTGCCTAGCAAATAATATTTGTATATGCACATGCCCCTATACAGCAACTCATCTTATAAATATGAACATGCTTGGGGTTTTAGAGGTTTTTCATGGAAACATGGATGTATTAGATTTTGCCTAACAAATTAAGTAGTGAAAGAATAGGTTTTAGTGACATAAGTTTTCTTCATCAAACGCTTAAATAATTTTTAAAACGGTTTTTTTGTAACATTTATAATGTCAAGTATTGTTCAAAAGGAAGAGGTTCTGGCGAGGTTCGAACTCGCGACCTACTGCGTGTAAAGCAGACGTGATAACCACTACACCACAGAACCTTCTGACAACTTATTGATGGCTGGCTTATTTCGCACCTATATACATGCTTTTTATTGTTTTTCAATTGTCAGGATGTTTAATGAGATGTCCATGGGCCATGGAATGTCCGCCAACAATTTGAAATTCAGAAGACTAGTGTAAAATGTGTCCAATTTAAAAAAGTATAATTTAATTAAACAAAAATAAAATTTGAAAAACTTAAAAAGCAGAATTGCTTAAAAAGTAAATTAAAGAAAATATTGATAATGACGAAACACATTGTCATTGTCATTGTACCTAACTACGATGCTGCTATGAAATTTTATAAATGTCTTGAAATCATGTTTGAAGTTTTTTAAAAGTATAATCCCTTGTTCAACGTACGTTTTTGAACTTAAAATAACGTAATATTCCATTGAATACTAGGTTTGAAAAACCATGCAAAATCGTTTTCTAACGTGGAGATCTCTTCATTATAATAGTTTATTGATATTCGCAGAAAATTTCGTCACTAAAAGTTTGGATTTAAAAAACTGTCGTTTTTAAAAAACAAAGCTTTGAATAATTTATTCATTTTAATGTTACGTCAAACCAAAACACCTCTGGTTTTAAAACACCGTCCTTATAAGTAAATAGAAATTCAGACAGAGGTTGCTCGTAGTATGTAATTGCCTGGTGTTACCTGGACTGGGCATCTATCGGCAATTCCTATTTAAGATAGTAAATCACCAAGGGGATTTTTGGCTTAACAAATTAATTAATAGACACGATGTTTTGTCGACAAGGATTAATAAAGAAAAGTTATAATTTATGAGTTTTAGAGTTGCAAGCTAAATTATTTCTCTAAGAAATTGAGTGCAAATGAAAGAGTGATTTTTCCACAAAAAATTAATAGTGGAACATAAGTTTTAGTCAAAGAGTTATTTTTACACACACAAATAAAAATATGGAAATTATTTTTTTTAAACTCTTTCCTAATGAAAATATTATCGATTTTCTTAGCAATTCGTTAAAAAATATCCAAGTAGTAACAATTAGAGCTTGACTAATTAAACGGTAATATTCTAAATCGGACCGGTTATTGGGACAATCGGTACAATCGACAATCGGTTTCCACAATCGGGCCGATTGCCGGTTGTTTTAAGAATATTTATTAAAATATTTTATAATATTTTACATTTTTATATTTTAAATATTTTGTAACACAAAAATTAGTATACTAAACTCTAACTCTTTTATTTCGGTGCGTCACAGCTTAAAACCATGCTAGAAAAAAAGATGGCGTATATTATTTACAACCAAATGTACGCGTTTAGCAGATACTCGACAGTGACACAAGAGCACAAGAAAAGACTATATAAATTAAATAAATTTATACATATGTATTTGTAACCGTACAACCTCAGACTTGATTTCTATGTACGATCCTAGTATTATAGCTTCGTGATTAAAAGAAATAAACGAAACATGCATTAATGAATATTTGACTTCAATATTTTATTGTGACTACGCATTGAGATAACTTGATAAAATAGACAAATGGGTTCTAAATAGAAATTAGAGTGATTTTTTAAAAGTATAATTGACATAGTAACAAAACCAGTGAAAACACAATGACTACGCCTGACGATGCGCAATGCGTTTACGTTTATTTAGACAATTCTCACAATCCGGACAATCGGGTAAATGTGGAATCGGTAAAGCTCCTAAAGTTTGCCCTAAAGGCTTTCAAAGTTTTGTAAAACTAATAAACAACATAGTAAATAAGAAACAAGCAAGTTTTCAATTAAGCAATTTGTTTACTTAAGTTCGACGAGTAGTCCGTAGCCTGTTAATATTCTAATCAATTTTTCACTCACTTGCCGTTTTTAGATGCTAGTATTTAGCTTAATTATGTAAATCAAATTAATTTCCTGCTGTATATATATCCTGTATGTATATATATATATATATATATATATATATATATATATATATATATATATATATATATATATATATATATATATATATATATATATATATATATATATATATATATATACATACAGGATATATATATATATATATATACACAAATATTAAAGAACACTTCTACTATGAAATACACTAAGAAAGAAAGAAAAACTGGGTGCTATTGAGAGCTGACCACTTGCTAACAAAACACTTGGGAAGAGCCCTTTTTAGCAGGCGATTAGCTTGCTGGTCAGTGGTGTCTTAGTTGGAAATTATTTAAGTAAATCAAACAGTTAACATTTTGTTATTATTATTATTATTAGTACCAGCGATAAATTATAAAAAATGACGGATTTAAAAAAAAAACAACTTATATAATTATTTTTGTTAAAGTTTACCAGCGAATTTCTAACATACATACATAGAAACATCGGAAATTATGAATGTTGAATATTAGTCTTAATATATTTTTTATTTTTTATATTAATTCACCTATTAATATTATTATTATTGAAACAGTCAATATTATTTTCATGAAAGCTCCCCACAAATAACATATCATTCGTGCATCCTTCTATCAATGTACTCTTATTTCACCCCATGTTGTAACCTTCCTTTAGAGCGTGTATTGGGTGCTTACGTGAGTGGAATCGTGAAGTGAATTTCCACCTAATTAAACGCGTGGCTTTTCCTCCAGTTGGTCGCATGTGTGGTTCGATTTCTTTTTTTTTTTGGATATATGTTTCTGTTTGTTTAAGTAGGTTTGTTAGCGTGCTTGTGTTTTTGTTGTTTTGAAGATGAGTCTCTCTCTCTCTCGCTCTCTCTCTTTCTCTCTCTCTCTCTCTCTCTCTCTCTCTCTCTCTCTCTCTCTCTCTCTCTCTCTCTCTCTCTCTCTCTCTCTCTCTCTCTCTCTCTCTTTTTTTTT
>OZ022244.1:3057431-3072431 GCA_963978895.1 Erpobdella octoculata | reverse complement strand
GCATAGCTTTCTAATTTCAAAAGAAAATTTAAAATTTAAAAAGAGATCAGAATCAGCGAGCAGTAAAAAAACCTCATCGGATGTCGCGAAAAAAAATCCGGAGTAGAAAAATTCCGGAGCAAAAAAAACTCCGGAGTAAAAAAAATTTCCATAAAATTTTTTTTCACAAATTTTTCGAAATTTTTGCATTTTGCAACAAAACGCCGCTGGGGACATTCGATTTTGACGTAGACATGAAGACAATGAAGCACGCATGCTGACACGCGCCTTCAGACAGCGCACATACACGCATATATAGAAGCACATACACGCATGCACAATGCACATACATGCATACATAGAAGCATATGCACGCATACATAGAAGCACATACACGCATGTACAATGCACATACATGCAAACATAGAAGCACATACACGCATGCACAATGCACATGCATGCCTACATAGAAGCACATACACGCAATCACAATGCACATACATGCATACATAGAAGCACATACACGCATGCACAATGCACATGCATGTCTACATATAAGCACTTTCACGCATGCACAATGCACATACATGCATACATACATACAAGAACACACATGCATACAAACAAGCATACATACAAGCACATACCCACATATGAAAATACATCCAAGTGCATACACACATATATATGAACATACATACATACATACATGCATATGCAAATACATAACTCACACATATAAACATACATACACGCACATATGCACAAACAGGCATGCATCCACCTATTATAAACACTTGCACATTAACATATTATACACGCACACACGAACAAATGTTTCCAAACGCATGTTAGTACTTATTATTTTATTATACACAATTTGACAAAAATAGACTTAAATACTACAACTAAAACAGCTAATCCGCTCAGAGTCCTCTAGAGGGCCGGTATTAGAAATTACTCGAGTACAAGTACCTAAAAAAAGCTAGGTACTCTAGTGCTGAGAATGTAATGGTCAGGCAAGAATGATGTAGTTGCTAATAATTAGCGCTAAAATAGTTGGGCTACAAACAATGTACGTAGTTGTAGATGAAGATTATAATGATGATGATGATGACGATGATGATTATGATTATGATGATGATATAGCAACAACTACATTGTAATGGTTGTCGTGTAGCAACATGGCAGCACTACAATATCAACAGTATATAGTACTTTAACTTGCAACAGTGAAGTACTCGAGTACACGACAAGAAAGTACTGAAGAGGGCGCGAGGAAGACTCAAGTACACTCGCACTGTCAATAACGATCGATGCTCTCCCAATTGTATTTGACATCAAATGAACTTTGACAGGCGCCCACTCACTCGACATTTTATATCGCCCGGCGTACTTATTATTCTATGCTTCATACTTTATTATCTTTGTTCTATATATTCGTATTTTTCTCCTTCAGAAGCACAATAGCGTACATCTTCGTCTGTTATATCAATTCGTATGTACATATTCCTTCGGTGATTGATCCGCGTGGTGTAGCCTTATCGCCCTGTACAATCAATCCCTGTGGCACAACTCCCATTCAATCAATCCATGTAGAGAACCCCTATTCACGTCATCCACAGGGCATTCAGCCGTCATTCGTTCCATCCATACAACCTATCCTTTTATCATTCCCCCACGCGGCATAGCCACTTATGACAAATGCCCTTCAAAATGAATGAATGAATCTAAACTTATTTGATCAATTCATCAAACCCATGATCAATTCACAAGGCATGCACCGCCTTTTCTTCAAATAATTCACCTTCTTAACCAGTCACTCATGTATAAATGAATCGGCAAATAGTTTCATTGAAATGACTTGGCCTAACTGATTGGAACTAAGACATCGTCTTAGGACGAGACCCAAGTCTCCTTCGACAAAACCCTCAGCTGAAAGTCTTGTTCGACGAAACTGTTGCAAGACTTTAAAGATTGCTGCCTTTTTTCGTTTGACTTAATGTATAGAATGTTAACAGCTACACATGACGATATAAACGAATCGGTTTCTTCGGTTTCTAGTTATGATTACATAAGTACTTCAACCAATATCTTCACAAAAAATCTTCAGTAAATGAATCTATTGAATGATGTTTTTAAAATGTTTGTTAAATTGTTCTGTCTACTTGTGATATTAACTATTTTCAGAACACACAGACCCCGTGAATACGCCCCCCCTCGTATCTTCCCCTTGAAACTGTCAGCGTGTCAAAAAGAAACACGAAAAAATAAATTAAAAACCCATTTGCTGGGAATTTTCCAATTTGTCAGCTAGAAATTTAACGTGTGGATTCTATATTGCCGTGTTTTGTGCTTTTTCTTAGTTTCTCGCGTTTTGTCTCTGTCTCTCGCTTTCTCTTTTCTTCTCTCTCTTTCTGTCTCTCTCTGTCTGTCTCTCTTTTTCTCACTCTCCCACTAACTGTACCCAACGCAATTACAAACTCTTAATAATACCTTCCAGAATACGAATATCAAAACAATTCAATTTTCTTTTTCTACGACTTTAACTTTAATGAAATCCAGTCAAACTGTCGTCCTAATGTTGCAAACAACTCGCGCGTTAAATTCCTAAAATAGAAAAAAAGACCTTGGATGATTTATATTCTTTTGGTACTTTCAATTTGAGTTCTTTTTTTAAAGAGTTTCTTTCCGGTACAATGGTCTTTGTTAGCCTCGCGACTATTAAAAAAATGGCCAGTTATAACATCGAGTGATTGGTCTTTGTGGATGGAAGTTGATCGATAAAAATAAGAGGAAAACGGATAATGAGAGACACAGAGAGAGATGAACAGACAAATGGATTGATATCTTTTGAGTGTTGAAAGCAGAAAAAAATAAAGTAATACTAACAGAGAGGTAGAGAGAAAGAAACAGAAAGCGAGAGAGAGAGAGAGAGAGAGAGAGAGAGAGAGAGAGAGAGAGAGAGAAAGAAAGACATCAATTTTGTTTCCTGACGTTCGAAGCCATGGACAGGCGAAATTGTAAACTGTTCCGTCACTCCATCAAGGTTTGCTGGCATCGTCGTTTTCATCATCACCTTTTCCTCCTAACTTCCACTAGCTTCCATATTGTCGGCAGAAGTCCGCTCCTTTAGTAGCTGAACGTGGATCTGCCCCTCAGTGAAATTTTCCAGCAATTGTTTTCTACCCTAATACTCCGCCCTCAAATAATCAATATTTATTAACATATTCAATCATTCATTTTCTTCTCCTTGGCACAGACTTTGAATATTCATACATTCGCCTTCAATTTCTCATTTGCATAACCAATCAATCACTAGTTCGGGTGGTTATTTTTTCAGTCATTTGTATTTGGATTATTTATAATACCCCTTCTCTCTCTCTCTCTCTCTCTCTCTCTCTCTCTCTCTCTCTCTCTCTCTCTCTCTCTCTCTCTCTCTCTCTCTCTGTCTTTTGTCTCTTTTTTTCCCTCCTTTTTTCTCTCTTTCGCTGCCCATCTCTCCTCAAGAAAGGTGAAAACTCAGTTCTTAAAGAGTCATGTTTATGTTACGTTAGCGTGCTTCGAACGTGTTTTGAAGGTGAAGGTCGTTCGTCTAAATAGCGTTTTTGTCGTATTTCTTGCTTTCTTTCATGTCATAACAATCCATCCTCTTTCTCCTTCTCTCTCTATCTCTCTATCTTTCTTTTTCTTCTTCTCTTTCTTTCTTCCTCTCTCTCTTTCTCCTCTATTTCTGTAGTTATCTCTCTTTTTTCTATTCTATTTCTATTTATGTAATTTTTTATTAGCGGTTCTTTTTTCTTACAGACTGAAGAAACGTCGATCGGCAGAATGAAAACAACAGATCTGTCATCATCATCATCATCATCCTCCTCATCATCACCATCAACATCATCATCACCATCAACAATACTATCATCACAACTACCACCATCATCATCACCATCATCATCATCATCATCATCACTATCATCATCACCACCACCATCACCACCACCACTATCATCATCACCACCATCGTCGTTACCACTGCAGTCGGCAAGAACCAGAAACGAACGACCATCGATCCCATGGTGGTCCTCATTGCCTCTACGATCATCATCAACATCATCATCATCATCATCACCACCACCACAACGATCATCATTATCATCCCCACGCTTTTCATCATCATCACCACGCTCATCATTATCATCACCACGCTCATCATCATCATCACCGCTGTCCAAAATGTCAACGACGCTTCGATTTATTTGTTTACTTCTTGCCTCCGACGCCATCAGTTCTGCTGGTTCGTCTTCGTCGCCTCCAGTAATGGGTTGGTGAAATCTTATTACCATCCGTTAAGTGGCGAATTTGGAACGGCACGGGAATGATTGAGTGACTCTATGGTGGTGATGATGTAGGGGGCTGTAGGGTTTGAAAGGTTTAAGGGGTGTAGGGGGTAATGAAGAATACGAAGTTCGTGGGGGGATGGGTGAAGAAAGTTACGGATTTTAATGAGTGGTGGGATGTAGATGGTGTGGGGCTGTATGCTGTGGTGTGGTCTGTGGTGCAGTGCTGTCTGGTTTTACGAGTAGCTTTAGAGTTGCGACGGATGAACAATCGAACTGGTAAACAAACGAACCGACGAACATAAAAAATCAGCGAACATTCAAGCGCATCAATCACCGAAAAATGAAACAACTAGACGAACGAACGAACGAACGAACGAACGAACGAACGAACGAACCGATCAATCAATATCAGAACAAACGAACAGACGAAAGGTCATTATCACATCACGAAGCAACCAACTTAATTCCACTGGCGTGCAAACTCGCCGGCTCCATTGAGAAAAATCTTCCACATCGATTGGTCGGTATTGTGAAGAGAGAGTGAGAGAGAGAAAAAAAGAGAGAAAGAAAGAGAGAGAGAGAAAAAGAGAGAGATAGAGAGAGAAGAATACATGGGGTAGATGAGGTTGAGGGGCGCCGTACTCGTTTCGGTACAGGTCGCTAGGGCGCTTGTACTTGTACTAGTAGTACCTGCATAAATTATGAGGCATCGTTAATTAGGCTTTTGTGTATGAATATAATATAAAAGTTTTCCAATTGTGATTGATATATTTATGCCTATAAATTGTCATTAAACCTCATTTTAGATTCCTCTATCTGTTTTTATCTCTTTCTCTCGGTCTCTCTATCTTCTTTTCTCTCTCTTTCTCTCACTTTTTCTCTCTTTCCATCTTTTTTTCGTTCTTTTGCTCGATTTCTCTCCCTCTTTCAACTTCGTTTCCCAGTCCTTCCAACTTCCCAAGAACTGAGACTATCATGTTCAAAGCAGGAGACGGACAATGTTTGATTTTGCCTCGAGTGTCCGATGACTCCTCGTCTGAAATGTGATCTCGAATTACCAAAACTATTCTCGTAACCATGGCGTCCATTTCGATCATAATCATGACCGCTTTTGATCACGTGAGGATAATATCGATGATGATGATGATGATGATGATGATGATGATGATAGGGGTGATGATGATAATGATGACGACGACGATGATCAGGATCATGATCATGATCGTCGTCATCATCATCATCACTGCTGCTATAACAAATATCTGACCATTGTTTCACGCTGGTTGGTGTTGAAGAGTTTTTGAGAAATAACCGGATGTGGATTGACGTGATGTCATTTCCTCCTCTCTCTCTTTCTACTTGTATCTCTCTCTATTTCTCTTTTTCTCTTTCTCTCTCTTTTATCTTCTATTGCTCTGTTTTTTATTTTTCTCTTTTTTTGTTTTTTTCTGCTCTTTTTTCTTTTGCACTAGTGAGCAGGAAGTAATATCCACTTTCAAACAAGATCAAATATCTTGTGTAGTTTTGTTGCCTTTCTCTCTCTTTCTCACTCTTTCTTGTATTTCTTGTTTCTTTTTTTTTTCATACAATTTTTTGATAACACTCAATTAATTTCATTCCCTCCCCCGTTGTCTCACCCCATAACGGGTATTCTCATTTTTCATGCAATCGCTGCGGTGAATGTCCCAGAAATAGGGGGGTCCATAGGGAACAAAATCCAGCAAAAAACGAGAGACACGAAGAGATATTTCGAGACATATAAAAAAGCACACTGAATAATACCCAGAGATAAGAATAGACTAGTAACATGACTGCATTGGATCTCACGTCAAGCGGTTTTAATCAATCAACGAGCAGTGCCCTCTATCCCTCCATCCAGGACCGCCCCCTAGTGGGGGTTTCGTGCTAGTTTTTTGGACGTGGGCAACTGAAGATATGCGGGTACCTAATGAGTCAAAAGTTGTAAGAATATTTATATGATATTTTCATATAAACATGTTTTGATGAAACAATTTCAAATTTTTCCCATATTTTGAACTTGTCCTCCTAATTTATCCTGCATGCCTCTAACTTGTCCCGCACATATCCAACTTTTCCACCACATATCCAACTTGTCCTCCATACATCCAACTTTTCCTCAATCTCTCATTCTTGGCGTCTATATATCCATATTGCCCTAAATCTATCCATATTGCCCTAAATCTATCCATATTGCCCTAAATCTATCCATATTGCCCTAAATATATCCATATTGCCCTAAATCTATCCATATTGCCCTAAATCTATCCATATTGCCCTAAATCTATCCATATTGCCCTAAATCTATCCATATTGCCATAAATCTATCCAGCCTATTTCCCGTCTCAATTTGTTCTTGCTTCTCTCAATCTAACTTGAATGACGTAAGAGTATTTAAGTGCACTCTTTCCTCAATGTTTATGTTGTCACTCAGGTGGTATATAGCGTGACGTGCATGGCCTACAGGTGGTAAGGTAGCGTGACATGGTGGCGATGGCGAAAACCTCCGATGGCGAGAGGTGTATGGTTATGATGCAAGAGGTAGGTGTGTTTGTTTGTTTGTTGGTTTTCTCAATAAGGTAGAGGTAGCGGGCGAAAGGTTGGGGGTCATTGATACCGAAATTGGTGGTTAAAGCTGTATAAATGGTGAACTCAAATAAGAAAAGAATGTTGTATCCAACTTGTTCATCTCTCCGCCTTGCTACTAGAATGAAACTGGTGGTCACTGGTAAAAAAAAGTTATCTCTCTCTTTTCTCTCTCTCTCTCTCTCTCTCTCTCTCTCTCTCTCTCTCTCTCTCTCTCTCTCTCTCTCTCTCTCTCTCTCTCTTCCATCTCTCTTTTACTCTCGTATGAAAGTGTTATAATCTCCATTAATCTCTTTCATATTGACGTTGCTGTCCCATTGGAGAATTTGAAGACCACGTTCATATTTTTCATCAATGGTATTTATTATAATACTGGCAAGTAGGGATGGGCGTGCGGATGTAGGACTTCGAGACATTGGGTTGTTTTTTTAATGATTTGTTTAATTTACAGATTTTCAGAATTTATTACATTGTAGTTAGTTTATTTATTTTCCACATTTAATTAATTTCGAACTTTTAATTTCATATTATTTTCAGAAATTAATAGTTTTATAATAAAATGATTATTTGAAAGAGAATATGGAGATGATGATAATTTGATGATGAAGATGATGATGAGGATGATGATGATGATGATGATGATGATGATGATGATGATGATGATGATGATGATGATGATGATGATGATTATGATGATGATGACGATGATTATGATGATGATGATGATGATGGTGATGGTGGTGGTGGTGGTGGTGATGATGATTATGATGATCAGGACGATGACGATGACGATGATGATGACGATCATGACGATCATGATGATGACGATCATGATGATGATGGAAAGGAAAGAAATTACAAGCGGTCGTGATGGCAATCATTTCATAATTGCTAAAATGTTGATGGCGTGCAGAATAATTCCGTCGAAATTAGAGTCGTCAAAATGCTTGTGTCTCCTTCTCTCTCTCCTTTTCCATCTCTCCTCTTTCTTTATTTTTTTTCTTTCGCTCTCTTTCTGCTTATTTTTATTCAGATTTCTCTTTTTTTTTACTTTTTATTTTATTTTACATCGCCCAGCGCCCCAGAGTATTCATTTCACACCTTCCGCCCCCACCCACTAGGAACGGACCTCACACCCCCCCCACAAGCACAACAAAAATTTTTTTTTTCTTTTCGAGTTTTCTTCCTCACCTGACCAGACACTTCAGGCCTACTTGCGAAACCTCATTAATAAACAGACAACGCCACTGCCTGGATTGAAATTAGTCTAATGAATATTCATTAGACTTAATGAATATTCAGTTCCTGGCGTCGAACCTCAAACACGCTATCGGTGACCTTGTCTGGACTGACTGCGTTAGAGTGAAGTTCACAGGGTGGAATGACCTTTTGGACCGCTGACCTGTTATCTAAGAAGACACTAAATGCTGGGGCTGATTGATTAATTGTTGACGGTGGTTTTTTAAGTTTTGGGGGTGGTTGTCTTATCAGAAGGGAATAAAGGCCATATCGGGTTTGCCGCCCCTTTTATGCTACCTCGTAATGGTTATTATGCGAATTGGAGAAGACGAAAAGTCGGATAATGGTATTGACGCTTATGGCAGAATTTTTGCTATCGTGGGAAAATGGCGGGTGTGGTGGTGATTATGCTGACGACGGCAATGATGAGGATGGTATTGATGATGATGATATTGATGGTGATGATGATGATGATGATGATAATAAAGTTAGCAATGATGATGTTTATGGTAGGGATGATAATCATTATAGTAATGATGATGACGATGACGATGACGATGACGATGACGACGACGACGACGACGATGACGATGACGATGATGATGACGACGATGACAATATATTGGTGGTGGTGGTAATGATGATGAGGTGGCAGAGGTAATGATGATGAGGTGGCAGTGGTAATGATGACGATAGTGTGGTAGTGGCAGTGGTAATGATGACGATGGTTTAGTGGTAGTAGTGGTAATGATGATGATGGGTGTGGAATGTCGGCGATGAAGTTGATGATGGTGCCGGGTCCGGCGATGGATGCTTTTTGGTGATTTATCGCCACCAGCGGTGACAGTAATTGCAATGTTGTCGTTGCATGGCGATGGTGTAATTTTGGGGGCTCCCCTTCCCCCGTCAACCGCCGCCAACCCTACTCCACATTATTTTTCTCTTCTTTTTGATTTATGTGAATAAAACGAGATGATGACTCCGAAAATCAACCGTTCGTCGGCTCTGGTTTGCGGCTCTCTGTCTCACTTTATTTTATTCGTTCTCTCTCTCTCTCTCTCTCTCTCTCTCTCTCTCTCTCTCTCTCTCTCTCTCTCGCTGTCATCATCATCATCATCATCGTCATTATCATCATCATCATCATCATCATCATCATCATCATCATCATCATCATTGTCATCATTACAAATTCGATATCGTCTTAACCTTTACAATCACAATCATCACTGCTGATTCCTTGCCAACTTCCGTTCTCTTCTTTCGACCAACTTCAGCAATATGATAGTTTAGTGTGTGTTTGTGTGTGTGTCTGTGTGATACCCTCATCATGGTCACCATCACCACCGTCATCACCCCTATCAAGTTCATGAACATCACCTTAGCTATCAAGAACCATCTCAGGGCTTATTTTATGTCTCATGAGCGAGCTACTTACTCATCCCATGTCATATTCAATCCCTTTGGCTTTCACTCTTTTTTAACATACACTTTGCACTTTTTGTCATAAATCTGTCTTGCCCTCTCTATTTTATCCCTATCTCTCTCTCGTGATGTGGAACATTTACCGAAGCTATTAAACGACCTTGAAGGCATTAGTTTAATGTCAAGGACGATAAGAAATGTACTCATCTTCTTAAGCGAACACAGTGCCTATTTTAACTTCCATATGCAACGTTTAACGATTTCTTTTATACGATTTTACTAAATCTTTCTTTATTTATCTATTTCTTTCTCTCTCTCTCTCTTACATTCTATCCCTCACATACACACACACAGACAAACACACACACACAGACAGACACACACACAGACAGACACACATACATACACACACACATTCTCTTTCTTCTTTCATTCTACTTTTTCTTTCTCTCTTTTTTTGCTTTGTTTATCTTTTCTCCTCTGAAACTATTTCGATGCAAATAATAATAATAATTTGTACAAAATGTAAACTATCCTTTCAAGATTACAGTTTGTACAAATTATTATTATAGATAAAGATCAAGATATCAGTTATAGTCCAACGTCTCTTAAGTAACTGCGATCCTAGGAATTGGGTTTGGCTTCATCTCGTTACGATTCTCTAGTTATCTTTTAACTGTCGTCATTTTGATTGAAGTGAGCGGTACGGCATTTATATCGTATTGCTCTTCAGTCTGAAACGTTCAAATGTCACAGCCAAATTTGCTTTTATTTCACAACATCTGGTCGCGTCGCATCTTATCGGAATGACATCACAGTCTTCAGCGGCAAATCGTTATCATCAATATCACCATCGTCGTCGTCATCATCATCGTCATCGTCATCGTCGTCACCGCCTCAGACTTGAGTTGAAAAAAAATCTTTTATCGAGATTATTTTATTTTTTAATGAAGAAGAAAACCACAATATAAAACAAGTAAAGGAAAAAAACGAGTTTTTTAACTTAAACTTTAATTTCAAATACATTCGATTTAAAAATACGAAAGATGTTCAAATTTAGTTTTTTTTTATTATTACTGAATCATGTATTGTCATCCAATATAAAGCTATGCTGAAAGTTTCAGCTTCCTAGCTAGTCAAAAAGCTGGTTAAATTTTACTTGCAAGATTTGCGTACAGAGAAAGCACACTGACACACAAACAAACAGAGATTGTAGCCTAAATAAAAGTTTGCAAAAGAGAGAAAGTCATATTGTAAACCGGCTGAAACTTATTTCGATCACTAGTTCAACGAAATCCCAATAACGTGAAGAGATAAGTAAAGTAGTAACGAGGCCGCTATACCTTTAGAGTATACATTTGACGAACCGCTAGAATTACCCGACTGCGTAGAGTAGAGATTGAAGAGTTGCTTTTTAACTAGTGGTTTGATTGTTATTCAGTGGTGTCTCGGTTGTGGTTTTATATTTATCCCTTGTGAAATAGTAGGCAGTTGAAAGTATTTAATTATATTTATTATTATACTTTTATCTTTTTTTCACATGTATCATTAAAACATACAACAAGTATTTATAAAAAAAAAATTTTTAATACCGGCAAGAACTTAAAAACCATCTCACTAACTTACCAACCCCGTCTTTCAATGCTTCTCAATTTATATGGTGTAATATTTCCCCTTGCCGTTCTAGTTGTTATGCAAGTTTAAGAACGTTAAAAAAGTTGTTATTGTTGGTTTTTGTCACAGCGTGTTTTGTAGCAAACCTACCGCATCGGAACTTTGCCATAGCAAAATTTTTTTTGTTTATAACAAGTTTGGTACTGGCGTGCAAATATTTATATCGCGTTTTTCATTAATCCATAACCTTTGAATGTCTCATCAAAATGTTTTTTTTATTTCAGCGTCAAATCTTCCCCGTCATTATTGGCTTTATCGTCATCATCATCGTCATTAGCTTTATTATCGTCATCATCGTTATCATCATCATCATCATCATCATCATCATCATCATCATCACCACCACCATCATCATCATCACCACCACCATCATCATCACCACCACCATCATCATCATCGAAACCACCACCACCACCGCTGCCACCACTACCATCACCACCACCATCATTATCATTATCATTATCATTATCATTATCATTATCATTATCATTATCATTATCATTATCATTATCATTATCATTATCATTATCATTATCATTATCATTATCATTATCATTATCATCGTCATCGTCATCGTCATCATCATCATCATCATCATCATCATCATCATCATCATCATCATCATCATCATCATCATCATCATCATCATCATCATCATCATCATCATCATCATCATCATCATCATCACCATCACCATCACCATCACCATCACCATCACCATCACCATCACCATCACCATCACCATCACCATCACCATCACCATCACCATCACCATCACCATCACCATCACCATCACCATCACCATCACCATCACCATCACCATCACCATCACCATCACCATCACCATCACCATCACCATCACCATCACCATCACCATCACCATCACCATCACCATCACCATCACCATCACCATCACCATCACCATCACCATCACCATCATCATCATCATCATCATCATCATCATCGTCGTCGTCGTCGTCGTCGTCATCATCTTCACTGTTTCATAAATACGTTTATTATTAGCTGAGTTGAAACTAACGAATGTTTAATCTTCGAAATCTTTTTATTTATCTTCCTACTGAAAACAACAATAAAATATGAAAAGAGGAAATATTACTCATTTACTAATTGTTTACCACCAGCTTGAGTCGTTTTAAAAGCACTAACTCAGCGGGATACGGATCATTGTTTACACGCGAAAATTTTACGGAGCGCGTGCCCGGCCGGCCTAGCTGCTGATGTGGTACTCTATTATCTAACGATTTAATTTTAGTCAGTGGTGTTTTTATATTTTTTATTATTATTCAACAATATTCAAAATAATAAATAAGGTTGTTAAAAACCAACCCACTAATTCCCCCTCCCACTAATATCATGCCGCTTATTTTACGTAGTATAACTTTCATCTCCCCCATCCTAATGATACCGGTACCCCTGTTGTTTTTTTCAGTTTTTCATTAAAATTTAATTATATTGTAAATCTGATTTGTTTGTTTGTTTGAATATGTTCGTCCATTATTTATGAGCGTATGTATGTGTGTAATTAATCTGAGTAGTAGACGGTTTGAACGATGTTTATGAGGTGCATGCAAAAAAGGGGTGGTCAGTGGTCTGGGCCGGGCCCTTCCTACCTAATGTATTTCAAACGTTATTTTAATTTGATTAAATAATTTAAAATTGAATTAAAAAACAATCATAGAAAGTGTGGAATTATATATTGCATTTCTGTATTATATGTTACTAAGTGCTAATAGCCGTGTGTGTGTGTGTGTGTGTGTGTAGTGTGTGTGTTTGTGTGTGTGTTTGTATACTCACATGCGAGGTTGTCCTTTCCATCCATCATAATCCTTGCCTATCTGCTAGTTATCCGGTGATCAGAGAGCATGCATTGCCGACTGTTAAACAATCTCTCGGTTCGTTCTTTATGCTCCTTGTGACCGGTTTCATCTCTGTCGTTTATTCAAATGTTCGTTTGTCTGTCTGTTTGTTTGTTTGCTTGTCGGTTTGTTTGCTTGCTTGTTTGTTTGTGTATTTGTTTGCTTGTTTGCTTGTACAGTGTTTATATTAGTATAAATATTATACAAATATTATCATTTATATAAGATTTTTTTATTTCAATTATTTATTCTCTTCTCTTTGAATAAGCCAATGTATGCTTGAATGGCGATTGATTAATTGGTTGGTTGATTGATGGCTGATTGTTTTATATGATTGTATTTTGATTGATTGCTGATTTCTCTGCATGATTAGCTTCTGATTGATTGATTGATTTGGACTGGAGCAAGCACAAATGAACCTCAGTAAGAAAACCTAATGACAGGAAAAAAAGAAATTGAACAAGCGAAAGAACGCTTGAAGAAACGCCAGGGTTAGAACAAGTGAACAATATAAAAACAAAATTTTTAAACTCAAATTTTAAAATCATTTAAAAATTTAAAAAGAAAAAAAAACGGTTTTTTTGCAAAACATATTATCAAATATTGCATTGTCTTAATGCAAGAGCATTTATAACAAATTCGAAGAAAATCTATTATTGAGAAGGGACTAAAAAATTGATTGAAAAAAAAATAAAAACATAGATTAGAAGTTAATAAGAGCATTTATAAAGAGAGAAAGAAAGACATAGGCCCCATTGGCCAAATGACATTAAAATTTTTACAAGAAAATTTCAATTTGGCGCTAATTAAATAAAAATTTATGCTCATTTTTATGTTTCCATAATTTATTTTTCTTCCGATAACTTCTTTCTATAATTTTTTTTGTTTTTCTGGCGTTTTTATGAATATTCTTTAGCAGTGTGAATTTCGCTAACAAAAACTGAAACTGTCGCTAAACATAGAATGAAAAAGAGAGAGGAAGAAAGACAGAGAAAGAGAGAGAGAGAGAGAGAAAAGAGAGAACTAGAAAAAGAAACATCATTAATCCTTCTTTCTCCAGTGCACGCGACCACCCTACTTGTCCGCCTACTTGACTGGCTCTCTGGCTCTCCGATTGTCTGTTTTTTTCTTTTTTTAAACTCCCTCTTGCTCTTCCGTTGTATCTTCTTTCCTTTTCTTTTATTTGCTCAGTATGTCTTCGTTAGTGTCTGTATGTGTCCCTGGGTTTCTGTGAGTTTCCGTATGTCTCAGTATGTTTCCAGATGTTTGTGTATCTGTCCGTGTGCTTACGTATTCATCCGTTTGTCTTTGTATGAGTCCGTATATGTCCCTGTGCTTCTGTTTGTTTCCCTATGTCTCCGTATGTTTCCAGATGTTTCCGTATGTGTCCGTGTACTTACATATTCATCCGTATGTCTCCGTATGCGTCCGTACGCTTCCGCGGACATGCGTGTTAGCTTCCGGTCACGGACTCGCAAATCTAGCTAATGAAAAGCCCAATCAAGTTAAACATCGGGCAGTCACGTGATCGCATGATCGATTGAAGAAAGTAAATGAAGGAATGAATGAGTCATTTAATTGATTGATTGATTGATTGAATTCTTCGCGGTCTGACTAATTGCAGGAAGGGCATTGAAATGGAAAAAAAACTAAAAACATTTTTTTTCAATTTCAAAAAATAAAGATAATATTTGTTTTTTTTATTTTAAAATTATATTTTATTCATGATAGACATAACTACTGTCATTGTTTTTTGTTTGTTTTAAATTTGTATTTATTGTCTTTTTTTATTCCAAACTGAAGTGCACTTTTCCTGGTTTTGTAGATTCTTTGCATTTTCAATTGTTTCTCAGCCATTTGCAGTTTCA
>OZ022244.1:2832431-3052431 GCA_963978895.1 Erpobdella octoculata | reverse complement strand
TCGCTTGAAGTATTGAAGTTCGTTCGTTGTTTGTAATTATACGCTTGCATGGGTCGAACAGTATGACCCGGTTCAATCTGAATTCCATTATCGATGGTCGAATCGGCTCGGCCAAGGTCGTTGATTAAATTTTCTCTAATTAGAAACAGATGAAATACGCAAATTGTTATTCGAAGCTCGTTGGCCTCGTGCTTAATTAATACCAGATTTCCATCATCATCATCATCACCTTTGCCATTATCATCATCATCGCCGTTGCTATTATCATTATCACTATCGTATCATCATCATCGTCATCGTCATCGTCATCGTCATCGTCATCGTCATCGTCATCGTCATCATCATCATCATCATCATCATCGTCATCGTCATCATGATCATCATATTCCAACATCGTTATCGCCATCGTCTTCGTCGTCGTCGTCGTCATCTTTATCGTCATCGTCATCAGAAATAAACTCTTAAGATTCAGTTGCAAGAATGTTACAGTTACAAGTACTTAACATCAACGGTTAAGATAAGAAAGTCTTTTTACTAAGAAAATATACCGTCCGCCTATTTGTTCGTCGATTCATCCAATCGGACAATTTATTCATTCCTCAATCCATCAATCCATCCGTCCGTCGGTCCGTCCGTCCGTCCGTCCGTCCATCCACCCACCCACTCATCCCACCAATCCATCCATACGTCCACCCATCCATCCATCCACCCACCCATACCACCCATCTATACTTCCATCAACATGTCCACTTATTAATGTTGAGGGGATGATCATGAGACCGGGGGACATTCGGCCGGCCTGCTTGGAATTATATAGGACGATAAACAAGGGGACATAATAAGGTTGCGAGCACTTTTACGGTCGCCGGACTTTTCAAAATTCAATAAAATTTCTCTAAATCTTAATTAAACTCTGGCGAGCTAATGAGAAACTAAGAAGAAAGCCTGGCGTACAATTGGAATGCTGGATGGATGGAATGAAGAAACGAAGAGAGTCTTACATTGGAGAGGACAGTACAGATGGAAGAGAAGTGGAAAAGTACAAGAAAGTCATCAAAAACTCAACACACGCACACTTATGGAGTACACATATAGCAAACACACGCACATACAAACAAGTATATGAATACAAATATCTTTATGTGCACATACAAACATCACACACACACGCGCGCGCATTCACACACTCACTCACACACAGACCACAGACACACACACACACACACAGCTCTTGCTTCTTAAATCACAATCACCAACCGAATTGCCGCGCGCATAAAAGCCGCAGAAGCCCATAACAAACTTGTTTGCCATTGTTACCGATAACTTTTTTTATGGTAATTCCGTTCCCATGTAAACAATCATTTTGTTTATTGTTCCTAGCGCGCATGTCTTCTGGTTCGCGCTCAGCTTCCGGCTGCAGTTTATGCGGTCGGAGCTCGATCGAAATTATCGTCCATTGCTGGATAGCTAATAAATCCATTTTAGATTATTAGCCAAAAAAGCGTGGGTGGTCGGGTAAAGTGTTCGCTGGTCTTGTACATGTATGTAGATAATGTAGATAACGATAATATAGACGCTATGATTATAATGATGTTGATGCTGATGATGGTGATGATGATGATGATGATGATGATAATAATAATAATAATAATAATAATAATAATAATAATAATAATAATAATAATAATAATAATAATAATAATAATAATAATAATAATAATAATAATAATAATAATAATAATAATAATAATAATAATAATAATAATAATAATAATAATAATAATAATAATAATAATAATAATAATCATAATAATAATATTCAAAATGACAGACGCCTTCTTCGTCGGCTCGTTCGACATTGGCGACAACGTCTACTTCTTCTTCAGAGAGATCGCCTACGAGCTCGAAGCGAGCGAGCAAGTTTTTTACTCACGAGTTGGAAGGATATGCAAAGTGAGTGTACTGTTGGTGGGTAGGTAGGTGGTTATGTGGATTTGTGGGTAGATGGGTTGGTGGTTATGCGGATATGTGGGTATATGGATTGGTGGTTATGTGGATATGGGGGTAGATGGGTTGGTGGTTATGCGGATATGTGGGTTGTTATGAGGATATGTGGGTGGTTATGTATTTAAAAAGGATTCGGTTGACAAATAAACGGTTGATAAATATGCGGTTGGGTTGATGAACATGTTAAGTTGATAAATATATGGTTGCAGAGGTGGTCATGGGGTTTTTTGTTGGCAACTCAACCCATTCCATCACTTAATCAACCCAACCCACAGTTAAAATTTTTAAAATTTTATTTTGTTGTTGTTTTTTATCCAACCCACTCATTTGTCAAATAAATTGACTTCAACCCAACTCAACACGGGCCAGCCCATGGGTCAACCCAACTTCTATGTGGCTTGGTTGATGAACATGTTAGGTTGATGAATATGTGGTTGGGTTGATGAATATTAGGTTGGGCTGATAGATATAAAGTTGGGTTGAGGAGACATATTTTTAGGCTGATAAATATATGTGACGGGCAATGATTATTCTTGCGTCAGGAAGACGCATGAATAATTTTAAATAGGTTGAGGCGAGGTATTCCGTACCTAGGATAGGGATATAATTGTGTGTACAAACAAGTTGTGTGTCTGCAGTCTTGCAATTTCAACGAAGGAATAGATGGATGAGAATCGGGTGAACGATTGGTGCCGGAATGAGTAATAGACTTCTCCACGTGTGTGGGCGTGTGTAGCGATGTGGCTGTGTGTTTGTTTGTGCGAGTATGTGTGTGTGTGTGCGTGTTTGTGTGTGTTTGCTTGTGTGTAGGCAGTCGTTTGGGTAGCTGAATGGTTGAAGATGAAGAGAATGAGTAAACCATAAAAGTGACAAATTAGATGGAAAATAAATGGGTGATTTATGCGCTGTGGGTTATAAATGGACCGCTGGACTAAGAGGCGTGTGTATGAGTTAGTGGTCGATCGTTGAGACGAGAATGAATTTGAGTTGATGTGTGGAAAATTGAGGTGGAAATGTGGTTGTAATGCGGGGGGATGAAATGGTCAGGAAATTAGTGGGAGGGTATGATAGTTAATAAGTGAGTATGTTGAGTTGTTGGGTGACCGGGTTTATAAACCTTTATTTTGCAAGTTTTGAACCTTTATCAGAACGACTTGGGTGGCTCATCGATGCTCACACAGTACCTGTTCACAAGCTTCATCAAAGCACGCCTCAATTGCTCAGTTGTCAGCGCCGACATGCCTTTCTATTTCAACGAGATTTGTGAGTGTGACGATTGATCACAGAAAATATTTAACATAAAAAATAAATAAAAAATATTAAATCATTTTTAATGACAAATGCTCACAGAAATTGTTATATTTTAGTAGAAACTTGTTAATTTGTGACTGAGACGAATGATCAAAAAAATTATTAAATGTAAATAATAATTTGATATCAAATTATTTTTCAATTACATATTTAGGTAATAAATTGCTATTATATTATATTTATTAAAATGTTACTTCACTCAAATAATACTCTAGTCTAGGTAATGTTTTATTAATCTTTGATTATCTGATGTAGGTATGTAGTTATCAAATGAGTGCTACTAAATACATTTCAAATTAGCAATTTAAACTTTTATTTGTTTTTATCATTATCAATACCTATTTAATTTTTTTAAATATTTTTTTTCGGTAATCTATAAGAATTATAATTAAACATATTTATTTTTTAATTAACGCAGATGACATCAAATACAACGCAACTGAGCAACTCTTCTATGCTCTCTTCAACTCTATACAGTAGGATGTCACTCATTTTCCATCACTGACAGTACTGGGGGGGTCCTCTTTTCAGGAATCGGGGAGTGGGGGTCCTCTTTCTATGAACCGGGGAGTAGGGGCCTCCATGAATGAACCAAAATGTCCACCTTACAAAACTAATGTGATAAAAAATGAATTTTCAATGAACATTGATAGTTATAAATAATAAATACATTGATAACCAATAATTGGTTGATTGGTGAATAACACAAATTCTTAGGGGGAAAATACCCCATTCTCCGCATCACATCCACCTCATAGAGAATTACTAAATAATAATTCAGTGCGAATATAATTATTTTTATGAGTTATTTTTAATTCCAAGAGATGGAAGGTGGGGCAGTGCCATATGCACATACAGCTTGAAGGCAATTGTGGACGTTTTAAAGACCAGCCCCTTCAAAGGTAATATGATCGTTTGACCTGCCATCTGACGAATAGCATAAAAAAATTGTTTTTGTTGAACTATATTTTGACTTGTTCGTTTTGTCTATATTTACATTAATTTGAGATTAAGCTTATTTTAATGAACTGTTAAATCATGATATTGAAAACTCGGCATGGGCAAGCCCCTTACCGTATACCAAACCAAGCAAGACCACAATGGATAATAAAAAATCACATAAGTGTGATGTGGAATTATGATACAAATATTCATCAAATATCAACAAAAAAACCTCAAAACGTAAATTCCATACAGGAAGGAAGTCCAGCGACAGTGTGTGGTCGTCAGTACCTCAAGAAGAAGTTCCCCTACACAGGCCTGGACAAGTAAAAATTTGATAAAATTAAAATTATCCGTTAGCGAATTTGAAAAACTAATTTTCACCAATATATTATCAATGTTTTATTTGTTAATTGATTGATTGATTGATTGATTGATTGATTGATTGATTGATTGATTGATTGATTGATTGATTGATTGATTGATTGATTGATTGATTGATTGATTGATTGATTGATTGATTGATTGATTGATTGATTGATTGATTGATTGATTGATTGATTGATTGATTTAACAAAGTATATTAAGAATTCTAATTGATTGGTGGATTGATTTGTTAATAATTGAATAAAGAAATTATATTAAGAACTCGAATTTATTTGATTAAGCTTAAGCAAACTTTCAAAATAAAGCAATTATTAACTCCAGTGCACAAAGAACTCTCAAGACATAGCCAAAAAAGATCTGCTATTCATCACGGGTCACCCGCTCCTCAACGACATGGTCAACCCTTCGACCAAGGACCCCATATGGTTGACTGGTGACGATCTTGCAATCAACCAGCTGGTTGTTCATCATGTCAATGCCTACAAAGTTCTTTACCTCTCTTCAAGTATGGCTTCTCAATAGTCCCATGATTAATTATTTTCATCACTAATTAAAACTCTATTTAACAACAAAATTTATAACTGGATTAGTATAAAAGTGAATCAAAAATATATAAAATATTTATTTAAATGTAACTATACGTATAATTTGCAAAATATTTGTAATATTCGGTTAATTAAATATGATATTTTATATTTTAAAACGGGCGTTTTTAAGGTACTTTGTTGGTATGGTGTTATAAAAGTTATCGTTTTTACATTGGTAAAGGCAGGGGTACTATTTACAAAGTTGTTACGTGGCAAGAGGGCGACCTCAGCAAGTTTGTGATCTCGGCCATTTTGAAGCCCCTCAGAACTTTGTACACTCCAATATGGAGACTGCTCCTTCACTCGCCACCGCCAAAGAAGGTTTTAATTTGTTAAATACAAACTGTTTGATCAGATAACAACCACTGATATTTTTTGTTTGTTAATTATTTTTAATATTAATATTGATTTTCCACCTAGAATCGCATTGGTCAGATAACAACCATAGAATAATAATTTTGTTTGAAATGAAGTTTAACACTAATAATATTTTTGAAAACAGACCACCTACCTTTAGAATAATAATTTAATTTTGTCATTCATCCAATTGAAAGAGGAATTTTCATAATAATATAATTTATTTTCAAAAACAGACGACCTACCTGTATTTTACAACTGACGACCTGGTCATGCAGATGGACGTACAGCTGTGCGCCCGCCACTCCAGGTGCAACACCTGTGCCGGCGATCCGTATTGCGGCTGGAACGTCGACAGTAGCCTATGTATGCCTTATAAAAACGGGTAGGATTGATTGATGGTCACGAGTGGTTTTGTTTTGGTTTTGTTGGTTGATTGATTGGGTTGATGACTGATTGATTCAATCATAGTCAAGAAATTTATTTGTGAACATAACTTACAATATTTCCATTTAATAATAATAATAAGTCTTTTATGTTTATATTTTATTTTTTGTGTGATTTCTACACTACAAGCATTGCTTATTGGTCGACATTTCATTTCAAATGCAGATATGTTGACAAATAAACATATATTAGGGATTAGAGATATTCAACAAGGCCATTTATTGGCTTATTAAATAATTGATCGATCTTTAATTTAACTTATGGAATTAATTATTAAATGAATTATTTATTCAGCAGAATTTTAATTTTAAATAAAAAAAATCGCAACAGTCTCATCCAGGAGGTCAAAAGTTCCTCTGAAGAGGCTTGCTCAAAATCTTGCCAATCAGACACGAGTGAGTCTCTTTAATCCATTCCATCCTTTATCTCTTTAATCCATTCCATCCATCTACAGTAGATGTTTCCACCCATTTATGTATACACACACACGCACACACACACACACACGCACACACACACACACACACACGCACACACACACACACGCACACACACACACACACACACACACACACACACACACACACACACACACACACGCACACACACATGTACAATAATGTACATGCGCCATAAGTTTATATATGGAATTGATTATGTGTTTTAAGTTAGTAGACTTGATACCAGGGATTGAATTATTCTGCATAAAATTTAAAAAAAGTGTTTTTATATTTTTTTAATAATTATTTCATAAGTTTATTAATTAGATGCGTTTCAATTACAGTTATTGTAGTTCACATAGTCTAGTGAATTGCTAGAAGCAATTTAATTCTAGAAGCATTCTAAAGAATCGGTATACGATTGGAAATATCACAAAAATATATATTTCAGAGAGCTACACCACGGCACGAGAAGTTGTACAGGGCATATTAGTCCACTTGAACTGCTCATCCCCATGTCTCACTGCTCCATCTGTTGCCAGCTCGGTTAAGGTGAAACGATTGTACTGGTGGTGATGATGATAGTGGTAGTAGTGATGATAATGATGATGTTGATGCTTAATTAAAAATGATGGAATGATTGTCAAACTAAGAGAAAAACAATCATTTTGTTCAACGTCATTAGCCAGACTTTTTGTTAGCACCGCCTTTATCAGCTTTAGTCATAATTAGTATTAATTAGAAAATCTCCTCCTCCTTTTCATCATCGTTATCTTCGTCACCATCATCGCTACTATCAGCATCATCATCGTCATTGTCATCGTTATCGTCATCATCATCATCATCATCACCACCATCATCATCATCATCACCTCCCCCATCATCATCATCATCACCACCACCACCACCATCATCATCACCAACATCATCATCATCATCATCATCATCATCATCATCACCACCATCATCATCATCATAATCATCATCATCATCATCATCAGCATCATCATCATCATCATCACCATCATCATCATCATCATAATCATCATCATCATCATCATCAGCATCATCATCATCATCATCATCATCACCATCATCATCATCACCATCACCACCACCACCACCACTACCACCACCATCACCATCACCATCATCATCAACATCATTAGGTCAGCTGGCAGTTCTCAGACGCGCAATCAGCGCGGTTGATCCGCAATGACAACGTAGAGTACATCATCTCTCAAGACCTGAGCCTCATTCTGACGGAGGTTAAAGGTCATCACAACGGTACTTTCAGCTGCTCCATCAACAACGTCATTGTCGCCAGGCACCAGCTGGTCGTCCAACGTGAGTGGGGATGGGGATGGAGTGACTTTGTGGGGTTAAGTAGGTCATTAGGTTGAAAGTTGGTTATAGTGTTTTAAAAGGTATATCGATAAATTAATATTTATGTCTGATCTGTTTTTCGTTGTTGATTATTTAATTTCTATGTCACATTTATCGTCATCATAACCACCAGAATCGTCATCATCATTTATAAATGATATAATCAATAATTAATAATCGATTAAAAAATTATTAAACCATCACACGCACAACGACAGCCTGTAAGATAGAGGCCGATAGAGAGAATACCTGGAAGAAGGAATTCATCAACTGGTGCAACGCCTATCAGGCGTATACGCAAGAATACAATTACTGGAGATGCCTCATGGTATTAATAACTTATTTTCCATATTTTGTCCGTAATATTCTTTATTAGAATCCGTGTTTATAAAATTTTGAATGTGGTTAAATAAAATTGTTTTGTTCATGACAAGTTTACAAATGTAACTGCAATTAATGCATTACATATCTCTAATATTACACGTTTACAGCATTACATTTTGAAGTTTTACGATACTATTTTTTGGTTCACATTTAAATAATGCGTTTTGAGATGGTGACCAACTGCAATAATCTATATTTACAATATTAAATAATTGTAATCATACATATTTACAATCATGTTACACTGGTGCATATTGTTAGTGTTAAAGATTTTACTGTTTCACATATGTGTGTTTAAATGTATCTCTTAGTTCTTTATCATGGTTGTCTTCGCCAAAAATTACTAGTACAAAATTAGTGAATTTGTCATAAGCTGAAATGCTTAAAGTTTTGTTTAAATTTTCATCCAAATCAGAACCAGTGCGTCCAAGAGAAATGCCTACCTCGTAAGATCACGGACAGATGTTCCCATCTCGAAGTCTCTCGTTCGACCCAAATCTCATTCCCACCCTAGTACCATCAGTCATCTGCTTGATCATCGCTGTCATTATAACACAGTCTCGTCACTCGCCGGTCTCACCATGGGACTGGGACATCAACCGATTGCTTGGGTCGCCATCGGGAGTCTGGCTGCATATCTAACAAGGACGATTTGAAAAATTTCACAATTCTCACGTATATATATATATATATATATATATATATATATATATATATATATATATATATATATATATATATATATATATATATATATATATATATATATATATATATATATAATTTTTTTTGGAAATTTGCTTTTAACTAAAAAAAAGTCTAAATACAGTGTTAAATGTGAATTAATATATGTATTATATTAAATATTTAATATATATATATATAAATATATATATTTGCCTTCTTGGTTTCTTTGATGTTATGATGTGTTACATCATTACAGTTTTGCAAATTTTTCTACGATATTCTAACATTCTTTTAATTCTGTCATTCGGGTCTTTTATTTTTCTGTAATTATTATCATAGTCATGAAATGAGAAGATCAAGGGAAGATGGAGAAAGAGAGAGAGGAGGAAAAACGATTTGATTTTCTATGGAGTTTTAGTTTCATCTTCTGCAGACGTTTTCCAACGGTGTTTTCCTCCACACGTCTTTGCATTGTTAGTATTTACTATTTAAGTGTGTCTCATGAAAACATCACATCGATCTGAGTTTTGAGGTAGTATTTCAATGTTCTTCTTTGTATTTGTGGATGTCTGTCGCGTTACAAAGTCTCTTTGTAAATGTTCGTGTGTGTGTGTGTTTGTGAACATGTGCAGTTGTGAGTTTGTTGTATGTTTACGTTTATAGATATAAAGTAAACTATGTAGCAATTATTTTATAAAAGATATTCAGCTTGCATCATACGAGACACCTCTTGCTCGATGGAGGCAAAACTTTAAATGATTTTCCTCTGCGACAAGCGGTGGGCTGCAGTTTGTTTCATGTTTTGGCTGTATAAGCGAAGTTACCCTTGCGATAGCGCATAATTTGGTGGTTAGCTGCAATAATAATAATTCTTTTATTTATTGCTCTTCAATTGTACTGCTTTGTATTTGTGCGTTTCACTGTCGCTATTAGTGTTCAGTTTCTATCTCTCTATGTCTGTCCGTCTGTCCAGATGTCGGTCTATATTCGTCTGCTTGTATGTTTGTTCCTTCGTGGAGGTATCTGTTAGTGTCACTCTGGCTACCGCACAAACTAAATTAGGTTAAAGCTGAGCTTAAAGAGCAGTAGTTATTTATTCATTTTGTATGAATATTAATAATTAAAGAGTTTTAAATTAGAATATGTCATATTATAAATTGTCAATTTCGCTTTCACTCTAAACTTTGATGTTTCTCTCCCATTTTCTTTTATTCTTTTTGGGAGTCGATAGGGGTCATGTTAACCCGTGCTGACCTCTACTAGTAATAAAAAATTTCAATTTTAGAAAAATCGTACCTTGTATTAAATTTCAAAATATATTCTTTATTCTCAACAAAGAATTCATAATTTTAATAGTTAAAACGTTTGGCTATGGACATCTTGATATGTTATATCAATATATCCATGGTTTGGTGATGCTTGGTCGCCATATTTGTTTATAAGTCACAATTTGTTTTCGACTTTTCGAACTTCCGCATAGCTTCGTTGAGCTGACGTCTTGTAGGGGTGTAGCTTCGACATCGAAAACAACTTTTTAAACTTGATTTTTGTAAACATGAACTAACTTATCAGTTATAAATTAACTTTATTAGTGACTTAATTAATGGATTAGTTTCGTATTTCAAACTTTGTAGCGAGCGAGGCTTTTATTCTGAACACGATGTATATTAGCAACTAGTCCCATGCGATACAAAGGTTTAATTGGGACGAATCTGTCATAATGAAGTTAATGTTACATTGTTATTCGTCTAAAATATAATTTAATGATTCATTGTATTTGTCTGATACGGAGCTTTAAAAGTGGCATTAAATAACTAAATTAATTAATTAGTTAATGTAATAATAATAATAATAATAATAATAATAATAATAATAATAATAATAATAATAATAATAATAATAATAATAATAATAATAATAATAATAATAATAATAATAATAATAATAATAATAATAATAATAATAATAATAATAATAATAATAATAATAATATAATAATAATAATAATTACACTAGCGAATGTTAATGTGCGCAGACTGATTTATTGTTAGGCCATGCAGTGATCTGGGTTTGTTGTGTCCGCGATATATATACACGTTAACAAAACAATATCTAACTATATCTGATTAAAAATTATTAAGTTATATAAGAATTTTGACTTGTATTTTTCAATATGGGTTAACTGTCAATAGAATGTTTTGTTTTGTAGTGCTTTCTCTTCTTTTCTTATGTTCCTGTATTTTCTATTTATTTCCACACCCGTTCTACCTAATTTCTATCAAAAACCACCTTGTTAACTGTTTAAAGAACTATGCATCCGATTGGAGACTAACAGCAAACCAAAATTTACGAGAATAAAATATGCAAATAAATGTTTTGTTACTTTTTGGCAATGTCACTTCGGTTGGGGGTTAAAGACCTTTGTGTGCTTGAGGAGCTAGCGAGTCGTAGCCTATGCGTGAGTGTCTGCCAGTTGCGCCGTGTTTGCACCGCATTCGCCGTTAGTCTTTTCTGCAAGTTGCCAACATTGTATAGTGCCATTTAAGCGGTTTTTGCTGCACACGGCGCTATATAAATTGTCGTAAAAATGTAATTAAAAATGAGAGTTTGAAATTTTCTTTAAACACAAATCTCACCACGTTGGTGAATTTGTATGCGTTGCTAGCGGGTTTACCAAGCGTTGCCTGGGGGTTTTATAAAGTTTCTCTTTCGCTTTTTCTATTTCTCTCTGCTGAAAACTTAAGAGCAATAGTTTTATGCTAACAATGAAAATTTACAATCTAAGAGCCCTTCACGAGCAACACTTTCATTTCAGGGTTATCTACACGGACCGAACAGGGCCGAAATCTAAAAATGTTAGGCCTGTAAAAACGGGGAAGGCCCAAATAAGCACCTAGACGTTTGTGTCTATAAAACTAGCCGGGGTGCAAGAAATCAGTTTGCGTATGATTCTAATACGCTCTCATTCTTTCAGCCAGGTGATTTGGTCAAACAAATATTTTTCTCACAATAATAGAAGTAGACCCTATGCAGTGCTAGATTAACATTTATGAAGGCCTTGCGCACTGCAAAAAATGAGGCTCTCTCTATATTATACAATTTACAAATTATGGCTTTAATATTTAAATTCAAAGCCAAACGAAATGTAATAAATACAGTTGAAAGTTCTCAACGATAAACTCTCAATTAGACACAACAAAAACATAAACCTGCAGATTACAGAACAATGTACAGTCAGGGCCGGCTCATTTGAGTCGGTAAATTGCTGATTTTAGTCAGGCAAATGGCTCATTTGAGTAAGGTAAATGGCTCATTTGAGTCAAGCAAATGGCTCATTTGAGTCAGGTAAATGGCTCCTTTAAGCCAACAATTTTTGGCTTCTTTTGAGCCAATATCAAGTGATCCAAAATAAGCCAATATTTATTGGCTCAATTGAGTACAAAGTGTGACAATCTACTTAAATGAGCCACTTTGAGCCATTTTTTCATAATGTGGCCCATAATAAAATTTTGGCTCAAAATGAATTGTTTTGGCTCAAATTGGCTTGTTATTTTTTCTAGTGTGCATATTTAGGATAACAAAGATTGTTCTAGTTTTTTAAACAGCACTTTTTGCACACAAATACAATTTATTATAAAACAGAAAACAAATTTCTAAGCTGAAATTTAATGTATGCAATCAAATAAGAAAAAAAACGTGATTGTTGTTAATCGTTCGTTGTCATACGAATAGCCTGTTCAAATATGCTATGTTTGCAATTAGTTGAAAAATTTTGAATTGTTTCACGGTCTTGTGATGTTGTTAATCTAAAAATATGAAGAATTCACCATTTAACGCATAACGTTTTCTGGTAAGTTGTGTTGTGTCGAACTAAACCAACGTGTAATTCTGGGTTTTATCTTTTCATTAAGTTAAACAACTTAATTTAATTCAAAGAAACTGAACATTTAAAAAAATGCTTTTAAGACTGTGATACAATTTCATAGCGACGTCGTATTGTAAAAAACCCAGCGAATAATAAACAAAAGATGTTTAAAGTTACTATGACGATGAAAAATGTTGTTGTCAATATTGTTATGCAACAGCATTTATAAAACACTAGCAGTGCCCGTTGCGGCTTCGCTCGCATGAAATTAGAGAGTTTGAACCGTGCATCCATAGTAGAGATCAATTTTTTAGGTCTCGGCTCGGCCCGTCGACAACTTAGCCCAGCCCGTTTTAAAAACCCAAACTCCTTGCCCGGCACAGCCCGTCTGAATTAGGCCCGGCCCATTCTTACAGGCTTAGAAGTTCTATATACTTGATGAAAAACTTCGTCCCGTCCCACCTTGACTTCAGGTTTGGCCCGGCCCAACTGAAGACCCTAAAATCACTAAAATATCTATATACTTGGTGAAAAACCTCGGCCCGTTCCACTTTGATTTAAGGTTTGGCCTGACCCGTGTGAAGACTCTAAAATAACGGCTTGGCCCGGCCGGTGATAAACTGAACTTAGCTACTTTTAACCGGCACAAAACTTCAAAATACTAATTTTTACATTTGTAGCACTTACAGTTTTTGAGTAGCAGTTATTTTGAAATCAAATAACCCTTTTTTCCACCCCACATTTGATGTCCTGGAAACCAAATTTTTAAAAAAATGTTGAAACACTTATATCATAATTTTTTGAGTAAATACTAAATACTAATTTTGACATCTGTAGCATTCACAGTTTTTGAGTAGCAGTTACTTTAAAAACCAAAGAAACTTTTTTCCACCCCACATTTGAGGTCCTGAAAACCAAAATTTCAAAAAATGGTGAAACACATATATCCTTATTTTTAGAGTAGAAACTAAATACTAATTTTTACTTTTGTAGCATTAACAGTTTTTGAGTAGAAGCTACTTTAAAAACCAAATAACCCAATTTTCCAACCCACATTTGAGGTCCGGGAAACCAAATTTGTATAAAATGGTGAAACACGTATATCTTTATTTTTAGAAAAGAAACTAAATAATAATTTTTACATCTGTCGTATTTACTGTTTTTGAGTAGCAGTTACTATAAAAGACAATTAGCCTTATTTTCCACCCCACATTTGAAGTCCTGGAAACCAAATTTTCAAAAAATGCTAAAACACGTATTTCATTATTTTTGGAGTAGAAACTAAATACTAATTTTTACTCTTGTAACATTAACAGTTTTTGAGTAGAAGCTACTTTAAAAACCAAATAACCCAATTTTCCAACCCACATTTGAGGTCCGGGAAACCGAATTTTCAAAAAATGGTGAAACACGTATCTTTTTATTTTTCAAAAAAAATCTATATACCAAATTTCAGAAAAAAATTTTAGAAAAAATTTTTAGAAAAAAGTTTGTTTTCCAGTTTTTTCCCCTCAGGAGCAAAATTTTCAAAAATCCTTTCTTAGCGGATGTTTACGCTATAAAAGTAATATAAGTTCCAAATTTCACGTTCCTAGGATGAGGCGTTTGAGCTCGGCGTTGATTATGAGTCAGTCATCTGTCAGTCAGGACATGTTCTTTTATATATATAGATTATTCCAATAATGATTAAGAAAAATAATGATAAATAACTGTCATGGTTCAATAAACCTGCAAGGTACTTGCGGTAATAAAGCTGTTAGAAAACAATCATCAATCATTGCAGAGATCGGTCTGACAGCAGCTAATTTTTGGATCTCGGCAATATGGACCAGTAGTACAGAATCTTATGACAAGTTTTCCTAAATAAATAAAAATATACAATATTGTTTGTACGAGTGAAATTCTCAAAAAACAAATTATAACATGTAAACCGTGAAAAAATCGTTTCTTAAAAACCTTTTATATTTTTTTTCAATTTTGTTACAATTTTTAGCGTGATTTTTTAAAAATTAATTTTTTGTTCTAACGAGTCTATGAACCAAGTTTCAGTTTGATTGGATGACAGGAAATGGGTTTGTGATCAATCAAACAAAAAGGTTAAATTAATACCAAAAACTTAATGATAGGCAAATTAGTTTTTAAAATGTATAATCTGATCTTTTATCCCACAAGTTTAGGACCTCTTCATAACTTTCAGAAGTGATTTGTCTGAATTTTTCTCAACATGCCACCTGCATCGCCTCGCAAAGTCAAAAGAGTTCAGAATAACATTCCTAATATCTTTCAAATTATTAATTTTCAAATATGCATTTTTATTTGTAAATATGATAAATTTATGTTAGATTCATCATTCGAATCAATGTTTTTAAAATTTATTTATTTTATTCTATTAATATCTTTTATTTTATTCAATCAATCTGAAAATTTGAAGTCCGCAGCCTCAAGTAAAATCAACACAGTCAAGTTAATATAAAGAAGTGAAAAAATCAAAACTCAACTGATAATGTAGACATTTTTACTAACCTGAAAAACGTTACTAATAATGTAAACATTTTTACTAACTTTTATTTCCTAAGGCAAAGCCTCTGGCGCAAAACATCCCAGTACATGTTGGATTATCTGATCTGCTGGCATTCATTGGAGTGGTACACGCTCCATCAGTAATAACACAATAGTAACATTTTACTGCTCTAGATATGTTCACTGATTATACCAGCATAGTAAACAGGAGAAGGACTAATCCGGTAACCTTTTTCATTTTGTTGTTATATACTAAGAGCTATGAGCAGGTTTGATTTTATTGCACTTCAACAAGTTCCTCTTTAAAATATTTCTACTTCAGTAACAAAATTACTGCTTATTTTTCAGAAACTTTAATCACTGAGTTTTTTATATACAACCAAAAAACAACAGCAACGCTTTGGTTTATAATTTATATTTGAAACATTTTACAGCGTCTGTAGTTAGATTGATGAACAACGCAACCTGTAAACATATTGATTTGCTTTTCTTAAAAAACCAACTAAATTTGATACAGCAGGTGTTTATTCAAATTTGTGTTTCTTTATTCCTAAGAACAACTGTTTTAAAATAATTAGTAAACAGGACATTTTACATATGTGTCCAGACACTTTCAAAATTAATCGAAAACAGTAATTTAAAACTCAAACGAGAAACAGGAAATCGTTAAGCCACTAAAGATAAAGCTGAAATAATTTACTTAAAACAATCAAACTATTGAATGTGATTAACAGGCATTGAGTTGATGATTCTTTGTAAAACATTTGAGAATTAACTACAAGACAGTCATGTCAGCTGGTAGATTATTTCAGGCCGAGGCAACAACATGACATTTTATCTTGCTTTCTGCCATGCTGCTGTCTAAAGCTGATGTGACTGACACTTGATTCTTTAATTAGCTACACTGCTTTGAATTGTGACAATAAAGTTTATTACTAACAGTTAGATAATGCAAAGGCCATTTAATTTAATTTGTAGTTTAACATAAAATTACTAGAATTACTTTTCCAGTTTATACAACAATTGCAGATCTTTAATTACTTAATTAATTATTAAGAACACGACATACAAAACATGAGAGATTAACTTGAATCTGATTTTGAACAAATGTAAAATGCACGCCAATGTAACGTGCTGTGTTTATAAATCTTTTCTATTAACTTTAACGTGATTAATTACTTTTGACGTTCTACATATAAGATTTAGTCAAACAAAGTTTTTCACCCGTTTCAGGACTATTTAAATAAATTGTTATTCAGTTGAATTAAATAACAAATATTTTATTGGTTTTGGAAAATGTTATGTTTTTTTTTGTTTATTTGGCATATTTTTACATTATTACATTTTTATAATACGATCATAGTTTAAAAACACTGACAGTCAATAAATATTAATAAAATTTTCTCCAATAAAAAGTTAGTTCTATGTAATACAACTTTAGAAAAAACTAAATTATTAATTTTTAAAATTGATCATTTTTTAACACAAATATTCAACAATTTCAGTTTTTCAAATAATTTGTAAACTCCAAAACAGCCAATGTAACTGAATGTTTAATGAAGCAAGATGGTTTTTTTCAAGTATTGAGAATTCATGATCGATAATAGTAATTGATCAATAGCAATAATAATTGAAGAACCTTTACCTGGTACCATTCTATGTGTGCAAGAATTGTTTTACATTTTTGGGGGTTTTATATATATATATATATATATATATATATATATATATATATATATATATATATATATATATATATATATATATATATATATATATATATATATATATATATATATATATATATATATATATATATATATATATATATATATATATATATATATATATATATATATATATATCACAGTCGATTATATAAAAATGTCTTTTTAAAAAACCTAAGTTTTTTGTTTCACTTGTTTTTAGCTTTGGTCTTAAATCTGTAATCAGATTTAACACCACAGTCCTTATCACTTAAATACACCGATCGAGTCCACTTTGAGATAATTATATTTAAATCCTAGCCACCCGTTAACGGTTTTCTCGAAGTTTAGATGGCGCTTATTTAAATAAATGTTTAATTTTATTTTCATAGCGACAATATTGTGCTTAAAAATATTTTCACGGTTTCGTCATTTATGGACATGTCTAGTTTTTTTTTAAATTCGAAAAATGCAAATGTTGATTACGAAAATTTGAAAACCTTTTACGTTAATGCCTCTACTGATACTTGGCTCCCATTGGAGCTTTCTAGCTACAGGCGCCCGGGGCAGCTGCCCTCTCTGTTCCCTTGCAACGCCATCATCAGTTGTAAAATCTTAATTTTATAAATTGCAATAACTAACTTATCTTAGTAAAAGACGACAGACCGAAAAATGCTTTGAAAAGCTGAATCAATTATGCGCGCAATATTCTTAATGGGTAGAGAGTCTGTAAGCAGTTGGCGATGAAGTCATGGACACGGTTGGACGACGACAGCCTATTGGTGATTGTTACGCCTTCCAGTGTTTAGCTTTTTAAACTTCTATTCAAAGTTTTTTTTCAGAAAATAAAGTAACAATCTCAGCCCGTCAAACAGCTGATTTTTCCCCATAATACACTTCTGTTGGAAAACATGTAATAAATAAACAGAATAAACGAAAAATGGAAAAAGCCACTATTTCAGTTTTAAAATCAAATTGATTACTTGCATTAATTTTTGTCTAATTAGTTGGACAATGTTCTCTTTCAAGATTTGTCGGTAAACATTTGAGCAATACCGGCGATGAAGTTAATATAAGAGATTTAAGATTTCTAAAAAAAAGTAACTCCGCCTTGCTAATTGTAAGCCAATCTCAGGCCTGAATAAAGAATCACAAAAAGTTAAAACTATGATCCATGATGATGGATTACTTCAGCATTCAATAGAATTATTATAGGGGATTTCAAATTTCTAAAAATGCAAAACAAAACTCAGCCATCGTTTTTAAGATAATTATTATGTTTAACAGCAAAAATTTCAGATATTAAAATACGTATACCGCTTAACAGAGCTTTTTGTTTGGTTGATTGATTAACGTTTGTATTTCTCTGAGAAAATTTAAATGTTTTTCGACATGAATTTTCCATTCTTGATTTTTTTCTTATAGAACAGTTTTCCAATAGCAACTAAAAAATCCTATCATAATATCGTGTACAAGCATTACGAAAACAAATTTGTTTTAAATATTATTATCAATTCCGGGCGTATCATCAAAACCACCATTACCTTTTTTGGTATCATCATCATCATCATCATCATCATCATCATCATCATCATCATCATCATCATCATCATCATCATCATCATCATCATCATCACCATCACCATCACCATCACCATCACCATCACCATCACCATCACCATCACCATCATCATCATCATCATCATCATCATCATATAGATAAGAGAATGACGCTTGTAAACACTACTAACAACACGGAGGTAGACATATCTCTTACGTTGTCAACAATATATATTATTATGATGTTTTTGAACAGGAGTAAACGTTTAGAATAGCAATTGAAAACCATCGGAAATAAAACAACAATTACCACATGAACGCAATTCCAGCTGTGTAAACAGATCCACAATATTACATATGCATTTTATGCATCACAACTCATTCTGAGTAAATATTTTCGACCGCTTGAAAACTTCTTTAAAGAAAGACATTTAAGTTTCAGCTGCGAGTTAATAAAAAGTGTCTTGCGTTAAGCCAAACATTTAGCAAATGAAAAAAAATCGTTTTAACTTAGTAAACGAAAAAAATCGTTTCAATTTAGTAAATGAAAAAATTGACATGGCCGGCATATCGACCTCCTTTTCAGCTAGCAATTTAACTCGTCAAAAATAATATCACAACTAAGCGTCCACTTATTGAAACATTAATCTAAGAATGACAACACTGTCCTGACTTGAAAAAAAAAATAATACTGAGTTTTCGCACAAAATCTTAAAAACAAACACTTACAAAAATATTACAGAGCCCGACATTGATTTGTCAACGATGGACCAAAAGCTACTCATTTTTGTTTTAAAAGAATTATTTTTAACTTCCTGCCGTCCGCTAACTAAAGGTGTCTTGCGTTGTAAAAACATTTTCTTATAGTTTACGTTTTACTTTATTTTTTTATTAATTTTTACTTTGTTTTATACCAACAATAATGTTTACAGATTTTTTAAGTCAAATTTTGTCGATTGTTGAAATGTTTATTTTTTAATTAAAAAACAGACTCTAAAAGGGGAAATTCACTTCATCACTAAAGATTGATTAACACCTTCTAAAATCGGGGTAATTCACTTCATCACTAAAAATGTATTAATGAGCTGTAAAGAAAATTTTACGTCATTTACAAAAACACAATTTGAGCATCGAATTCTTTCATCGTCATAGCAACTTCTTATGAAAATCTTTTGTTTACCATTTAACGAGGTAATATTTTTACAAAACGTTATATAACTGTCTTATAAGGATGTTTTTAAATATTTAAATTAAATTTTAATCATCAGATTTTGTTCCAGGAAAAGGCATAGACTATAATTTATAGCGTGAAAAATATTTACAAACACTCTTCTGATCGCAGCCATATATTTCCTTAACATGACATTTAACATGCCTAATCAAATGGTTATTTGATTTGATTTGATTTGATGACATCTCCACAAAACAGCAATTTCAAAGAACAGAATTTAATTAAAAGTTATATTAATCATTTTTTAAACATTATTCATGTTGATTTTATTTTGTTATAAATTATAAAGAAACTGTATCATTTGTTTCTTATAAGTGATAATAATTAAATCCAATCCTGTAACAAAACGCATCTCATAGAACACACTTTCTGTGACAACCACAGTAATTAGTTAAAATCTAACGCGCTTCTGTAGCCTATTTAAAGTTTGAACCCCATGATCTCAAATTCAATTTTTTATATCAATTCAAACTTTTTATAAAAAGTGGAAGAAGTTTCAAAATCATGATTTCTGCTGAACGAAATAATTTAGTTTTGCATTTTAAGGTTTAGAAAAATGTGTTTTGTTTCGGTTGAAATGTTTAACTAAAAATTATATTTATATCTTTATCTTAATTTGTTTACATGTTAATTCTATTTTCTAATAAATTAAAAAACACTGTATTTTTGGTTTTGATAAGTAATGACAATTCAATCCAATCTTGTAACGAAACTCATCCCATAGATCAAACTTTCTGTAATTAGTTAAAATCTAATGCGTTTTTTAAGCCCAGTTGTCCTATAATCGCAGTAATACAAAGTAAATCAAATTATATAAAATTATATTATATTTATAATCGTAACCGCATAAATATGACAAGAAATAAAAATATTTAACTACTCAGAGTTTTATTTTTCATACATTTATTTCTATTTTAATTTTTCTTAATAGTTCATAGTTTTTCATACCAGGTGTTTTAAGATTGATTATTTAAATTTTTATTTAATCTAATATATTAACTTCACCGCCGATCTTGCTGGCTTGCTTGAATGTTTGGAAACATTGAAAGTGGAAATTAACTAACGTTCTGTCATTCAATTGAGCTGAAAATTAAAACAATGTCTTTGTCACACCCGTCACTTGATGTAGCGAAGGATGAGACAAGGTTCGTAATTTTTCTTCCAATGAAAAACAAACACACGTGGGCGATGACTTTATTTAACAACTCCGTTAACGATATATGATAGAACCGGAGAGCGCACCACGCTACGAGATAACACACTAGACTAGAACCGGAACGAAAAGAGGAAGAGGTGGAAGAATCAAAGAGGAGGAATCCAAAGTATCTCGTTGTACAGATAAAATATAAAATTAAAAAATAAATAGAATGAATCTAATAATAAAATAGAAAATTAATAAAAAAAACTGAATAACATAAACCAAATAATTTAAATGATAATATAAATAAATATACGCATAATGAATATAAAGTTACAGCTGTGACACCTCCCAACCTCAGAAGAATAATGGTCGGGGTCACATATATTAACCACGAACATTATTCACAACATTAAAACATAGGAAGATCATTATTCACAACATCAGAACATAGGAAATAAAATAAAACATAAAATACTAGCAAAATAAAAAAATAACAGCTGTTAATATACATCGCAAGCATATAATTTAATCATTACAATCGTGACATAAAATCCGCCGGTACATTAGTATGTCCCGTACGATATTTGAAGTCCAAGTTAAACTCTTGGAGGGCTAAAGCCCATCTTGTGAGTTTTGCCGACTTTGTTGAAATTTCTGTAAGGAAAGTGAGGGGATTGTGGTCAGAGAAGATTGTCACTCGAGATAAGAGGATCCATGCCTTGAACTTCTGGAGGGCCCAGATGACGGCATAAGCTTCTCTTTCGATGGTGGCCCACTTTCTTTGAGTGTCATTTAGCTTCTGGCTGGCGAAAGCGATAGGCTTCTCAGTACTTGTGTCTGACCATTGGAATAGACAACAGCCAATGGCATCTGCACTGGCGTCCACTGACAATCCAAATTCTTTCAGAAAGTCGATGGTGTGTAGAGCAGTAGCGGTCGTAAGAAGGTTCTTTAGTTTTTCTAGAGCCTCGTCATGAATGGAAGTCCAGTCCACTTTTTGGTGTTTGGAGCCTTTCATAAGATCTGTGATGCATCGTGTAACTCTTGAAAAATCCTGAATAAACATTCTAAAATAACTAAAAAAAACAATTAATTTTCGAACATCTCTAACAGTGGTTGGTGGTTTGACGTTTTCAATAGTTTTAACTTTTATCGGGTCTGGAGCAATCAAACCCGATCCTACCAAGTGACCCAGATACGTGACCTGTGACTTGGCAAAATGACATTTGCTTAAGTTGAGGGTTAACCCAGATGATCGAATCACACACAGGAATTTTACTAAGTGGTCTAAGTGTTCTTCCCAATTACGTGAGAACACAGCTACATCGTCAACAAAGGGCTCAACAAAGGGGGATACAGGTTGTAGAATTTTCTTTATTAATCTCATAAATGTATTTCCGGCTGATTTCAGTCCGAATGGCATCCTTGTGAACTCGTAGAGTCCATCGTTGCATTTGAACGCCGTGAGCCATTGAGAGTCAGGATGGATGGGGATCTGCCAGTATCCACTCTGAGCATCAAAACAACTTATAAAAGTGGAACCGCCGACCCTTTGAAGCACATCTGGAATATCTGGGAGAGGAAAACTATCACCAGCGGAAAATTTATTAACGTGACGAAAATCGATGGCTAAGCGTACCCCCTTTGTATCTCCATGGCCTTTGAGTACACAAACGACAGGGCTCACCATTTCACTTTGTGATGGTACGATGATGCCCTGGTTCAACATCTCATCCAATTGACGGGTCACTTCACTTTTCAACAACTCTGGAATACGATAAGCTTTAAACCGTTTGGGTTTAAAATCAGGGAGTAATTTTATTTTGTGAGTGGTCAAATTACATTTTCCTAAGGATTTTGAAAAAACTTCCGGAAACTGCGAAAGTATAATTTTAATGTCTTTAGCCTGCGCAAGAGAAAGGTGTGAAAGATCGACCTGGTTGAAATCTAATGGACAATCAGTTTCTACCCTAGTGAGATCTACGGGACCAAAATCACGATCGCCTTCATAGATCACAGAACAGTTATTGACCAGAGCATCTTCGATGCGGGGGTGATATTTCCGGATCTTATTTATGTGCATATGCCACTGAGTATTATTTATATCAACTATGTACGAGTGGGGTGACGATTTTCCTACAATTGTGCCGGGATCTTGCCATCTGGAAAAAAGTTTATTTCTTCCAGCGTCAGGCGCCAAGGACTTGCATGAACGTTGTTCTTTAGCAAAAGACTCGGCCTTGGAAACTTTCCCAGAGTCCGAAATTGACTCTTGTTTATTATCCACCTCAATGTCGTCACCATCCGTTAGGGGAAAAGGCACCACGGTCGAGTTCTGTATTTGAATTGGATTTTTCGTATCAAAAAACGCTCCTTCTCTGCTATTCAAAGCGCAATCAATCTCATTACCCTGAATGCTGCCGGTGTCTTCTTCCGTTTCGGCCACTACCAACTCATATGGCCGCAGACATTGAAGGAGTTCGGCAGTCCTGCGGGTAATAAGCGCCTCATACCTCAAGTATGGCTTAACAGCAAACGCTTCTTCGATAGCGGGCGCAATACCAACGGTTACTTCCCTAACTGACTCGGAAGGTCTCACCTTTAAATTAATTATTTTCACCAGCTCAGGAGGAGTTCTAGTGTCAGGACCATAGAACCTACCGGTGTTGAATGGAAGATGTTTAATGGTTCCTAAAAGATCCTCCCGAATACAGTTCATGTTTGCGCCGCTATCTATTAAAGCTCGAACCTGGATTCTATTATCAACCAATATGTTGATAAACTCAAATTTATCCTTGACCGCTGTTCCTGGCATCGCCTTATTTGTTATTGTGCACGAATTGATTTTAACATTATCTGAACTGGATGAAGAGGTAAAAGGACGGTAGCCGTTCCTATTATTATTATGATTATTATTATTATTTGAAAAGTTTGGCCTAACCGATGCTGGTACAGGAAGTATCATTGCGTGTCCTTGTGCTTCAGGGCATTTATTTATAAAATGTCCTGGCTTGCCACAACGATGGCATACATTCTTAAAATTTCTATTGTTGTAATTACTGCTATTAGAGGCAAACGGCCGATAATTACGATGTGGGGTGTTTGACTCCTGTCGGGAGGAATAGCTATTTTTAAATTCTGATCGAGACTCATGGCAAATGCTGTAGGAATCAGCCAACTCTGCAATTTCTCGGTGATCTAACGATTCGTGAAGTTCCTTTCCAATAATAAAATTAGTGATATCTCGGGGTAAAAGTTCTTTTAATTTATCTGCACAAATTAGTTGTACCAACTTATCAAAATTGTTATTTATGTTTTTACTATCTAAGTAATACAGAAATATGTTATGTAATCTATTCGCAAATGTAGTAAACGTTTCTGATTGTGATTTTTTAGCCCTATCAAAACTATCCTTCAGCGTCATAGAATTAATTTTATATTCATCTAGGATAGCTCCTTTTAATGAAACGTAATCTTGCTTCACCTCGGGGGGTAATCTGCAGATAAGCTCACGTACATGGTCGATAGTTAATATATGCAGTGCTATTGCCTGCTGTTCCTCAGCTATTTTAAACTGTTCAAATAAACTTTCTAAGTTACTAAAAAAGGGGGGAATAAGTATGACGATGTTTTAAAGGAAATAGTTTTGTACTTTATATATATATATATATATATATATATATATATATATATATATATATATATATATATAGATATATATATATATATATATATATATATATATATATATATATATATATATATATATATATATATATATATATATATATATATATATATATATATATATGTGTGTGTGTAGTTCCCGCTCGCTCACCTGCTCCGCTCCGCTCATTTTGTGACGGATTTCAAATTTTTTTTTATATTTGATTCCCCTTGACTCTCAAGGTTGTGTGAAAATTTCATTACGATCGGATGAATGGTGTAGCAATGCAAAAAGGTCATTAACATACAAACATTCATTTTTATATATATAGATTAATTACAAATTATCACAGCGTCCCAAGTTACTCTATGAGTAAATCTAAATAAAACCACTTACGGTTTTATGGGTGACGAACTAAGCGTCCTAATACAACCACTATCAAATAATCAAAAAACGTGGACTCACAGCGTCCCAAGTTACTCTCTGAGTAATTCTAAATAAAACCACTTACGGTTTATGGGTGAAGAACTAAGCGTCCTAATACAACTACTATCAACTAATCAAAAACGTGGACTCACAGCGTCCTAATACAACAAATACCACAATGGATGCAACAACTCGGTAACTCTACAACTAGTTAACCGAGATGAAAAAATCTCAACAGATAACAAAAGAACCACAGCGTTTTACTACGGCTTACTTAAAGCGCCCTCTTTATTCTAACAAATAGAAAAATTACACTTCCCTGTCGACCACGTGCTGCGTTTTCTTGGATGATCCTCGAGTTGTTGTTGAGGATCCTGTCGACTGCGCCAGAAAGATGTCACACCCGTCACTTGATGTAGCGAAGGATGAGACAAGGTTCGTAATTTTTCTTCCAATGAAAAACAAACACACGTGGGCGATGACTTTATTTAACAACTCCGTTAACGATATATGATAGAACCGGAGAGCGCACCACGCTAAGAGATAACACACTAGACTAGAACCGGAACGAAAAGAGGAAGAGGTGGAAGAATCAAAGAGGAGGAATCCAAAGTATCTCGTTGTACAGATAAAATATAAAATTAAAAAATAAATAGAATGAATCTAATAATAAAATAGAAAATTAATAAAAAAAACTGAATAACATAAACCAAATAATTTAAATGATAATATAAATAAATATACGCATAATGAATATAAAGTTACAGCTGTGACAGTCTTGCTTTCTATGACAATGTATTCTATTATAGTTTTAAAATTTTCTGACTTTTTTAAAACAAAAATAATTAATAGGTCATTTTGTTGTTTGTTTGAGATTTCTTCTGTTTGCAAATTCAATACGAGGGTGTACCCAATAGATCATATATTGCCACCTAGCAAAAAAAAGCAAACAATTATAAATAACTTAGAATAATTTAAATTTAAGGGGCTAAAGTTTGCCACCTACCAAAAAAAACTGAAAAGTGAAAAAGTAAAAATACATTCAATCTAAAAACTCAAATGCTTACAAAATTTCCCCCATCAAAAACAAAAGAATAGAAAAACATAATATTTTTTCAATAAATAAATAAATAAAGAAAATTACAAAATTTTAATATTTTTATAGTATTTACTACACAGTTTGGTACAGTTAAAATTTAAAAGAAAGCAAGAAAGTAAATATGGCAATAGCTATCGCAGCAATGAAAGGATAATTGCAGCGATCAAATTTTACCTAAAACAAGGTTTCTTAATTTTTGGGGTGCAGCTCCCATGTGGGGTGCCATTCAAGTTTAGGGGATGCAAATAATACAAGTTTGAAAAAATATTTTTTTTAATTTGAAACAAATATTTTATACAATTCAATTTTTGTATCATTAGAATACTTTGACGCTAAAAACAATTTTATTTAAATTCATACAACGAATCTAACAAAAGTATCTATAAAAATCAAATATTGTTTCTGGAAGAAACTCAATAATTTTTAAAATAGTTTTATCTAAGTTTATACAATAAAACTAATAAAAATATCTAAATGTTGATTCTGGCTGAAACTTCAAAAAATTTATAAATGGAATACAAACATAGATACATGCATGACTTATGGTATTTACTTCATAGAGATAATACAGTGATGCTGCTTAGCACAGCAACGGTTTATAAGACAGGTTGGAAATAATGATGTCAAATGACAATGACTTTGGATTAAAACCACGAGCGCACAGTCGACGGTATTGAAATTACTTATGCGTTTTGTTGTTTTGAATTGGTGGTGTTTTTTTTATTTCTTCAAATAGTTAAATTTCTTTGTACTACCTCTCTGAATTAGAAATTGGAAATTTGCCTCAGCTACCTTCCTTGGATGTGGTAGCCGTATCTCATGCTTCCTCTACGGAATGAAATCCTGTTATTCCGTTACCTGTTACGACTATGGTAGCAAATTATGTACCATCTAAAATTGTTAGGGAAGACACTTAAAAATTTGTTTTATAAAATTGAACAATATGAAACAATTTTCTTTGATTGAATCGACTAATAATTATAGCCTTAAAATGACAAAAAGTTATAATCTTTGATACAGAAATAATCAGATCAAGTATAATTAAAATGATAAATTTACGATATATGTATTACTGCTCTAAAAAGGATCTAATCTTTTATTACGATTGTCAACGTAACCTGACTAAAATCATTTGAGTTTACTTATAATATTTGTTTTTTTTTTAAATTGGTAGTGTGTTGGTAATTTCAAAAATTATTTTTTAAAAAGGTTTTATAATTTAATTTTAGATTCCAATAAATAGAAAATAAAAATATTGTTATTTATTGATGATTGAAAATATGTATTTTCAGTTATCATTTTATCGTAGTCTGAAAAACACTTATTTCTGAAAATTAAAAACTGGCTACTGGCATTAAATTGTAATAAGACAAAACTTTATTAATTTTTTTTTAAAACTTACGACGCTTTTTTCAATAAAACATAATTCAAATACAAGTTTATTTTAAATTATATTGTATTATTATAAGAATTTATTGTTAGTTATGTTCTATAATTCGCGCCTAATTAAGCAGTTGTACAGCAGAAAATGACAATATAAATAACTATGGTCAGTTCAAATCAGCGCTGAATTAAAACGGCGAACTCAGATTAATTTTTTTTATGTTTATAATAGCTTATAGTTTTTTTAACCACGGGTGTTAATACTAAAATTTTAATTCAATAAGGTCTGCACAATATTTATTCAGCTTTGATATTTCACTTTGTAACATTATCAACCGAAGTGGGAGAGCGAGAAGGAGCAGAAAAGTGCGCGAAGCGGGAGACCATGTGAAGATAGAAACGGGAGCGAGAGAAGGAAAAAAACAGAAACAAAGCGAAAGAGAAAACCGATAGAAAAACCCCCTAAAACATCCCGGTCGATATAGCATATAAATGATATGTACTTTTTGCTATATATATTAATTAACTAGCGGAGATACCCGGCGTTGCCCGGGTTTTTTAGAGGGTTTTCTAATGTTTGTCTCTTTCTCTCCCGTTTCCTTTCCCACCTGCTTTCCCACTCCTGTTCGCTTTCCCGTTCTCGGTCGTTTTCCCGCTGCCGGTCGCTTTCCCGCTGCCGGTTCGTTTCCCGCTCCCGGTCGCTTTCCCGCTGCCGGTCGCTTTCCCGCTGCCGGTCGCTTTCTCGCTCCCGGTCGCTTTCCCGCTCCCGGTCGCTATCCCGCTCCCGGTCGCTTTCCCGCTCCCGGTCGCTTTCCCGCTCCCGGTCATTTTCCCACTCCCGGTCACTTTCCCGCTCTCGGTCGCTTTCCCGCTCCCGGTCGTTTTCCCGTTCCCGGTCGCTGTCCCGTTCCCGCTCACGTTTGCTCTCCCATTCCCGCTCACGCTTGCTTTTCCGTTCCCGCTCGCTGTCCGTTCCGGGTCGCTTTCCCGTTTCTATAATAGACAAACTAACCCACAAACATTCATATATATATATATATATATATATATATATATATATATATATATATATATATATATATATATATATATATATATATATATATATATATATATATATATATATATATATATATATATATATATATATATATATATATATATATATTGCGAATAAACTTAGCTTTTCGTTTAGGTGGCATAATTAATTCGATAGAAAGATTTGAAAATTGAAACTGTATTTTTTCAGCCAATTTTCAATATATGACGATGTTTTAAAGGAAATAGTTTTGTACTTTATATATATATATATATATATATATATATATATATATATATATATATATATAGATATATATATATATATATATATATATATATATATATATATATATATATATATATATATATATATATATATATATATATATATATATATATATATATATATATATATGTGTGTGTGTAGTTCCCGCTCGCTCACCTGCTCCGCTCCGCTCATTTTGTGACGGATTTCAAATTTTTTTTTATATTTGATTCCCCTTGACTCTCAAGGTTGTGTGAAAATTTCATTACGATCGGATGAATGGTGTAGCAATGCAAAAAGGTCATTAACATACAAACATTCATTTTTATATATATAGATTAATTACAAATTATGACCAACCAATGCCTGGTAATATTTTTTTTACTTTCGCGGATCTATAATATTTATTTGTCATTTTTCAATACTGTACTTCAAGCAGCTGCAAACTAAGCTTTTATACACTACTTATTAAATCCGTCGCTCTGAATTAGGGATGATTTTCAAGATTCGTAAAACTTGAAGTTTACCTCATGCAGTTGTTTATCGGGCTTCAATTTATTTATAAAGTCGGTTGTTTTGAGTCAATGGTGTTTTTTTTGAAAGTTTTTTTGTAACAAAAATATTTAAAGAAAATGCCAATCCTGTTTTTGTTGTTCAATTATTTACACTTCAAGAAATTCTATTTTAAAATTTTTGTTTAAACTCTGCTTTTATTTGTAATAATAATGCAGAATTTTTATATGGAAACAATGTAGTCAACAGCAACTGCCAATTTAAGTGACCGTTAATTTCAGATAAGTTTTGAATATGATCGATTGTTTATTTTTAGTCGGTGTTTTATTAAAATATTTGTTATAGTTTTATCAGTGCAGTTTTAAAACCATCTGTTCCCAGTCCAATAAAATTTAAGAGAAACATAATAACCATATTATCAAATAAGCAATTATTTAGTATCTATAATTTTGTTGTAGTCAATTCTATTTTTGGTAAATTTCAATTTAAAAACAATTAAAAAAACAATTTTGCTGGAATTTCAAACCGCATTTGTTATTCAAATGAGCTGTTTATTTAGGTGTATTAAAAAACTGTTAGTTTAACCAATTTATCTAAAAATGTTAATTATCTTTTCTACAAAATTATTAAAAACAATTTTTCATTACTACTAAACTTAATGTTAATTTTTTTCAAAGGTATTAAAAACTTGTTTATACACTTGAAAAAAAATATTGAAAAAGCATTAAACAGTAATTTACTAAATTATTACCATAAGAGCATTCATAATAAAAATTAAACCTCTAGAATAACTTTGTTTGAAATGCGGTATTTAAGATACTTAGATGTACATAAATATTAAACACAGGGCAATAACATAGACAAAGAACATCTAACATTGGCTAAGAACTAAAAATGTAAAAACTTATTATTTGAGTTTTAAATTTTTATAAAATTTGCCGATTACACTACTGCAACCAACTCTTCACAATAACCACAAAAACCCACGTTATAATATGTTGTTTGAATGCACTTCAATATTAACTATTTGTTTTTTAGTTATTCATATTGTAGAAAACTGGGTGTAGAAGCTTTTGACATGCACTTTTTATATCTCTTACATTGAATTCATCACCGGTTTTGCTTTCTTGTTTATTTGATTGCTTGAATGTTTGCAAACCTTGAAAGTGAAAATTAACAAACCTCTCGTCATAAAATCCAGCTAAAATTTAAAATATAGGTTCGCTCTTCATGACAATGCATTTTATTAAAATTTGGAAAAAAAAGAAAAAGTATTTCAATTGAAAATAATAATCATCTTTGTTTTAAAAACAAACACAAATCAAATACAATTAAATGAATGTTTACATATATACATCCTAAAAATTTAATTTAAAAAAATTTTAATTAATGATAAGCCGGCAAATTCAGAAACATAAGGTATTTCTTAAAAAACTAACTTTTTTACGACTTACTTGTTGAGATACAGAGCCTTCGGTAGCGAACCTTGAACTGTATTTATTCACCAACAAATTTTCAGTACATTTAGATTTTCACAAATAAAAAAGTTAACTAAATGGCTATTGTTGTTTTTCAAAACAATTAAACACTTACTACTCAGTTAATCACAAAATATCTACCGATTGGTATTATGGATACGCTGGTGTTTTTACTACATCTTTAAATTGAAAATTTTCAACGTTTAGAAAATAGTTATCTGTTTCTGGGTCATGTGAAGTTAAAAAAGTACTTTTTCAGTTGACAATCAGGACTCAATAATTTGTCAAACAGTCAAAATTTAAATTTAATGGCAACATTCAAAACGTATGCTTACAAAATAACGGTTTGATGTAATTATCATTATTTTAACAAAATTGTTTGACGTTGTTATTAATTCCAAAAGACTAAAAACAACAATCTGTCAAATATTCATGTATAAAATATGTTCTGTTTTAATATTTGAATTTATATTTAATTATTTCAATTAGAGTTTGTTTGTAACTTCACTTACCCTTTTTTTGTTTGTAATTGACTTGTTTCATTTTTCAGTATTTCAGTCACGTTATGACTATTAAAAAAACAGGTCAACAAACAAGCAAATCAAAGAAGAATATTTTTTTACTTTTTTCGATTTGGAAGTTTTTTATTTGTTATCTTTTTTGTGAACTAACTTTTTTTTATTGACCCATATGTCAACGGCGTTTTTTAAACTTTTCTGAAAAGTATATTTTCGGCCGATGGAGTAAAAATGCAGTAAAATCGCCATTTAAAGTGTGGTTTTTTTTATTTTTTTTTCTTTTTTTAAATTTTTTATATAATAACCACAGCTTTGCAAAATTTCAATGCAAACAGCTACTCAAAATATTTATCAAAAAACATTACTACACAAGTTTTGTTGTTTAAACAGATTTTAATTTTATATACAAAGTGTTTTTAAATTAAAACAACAAAGGTTAGAATTTAACAAGCAATATTTTGTTGTAGGTTATAATTTGATATGTTTTATTTTGATCAGAACTTATACTAAAGTAGTATATATGTATATATGTATATATATATATATATATATATATATATATATATATATATATATATAATTGACTGTCTGTAACCATTTATGATTTCATTAGAACCGCCGTAAAATAGTTTTCAAATAAACGCGATACAACTAAAAAAAGATATTAATTTATTTATTTAATTATTAGACTGAAGTGGCGGACCGCAAACCACATCTGTCAAGGCTTTCAGTCACTTATCAGGTCCGTTGCTTTGAATCAGGGGTGTTTTCTTCACAGTTTTTTTTTTATTGAGATTTAGCATACGCCTTATTAAGACAAGTCTTGCTCAAGGCGAGAGAGGGAGGGAACTAGCAAAGGCAGCCATTTATAGGCGCCTAACCTTTTAGCAAATGCAAGTGAACTCCTTGCTTAAGGGAGTTACGCTGGTGACACCGGAGAGGTGGGAACTGCCGACCTAACGATCGACAGGCAAACGCTCTACCGCTCTGCCACCAGCGCCTCACTATTCAGTTCACTCACTCACCAGTTCACTATTTCCGTTAAATATATAATGTGTTTATGTATCTGTTAAAACTTGCTTTACGTATTTCTTACAAAACGTGAGTTTTATGCTCAAATGTGATATCAAGAACTAATTAAGCTTATAAAAATTGTATAACTTCCTCGATTGATGAGGAAATCGTGTTTATAATCAATTAAGTTTGTTTGGTCATTCAACAGAGTTCAAGTAAGTGACTCAGTAAAACTTGAAAATGAATAGAGTTAAGCATTAAAATATAGTGAGCCTGGAGTTAATAGAGCTATCGGTGTTACTACATGTCGAATGAATGTGCAATTTGTCAAAGTTTGAATTGAAAAAATCTAAAAAAAACTATTTGGATGATTAAATTGATAAAATTATTGTGATTATAGATAAAAAGTTATTATAATGAACATATAATTAAAAACACCAACAATGTTTTATTTTCCACCTTAACCGTTAACGGTTGGTTTACTTGGTGATTCCTATTCCTTATTAAATCATCAAACTGTATGCCAATTCACTAATATTCTTAAAATTAATTATTTGTATATCATCTATTTTAAACACATTTTTCAAATTTAATTAAAATACAAAATTACATTAAGAAATACAAAGTTGTTGACAACTGCGTGGTACAGCTTCGCCAAAAAATTAGGCGATGCTGTTTTTTTCTATTACAGTAAATAAACCAGGACTCTTAGCTTGTAACTTAAATAATACGATAGATGACAAAATGTTAGAATCTCACACGTTTAAATATGTTTTGACCACGCCACCCGAGAAGGAAACCACGTTAGAGCTACCGCGAGCGCAAATTAGCCGGTTGTTAGATTACTTATGGTTGTCGTCGTTTTGAACCAGTGGTGTTTTTTTATTATTTAAAATCTGTATGGGAAAATAAAAACTAAAAACTAGACTCCGTAAAGAGATAGTGTTTTTGCATTAAATCTGCATCATAAAGTTTTTTAATTAAAAATAAATTAAATTAAAAAAATAATGAATTCGTTTTATCAGCTATATTAAAATTGACAAAACTATTGGTTTGCTAAAACATTATAATATGACGGCCCAAAAATTTGCTGATGTTTATTTCAAATAGAACTTCAGTAATTATTCATGATTTCATCAACTTGTTATATATACAGCTGAAATAACATTTACATTTAAGTTATTGCTGCACAAAAATCAACTTTTTCTCGAACCTTCAAAACACAACTGAGTGTGTAAACGGAAAATGTTGGTAATCTAAGTTATGGTATGTTGCATTTTGTATTAATGGTGTTTTTTATTATTTAGAATCTATTTATATATGAAAAAATGTAACTAAAATACTTGAATGAATGCGAAAAAATAACTTTTAATTATAATTACAATAATATGACTAAAATTAATTTGTGTACAGTTTAGAAGTGAATAATATAAAACACATGAATCATTATCTTATATCACTTTCATTCAAATAAGCTTTGCACATTTGTTGTTTAACTTTGATAATTGATTTTGTAACAATATAAAGCAATACAGAGATATTAATAACATGACTAAAGATAAAAAAAACAGCGAATGAAGCAATGTTGCGATTGTCAAGCAGCCAAAATCACCAAACACATTAAGTCACCATATAAACATATGGGACAGCATGAGAAGTTTGCTGCAGTAAATATCGATTTTGTTGGACCCCTTCCACCAAATAACAACAAGTGATATCTTGTTACGATCTTTGATCGAACAACACGATGGTTTGCGGCTCATTCCACGTCTATAGCTACGGCAGAAGCAGCATTTACAGCCCTCCTGTAATTGATCTCTCAACATGGTGTACCAGACCTTCTCATCTCCGATCGTGGAACAAACTTCAAATCACTTCTCTTGAAAAAAGTAGTTGCCAAGCTTGGGGTGGATGAACAACGACGTGTAACTGCCTACCACCCACAGGCCAACGGTGCATTGTAACGACAACACCGACGCCTCAAAGAAGCTTAAAAAGCAGAATCAGAAAACGCTTCACGAGACAGGTTGCTGCTTGCACAGGTTGCTGTGGCTTTTTATGTAGTTGTTGCAATTCAATGGGTAATAAAGTAATAAAATGAAATGTTTAATTTCTATTTTTAACACTATAAACAAATAAAACAATTGAACTCTTCAGTATTCTAAACAGATTTTTATTGTTATAAGGTTGCTTGCTTTGACTCAGTGCTGTTTTGATTGGGCTTTAAAATAAATTCGAAAAATCTATTTTTCTTGTTTGTTAAAGAAGCGGTTATTTAAAAAAACTCATTTATAACAATTTATTAATTAAAATATACGTACATAAAAACTTTAAAGAAAAAGTAATAATACTTTTAAAAAAATAAAAGAAAAAATTATCTTATTGTTTTTATTCATCCTTGTAATACAAAAACCAAGTTGGTAATTTAGCTTGATACAGTAATATTTAAAAAAAACTATTTTAAACAATATTTTTACTTTACCGCTGGCTGCTATCACAGGTTGTAATGGCTTCTTATGTTGTAGTTGTATTTTAATTATTGGTGATTTTACAAATTAATAAAAAAAATTATTTTTAACACTAGAACAAATAAAACAATTAAACTTTTAGGTTTCTATTGTTACAGTTTGTTAGAAAGCGATTAACTGTTCTTGTATTGTGGTTTGTTGCACATTGAGTGCTCAACTAATTTTATAAAAAAATAAAACATGTCTAATGTATTCCAAGTTTGAAAATTATGAATTTTGTTTCATTTTCGCTTTGCAATATTCTCTGGAAGGAAAAAACGGATATTGCCTAAACATCAAGCAACAAGATCCCGTCATAGGTACATCATTTATTATGAACATTAGTACTTATTTTGAATTAATGTTCATGATTGTTTTTAAAGAAATTTAAACCAGTGCAGACAGATCGTGAACGGAAATTTCAACCTCAGTAGCACCAAAGTGTATTTTTGCTGCTGCTCGTGCAAAAATTGAGCAAAGAAACTCTTAGAAAAACCAAATGAAGGAGTTGCTTCAATAGATTTAGAAATTACATTTTATTGTAATCTGCTAATAGTAATTATATAACGTATCTGCTTATGCCTGTTTTAATAAATACAAACATTGTTTGAGCGGATTATGACCAGGCTTAAATGTGGTGTCAATGACTAATTAAACTTCTAAAAAATTAAATAACTTCTTCGATTGATGAACAAATTTTGAGTATTACCAAATAAGCGTTTCTGGTCATTCAACAGTTTGCTGTTCAATCTTTTTTGTTTTAGGACCTCTAGACTTGATTAATCGGCTAAACAACCGCAAACAATATCATAAAAAACTCATGACTACTTATGCAGTTGAAATTTTTCAGTCGGTGGTATTTGTGTAATATTTTAAAAGAAGTAGAATATTAACCCATACAAAACATAAATAACATTGAATTTAGTTATATAATACTTTATATTCAAATAATTGCACACGTATCTCAATTACTAATTTGAATCATTATGATTATATTGGTAAACGAATAATCAGAAATAGGCACGAACGTTTTTTTTAGCTAAACTTTTACTATCTTTTATGTATGTATGTATGTATGTATGTATGTATGTATGTATGTATGTATGTATGTATGTATGTATGTATGTATGTATGTATGTATGTATGTATGTATGTATGTATGTATGTATGTATGTATGTATGTATGTATGTATGTATGTATGTATGTATGTATGTATTTGTTTGTTTATCATTGTTTATCATTGTTTATTGGGCATACAAAAACACATTAAAGAAACACATAAAAATTGAAATAAAAGCATGCAACAAAAAATGAATGAGTAGTGCCCAAAAGGAACATCCGAAGAGATGAATCTCGCTTGAGGATGACCAGTGCAGATGAAACATTTACGAATAATAATAATACAGGTACATACAATACAATAAATTTAGAATGGTAAAATAACTGAAATAAATTACTAAGATGAACAAAATAACAAAATTTAACATTTAATAATATACAATATACGTTCGAATCTGAGATGATAGAATATATTATAATTTTAATAAGTGAGATTTAAGACGAGATTTAAATAATGAAAAGGACTCAGAGGACTGTATTGAAATAGGGATGACTGAATATGTACGCGGACCTAAACATTTAATAGAAAAGGTTTTTAGTCTTGTGTTTGCAAATTCTGGACGGAAAAGATTAGATGATCGCAAAAAATGGGTATGAATATCGGACGACTTCAAGAAGAAATCATGAAAGGATTGAGGTAGAGTAGAATTAGAATATTTATACATAAAAGAACCAATTTGAAACAGATTGACTTGATAAATGTTTAAAAGCTTATTTTCAGTAAATTTTGACTTACAAGAAGAAAGAGGATGTAAAAAAAAAATAATACGGATGAGTCGTTTGAGCAAAATGTGTAAAGAAAGAAGACGAGTTGGGTAATTAGAAGCCCAAACAATATTGCAGTAAGAAATATAGGGAAAGACAAATGCATAATACAACATAATACAAGTTTTTGTGTCTATAAAACGACGTAATCTATACATAATTCCAATATACTTAGAAACTTTAGATTTAACATGCTTAATGTGATCAGTCCATGTTAAATGTTGATCAAGAAACACACCTAAAAATCTATATGAGGTGACACGGGTAATAGAAACCCCAGAAATGCTGAGACATGACTTTGTAATAATAGATTTACTCTTTGGATGAAATATGATATAGTTGGTTTTTTTTACATTTAAAGAAAGCTTATTGGCACAAAACCAATCATAAATACATATGAGACCATTATTAACGCTGTCAAATAAAATGTTCAAATTGTCACCAGAAGCAAACAGACTAGTGTCATCAGCAAATAAAGAAAAACTGAACAGGTTAGAAATTAAAGGTAAGTCATTGATATATATAATAAATAGGAGTGGACCCAATATAGAGCCCTGTGGTACGCCACAGTTGATGGGTAAAGATTGTGATAACACATTGTTGTAGCAGACATATTGTGATCGGTTCTTCATGTAATCCCGAAACCAGTCAAGAGGAACTCCCCGGACTCCATAGTACTCAAGCTTCTTCAATAATATTTCATGATTTACAGTGTCAAATGCTTTTGCAAGGTCTAGGAATAGGCCAATGCCAAAGTTTCCTTGATCTAGAGCTTCAGCGATTTTGGATTGAAGAACAACTAGTGGCATGTATGTGGAGTGGTTTTTTCTAAATCCATATTGGTATGGTGAAAAGAGAGAAAACTTTAATAGGTAACTGTATAATCTTGTGTGCATAACTTTTTCAAAGAATTTGGAAAAATAAGATAATATTGAAATGGGCCGATAATTTGTTACATTATTTTTTTCACCGGATTTATGAAGTGGAACAACTTTAGCAATTTTCAATTGGTCAGGAAATATTCCAAATGTTAGGGAACTATTGATCAGAGATGTTAGAGGAGAGACAATTAGTTGGATAGATTGACTTGCTATTAGAGGATCAATACCATCTGGACCACAACTTCTAGATGTTTTTAAACTTTTTGCAATTTTGAGGATTTCAGTTGATGTTACTGGTGTGACATTCATGGAATCGACCACTTGGTTCTTGAGGAAGTCAGTGAAATAAGAACCCTGAGAGTGAATTTGTTTTGCAAGGCTTGACCCAATGTTTGAGAAATACTTGTTAAACATATCAGCAATCAGAGAAGGTGAACTTATTTCGGATCCATCATTTGTGAGAAAATTTTCCTGATGCTCTTTTGATTTGAATTGGCCTAGTAAAGTCTTTATCAATTTCCAGATTGCATTAATATTACCTTCATAAGATTCAAATTTAGAAGAGTAGTGTTGTTTGATTGTGGTTGTTTTTAAGGATTTAAATTTATTGCGACAAGTTATGAATTTTCTTCTATTTTCTTCTGATGGGTGTTTTAAAAAATTACGATAGAGAATGTTCTTTTTACGGCAGTGTCTGAAAAGTGTAAAGTTCATCCATTCATGGTCAAATTTTACTTTTTTCTGTCTGGGTTTCTCTAGAGGAAAACAGAAATTATATGCAAGGAGATATTCTTTCACAAATAATGAATAAGCAGATGTCACTTTACCATTTTCACCTTGTTGAATGACTTCAGTCCAATCTTTGTTAGTTAATTTAACATGGAACAAATTACTGTTTTTAAATTGTCTTTGGAAGTTTTTTTGATCTTTAGAAATGGTTATTTGAAAAGCAAGATCAAGAGAAAGGTAAAGTGGAAAATGGTCAGACAAATCATCAATCAGTATCTTTGAGAGCGTATTTTGAAGAGGGAAGTTTGTGAAGATATTGTCGATTGCTGTTGCTGTCGTAGAACTTTTCCGTGTTGGTTTTATAAAAGCAGGAAACAATAAATGAGATGCAAATGTGTTCAAAAAATCAGAAACAAGAGAAGCATGAACTTCATCTAACAAATTTATGTTAAAGTCACCCAGCAGTAGAATAGTAGTGTTATGGTGATCAATGGAAGTTAATAAAAGATTCAATTCGTCAAGAAAAGTTTGTAAATTTGAGTTTGGTGGTCGATATATCACCCCAGCAATAAATTTTTTATTATTACAACTAAAGGAAACCAGTAACGATTCGAATGAGGAGATTAGTAAATTTTTGTCCTGGTGGACCAAAATGGAGCAGGCGATAGAAGCATCGATGAAAAAACCCACACCCCCACCTTTTTTACCCTCACGAGGTTTTGAAAAAAAATTGTAGTGTGGGATGAATATACTGTCAGAGTTTTCTTTATTTAGCCAGGTTTCAGTTACAGCTACAATTTTAGCTGAGGACATGTGCATTAGTAAGATTAAATCTTGAACTTTATGTACGAGACTTCTGCAATTTACATGAAGGAATGATAATTTCTTATTGGTTGAGTTTTTAATTAAATTGGAAAGATTATCTGGTGTTAAATATGTAACTGGATCGTAAAATTGATATAAAAAATGCTGATCTGGATCAATGTGTCTGTCAAATAAACAAAAGACTTCCTTCATTTCTCCTAACTCGTTATGCAGACTTGTCATATTTGTTGGTGTTAAAGTTGTAGACTTTTCAGGAGGATGCAGATGGAAAAGGCTGTCGAGATTCTCTTTTAGCACACCGCCTTTTGTAGGCCTCCTCTGCTTGAATACGAGTTAAATCCCTGTTTATGTAAACTTGGCGAAATTTGACTTCAGAAGAGCTTCTAAGTATGACCGCAGAAGAGAGAAGATCTTTTACATCATCAGGACTGTTTAGCGTGACACAGATTTTGACATTGTCTTTTCCTAGTCTGCGAGTTTTGAGTATGCGAGGTTTAACAGTGAGGGCTTCTTCGCAGAAAGTTTCGACAAGTTTTTGATCAGTAATTTTTGAGTCAGTAGGCGTAGGCAATCCAGTAATAATAACATTGTTGGCTCTTATTTTAATATCTTCTCTTTCTTTATCCGTAACAAGAATTGCTTTAGAAGTTGTATGTATGTATGTATGTATGTATGTATGTATGTATGTATGTATGTATGTATGTATGTATGTATGTATGTATGTATGTATGTATGTATGTATGTATGTATGTATGTATGTATGTATGTATGTATGTATGTTAGCAATTTTGCTTAACGCGGCGGTCGTGGTGGTCAGCAGTCACCAGTTTTTAAAATAAGTGCGCGCTGGCGTTTAATAAAAGTTATTAACCAATTGTACACTGTTAGTCCTAAAAGTCTAAAAGGTGGCGCTGCAATCTAAAAATAGTATATAATGAGATTTAAAAAGATCCGTCATTTTGACGGGCTAATTCTAATAACATTAATATCTCATTATTGCATACTGTGTGAAATAAGGCACTCTGGCTAGCTGAATATCTTTTCATAAGTTTTCAATTTTTTTTTAAATGATCTCATTTTTACACGTTTTTATTATTTTTATCAAATTTGTTGACATTGTTTACTTTATATTCTTTTGTATGGTGAAATAAATTTTTTAATTCAGATTTAATAAAAATTAATTCTGCTAAAGCAAATTAATAGTCAAAAATTTATTAGTTACAGTTTAAAAAAATTATTGAGAATAAAACAAAAAATTAAATAAAAAGCTATTATTTATCCACAATCATCGGGTAAATAATTGTTTCCGATTATGAACTTTAAATAATAACTCATATTTAATACTTTCCGTTAATCACATAACGTATCTGCTAATGGTTGTTTTAATAAGTACAAACATTTTTTGAGTGGATTATGACGAGGCTTGAATGTGGTGTCAACAACTAATTAAACTTCTATAAAATTCAATAACTTCAATAGATGAATATCTGCTTAACTTCAATGTCTGGTTTATGGGTCATAAGGATCAACAGAGGCAGACACCGTCAACAAAATTCAAGTCTGCCACCTAAAACAGTCACAAAAAGTAATTTTTATTTTAAAATGGAGTTAAAAAGAAACCTGAAATGAAAACCAAATAAATTTTGTTTATTAAGCGCGAAACATTTTTCTATGCTTCTTATAGCAAGTTTTATTTACTTTTCGTTCAAAAATGGCTTTATAACAGTGGACATTTTACATTTTGCTTTATAATTACACACGATACAGAACCGTACAAATTATATAATGTTAAATATAGTTTCGTTTGGATCACTTAGGACCACAAGCGCAAATCAGTTTTTTTTTTTTTTTTTTTTTTTTTTTTTTTATAATAGTTTATAGTCCTTTACACCATGTGTTTTAAGACTCTAATGGCTGTATGTAGGAACCACTTAAGTACTTCCTGTCGTGGATCAGAATTTGATCCTTTTTACTTTTCCCTCCTCCTTTCTCCAGGCTTGGGACTGGCTCGCAATAAGCGAGGCGGAGTTCGCGCAGATCAGATAGTTGTTGGATTACTTATGGTTATCGTCGTTTTGAATCAGTGGTGTTTTTTAATATTTAGATTATGTTTATAATAATTAAAAATTAAACATAAAATACTTAAAAAAATGTAAAACTATTGAATGTAGTAACCGTATTTCATGCCACTTTTAGGGAATCGAATCCTAATTTTCCGTTACCCGTTATGACCATGGTACGCAAGTCGTGTACCATCAAAAGTTGTTAGGGCACACACATGGAAATTGAATAATAGGAAGCATGTCTCTCTGATTAAATCAACTGATGATTAATGCTTTTTAATAAATCGCTGATACTCAAATTCGTAAGACAAGTATAATTAAAATAATACATTTAGAATATGAGTATTACTATTCTAAAGATGACTTAAATCATTTGAGTTTAGTTATGATATTTTTTATTTTAATTTGGTGGTGTGCTGGTAATTCTCAAAACTATTGTTATTAAAATTCTGATAATTTCATTTTTGATTTTAATAAATAAACAAATATATTGATGATTAAAATTAATTACTCTTTTCAATAACAATTTTTTGTAGTCTGAAAAACACCAATTTTTAAAAATTAAAAACTGGCTACGTTTTCTTTAAAACATTAAATTATAATCAAACATCATTTCAATATGAATTTGTTTTAGACATTCGAAGCCGTTTTCAATAGAACATAACTTGTAGACAAATAATATTGTGAAACTCGCGCCTAATAAGGCAGTCATACTGTAGAAACGACAGTTTAATATGAGCTTTCTGTTTTTTTTTTGGCTAGAACGGCGAGCTCAAATTAGTTTGATTGTTAAGATACTAATAGTTTTTGTCGTTTTAGAATCAGTGGTGTTTTCAGATTTTTCCCATAATGGTCAAATAAAACCAATATAAAGTGCTTTAATGGATTTATTAATTTAACGCTTTTTTATAAGTACAAAAATGTAATCAAAATTAATTTAATACAGCTAAGATTTATTTAAAACACATTAATCATAACATTATAGCAGCTTTACTTAAACAGACTTTCCACAATGTTTGTTCAGCTTTGATGTTTCCCTTTGTTACATTATCAAGCGAAATGGGAGAGCAAGGAAAAGCAAGAAAGCGCAAAAGATGAGGAAAAAACGAGAGCAAGCAAGGAAAAGAAAATAAAACAGAAAAAAACAAAAGAGAAAACCGATAAAAAACCCATTTGTTTGTTTAATCGCTTGCTTGCTTTAATGTTTGCAAACCTTGAAAGTAAGTAAAAATTAACTAACTTCCTGTTATCCAATCGAGCTGAAATTTGAAAATATAGACTTGCTGCTCATAACATGGCATTATATTGAAAGTTAAAAAAAAATTTACCAAAACAGTTGTAACGTCGGTTGTCCGATGAGGAAAATCTTCAACAGGAGCCGGCGTTCAGGTTCTTATTTATTTAGACACCACAAGTTCTGAGGTACCCACAAACTTTATCAGCTCCCAAGGTACAACACACAGAGAAATCAAATCAACAACTTAGCACGAAGTCAGGCACGAAGCACGAAACAATAATTTAATAGCACAAAGCAAAGCACTAAGCACACAGCTACAATTTATTAGCACGAAGCAAAGCACGAAGCACACAGCTAATATCATAATCTTTTAAAAACAAATCCGTCATATCGTCACATAACATAGAAATAAAAGATAAAATAATAGATATTTAATTTAACACCCCAGATAAAAAAAAATAAATAATAAAAAAAATAAAAATAATTATTTACGAATTAGTAAAAATTAGTAACAACCGTTACACCTCCCTACCCAAAAAGAGTGTAGTTAAGGGTGGAATGCAATGTTATCAACACCCGTAACTCACGTTACATTATTGTATAGTTTTCTTGATCGTTGTGGAGGGAACCTCAGCGCCGTCGTCTTCTATGGACCGTGACATGAAATCGGCAGGAATGTTGGTTCGTCCCGCCCGGTACTTGAACTGAAGATCAAACTCTTGAAGTGCAAGGGCCCATCTTGTAAGTTTTGAACTTTTTGTCGATACTTCCGTTAGAAACGTAAGGGGATTATGGTCGGAGAAGACCGTGACCTGTGAAAGCAGCAACCACCCTTTGAACTTTTGGAGAGCCCACACCACAGCATAGGCTTCTCTTTCGATGGTTGCCCATCTTTGTTGTGTGTCACTGAGTTTAGCACTGGCAAAGGCGATGGGTTGTTCCTCTCGGTTCGCGTTCCACTGGAAGAGGCAGCATCCAACGCCTCCCGCGCTTGCATCGACAGCCAAACCAAACTCTCGTTGGTAGTCAATTGTGTAGAGGGTGACGGATTCTACTAGGAGTCTTTTTAGCTTGTTCAGCGCCTCTTCATGTATGTCCAGCCATTCTACCTTTTGGTTTTTTCCACCCCGCATTAAGTTGATGATGACCCCAGCTACCTCTGCAAATTGTGGAATAAATCCTCGAAAATAACTAAAATAAACAATGATACTTCTTATGTCTCGCGTCGTTTGAACGAGTCTCAACTTATGGAGGCTTCTCTCGTCTTTGGGACCTCTCTCATCTGATATGATTTTCTCTTTTCTAGGTGCCCAGTTCTCACTCTCAACACTGGGACCACATCTGTCCGCTTCATCTTTAAATCCTCTTTTGTCTTTTTGGTCATGGAAAGCCCTGTCCTCGCCTACTCTTCTTGTATCTTTTTCTTCTCTTCCATTTCTTCTCCAGCTATCTTCTTTTACTGGCTCTTCTTTGCGTGCTGGTTTAAATTTTTCTCTGCGTCTCGCTAAGAACTCTTCAGTATCAGCTTTAATTTTCTTAAGCCTGCTCTGTCGCGAGAGTACCAGTTGTCTCTTTTTCTTTATTCTGTTAACCCTTTCGATTTCATTTTCTTCCCAGTAGCTCTTATTAGCTACCTTATCTATCTCGTATGTTTCCAACAGCAAAGGAATTTCTTCTATACGTTGTGCCTCCTCGAAGTAATCAACCTGCCTCTCTTGAGCTTGCAATTTTGCCTCTTTCTCTTTCTTTTCTTTCTCGAGTTGTTCAACTTGTTTGGCTAAGATATCGTCCATACCCAATGTTGCCAATGTTTCCTGGCGGAAGTGGGTTGGATCCGCCGAGGCCGGGCCGCTTTGTACCGGCATAATGTCCTGAATCGTCTCGTTCGTATTGTCTGGCCTTACAATTTCAACATCTGTTGGCGACGTGCCGCCGTCCTTTTCTATATCTATGGTTGCAGCGCTAGCTGTAATCATTTCGAAAGATTCCAACGCTTGGATTCTTTTGACTACGCTAGGAGTTAAAAGGGTTTCTTCCCGGACGTTATTTACTACTGCAAACCACCCTTTAATTTCCGCCAACTTCACATTCTTTGCGCTCTCTATCTCGGCTAATCTTAAATGCATTTTCCGATCCTCTCTTTCTTTCTCTTCGCGGTCTTCTATCTCCTCTTGTCTTATCCTCTCTGCTAAATCTCTCTCGTACTGTATTCTTTCGGCGTCCGCACTTTCTAATACTCTTGTAAAGCTTAGGTTCTTTATGACTACCTCGGGAGTTAAAAGGGTTTCTTCCCGGACGTTATTTACTACTGAAAACCACCCTTTAATCTCCGCCACATTCTTTGCGTTCTCTATCTCGGCCAATCTTATATGCATCTTCCGATCCTCTCTTTCTTTTTCTTCGCGGTCCTCACGCTCCTCTCTTTCTTTCTCTTCGCGGTCCTCACGCTCCTCCTGTCTTATCCTCTCCGCTAAATCTCTCTCGTATTGTATTCTTTTGGCGTCCGCACTATCTAATACTCCTGTAAAATTTATTTTACGCCTTCCTGGCGACTCCTCTCCCTGCGATTCATTTTCAGAATCAATCCATGAGCCTTTCTCCATCACTATTGATATCGGTGTATTCATTATCCTAACTACCTTAATTGATCACTAACCTACAGCACTGACAATAACTTCCTAATGATCAAAAAAAAAAAAACTAACAGAATCCACACAGAAAATTTCCTTGATTCTTTGGCGAGACTTTGGTTGAGTAGGCCCGTTCCTTGTGATGAAGATCAGCGATGTTGATGCTGATCCTGTCGACTGCGCCAGAAATGTAACGTCGGTTGTCCGATGAGGAAAATCTTCAACAGGAGCCGGCGTTCAGGTTCTTATTTATTTAGACACCACAAGTTCTGAGGTACCCACAAACTTTATCAGCTCCCAAGGTACAACACACAGAGAAATCAAATCAACAACTTAGCACGAAGTCAGGCACGAAGCACGAAACAATAATTTAATAGCACAAAGCAAAGCACTAAGCACACAGCTACAATTTATTAGCACGAAGCAAAGCACGAAGCACACAGCTAATATCATAATCTTTTAAAAACAAATCCGTCATATCGTCACATAACATAGAAATAAAAGATAAAATAATAGATATTTAATTTAACACCCCAGATAAAAAAAAATAAATAATAAAAAAAATAAAAATAATTATTTACGAATTAGTAAAAATTAGTAACAACCGTTACAACAGTATTTGATTTGTAAAAAATTATTTACGTTTTAAAACTAAAACAAATAGAATTAAATACAATAAGTAAATGTTAACTTATATAAATTCCAAAAAATGTCATATTAGAATAAATTGTTTTGCAATATATGACAAGCCGGAAAATTTAGAAAAAAACGGAGTATCCTAAAAAAACCAGTTTTTACGGCTTACTTGCTGAGATACAAAATCTTTGGTTGGGACTTTTGAATTGTATTTGTTCACCTACATTTTTCTGGGTTATTGATAAGTTAATAAACAAATCAAATTTTAAAAATACTTTTTAATAAATTTAAGGCTTATGTAATGGCTGTATTTCAATTGGTAGTGTTTTTAAAAGTAGTAAAATAAAAAGTGTTTTTATTTGTATCACTAGAAATAAAACAAACAATACAACTCTTCAGTATTCTATACAAGTTTCCATCGTTGTGGTTTGTTAGAAAGCGATTATCATTTCATATATTGTGATTTGTTGAGCATAGATAGACAATGCGTGTTTGACTAACTTTTTATAAACATTACAAAATGTACAATATATTCAAAATATCAAAAATCTGAATTTATTTTGGTTCTTAAACAAATTAAAACAGATAAAAATTTAAATGTGTTAAAGTGTACTTTAAAACAAAATTGGTCTCAATTTTTTTCATAGAATTAATAGAATACTTTTTTATAATTGTTTTTTAATATTCTGTAATTATAAAGAAATGTTTTCAACCATAACAATAATCGCTCAATCACTATCAGTTGCTCTGAACCATTGTCAAATTCTGAAATTAAAAGAAGACAAAAAATGGAGACAAAATAATGCTTTCTCAAATAATCTATTCTTAACCTGTACAAAAAATACGCCAACATAAGAAGCAAAAATTTTTTGGAAAAGATTAAATTACGGTTAGGGGTTTAAAACTGATTAATTACGCCTTGAAAATAATCTACTTAGAAAGCTAATTAAAAACCGTGTGACTTAGAATTAAAACAAACAGAAGTGCTGCTTCAATACTTGACCATTTTCAAAATTATTAGAGCTGCTTTTCTAATCTACGTTAACTTTTTGATAAACCTGGTAAATTACCAACCAGCAGTAAAGGCTGGGGGGGGCTCAAAAGTGAAAAAGGAAAAAAAGCTCGCCACAAACAAAACCTTTTTTTGACTATCTTTAGTCTGCAGTCTTTTTTGGTATCTTCATTGATTTGTTAATGAAAGAAAAGAAAGACGGCAAACTGAAGATAGTCAAACTCATTCTCAAACCAGTTAAAGCAATAGTAAACAAAATAAGCTTATGAATAAATGTAACAACCCCACCCAAAGAAAATCCCCTCATATTTGGAATAATGGCAAGCCCTCTGATTAGGCCTGGGGAAACTAGCTAATGTTTGAAAAAGGATTAAACAAAAATTTTGACTATTTTTAGCCTGCAGTCTTTTTTGGTATCTTTGAGTATTTATTAATGATAAAAAATAAAGACTACAAATTGGAGAAAGTCAAAATCAGTCTTAAACCAGTTAAAACAATTGTAAAAAAATAAGTTTATGAATGAATGTTGTACCCCCCACCACCCCCTACCCAAAAAAAACTCTTCGAATTTGAAAAAATTGCAGGACCCTCCGATTTGGCCTGAAATCATTTGAGTTTCCTTTTAATATTAGTTTTTTTTTTAAATTGGTGGTGTGTTGGTAATTTCAAAAAAATAATGTGTATAAAGTTCTTATAAATTAATTTCAGATTTCAATAAATAAACACAGCCGATTAATCCGGCTATTGGCACATAAATGATATGTACTTCGGACGCTATATTATTTATTAATTACAAATTAAGACCAACAAATACTAATAATAATAATGCTTCATTCCTTGAGTTTTGCACTTCAAGCAGCTGCAATCTAAGCTTTTATACATCACTTATTAAATCCGTTGCTTTGAACTAGGGGTGTTTTTGAAGATTCATAATTAGTGAATTTGTTTCATAGTAAATATCACAAAAACAACTTTGAAAACATAATTCTTGTTTTTATTTCAAAAATTGCAACTTATAAAATGCCATATTTAATATTGGTACTTAATTTGTTTTTCAATATTTAAAAGATTACTAAAACTTACGCATGTAATCTTGCTGATACATTAATTAAAATTAATTATTTGATATTGCATTTAATAAGTTAAACGCCTACTTCTATCGACTAAAGCATTTTATACTACCAATTATGCCCTCTCTTAATTAACGCACGCAGATCTTTATATTAACATCGGTTATTTATGCTGTTGTGATCTTTCGGTCAGTGGTGTTTTCCGATACACTGTTTTAAACAATTTATAATACTAGTAGCACAAGCACAATTTTAAGTGTAGTTCTATTTTATTCAATCGCCATTTAAAAAAACTCAGCTGTTTTTTTGCTTTTGGCACGTTGTGTTAATAAACAGAACGTGGCAAACAAGAGCTACTCAACTGTCAAATTTATATAACGTACCACAAAAATGAATGAATTAAAAGGGATTCAATTTTATCTAAAACTTTGTGATATGTATGAGCTATCGGTGTTACTACATGTCAAATGAATGTACAATTTGTCAAAGTTTGAATTGAAAAAATTAAAAAAAAACTATTTGGATCATTAAATTTATAATATTATTGTGATTACAGCTAAATAATTATTACAATGAACATATAATTAAAAACACCAACAATGTTTTAATCTCCGCCTTTAATGTTAACGGTTGGTTTACTTGGTGATTCCTATTCCTTATTAAATCATCAAACTGTATACTAATTCACTAATATTCTTAAAATTTATTATTTGTATATCATCTATTTTAAACACACTTTTCAAATTTAATTAAAATACAAAATTACATTAAGAAATACAAAGTTGTTTAATTTAAAGTTGTTGACAACTGCGTGGTACAACTTCGCCAAAGAAATTAGGCGTTGCTGAGTTTTTCTATTACAATAAATAAACCAGGACTCTTAGTTTGAAACTTAAATAATACGATAGATAAAAAAATGTTAGAATCTTATACGTTTAAATTTTTTTTGAACACGCTTTCCGATATGGAAATCCTGTTAGACTAAACGCGATCGCAAATTAGATGATTGTTAGATTACTTATGGTTGTCGTCGTTTTGAATCAGTGGTGTTTTTTTATAATTTAAAATCTGTATGGGAAAATAAAAACTAAAAGCTAGACTCCGTAAAGAGATAGGGTTTTTTGCATTAGATCTGTATCATAAGGTTTTTGAATTAAAAATTAATTAAATTAAAAAAAAATAATGAATTCGTTTTATCAGTTATATTAAAATTACAAAACTATTTGTTTGCTAAAACATTAAAATATGACGGGCCAAAAAATTTGCTGATGTTTTTTTCAAATAGAACTTCAGTAATTATGCATGATTTCATCAACTTGTTATATATACAGCTGAAATAAAATTTGCATTCAAGTTATTGCTGCACACAAATGAACTTTTTCCCAAACTTTCAAAACACAACTGAGTGTGTAAACGGAAAATTTTGGTAATCTAAGTTATGGTTATCGTTGTTTTGAATCAATGGTTGTTTTTTATTATTTAGAATCTATTTAAATATGAAAAAATGTAACATAAAATATTTGAATGAATGCAAAAAAATAACTTTTAATTATAATTACAATAATATGACTAAAATTAATTTGTGTACAGTTTAGAAGTGAATAATATGAAACACATGAATCATTATCTTATATCACTTTTATTTAAATAAGCTTTGCACATTTGTTGTTTAACTTTGATAACTTACTTTGTAACAATATAAAGCAAAACAGAGACACTAATAACATGACTAAATATAAAAAAAACAGCGAGTGAAGCAATGTCGCGATTGTCAAGCAACCAAAATCACCAAACACATTAAGCCACCATATAAACATATGGGACAGCATGAGAAGTTTGCTGCAGTACATATCGATTTTGTTGGACCACTTCCACCAAACAACAACAAGCGATATCTTGTTACAATCTTTGATCGAACAACACGATGGTTTGCGTCTCACCCCACGTCTGTAGCTACGGCAGAAGCAGCATTTACAGCCCTCATGTAATGGATCTCTCAACATGGTGTATCAGACCTTCTCATCTCCGATCGTAGATCACACTTCAAATCACTTCTCTTGAAAAAAGTAGTTGCGAAGCTTGGGGTGGATGAACAAAAACGTGTAACTGCCTACCACCCACAGGCCAACGGTGCAGTGGTACGACAACACCGACGCCTCAAAGAAGCCTAAAAAACAGAATCAGAAAACACTTCACGAGACAGGTTGCTGCTTGCACAGGTTGGTGTGGCTTTTTATGTAGTTGTTGCAATTCAATGGGTAATAAAGTAATAAAATGAAAAGTTTAATTTTTATTTTTAACACTATAAACAAATAAAACAATTGAACTCTTCAGTATTCTAAAAAGATTTTTATTGTTATAAGGTTGCTTGCCTTGACTCAGTGCTGTTTTGATTGGGCTTTAAAATAAATTCGAAAAATCTATTTCCCTTTTTTATTAAAGAAGCGGTAATTTAAAAAAAAACCTCATTTATAACAATTTATTAATTAAAATATATGTACAAAAAAACATTTTATAAAATAGTAATAATACATTTACAAAAAATAAAAGAACAAATTATCTCATCGTTTTTATTCATCCTTGTAATACAAAAACCAAGTTGGTAATATAGCAAGATACAGGAATATTTTAAATAAACAGACTGTGATATTTTAATAACCGCTGGCTGTTGTCACAGGTTGCCGTGGCTTCTTATGTTGTTGTTGCATTTTAATTATTGGTGTTTTTACAAATAAATAAAACAAATTTTTATTTTTAACACTAGAACAAATAAAACAAATAAACTTTTAGTATTCTATGCAGGTTTCTATTGTTACAGTTTGTTAGAAAGCGATTAACTGTCCTTGTATTGTGGTTTGTTGCACATTGAGTGATCAACTAATTTTATAGAAAAATAAAACATGTCTAATGTATTCCAAGTTTGAAAATTATGAATTTTGTTAAGATAATGGTGATTTTTCAATGTTTTGGAGTAAAGAAATTTCTTTATAGTTTTATAAACAAAACTTGTAGTACCTACAATTATGCAGCTTTTTTACGCAGTGTGTTTTTAATTATACATATGCCATTTGTCTGCAATTTGTTAAGAAATTTTCAATTTTTAGAATTTGCGCACTTTTACTAAAAAACAAAATTCAATAGCTCTATCTCAGCCTGGATCTTTAACCGACCAGCTCCGTCTCCGGCACAGACGACTTTCATATATTTATTATTTATAATGAAAAGGGTTTAGGCAAATTATATATGAACCCGAACCTTTCTCACAATCAACAGAGCTATGCACTTTTTATGTAGTTATTACATTACAGTCAGTGGTGTTTTTGCAAAGTCTTAATTTTTTTTACCTATTTGTGATACTAAATACAAAACAAAATAAATAAATTGTTTAGCGTTCTTAACAGGTTTTTTGTGTTGCAGCTTGTTAGTAATTTTTTTTTATTTATTTATTTGCAAAGCGCCATATAACAAAAACACGACTGAGGCGCTGAAGAAAAAAAATTCAGCAAATTCTAAAGGAGGAACAAAAACATAAAACTTAAACATAAATATAAACATAAAACATAAATAGTTATAACAATAAAAAACGTGGAAAATTTAATTGCAATTTTTATAACGACGACCAAAAACCTAAACCAGCATTGACTGAATCTAATAGAATTGTGTTTATTCTTTTCAGACATTTGGACGCTACTAATCAATACATTATTTTAATGCACAAGAATTCATGATTCGTTGAGTTGAGTATCCAAATTATTATTCAAAATATCCAAATATGTATTGAAATTATTTATGATTTTTGTTGTTTTGAATCTGGAGTGATTTGCTAAATTCTTCAAATGATGATAAAAAATAATTATATATACTTTTGCAAATAATAATTTATAATTTCTGTGAAAACATTGAAAATTATTATATACGTGTCGTATCTTTAAATCTGAAGACACACTTGGAGCACAGTTGCTGCACCAAGAACTATTTAAGTTAGGTTTGGATTGAATTAGACAGCGAGTTGCGATTTTTTTTTCACTATAACACAAAAGCGTCCGTAATTGACGATTTAAAAAAGCTTAATACAGCAACTGTAATTGCTTAGCTAATGGTTATTTTTTGCCACTACCTCCTTGAATTTAGAATGGGCAATTTGCGCGCCTGCTGCTTTTCTTTTATATGGTAGCCGTGTCTCATACTTCCTCTACGGAATCAAATCCTGATTATCCGTTACCCTATGGTAGGCAAATCACGTACCATCAAAAGTTGTTAAGTCGCACGCTTGAAAGATTTATCTTATAAAATTAAACAATATGAAGCAATTCTTCTTTGATCGAATCGACTAACGATTATAGCCCTCAAATGACAAAAAGTTGTAATCGCTGATAAACAAAGAATTAAAATGATAAATTTACGAAATATATATTACTATTCTAAAGAGGATCTACTCTTTTGTCAACGTGCTCTGACTTAAATCATTTGAGTTTACTTATAATATTTGTTTTTTTTTAAATTGGTGGTGTTGGTAATTTCAAAAAAATAATGTGTATAAAGTTCTTATAAATTAATTTCAGATTTCAATAAATAAACACAACCGATTAATCCGGCTATTGGCACATAAATGATATGTACTTCGGACGCTATATTATTTATTAATTACAAATTAAGACCAACAAATGCTAATAATAATAATGCTTCATTCCTTGAATTTTGCACTTCAAGCAGCTGCAATCTAATTTTTTTTTTATAATAGTTTATAGTCCTTTACACCATGTGTTTTAAGACTGAAATGTCTGTATGTAGGAAGCAGCTAAGTACTTCCTGTTGTAGATCATAATTTGATCCTTTTAACTTTTCCCTCCTCCTTTCTCCAGGCTTGGGACTGGCTCGCAATTAGCAAGGCGGAGTTCTGCAATCTAATTTTTTTTTTTTATAATAGTTTATAGTCCTTTACACCAGGTGTTTTAAAACTGAAATGGCTGTATGTAGGAAGCACCTAAGTACTTCCTCTCTTGGATCATAATTTGTTCTATTTAACCTTTCCCTCCTCCTTTCTCCAGGCTTGGGACTGGCTTGCAAATACAAGGCGGAGTTTCTGCAATCTAATTTTTTTTTTTTTTTTTTTTTTTTTTTTTTTTTTTTTATAATAGTTTATAGTCCTTTACACCAGGTGTTTTAAGACTAATGGCTGTATGTAGGGAGCACTTATGTACTTCCTGTCGTGGATCAGAATTTGATCTTTTTTACTTTTCCCTCCTCCTTTCTCCAGGCTTTGGACTGGCTCGCAATTAGCGAGGCGGAGTTCTTCTACCCAGATCACCTTACTTTTTCTATGTTCTGCAATCTAAGCTTTTATACACTACTTATTAAATCCGTTGCTTTGAACTAGGGGTGTTTTTGAAGATTTATAATTAGTAAATTTGTTTCATAGTAAATATTAAATAACACAAAAACAACTTTGAAAACATAATTCTTGTTTTTATTTCAACAAATTGCAACTTATAAAATGCCATATTTAATATTGGTACTTAATTTGTTTTTCAATATTCAAATGATTACTGAAACTTACGCATGTAATCTTGCTGATACATTAATTAAAATTCATTATTTGATATTGCATTTAATAAGTTAAACGTTTACATCTATCGACTAAAGCACTTTGTAGTAGCAGTTATGCCCTGTCAATAAATCTAACAAGATAACAAAAATAAAACTGTCCTAGCTAAAGCACGCAAACCTTTAGAATAACATCGGTTATTTATGCTGTTGTGATCTTTCGGTCAGTGGTGTTTTCCGATATTCTGTTTAAACAATTTATAATACTAGTAGCTCAAGCACAATTTTAGGTATAGTTCTATTTTATTCAATCGCCATTTAAAAAAAACTCAGCTGTTTTTTGGTTTTGGCACGTTGTGTTAATAAACAGAACGTGGCAAACAAAAGCTACACAAATGTCAAATTTATATAACGTACCACAAAAATGAACGAATTAAAAGGGATTCAATTTTATCTAAAACTTTGTGATATGTACAACAAATTATAGTATCATATTTCCATTTCTAATAGTTTTATGACTGAATTTTGAAATTATTTTTGTCCTAATGAAATATTATCCAAATTTCAAACTCGATCCTATCAATAAATTTTTTTTTTAAACTATTTCGACTTAAAAGAGTCATTTAAAAGTAAACGACTTTGGTTCAATGGAGTAATCAAGTAATCAGCATGGGGAGAGAGGTATAGAAAGTCCAGAGCAGCACTTAAATCAGTTAGTTTTATCTCATTTTCCGGCATGTCCAACTATTGCGCAGTAGCAGTTGCCAATTCGACTCGAAAGAGTGACTCACAACAACAATACTGAATTCGTGTTCTTCACTAATATCGCCAATTCGACTCGAAGGAGTGGCTCACAACAACAAAATTGAATTTGTATTTTTTACTAATAACGCTACAAATATTTACTAAAACAGACAAAAAACTATACCGTCAGATAGAGATTTTTATAACAAGTTCAGTCGTATAATTTTCTTAACTATTATGTCCCTAAAAATCGTTTATTTAGTTATTTATAAAGCCTAACTGGTTTTAGTAACAATTTTTATTATAACCAAAGATTTGCAGAAGACAACGAATATCACTTTAATGTTTTATTTTTCTATTTTTGGCTACTGTAGAAAATGTTTATAAAAAAATGAAAATTGAAAAATATGTTTTTTTTATTTACCAAGCTTTTAAGATAACCGGAGGAGGGGTAGTTAAGTTTTCCAAAATGTTTCTATAACTTTTTATTTGTTGACTTTTTAAAAAACAAAACAATCCTTGAGCTTATCCTGCTTTTCCTAAATTTTAGTTTTCATAAAATATATTTTTATTAAATAATTTCTGAAATATCGCTGGTCATAAAAACACGTTAATTATAAATAAATCTAAACCGTTTTCTTTGTTTCAATAAACATAAAATCCAATTATTTAGAGTATAACTAAAAATGATATTTTTTTAACTAAACCTTAACCTGTAGTTCTATTTTAAATTTATAGATTGAACCGGGCCTTTTATTATAAAAACAATTTGGAAAAGAACACTACAAAACACATCCAAAGGTTTTTACTCTGAGTTTTTTTGTACTATTATTACTAAAAACAAACATCCGACAAATAGTCTTCTAGTAGTTTGCCCTATAAATCGGGTTGTGGAAACATCAAATCATAATTCGATTCAAGTATTACTAAAGCTGACATCAAATAAGTAGTATTTCATGAAATTGTGACCACTTCTTAGCCGTTTGCCCCAATTATCATGCTTTTAAACCTTATTTTTAAATTTATAGATTGTTTAAAACATGTTTAACAATGGATGATGTCATTGTTTTTTTTTATCCTGTGACTGGTTTGTTGAATGGTGTGTTGTGTTTCCTATTAAAGTTGTTTTCATAACGTATCGTTGTTGTGATGAAACAACATTTTCAAAACGAACATTGAAAACACATTTTTTCAAATGTGGAAAATTTAATTGCAAAAACCTAAACCAGCATTGAATGAATCTAATAGAATTATGTTTATTTGTTTCAGACATTTGGAATTATTTTAATGCACATTATTGCATATCACAAGAATGCATGAATTGCTGAGTTATCCAAATTATTATTCAAAGTATCCAAATATGTATTGAAATTATTTATGATTTTTGTTGTTTTGAATCTGGAGTGATTTGCTAAGTTCTTCAAATAATGATAAAATATAATTATATATACTTTTGCAAATAATAAATTATAATTTCTGTGAAAACATTGAAAATTATTATATGCGTGTCTTATTTTTAAATCTGAAGATAAACTTGGAGCACAGCCGCTGCACCAAGAACTATTTAATTAACTATTTAATTAATTTAAAAAGAAAATTAGGTTTGGATTGAATTAGACAGTGAGTTGCGATTTTTTTTCACTTCAACACAAAAGCGTCCGTAATTGACGATTTAAAAAAGCTTAATACAGCAACTGTAATTGCTTAGCTAATGGTTATTTTTTGCCACTACCTCCCTGAATTTGGAATGAGTAATTTGCGCGCCTGCTGCCTTCCTTTAATATGGTAGCCGTGTCTCATACTTCCTCTACGGAATCGAATCCTGATTATCCGTTACCCTATAGTAGGCAAATCACGTACCATCGAAAGTTGAGAAGTCGCACGCTTGAAAGATTTATCTTATAAAATTAAAGATTTATCTTATAAAATTAAAGATTTATCTTATAAAATTAAAGATTTATCTTATAAAATTAAAGATTTATCTTATAAAATTAAAGATTTATCTTATAAAATTAAAGATTTATCTTATAAAATTAAAGATTTATCTTATAAAATTAAAGATTTATCTTATAAAATTAAAGATTTATCTTATAAAATTAAAGATTTATCTTATAAAATTAAAGATTTATCTTATAAAATTAAAGATTTATCTTATAAAATTAAACAATATAAAACAATTCTCTTTGATCGAATCGACTAACAATTATAGCCCTAAAATGACAAGAAGTTGTAATCGCTGATAAACAAGTACTTAAACTGAAAAAATTGATAAACGCACGCAAACCTTTAGAATAACATCGGTTATTTATGCTGTTGTGATCTTTCGGTCAGTGGTGTTTTCCGATATTCTGTTTTAAACAATTTATAATACTAGTAGCTCAAGCACAATTTTAAATGTAGTTCTATTTTATTCAATCGTCATTTAAAAAAACTCAGCTGTTTTTTGCTTTTGGCACGTTGTGTTAATAAACAGAACGTGGCAAACAAGAGCTACTCAACTGTCAAATTTATATAACGTACCACAAAAATGAATTAATTAAAGGGGATTCAATTTTATCTAATACTTTGTGATATGTACAACAAATTATAGTATCATATTTCCATTTCTAATAGTTCTATGATTGAATTTTGAAATTATTTTTGTCCTAATGAAATATTATCCAAATCTCAAACTCGATCCTATCAATAAACTTTTTGTAAAACTATTTCGACTTAAAAGAGTCGTTTAAAAGTAAACAACTTTGGTTTAACGGAGTAATCAAGTAATTAGCATGGGCAGAGAGGTATAGAAAGTCCAGCAGCAGCACTTTAATCAGTGAGTTTTATCTCATTATTCGGCATGTCCAACTATTGCGCAGTAGCAGTTGCTAAATAGAAGTAAATCGAGCCATGTACACGAAAAAGTCATGTGCTCTTTGACTCAAGCCCGAAAATAGTACACGGGCACTTGTTTCGCGCCACATAAACACTTAGATATATGATATTACTTTTTATTTGTATTGCAGCTAAAAAGCTGGAACATTCAAACAGAACATTCAAACATAGAAATCGTCTAAATTGTCTTTGACAAATACAAAAATTAATTCATCATAAACAAATAATTATCTTGGTAATTTTGTAGGTATGCTCCGTCAGACTGTACATGGTTGGATTTGATCCTACCTGACAGGCAGGACACAAACGCTCATCACGGCCGCAGGTCTCTGTTCTCGTTCCGCTGCTGTTCTTGCTTTATGTTGCTGTGGTGGAGGGTCTTGTCCTTGAATGTGGTTTGTCTAGCCACAAATATGCTGATGATATATGGACATTGCAAGCCAAAGGATATTTCGACTCTCTTCCTGAGGATCATTGGCGGATCTAGGGGGCGTTAGGGGCAATCGCCCCCCCCCCCCACTTTGGGATAAAATTAAATTTAAGTTATTAAAGAGACCAAAAAAAAGACTGCAGACTGAAGATAGTCAAAAACATTTTTGCCTGCGGCGGGCTTTCTTTCCATTTTAAAACTTCAGAATGCCCGCCCCCCGCGGCCAATGAACTAACTGTATACATTGAACACTTATAATTTTTTTAAATATCACATTATTTTACATTTATTCTATGGCTTGTTTTTAAGTTGTATTCTATGTAAACTTTAAGAAAATGAACCTCAGTGTCAGCACTATATGTAAAAAAGTTCTTGAATAGGCTGCGACCGTCTATAAGCCGCATGTTGGTTCTTACGTGTTTAAATAATTGTATAAGCCCCGGCTTATATGCGCTAAAATACGGTACACCGTGTGGTGGCACACAAAAACACCTTCAAATGTTTTCAATTATTTGCGCGTTTTTATTAAATTTAACAAAAAAATTCGTGTCCAACAATCAGAGCTGTTGAAGCAAAATGTAAACCGCTATTAGCTCCATTTGGTAAATTTGGTAACTTTAGTTTCAGTGTGTTAAGTTGCTGTGACCACGCATTTTAAGCATATCACATAGAGTTTGAACCACGAGCGCAGATTCGACGGTATTGAGATTATTTATGAGTCTTGTTGTTTCGAATTCGTGGTGTTCTGCTGATTTAGTGGTGTTTTTTAGATTTTTTATAATAATACAATAAAATATATTTAAATGAATGTAAAATTGTAACGCTTTGTTACAACTACAAAATTATGAACACCATTAATTTAATATAGCTAAGAAGTAAAACATTTAAGACACATCAATTACGAATTAATATAAATTCTATTTAAATAAACACTGCACAACTGTTTTTATTTTTTTAACTTTATTACTAGTCTTGCGTTTCAATATTAATAAAGCTGAGGTACTATGAAGTAATTTTGATATTTGCTGCTAAAACTCAATTTGGATAACATATGGCATATAAAACGTATTGGTTTTAACAGAGAAGCAAAACTGTATTTATTAAAAAAAAGTTCTTGCAAATTTACATAGTGAAAATGTTACCTCTATCGGTAATAATGTTTTTGGTTTTTTGGACTTTACAATTTAGAACCATAGTACACTCGCCTTTTGACAAGCTTAAAAACATAGGATTAATGGATGGAGAACAAGTTCGTACCACATGCCATAGCTGATTTAACTTTAATCTTCTTATAAAATATGTTGTTTGTACTTAGTGGTGTTTTTGGAGCTTCAGAATGATCGGAATTTTGAAGATTGTTTTGGGTTTTTAGTAAGCAATGGGTTTTGAATCGGTAATAGAGTTTTTGGTTTGTTTGTTTTTAATACAAAATGCACAACACACTCGCATTTCAAACTTCAAAACATGAAATTACCGTTTACACAAAAACTGTTTGATTCCTTTGAGTGTCAGTCTTTTTTCACAAAAATATTTATTTTTTAGATTCAGCAAATCATGGTTAGACTTTGTAACGTATAAGTAAATACTATAAATAGTATCAAGTTTTAAAACTGGCATACTTATACTCATTTCCGGGCTTTGAATAAATCGTTTCATTTGAGTTAAAACTAAAGTAACACAAAACATTACAAGCATAGTTTTCGTTTTTATAGTTTTAAACTTTGTTAAACTTTCTTGATTTGCTTTAATTGTAAGTATTTTATTGATGTTTTGCTTGAGTTTCCAAAAATAGTTTCATTACTATGGCAGCTTTGTATATTTTAATAATAGTATAATTTAATTTTTTATTATTAACTTAGGATCAAAAACATTTTGAACTAATTAATATAACAACACCTTGAGCTTATGCTTTCTGTAACAATGTTACTTTGTATGTTTAACATAAAACTAGTAATATTATGTTTTTTTAATTGCAAAAACCAATGTATAGCAACCTTTGGTTTTTCTAACCGAGCACATAACCATAATTTTTAGAAATTTATATCTAGGAAGTGAATAAATTAAAACACATCAATCATATCCTTATATCAATTTTATTTATATAAACTCTGCACAATTGTTGGTTAACCTAAATATTTGACTTTGTAGCAATATCAAGCAAAACAGAGATATTAATAAAATGAGGATCGCGGCAATTTCCAACCGCATTTTTACGTTTCGACTGTATGCAAGCTGGATATACAAGAAAATAAACTAAAAACTAGACTCCGTAGAGAGATTGCGTTTTTTGCATTAGATATGTACCATAAAACATTTGAATAAAAAATAATTTAATTAAAAATTGTCATATTGAATTGTCAAATAAGTTTTATCAGTTATATTAAAATTATTAAAACTATGAGTTTGTTTATCATAAAATCAGCGGGTAAAATCGTTTCCCCGTGGGACATTTAGAAGATCAGCTCCATCAATCTCTGTAGGAAGCGCAGACCACCGCGGCCGCCGCGTTATGCAAAATTGCTAAGATATACAATATACACATACATAAAGACATGTATACTGATAACATGGATATCCATGGCTGATAACTACAGGATCCATAACCTAATAAAATAGACCTGTTACGTTATATTAAGGCGCTGGTGGTAGAGTGGTAGAGCGTTCGTCTGTCGATCGTTCGGTCGGCAGTTCAAACCTCACCGGCGTCACCAGCGTAACTCCCTTAAGCAAGGAGTTCACTCGCATTTGCTAAAGGGGTAGGCGCCTATAAATGGATGCCTTTGCAAGTACCCTCCCTTGAGCAAGACTTCTCTTGATAAGGCGTATGCTGAATCTCAATAAAAAAAAGCAATTTATCTGTCTTGCTAAAATGCGCTAACGCTCTAGAACATTTTCAAATTCTCAAGTGAAGAGAAGACAAAAAATCGACACAAAATAATGCTTTGTCAAAAAATTTATATTTAAATCGAACGACAAAGAGGCAACCACAAGGAAACAAAAGTTAAAACAATTAAGAATAAGATTGAATAAAGGTTAGCGGCTCAAAGCTGATTAATTATACTTTGAAGATAATCCAATCAGTGAACTAAATAAATGCCTGGAAAAAAAAGCGGAGACCACAAGTGGTCACTTGTTAATCTTTTAAGTATTTATAAAATCTGTCGCTTTGACTCAGTGGTGTTTTCTTAGAATTTAAAATAAAAAAAAACGTTTAAAAATTGATTCGTAAGTTTTAATAAGCATCGGGTTATATATTACAAATTTTGTTATTTTAATTCCTGGGTAAAAATTTGCTTGTTTTTATTAATGCAAAACTGTTCTAAAACTATACAAAGTGGTTCTGATGGCAGTTTTAATAATGACCAAATATTTTCAGAAGATAACAAATATCACTTGAAAAAAATTTGCGCATTTCATTTTCTAAACTATTACAATTGACTCATAATGTAAGCCTGGAAAAATACGTAATGTTTTTTTTTTATAACGCTTACATTGACTTGCTCAGGTGTGTGTTTTAAACAAAGTCGAGTCCAGTTAGTATTTGGATAGGTGACAATAAATACATTTAGAAACTTGTTCGGTAAATCCCTGGTTAGGGGACAATTGCTTCTCTGCTCTCTACATATAAAACAAACAAAGTTGGGTTTTTGTTCTTGTCACAATAAAAAATGAAAAAATCACCCAAATAATAACTTTTATAAGGTAAATAATATTCCAGTAAGAGATCTTTAATGTGTGGTAAATTACTTTTTAAAACAACCTGAAATTTCCATCAGTTTCAATAGTCAGCCAATAATTTTGAAAAAAAAATAGTTGTTTTTTTAAACACTACATTCTAACAAGTCTAACAGTTGTTTTTTGTAATTGTTAAAGTATTTGAACACGTTTTTAATACTTTATGCAAAAAGCTTACATGCTGCAGAAACAACGTAAGCCTACTTATAGTAACTTGTCTGTATGTTATGATGGCAAATGTTGATATTTCTAAAACCGGAGTTTTAAGGCTTTTTTGTTTCGCTGGTCATCCCATCTGCTTCTGATGTAATATATTTTACTCGACTAAAGGTTCTTTAAAAAAATAGTTATTATCTGACGGCACTGGCAAAGCAAGACAAGGACAATAAGCAGTGTAATAGAATAAACATCTTCAATGACCTGTAGTTTTGGTATTGCGATACATGGGTGGACATAAATTAATCGTGCCACACTTAAGCGGATCTATATGGGTGCACGACAAATATATTTATGGATAATTAGGTGTTCCGATATTTGGGTGCATGCTTCTTAAGTTGCTGTAATGTTAGCATGCTTAAAAATTTTTAGAATTAATTACGAAAGCTTAAACATGTACATTCAAATGGTATAACCTGATTCTTTATAATTTGGTTGCTCGGTGGCTAAAAGTTGTTTGCAAATTATTTTTTGATGATAATTAATCAATAAAATAAAGAAAATATTAACTACAGTTTTTTTAATATTTGATGTGTAAAACGTGCAAGGATTGAAAATATTTAAAATTTTTGAATCAATAAGGAAAAAACATTTTTAAAATAAAGAATTAAAAGTCGTTTTTTTAAGTAAACTAAAAACGTATAGTTTATTTTTCTACAAAAGTAGATTTATTTTATAATTGATTCAAATTTTTTATAATCGATCTGAAAGTTTAATAATATGTAAAGTCTACGATGGCAAAAAGAAACACTAAATTGGAGCTTGATTGGATAACAGAAAGTTGTTTTTTACATGCACAACGTATGGTCCAAGCAAACAAACAAGCTAACACGGTGAAGTTAATATAAAATGTTTAATAAAGTTCTTTAATTTGTCATATCCGATTAACAAATTCATTTTTAGCAAATGAAATCTCATCAACATACCATAAGCAAATGCTCATTGTGTTTTTAAATATTTATAAAGTCTGTTATTTTGACCCGGTGGTGTTTTTTTTTCAAAATTAAAAATGATTACTAATGTAAAGACGTTTGGAAAATTTTCTTATGTTTTAATAAGCGGCGGCTATTAAAGTGCACATTTTATCAATTAATTCAGTAGCTAAACAATTGATCTAAAGAGGATCTGAAACGGAACGGGAAAGCGACCGGGAGCGGGAGAAGAAGCGGGAAAAGGAGAGAAATCGGGAGAGCAAAAAGGAGCAGAAAAGCAAGCAAAGGAGGAAACCTTTAAACATCCTATGCAATAATAACTATTAGAAACATGCCCTTTTTTATTTTTTAATCAAAGCCACGCCAACGCAGAGCCGGGCACACCTAGTATTGTTATATATGTGTTGCGTTGTTTATTCACTATTGGTTAATTCAATTATTTATCAGGTGACTTGTTAACAAGTTGTGCTTAGATTTACATACGTTAGATCAGTGTAACATATTTTAATACAACTTAGTTATTTGTCTAATTCAATGTATAATATTATTATCTTATATTTTTTTTAAAACACAATAAAAATAAATAAAGTCCAAAAACTGTTAATCCAAAAATCAATTGATTTCTTAGATTCAATAACTTTGTTTTAGCTTCCAGTTGGTAAAACTGTTTTGTTCGTGATACAAATTATTGACTTAGAGTTACAATATTTAGAAATAAATAAACGCGTTTTTTCAAGCTGCTTTAATTTAGTGGTGTTTTTCTAGATTTTAAAATCAACAGACGTTTTCGAGGCAGTTTTGTATGTTCTAACAACTAGCAGTTTTCAAAGAAAAACTTAGTTTTGTTGCATGATCAAGTGTATATAGGCGTTATTTTACTTCTATATTCAAAATTGAATTTATAAGAAATTTTGAGATTTAAGCGCCACCTTTTTTCGATCTTTAAGATTGACAGTGTGCTATTGCGTAATAACTTTTATAACACTTCTGAGCACACTAATTTTAGCAACTGCTGACTGCTGACCACCGCGACCATCGCGTTATGCGAATTTGCTAACATACACACATGCATATAACTTTTATAACACGTCTGCGCGCACTAATTTTAGCAACACAGCTACTTGGAAAGTGTCGGCTGAAACAAAATTTGAAGAGAATGAATCTTCATGCGACAGGTTTGTGCGAAACCTGCGGAACAGAGGAAACAATCGAGCACTGGTTGCTGCACTGCAAAGAAACGACACAACTAGGAATGGAACTTGGGAACTTTTGTAAAAGGATCCAAAAACCAACTACACTCCAAACCATACTGAACTCGGAAATATGCCACGACATCATCTATAAATGGATACAAAATAATCCTAAAGAACTGTAAATATAGAGAAAAATTATTTAGTGTAAATAAGTATTTTTTTCATTTTGATTTTGTTTTCGCGTCTTAAAACACATGGTGTAAAAGACTATAAACTATAATAAAAAAAAATAATAATTTTAGCAACTGCTGACTGCTGACCACCGCGGCCATCGCGTTGTGCAAATTTGCTAACATACATACATATTTACATACACACATGCATGTATGTATCTACAAACATACATACATTTTTTTTTTTTTTATTATAGTTTATAGTCCTTTACACCAAGTGTTTTAAGACTGAATTGGCTGTATGTAGGAAGCACATAAGTACTTCCCGTCGTGGATCAAAGTTTGATCCTTTTAACTGTCCCTCCTCCTTTATCCAGGCTTGGGACTGGCTCGCAATTAGCGAGGCGGAGTTCATACATACATACATACATACATACATACATACATACATACATTCTGTTTTCTTGAACAAGTGGTTTGTTGCTGGAGTTTCAAAAAAATTGTTTTATTTTAATAGGGCTATATATAAATATATGGACATTTTAATTTTCTTTGTAATAACGTAAAACGAAAAATCATTTAAATTAAAATTAAAATACTATTACTTTCTATGTTTATCATTAAGCTAGTAATTTTTATGTTTCTTTTTAATTTAAAAAATTGTAGTTTAGTACTACTTGGTTGTTGTTTCAACCAAACATACATCCGTAGTTTTGTATAAATTTATATATAGATAAAGTAACTGGGGACCCAGGCCCTTTTAAAATTAAAATGGGGACCCTCCTTCACATTGTCAATAATTTATTATATATATTTTGCCATATTGCGAAACTATTTTTCTTTTTTATGCTTTAGCACTTTGACTTTGACTTTACTAATATTTGAACCTTGTAATTTGAATTAATTCAAAGTTTTCTTTCTAGATTCCATCGTTTTGAGGATTAATTTGAGTTTTTTGATTGATTTTGTGCAAAAATGAGACATGTTTTGTTAGAATAAGTTTTACTGACAAAAATAGACACAGCTACGGAGTACCAAAATTTCTCAATGCGTCACCAAGTTGTGTTCATATTTTAACTGCAAGCGGCAGCTACCTGGTTTTCTTTTCATTTATAAAGTCTGTTCTTTTGTAACTAGTGGTGTTTTGCTAGAGTTTAAAATATTGGTTTTATTTTATTAGGGCGGTTTTGTATGCTTTAATATATACAAAATTTAATTTTCTTGGTAATAACGTAAAACGACAAATCTTTGGAACTAAAATATAACCATTTTTTTGCTTACTCGTCATGTAAACGTTGGCGTTGCATATATTTGTGAGTGTATGGATTGATGAATATTTCAACTGGTTTGATCATATAACTTCTATTAAATGCAAAATAGCGAGAAACATCGGAATTTTATCACGCGTCAGTAACGTTATTGATTCTAAAACTGCCCTCATGCTCTATTATTTTTTAATAATTCTATATCTATATTATTGTTATATATTGTGGGCATCTACTTATTCTTCACGAGTGAAACCATTATCTATGCTTTAAAAGCGTTCTATACGTACTCTCCTACACTTGCATCCAATGTCTCATACTCCATTTTTATTTACTGAAAACAATATTTTAAATGTTTTTCAACTTCAACAAGTAGCCTCTTTCAGAACGCCATCTTTATGTATAGACTTGATAATGGTTTGTTACCACCCACGTTTTTAAATTACATGGTACGATCATCTGACATTCACGATTACTTTTTTCGCCATATGGACCGATTTCGTTCTGAACAAGCTCAAACTACTTTGAAACTGTTGTCCTTAAAATGCCTTGGACCTTGTGTTTATTCTAAAATACCATGTCACGTTAAATCTTCATCGTCCTTGTCTAAGTTCAAAACATCATATAAACTTCACTTATTACAAAATCATACAAAGGTAGCCCCTTATAGTGGGAAATAATTCCCTTGGGTCTCACCTTGGAACTTACTGTTTGTAAGATGAAGATGATTCATCTTACGTATTTTCATAGTATTTGTTTATTTTATTTTATTATGTGTGCATATTTTGGTTGTGTTGAAACAATAGTCATTTATGTATGAATGTATCTGTGTGTATATGTGTGTAAGATGAAGATGATTCATCTTACGTATTTTCATAGTATTTGTTTATTTTATTTTATTATGTGTGCATATTTTGGTTGTGGTGAAACAATAGTCATTTATGTATGAGTGTATATGTGTGTATATGTGTGTATATATGTGTATATATAATGTATATGTATGTATATATGTATATTTGTGCTCCTGTGACATTGTGTGTGCGTATAATTTTTGTATCATTAATGTATATATATGTATATGTGTGTTTGAGTGTATATATACATGGATGGATGTATGTATATGTATATGTATATATGTATATATATATGTATATATATATATGTATATATATATAATTGGTATTGGTCCTTTTCCTTTTTGTGGTCCTCAATAGAAAAAAGTAAGGTTGTAGGGAGAGAAATTGGAATTATCAAAAGATTTGTCAGAACCGGGCTAACTTCTGCAAAGTGAGATAATTCAGTTTAGAGTCAAGAAAAGGATTATATTCAAGGAAGAATAATAAAGTTAAAATAAATTCGAGAAATATTGTGTTATAAATAACTTCGACTTTAACGTTACGAATCGCTAGAAAGCATATTCCTTCTACGTTTACATTGGTGACCTCGACGTATTTACGAATTTTCATCCGTAAATATAATTTCTGAAGTTGTTTGATCACAAGTGACCGAATTTTTTTTCTTTTGTGAAAGATGTCTGACGAGAAATTTATTGCGATGGGACAGGCTCTCGGCTATTCCGGAGTGGATTTAAGGAGTTATGTCAAAGAGTTGAAGGATGAAGAAAGGGTTAAGAGAGTGGAGGAACGGGAAGAAAAAAAGGCTCAGCAAGAGCGGGAAGAGCGGGAACGTGAACGGGAAGAACGAGAACTTCAACGAGAGCATGAGCGCCAACAACGTCAACATGAATTAGAATTGAAAAAGCTGGAATTAGAGGCCCTAACGAAAAAAGAGCCAAAGATAGAGGTAACAAAGATTCCTTATCCAAAGTTCTCGGAAGGTGACGACGTGGACGCATTTCTGCTCCGTTTTGAGGCATTGGCCACTGCAAATGATCATCCAAAAAAGGGTTGGGGAATGCTTCTGGGTTCCTTGCTCAGTGCTAAAACATTGGAAGTGTTTGGCCAACTCAGCGATAGTCAGATGCAGGATTACGAGTCGGTAAAAGAGGCACTCCTTCGCCGTTTTGGGAAGTCGGCAGAAGACTACCGCATAAAGTTTCGAGAGTCAAAGCTTGAACCAGAAGAGACTTGGGAACAGTATCTGGTGCGACTGGATAGTTACCTCAGGCGCTGGGTGGATCTCGCGGGTACAAAAAACTATTTGTTTTTATTTCTAAAAGAGCAGTTCTTTGGAAATTGTCCGTCGGGAATGGCTGAGTATTTGTTGGAGAAAGAAAGCGGTGACGTCAATGAGTTAAGTCGCTGGGTCAACAAGTACAATCAAGCTCACCCAGTCAAAAGCTTGGCAAAGGTCGAGAACACAAGCAGGATTAGCGGAAATCGTAGTCAACCAGACTCTGACTCGGGAATGGTTGGACCACGCTGTTACAATTGCAATAAGCTGGGCCATATGGCAAAGGATTGTCATCACGCTGGACAGATCGCGAGGGACTACAGGCAAGGCACTCAAGCAACTCCAGCCATGTGTCAAACGCGTAGAGAGGCCACCATGACACCACCATGCAAAGACTCTGGAGTAGTGAATGCATGCGCGGTCATGGTGATGGAAGGTAAATTGAATGAGGTCCAATTAAAATGTGGCTGCTTTTCACCGGTAATAGCGGATGGTTGTTTTCACTCAGGAGAAAAGTTTGAATTAACCAGAGGGTTTGTGAACAGAAAACCGGTAAAAGTTTTAAGGGACACTGGCTGTACTGCCATAATGGTAAAGGAATCATTAGTGCACCCGCGTCAGATGACCGGAAGAACAAGACCCTGTGTTTTGATCGACGGCACAGTTCGGGTAGCTCCAACAGCAGTGGTAAAAATCAAAACAAACTGGTTCAGAGGAACCAGAGAGGTTGTGTGCATGAAAAACCTACTTTGCGATCTCGTGCTGGGAAATGTTGAAGGAGTAAGAGGTTTTGATGCAATGGCTGCAGGAAAACGCTTTGGTCGGAAACCACAGAAATCCGCTCCCAACTACGACAGCACACAGAGGAATGATCGGGTAAATCATAGAAAAACGTCGGCTAACTCGGAGCTGTATCAAAGTAAGGAAAGAAACACGTCTGCCATTTCAAAAGTAGGAAATAAAGTTGAGGCAAAAGTTCAGGCTTTGAATCCGCCAAAAGAAAGACCAAGGCTCAATCTGCTGCCTAGAGGCCAACATGGAGGGGTGGGGAAAGATGGAAAGTTGAATTCTGCAATCTTCGGAGATGCCCGTCCTGTTGACATAGCATGCAGAGAGATAGAGATTGAGAATAAGTTGAAAGTAAACTATTTCAAAGGCAAGGAGAACATTGGTGCTGACTTTCTAAGTCATAAAGAGAGTGACGATGTAATCAAGAAACACTGACGCGTTTTTTTTTTTGAAGAGGGGGGATATGTAAGATGAAGATGATTCATCTTACGTATTTTCATAGTATTTGTTTATTTTATTTTATTATGTGTGCATATTTTGGTTGTGGTGAAACAATAGTCATTTATGTATGAGTGTATATGTGTGTATATGTGTGTATATATGTGTATATATAATGTATATGTATGTATATATGTATATTTGTGCTCCTGTGACATTGTGTGTGCGTATAATTTTTGTATCATTAATGTATATATATGTATATGTGTGTTTGAGTGTATATATACATGGATGGATGTATGTATATGTATATGTATATATGTATATATATATATATGTATATATATATAATTGGTATTGGTCCTTTTCCTTTTTGTGGTCCTCAATAGAAAAAAGTAAGGTTGTAGGGAGAGAAATTGGAATTATCAAAAGATTTGTCAGAACCGGGCTAACTTCTGCAAAGTGAGATAATTCAGTTTAGAGTCAAGAAAAGGATTATATTCAAGGAAGAATAATAAAGTTAAAATAAATTCGAGAAATATTGTGTTATAAATAACTTCGACTTTAACGTTACGAATCGCTAGAAAGCATATTCCTCTACGTTTACAATGTGTGTATATGTGTGTATATATATGTAAATATATATGTATATGTATGTATATGTGTATATTTGTGCTCCTGTGACATTGTGTGTGCGTATAATTTTTGTATCATTAATGTATATATATGTATATGTGTGTTTGAGTGTATATATATACATGGATGGATGTATGTATGTGTGTATATATATATATGTATATATATATGTATATATATATGTATATATATATATGTATATATATATAATTGGTATTGGTCCTTTTCCTTTTTGTGGTCTTCATTGAGAAAATGAAGTGTTCTGAAAAGAGAAATTGGAATTATCAAAAGATTTGTCAGAACCGGGTTAACTTCTGCAAAGTGAGATAAGTCAGTTTAGAGTCAAGAAAAGGATTATATTCAAGGAAGAATAATAAAGTTAAAATAAATTCGAGAAATATTGTGTTATAAATAACTTCGACTTTAACGTTACGAATCGCTAGAAAGCATATTCCTCTACGTTTACATTGGTGACCCCGACGTATTTACGCATTTTCATCCGTAAATATATTTTCTGAAGTTATTTGATCACAAGTGACCGAATTTTTTTTTTCTTTTGTGAAAGATGTCTGACGAGAAATTCATTGCGATGGGACAGGCTCTAGGCTATTCCGGAGTGGATTTAAGGAATTACGTCAAAGAGTTAAAAGATGAAGAAAGGGTTAAGAGAATGGAGGAACGGGAAGAGAAAAAGGCTCAGCAGGAGCGGGAAGAAAAAAAGGCTCAGCAGGAGCGGGAAGATAAAATAGCGCAACAAGAACGGGAAGATAAAATAGCACAACAAGAACGGGAACGTGAAGATAAATTAGCACAACAAGAACGGGAACGTGAACGTGAAGATAAAATAGCACAACAAGAACGAGAACGTGAAGAACGAGAACTCCAACTTCAACAAGCTAAAGAAGAACGAGAACTCCAACTTCAACAAGCTAAAGAAGAACGAGAACTTCTACGTGAGCGCGAACAACGCCAGCATGAATTGGAATTGAAGAAGCTGGAATTGGAGGGCCAAAAAAAAATAGAGCCAAAACCGTCGGCGGAGGCTACTAAGATTCCTTATCCAAAGTTTTCTGAAGGTGATGACATCGACGCATTTTTGCTGAGATTTGAGTCTTTGGCAAAAGCCAATGGTCACCCTCAGAAGGATTGGGGAATGCTTCTAGGGTCGTTGCTTAGTGCGAAGACTTTGGAAGTGTTTGTTACCACCCACGTTTTTAAATTACATGGTACGATCATCTGACATTCACGATTACTTTTTTCGCCATATGGACCGATTTCGTTCTGAACAAGCTCAAACTACTTTGAAACTGTTGTCCTTAAAATGCCTTGGACCTTGTGTTTATTCTAAAATACCATGTCACGTTAAATCTTCATCGTCCTTGTCTAAGTTCAAAACATCATATAAACTTCACTTATTACAAAATCATACAAAGGTAGCCCCTTATAGTGGGAAATAATTCCCTTGGGTCTCACCTTGGAACTTACTGTTACTAGTTTACTGTCACTTGCAATCGCAATGAACGCTCGCTGTATTTGATTTGAGTTTTCTTTTTTTTTTCATTTCTTTTGTGTTTTGTTTTGCTTGTGACTACGTCGCTTTGTTAATAAATGTTCAGTTTTTTTGTTCCAAAAAAAAATAAAAAAATAAACATGTTACTTTTGATGCTTAGCATTAAACAGATAATTTTTATGTTGATTTTTAATTGAAACAACTGATATTTAGTAATACTTGGTGTTTGTTTTAACCGAACACATATACGTAGTAAAACAAAATCTAACGACATCCTAATATTGATTCTACTAGAGAGTTCTAGTTTGTTTGCAATAAAAATTGCCTCCAGATAACGTTTAGACTCTAAACGTTATCTGGAAGCAATTTTTTATTTTATTTAATGCTTGTTTTTTAGACAAAGTGTTCTAGGAAATCTTTTTAAAGATAATTATTATTCACAGTGGTACAGTTGTTTTTTTTTAATTATTCAAATATCTAAACCCATTTTTGTTGAACCAAATTATTCTAACAAATCTAAACATTGTGCATTTTTAATTTAATTGCTGAATTATTTTTCTGTTAATTAGAATAGCAAATGTTTATTATAATGCTATTACCTGACAAGCAAAAATGCATAGCTGAATGGGAAAAATAGGCTTTCTAGTTTTATTTTGTTTCTATTTCATAGTAGAAGTTTGAATGTGATATCATTTTCATAAAAGTCTATGGGTTTTGTAGGAACACTTTGGAAATAATAACAATTTAATACAAACTAGGACAATCCCGTGGAAATAAAAAATATGCTCACAAAAAAAATGTAAACTTTGCCATGGCTGAAATTTTTCCAATATTTTCACCTCAAAACACTCAACGTTTAACATACAATAAGGTTATTTCACCCAGATTATTAACACATGTTTTTATTACCATTTAAATCACAATATTTTTTTGATCAAAGCTGAAATAGGGTGAGTTTATCAGTCATTAAAAACTTAACAAACCCAATAATTAGTCTTGTATCAAGCCACAAGATTTTGTCATTTAGTTGTTAACTTATACATAATAGCGGGCATTAGTTGCTACTTAAATAAATAATTATATTCATTTTTTTTTCAAATCTGTTTTTTTTTACCTCATGCAGTTGTTTACGGGGCTTCACATTATTTATAAAGTCTGTTGTTTTGAGTCAATGGTGTTTTTTCTGAAAGTTTAGAAAAAATATAATTTTTTTAAAGCTGATTCGTGCCCTTAAAAAAATTTGTTTTTCAAATGTTTGTAATCATTATTAAATTAATATTAAATATAAAAATATTGAGCCAACGCTGCTAAACTAAAAAAAATTTTTATGGTTTTGCAAATTTTTAGCACAAGTACTGTGATATGTTTCATGTTTTATTCACTGCAAAGCAGTTTTTAAAAAAATAGAAAATACGAACAAACTTTTAGGGATATAAAAAAAATTGAAGTTAACTAGCAAAATTAAAAACATTCTTTAAAAATAGCTAACAACTTAACTTTAACCGCGACATCGCATCGTGAAAAATTACTTCATTGAATACCAAAATAGCATCGAATAACCAAACTTAGTGCAGAACATGCTATTTTATTTATTTAAAAACAATTGTACGAAAGTAGAAAATACACTAAAAAAAATTTTATGTGTTTAAAATTCAATTTCGAAAAAAATCCCACGTACTTTACTTCTATTAAAATTAAAATGCAGAAATCCATGTTGTTGTTGATGTATACGGTTGTGTAAAAAAAGCTAGGAGGACATTACGACAAAGTTATGGAGATTGGCCAAGGATATGTAGTCCTTTTTCTATTATATAGGCAATTTATCATTTTAATTTGTTTTTCAAAATTTTTAAATTTATTGAGTTATCAGTTTGATAATACTCAAACAAAATAATTGGTTAAAACATGTTAAAATGTTGAAAGATCAGATAGCTTTGTTTTTTCAGTGTTTTTAAAATTTCAGGTGATATCAGTGTAAGACATTTTCAAGAATTATCACTAAGTTTTAGTATTTTATTTCAGTATAGATTTTATTAGTATAACTAACTAACTATAACTATGCTTCACAAAAAGTTCCAGACTTAACAAATTAAATCAAATTAAAAATGTATTGTTCATATCTATGGTAATTTGTTTTTAGTTTTTAAAATCATAATTTATTGTGTATCTTTTAATTTTTTTGTTTGCATTGCATGTGATTAAGTTATGTTATAAGATAATCATCGTGGTTTCCTAAACTGATGAGTTGCTATTTATAAATAAGAAATTATTTTGGGCAGGTAAGTGTTTTTATATGTGATGGCATTAGCCGATTTGGTAATAATTTATTATTGACGAGTAGTTATGACTATAAGACTATGAATCAATTTATCGGTCTTATTTTATTTTTTACTTTTCAGAGGAAACTAGAAAATTACATTTTAAAGAAAATCTTAAATGCAACACCGATTTATGGTAAAAGTTTCACTGATATATGAGGTGCATGAAATTTGAAAGAAATGAAAGCAAGTACAGTATTTTTGAGCTTCAACAAAATCATGAACAAAGTTCTCAAGCAAGCTTGTCAATCTGCTGCTGTTTTGTTCAATTTATAATTGCATCATGTGCTAGATAAAAGTGGTACTCTTCGATTGTTCCAAATCGATGATTTCCGAAAATTCTGGGTCAATTGCTTTGACATTTTGACATCACAAATTTTAGGAGTTCACATCATGGACAGGTTGAAGAATGAAGACATGGCTCTCAATCACATCCAAACAATCGTTCAACGAGTACATCAAAGACAACATCAATGGCTAGGACATCTGTTACGGATGGATAAGAACAGAATTGCAAATGTTGTACTGCAAAGTAGAGTAGAAGGAACTGCAAAAAAATACATTTATAGATAAATAATTATTATAATGAACATATAAGTTTTATTCTCCGCCTTTGCAGTTAACGGTTGGTTTACTTGGTGATTCCTATTCCTTATTAAATCATCAAACTGTATGCTAATTCACTAATATTCTTAAAATTTATTATTTGTATATCATCTATTTTAAACACACTTTTTCAAATTTAATTAAAATACAAAATAACATTAAGAAATACAAAGTTGTTTAATTTAAAGTTGATGACAACTGCGTGGTACAACTTCGCCAAAGAAATTAGGCGATGCTGAGTTTTTCCATTACAGTAAATAAACCAGGACTCTTAGCTTGTAACTTAAATAATTCGATAGATAACAAAATGTTAGAATCTTAGTCGTTTAAATTTTTTTGAACACGCCACTCGAGAAGGAGAGTACGTCAGAGCTACCGCAAGCGCAAATTAGTTTTTTTTTTTTTTTTTTTTTTTTTTTTTTTTTTATAATAGTTTATAGTCCTTTACACCAGGTGTTTTAAGACTCTAATAACTGTATGTAGGAAGCACTTGAATACTTCCTGTCGTGGATCAGAATTTGATCCTTTTTACTTTTCCCTCCTCCTTTCTCCAGGCTTGGGACTGGCTCGCAATTAGCGAGGCGGAGTTAAGCGCAAATTAGCTGGTTGTTAGATTACTTATGGTTGTCGTCGTTTTGAATCAGTGGTGTTTTTTTATTATTTAAAATCTGTATGGGAAAATAAAAACTAAAAACTAGACTTCGTAAAGAGATAGGGTTTTTGCATTAGATCTGTATCATAAGGTTTTTGAATTAAAAATTAATTAAATTAAAAAAAAACAATGAATTTGTTTTATCAGTTATATTAAAATTTCAAAACTATTGGTTAGCTAAAACATTAAAAAAAATTTGCATATTTTTTTTTCAAATAGAACTTCAGTAATTATGCATGATTTCATCAACTTGTTATATATACAGCTGAAATAAAATTTGCATTTAAGTTATTGCTGCACACAAATGAACTTTTTCCCAAACTTTCAAAACACAACTGAGTGTGTAAACGGAAAATTTTGGTAATCTAAGTTATGGTTATCGTTGTTTTGAATCAATGGTTGTTTTTTATTATTTAGAATCTATTTAAATATGAAAAAATGTAACATAAAATATTTGAATGAATGCAAAAAAATAACTTTTAATTATAATTACAATAATATGACTAAAATTAATTTGTGTACAGTTTAGAAGTGAATAATATGAAACACATGAATCATTATCTTATATCACTTTTATTTAAATAAGCTTTGCACATTTGTTGTTTAACTTTGATAACTTACTTTGTAACAATATAAAGCAAAACAGAGACACTAATAACATGACTAAATATAAAAAAAACAGCGAGTGAAGCAATGTCGCGATTGTCAAGCAACCAAAATCACCAAACACATTAAGCCACCATATAAACATATGGGACAGCATGAGAAGTTTGCTGCAGTACATATCGATTTTGTTGGACCACTTCCACCAAACAACAACAAGCGATATCTTGTTACAATCTTTGATCGAACAACACGATGGTTTGCGTCTCACCCCACGTCTGTAGCTACGGCAGAAGCAGCATTTACAGCCCTCATGTAATGGATCTCTCAACATGGTGTATCAGACCTTCTCATCTCCGATCGTAGATCACACTTCAAATCACTTCTCTTGAAAAAAGTAGTTGCGAAGCTTGGGGTGGATGAACAAAAACGTGTAACTGCCTACCACCCACAGGCCAACGGTGCAGTGGTACGACAACACCGACGCCTCAAAGAAGCCTAAAAAACAGAATCAGAAAACACTTCACGAGACAGGTTGCTGCTTGCACAGGTTGGTGTGGCTTTTTATGTAGTTGTTGCAATTCAATGGGTAATAAAGTAATAAAATGAAAAGTTTAATTTTTATTTTTAACACTATAAACAAATAAAACAATTGAACTCTTCAGTATTCTAAAAAGATTTTTATTGTTATAAGGTTGCTTGCCTTGACTCAGTGCTGTTTTGATTGGGCTTTAAAATAAATTCGAAAAATCTATTTCCCTTTTTTATTAAAGAAGCGGTAATTTAAAAAAAAACCTCATTTATAACAATTTATTAATTAAAATATATGTACAAAAAAACATTTTATAAAATAGTAATAATACATTTACAAAAAATAAAAGAACAAATTATCTCATCGTTTTTATTCATCCTTGTAATACAAAAACCAAGTTGGTAATATAGCAAGATACAGGAATATTTTAAATAAACAGACTGTGATATTTTAATAACCGCTGGCTGTTGTCACAGGTTGCCGTGGCTTCTTATGTTGTTGTTGCATTTTAATTATTGGTGTTTTTACAAATAAATAAAACAAATTTTTATTTTTAACACTAGAACAAATAAAACAAATAAACTTTTAGTATTCTATGCAGGTTTCTATTGTTACAGTTTGTTAGAAAGCGATTAACTGTCCTTGTATTGTGGTTTGTTGCACATTGAGTGATCAACTAATTTTATAGAAAAATAAAACATGTCTAATGTATTCCAAGTTTGAAAATTATGAATTTTGTTAAGATAATGGTGATTTTTCAATGTTTTGGAGTAAAGAAATTTCTTTATAGTTTTATAAACAAAACTTGTAGTACCTACAATTATGCAGCTTTTTTACGCAGTGTGTTTTTAATTATACATATGCCATTTGTCTGCAATTTGTTAAGAAATTTTCAATTTTTAGAATTTGCGCACTTTTACTAAAAAACAAAATTCAATAGCTCTATCTCAGCCTGGATCTTTAACCGACCAGCTCCGTCTCCGGCACAGACGACTTTCATATATTTATTATTTATAATGAAAAGGGTTTAGGCAAATTATATATGAACCCGAACCTTTCTCACAATCAACAGAGCTATGCACTTTTTATGTAGTTATTACATTACAGTCAGTGGTGTTTTTGCAAAGTCTTAATTTTTTTTACCTATTTGTGATACTAAATACAAAACAAAATAAATAAATTGTTTAGCGTTCTTAACAGGTTTTTTGTGTTGCAGCTTGTTAGTAATTTTTTTTTATTTATTTATTTGCAAAGCGCCATATAACAAAAACACGACTGAGGCGCTGATGAAAAAAAATTCAGCAAATTCTAAAGGAGGAACAAAAACATAAAACTTAAACATAAATATAAACATAAAACATAAATAGTTATAACAATAAAAAACGTGGAGAATTTAATTGCAATTTTTATAACGACGACCAAAAACCTAAACCAGCATTGACTGAATCTAATAGAATTGTGTTTATTCTTTTCAGACATTTGGACGCTACTAATCAATACATTATTTTAATGCACAAGAATTCATGATTCGTTGAGTTGAGTATCCAAATTATTATTCAAAATATCCAAATATGTATTGAAATTATTTATGATTTTTGTTGTTTTGAATCTGGAGTGATTTGCTAAATTCTTCAAATGATGATAAAAAATAATTATATATACTTTTGCAAATAATAATTTATAATTTCTGTGAAAACATTGAAAATTATTATATACGTGTCGTATCTTTAAATCTGAAGACACACTTGGAGCACAGTTGCTGCACCAAGAACTATTTAAGTTAGGTTTGGATTGAATTAGACAGCGAGTTGCGATTTTTTTTTCACTTCAACACAAAAGCGTCCGTAATTGACGATTTAAAAAAGCTTAATACAGCAACTGTAATTGCTTAGCTAATGGTTATTTTTTGCCACTACCTCCTTGAATTTAGAATGGGCAATTTGCGCGCCTGCTGCTTTTCTTTTATATGGTAGCCGTGTCTCATACTTCCTCTACGGAATCAAATCCTGATTATCCGTTACCCTATGGTAGGCAAATCACGTACCATCAAAAGTTGTTAAGTCGCACGCTTGAAAGATTTATCTTATAAAATTAAACAATATGAAGCAATTCTTCTTTGATCGAATCGACTAACGATTATAGCCCTCAAATGACAAAAAGTTGTAATCGCTGATAAACAAAGAATTAAAATGATAGATTTACGAAATATATATTACTATTCTAAAGAGGATCTACTCTTTTGTCAACGTGCTCTGACTTAAATCATTTGAGTTTACTTATAATATTTGTTTTTTTTAATTGGTGGTGTTGGTAATTTCAAAAAAATAATGTGTATAAAGTTCTTATAAATTAATTTCAGATTTCAATAAATAAACACAACCGATTAATCCGGCTATTGGAACATAAATGATATGTACTTCGGACGCTATATTATTTATTAATTACAAATTAAGACCAACAAATGCTAATAATAATAATGCTTCATTCCTTGAAATTTGCACTTCAAGCAGCTGCAATCTAATTTTTTTTTTTTATAATAGTTTATAGTCCTTTACACCATGTGTTTTAAGACTGAAATGTCTGTATGTAGGAAGCAGCTAAGTACTTCCTGTTGTAGATCATAATTTGATCCTTTTAACTTTTCCCTCCTCCTTTCTCCAGGCTTGGGACTGGCTCGCAATTAGCAAGGCGGAGTTCTGCAATCTAATTTTTTTTTTTTATAATAGTTTATAGTCCTTTACACCAGGTGTTTTAAAACTGAAATGGCTGTATGTAGGAAGCACCTAAGTACTTCCTCTCTTGGATCATAATTTGTTCTATTTAACCTTTCCCTCCTCCTTTCTCCAGGCTTGGGACTGGCTTGCAAATACAAGGCGGAGTTTCTGCAATCTAAGCTTTTATACACTACTTATTAAATCCGTTGCTTTGAACTAGGGGTGTTTTTGAAGATTTATAATTAGTAAATTTGTTTCATAGTAAATATTAAATAACACAAAAACAACTTTGAAAACATAATTCTTGTTTTTATTTCAACAAATTGCAACTTATAAAATGCCATATTTAATATTGGTACTTAATTTGTTTTTCAATATTCAAATGATTACTGAAACTTACGCATGTAATCTTGCTGATACATTAATTAAAATTCATTATTTGATATTGCATTTAATAAGTTAAACGTTTACATCTATCGACTAAAGCACTTTGTAGTAGCAGTTATGCCCTGTCAATAAATCTAACAAGATAACAAAAATAAAACTGTCCTAGCTAAAGCACGCAAACCTTTAGAATAACATCGGTTATTTATGCTGTTGTGATCTTTCGGTCAGTGGTGTTTTCCGATATTCTGTTTAAACAATTTATAATACTAGTAGCTCAAGCACAATTTTAGGTATAGTTCTATTTTATTCAATCGCCATTTAAAAAAAACTCAGCTGTTTTTTGGTTTTGGCACGTTGTGTTAATAAACAGAACGTGGCAAACAAGAGCTACACAACTGTCAAATTTATATAACGTACCACAAAAATGAACGAATTAAAAGGGATTCAATTTTATCTCAAACTTTGTGATATGTACAACAAATTATAGTATCATATTTCCATTTCTAATAGTTTTATGACTGAATTTTGAAATTATTTTTGTCCTAATGAAATATTATCCAAATTTCAAACTCGATCCTATCAATAAATTTTTTTTTAAAACTATTTCGACTTAAAAGAGTCATTTAAAAGTAAACGACTTTGGTTTAAAGGAGTAATCAAGTAATCAGCATGGGCAGAGAGGTATAGAAAGTCCAGAGCAGCACTTTAATCAGTTAGTTTTATCTCATATTCCGACATGTCCAACTATTGCGCAGTAGCAGTTGCCAATTCGACTCGAAAGAGTGACTCACAACAACAATACTGAATTCGTGTTCTTCACTAATATCGCCAATTCGACTCGAAGGAGTGGCTCACAACAACAAAATTGAATTTGTATTTTTTACTAATAACGCTACAAATATTTACTAAAACAGACAAAAAACTATACCGTCAGATAGAGATTTTTATAACAAGTTCAGTCGTATAATTTTCTTAACTATTATGTCCCTAAAAATCGTTTATTTAGTTATTTATAAAGCCTAACTGGTTTTAGTAACAATTTTTATTATAACCAAAGATTTGCAGAAGACAACGAATATCACTTTAATGTTTTATTTTTCTATTTTTGGCTACTGTAGAAAATGTTTATAAAAAAATGAAAATTGAAAAATATGTTTTTTTTATTTACCAAGCTTTTAAGATAACCGGAGGAGGGGTAGTTAAGTTTTCCAAAATGTTTCTATAACTTTTTATTTGTTGACTTTTTAAAGAACAAAACAATCCTTGAGCTTATCCTGCTTTTCCTAAATTTTAGTTTTCATAAAATATATTTTTATTAAATAATTTCTGAAATATCGCTGGTCATAAAAACACGTTAATTATAAATAAATCTAAACCGTTTTCTTTGTTTCAATAAACATAAAATCCAATTATTTAGAGTATAACTAAAAATGATATTTTTTTAACTAAACCTTAACCTGTAGTTCTATTTTAAATTTATAGATTGAACCGGGCCTTTTATTATAAAAACAATTTGGAAAAGAACACTACAAAACACATCCAAAGGTTTTTACTCTGAGTTTTTTTGTACTATTATTACTAAAAACAAACATCCGACAAATAGTCTTCTAGTAGTTTGCCCTATAAATCGGGTTGTGGAAACATCAAATCATAATTCGATTCAAGTATTACTAAAGCTGACATCAAATAAGTAGTATTTCATGAAATTGTGACCACTTCTTAGCCGTTTGCCCCAATTATCATGCTTTTAAACCTTATTTTTTTAAATTTATAGATTGTTTAAAACATGTTTAACAATGGATGATGTCATTGTTTTTTTTTATCCTGTGACTGGTTTGTTGAATGGTGTGTTGTGTTTCCTATTAAAGTTGTTTTCATAACGTATCGTTGTTGTGATGAAACAACATTTTCAAAACGAACATTGAAAACACATTTTTTCAAATGTGGAAAATTTAATTGCAAAAACCTAAACCAGCATTGAATGAATCTAATAGAATTATGTTTATTTGTTTCAGACATTTGGAATTATTTTAATGCACATTATTGCATATCACAAGAATGCATGAGTTGCTGAGTTATCCAAATTATTATTCAAAGTATCCAAATATGTATTGAAATTATTTATGATTTTTGTTGTTTTGAATCTGGAGTGATTTGCTAAGTTCTTCAAATAATGATAAAATATAATTATATATACTTTTGCAAATAATAAATTATAATTTCTGTGAAAACATTGAAAATTATTATATGCGTGTCTTATTTTTAAATCTGAAGATAAACTTGGAGCACAGCCGCTGCACCAAGAACTATTTAATTAACTATTTAATTAATTTAAAAAGAAAATTAGGTTTGGATTGAATTAGACAGTGAGTTGCGATTTTTTATCACTTCAACACAAAAGCGTCCGTAATTGACGATTTAAAAAAGCTTAATACAGCAACTGTAATTGCTTAGCTAATGGTTATTTTTTGCCACTACCTCCCTGAATTTGGAATGAGTAATTTGCGCGCCTGCTGCCTTCCTTTAATATGGTAGCCGTGTCTCATACTTCCTCTACGGAATCGAATCCTGATTATCCGTTACCCTATAGTAGGCAAATCACGTACCATCGAAAGTTGTGAAGTCGCACGCTTGAAAGATTTATCTTATAAAATTAAAGATTTATCTTATAAAATTAAAGATTTATCTTATAAAATTAAAGATTTATCTTATAAAATTAAAGATTTATCTTATAAAATTAAAGATTTATCTTATAAAATTAAAGATTTATCTTATAAAATTAAAGATTTATCTTATAAAATTAAAGATTTATCTTATAAAATTAAAGATTTATCTTATAAAATTAAAGATTTATCTTATAAAATTAAAGATTTATCTTATAAAATTAAAGATTTATCTTATAAAATTAAAGATTTATCTTATAAAATTAAAGATTTATCTTATAAAATTAAAGATTTATCTTATAAAATTAAAGATTTATCTTATAAAATTAAAGATTTATCTTATAAAATTAAAGATTTATCTTATAAAATTAAAGATTTATCTTATAAAATTAAAGATTTATCTTATAAAATTAAAGATTTATCTTATAAAATTAAAGATTTATCTTATAAAATTAAACAATATGAAACAATTCTCTTTGATCGAATCGACTAACAATTATAGCCCTAAAATGACAAGAAGTTGTAATCGCTGATAAACAAGTACTTAAACTGAAAAAATTGATAAACGCACGCAAACCTTTATTTTTTTTTTTTTTTTTTATAATAGTTTATAGTCCTTTACACCAAGTGTTTTAAGACTCTAATGGCTGTATGTAGGAATTCTAGACTAAAGCACTTCCTGTCGTGAATCAGAATTTGATCCTTCTTACTTTTCCCTCCTCCTTTCTCCAGGCTTGGGACTGGCTCGCAATTAGCGAGGCAGAGTTGAGCAAACCTTTAGAATAACATCGGTTATTTATGCTGTTGTGATCTTTCGGTCAGTGGTGTTTTCCGATATTCTGTTTTAAACAATTTATAATACTAGTAGCTCAAGCACAATTTTAAATGTAGTTCTATTTTATTCAATCGTCATTTAAAAAAACTCAGCTGTTTTTTGCTTTTGGCACGTTGTGTTAATAAACAGAACGTGGCAAACAAGAGCTACTCAACTGTCAAATTTATATAACGTACCACAAAAATGAATTAATTAAAGGGGATTCAATTTTATCTAATACTTTGTGATATGTACAACAAATTATAGTATCATATTTCCATTTCTAATAGTTCTATGATTGAATTTTGAAATTATTTTTGTCCTAATGAAATATTATCCAAATCTCAAACTCGATCCTATCAATAAACTTTTTGTAAAACTATTTCGACTTAAAAGAGTCGTTTAAAAGTAAACAACTTTGGTTTAACGGAGTAATCAAGTAATCAGCATGGGCAGAGAGGTATAGAAAGTCCAGCAGCAGCACTTTAATCAGTGAGTTTTATCTCATTATTCGGCATGTCCAACTATTGCGCAGTAGCAGTTGCTAAATAGAAGTAAATCGAGCCATGTACACGAAAAAGTCATGTGCTCTTTGACTCAAGCCCGAAAATAGTACACGGGCACTTGTTTCGCGCCACATAAACACTTAGATATATGATATAACTTTTTATTTGTATTGCAGCTAAAAAGCTGGAACATTCAAACAGAACATTCAAACATAGAAATCGTCTAAATTGTCTTTGACAAATACAAAAATTAATTCATCATAAACAAATAATTATCTTGGTAATTTTGTAGGTATGCTCCGTCAGACTGTACATGGTTGGATTTGATCCTACCTGACAGGCAGGACACAAACGCTCATCACGCCCGCAGGGCTCTGTTCTCGTTCCGCTGCTGTTCTTGCTTTATGTTGCTGTGGTGGAGGGTCTTGTCCTTGAATATGGTTTGTCTAGCCACAAATATGCTGATGATATATGAACATTGCAAGCCAAAGGATATTTCGACTCTCTTCCTGAGGATCATTGGCGGATCTAGGGGGCGTTAGGGGCAATCGCCCCCCCCCCCCCCCACTTTGGGATAAAATTAAATTTAAGTTATTAAAGAGACCAAAAAAAAGACTGCAGACTGAAGATAGTCAAAAACATTTTCGCCTGCGGCGGGCTTTCTTTCCATTTTAAAACTTCAGAATGCCCGCCCCCCGCGGCCAATGAACTAACTGTATACATTGAACACTTATAATTTTTTTAAATATCACATTATTTTACATTTATTCTATGGCTTGTTTTTAAGTTGTATTCTATGTAAACTTTAAGAAAATGAACCTCAGTGTCAGCACTATATGTAAAAAAGTTCTTGAATAGGCTGCGACCGTCTATAAGCCGCATGTTGGTTCTTACGTGTTTAAATAATTGTATAAGCCCCGGCTTATATGCGCTAAAATACGGTACACCGTGTGGTGGCACACAAAAACACCTTCAAATCTTTTCAATTATTTGCGCGTTTTTATTAAATTTAACAAAAAAATTCGTGTCCAACAATCAGAACTGTTGAAGCAAAATGTATACCGCTATTAGCTCCATTTGGTAAATTTGGTAACTTTAGTTTCAGTGTGTTAAGTTGCTGTGACCACGCATTTTAAGCATATCACATAGAGTTTAAACCACGAGCGCAGATTCGACGGTATTGAGATTATTTATGAGTCTTGCTGTTTCGAATTCGTGGTGTTCTGCTGATTTAGTGGTGTTTTTTAGATTTTTTATAATAATACAATAAAATATATTTAAATGAATGTAAAATTGTAACGCTTTGTTACAACTACAAAATTATGAACACCATTAATTTAATATAGCTAAGAAGTAAAACATTTAAGACACATCAATTACGAATTAATATAAATTCTATTTAAATAAACACTGCACAACTGTTTTTATTTTTTTAACTTTATTACTAGTCTTGCGTTTCAATATTAATAAAGCTGAGGTACTATGAAGTAATTTTGATATTTGCAGCTAAAACTCAATTTGGATAACATATGGCATATAAAACGTATTGGTTTTAACAGAGAAGCAAAACTGTATTTATTAAAAAAAAGTTCTTGCAAATTTACATAGTGAAAATGTTACCTCTATCGGTAATAATGTTTTTGGTTTTTTGGACTTTACAATTTAGAACCATAGTACACTCGCCTTTTGACAAGCTTAAAAACATAGGATTAATGGATGGAGAACAAGTTCGTACCACATGCCATAGCTGATTTAACTTTAATCTTCTTATAAAATATGTTGTTTGTACTTAGTGGTGTTTTTGGAGCTTCAGAATGATCGGAATTTTGAAGATTGTTTTGGGGTTTTAGTAAGCAATGGGTTTTGAATCGGTAATAGAGTTTTTGGTTTGTTTGTTTTAAATACAAAATGCACAACACACTCGCATTTCAAACCTCAAAACATGAAATTAACGTTTACACAAAATCTGTTTGATTCCTTTGAGTGTCAGTCTTTTTTCACAAAAATATTTATTTTTTAGATTCAGCAAATCATGGTTAGACTTTGTAACGTATAAGTAAATACTATAAATAGTATCAAATTTTAAAACTGGCATACGTTTACTCATTTCCGGGTTTTAAATAAATCGTTTCGTTTGAGTTAGAACAACACAAAAAGTTACAAGCATAGTTTTCATTTTTTATAGTTTCAAACTTTGGTAAACTTTCTTGTTTTGTTTCAATTGTAAGTATTTTATTGGTGTTTTGCTTGAGTTTCGAAAAATAGTTTCTTTATTATGGCAGCTTTGTATATTTTAATAATAGTATACTTTAATTTTTTATTATTAACTTAAAATCAAAAACATTTCGAACTAATATAACAACATGTTGAGCTCATGCGTTCTGTAACAATGTTACTTTGTATGTTTAACATAAAACTAGTAATATTATGTTTTTTTTAATTGCAAAAACCAATTTATAGCAACTTTTGGTTTTTTTAACCTAGCACATAACCGTTATTTTTAGAAATTTATATCTAGGAAGTGAATAAATTGAAACACATCAATCATGTCCTTATATCAATTTTATTCAAATAAACTCTGCACAATTGTTGGTTAACCTCATGCGTTAAAAAAACCTGTATAATAATAACAATAATAATAACCTAAATATTTGACTTTGTAACAATATCAAGCAAACAGAGATATTATTAAAATGAGGATCGCTGCAATTTCCAACCGCATTTTTTTGAAGTTTCGCAAGCTGGATGTACATGAAAATAAACTAAAAACTAAACTCCGTAGAGAGAATGCGTTTTTTGCATAAGATCTGTACCATAAAATATTTGAATAAAAAACAATTTAATTTAAAATCATAATATTAAATTTTATAATAAGTTTTATCAGTTATATTAAAATCATTAAAACTATGAGTTTGCTAAAAGCAATTTATCTGTCTTGCTAAAATGCGCTAACGCTCTAGATCATTTTCAAATTCTCAAGTGAAGAGAAGACAAAAAATCGACACAAAATAATGCTTTGTCAAAACATTTATATTTAAATCGAACGACAAATAGGCAACCACAAGGAAACAAAAGTTAAAACAATTAAGAAAAAGATTGAATAAAGGTTAGGGGCTCAAAGCTGATTAATCATGCTTCGAAGATAATCCAATCAGTGAACTAAATAAATGCCTGGCAGTTAAAGCTGTTTTACAAAGACCGCAAACGTTCGCTTATTAATCTTCTAAGTATTTATAAACTCTGTCGCTTTGACTCAGTGGTGTTTTCTCAGAATTTAAAATAAAAAAAGCATTTTAAAATTGATTCGTAAGTTTTAATAAGCATCGGTTTATATATTATAAATTTAATTATTTTAATTTCTGAATAAAAATTTGCTTGTTTTATTAATGCGAAACTGTTCTAAAACTATACAAAATGGTTCTGATAGCAGTTTTAATAATGACCAATAATTTTCAGAAAATAACGAATATCACTTGAAAAAAATTTGCGCATTTCATTTTCTAACCTATTACAATTGACTCATAATGTAAGCCTGGAAAAATACGTAATGCTTTTTTTTTACAACGCTTACATTGACTTGCTCAGGTGTGTGTTTTAAACAAAGTCGAGCCCAGTTAGTACTTGGATAGGTGACAATAAATACATTTAGAAACTTGTTCGGAAAATCCTTGGTTAGGGGACAATTGCTTCTCTGCTCTCTACATATAAAACAAACAAAGTTGGGTTTTTGTTCTTGTCACAATAAAAAATGAAAAAATCACCCAAATAATAACTTTTATAAGGTAAATAATATTCCAGTAAGAGATCTTTAATGTGTGGTAAATTACTTTTTAAAACAATCTGAAATTTCCATCAGTTTCAATAGTCAGCCAATAATTTTGAAAAAAAAATAGTTGTTTTTTTAAACATTACATTCTAACAAGTCTAACAATTGTTTTTTTTGTAATTGTTAAAATATTTGAACACGTTTGTAATACACCATGCAAAAAGCTTACATGTTGCAGAAACAACGTAAGCCTACTTATAGTAACTTTTCTGTATGTTATGATGGCAAATGTTGATATTTCTAAAACCGGAGTTTTAAGGCTTTTTTGTTTCGCTGGTCATCCCATCTGCTTCTGATGTATTATATTTTACTCGACTAAAGGTTCTTTAAAAAAATAGTTATTATCTGACGGCACTGGCAAAGCAAGACAAGGACAATAAGCAGTGTAATAGAATAAACATCTTCAATGACCTGTAGTTTTGGTATTGCGATACATGGGTGGACATAAATTAATCGTGCCACACTTAAGCGGATCTATATGGGTGCACGACAAATATATTTATGGATAATTAGGTGTTCCGATATTTGGGTGCATGCTTCTTAAGTTGCTGTAATGTTAGCATGCTTAAAATTTTTTAGAATTAATTACGAAAGCTTAAACATGTACATTCAAATGGTATAACCTGATTCTTTATAATTTGGTTGCTCGGTGGCTAAAAGTTGTTTGCAAATTATTTGTTGATGATAATTAATCAATAAAATAAAGAAAATATTAACTACAGTTTTTTTAATATTTGATGTGTAAAACGTGCAAGGATTGAAAATATTTAAAATTTTCGAATCAATAAGGAAAAAACATTTTTATTATACATTTTTAAAATAAAGAATTAAATATCGTTTTTTTAAGTAAACTAAAAACGTATAGTTTATTTTTCTACAAATGTAAATTTATTTTATAATTGATTCAAATTTGTTCTAACCGATCTGAAAATTTAATAATATGTAAAGTCTACGACGGCAAAAAGAAACACTAAATTGGAGCTTGATTAGATAACAGAAAGTTGTTTTTTTAAGTGCACAACGCATGGTTCAAGCAAACAAACAAGCTAACACGGTGAAGTTAATATAAAATGTTTAATAAAGTTCTTTAATTTGTCATATCCGATTAACAAATTCATTTTTAGCAAATGAAATCTCATCAACATACCATAAGCAAATGCTCATTGTGTTTTTAAATATTTATAAAGTCTGTTATTTTGACCCGGTGGTGTTTTTTCTTCAAAATTTCAAATGATTACTAATGTAAAGACGTTTGAAAAATTTTCATATGTTTTAATAAGCGACGGCTAATAAAGTGCACATTTTATCAATTGATTCAGTAACTAAACAATTGATCTAAGGAGGATCTGAAACGGAACGGGAAAGCGACCGGGAGCGGGTAAAGGAGCGGGAAAAGGAAAGAAATTGGGAGAACAAGAAGGAGCAGAAAAGCAAGCAAAGGAGGAAACATCCTATGCAATAATAACTATAAGAAACATGCCCTTTTTTATTTTTAATCAAAGCCACGCCAACGCAGAGCCGGGCACACTTAGTATTGTTATATATGTGTTGCTTTGTTAATTCACTATTGGTTAATTCAATTATTAATCAGGTGACTTGTTAACAAGTTGTGCTTAGATTTACATACGTTTGATAGGTTTAACATATTTTAATAGGACTTATTTTTGTTGTCTAATTCAATGTATAATATAGAGATCTTATATTTTTTAAAAACACAATAAAAATAAATAAAGTCCAAAAACTGATAATCAAAAATCAATTGATTTCTTAGATTCAATAACTTTATTTTAGCTTCCAGTTGGTAAAACTGTTTTTTGTTCGTGATACAAATTATTGACTTAAAGTTACAATATTTAGAAATAAAAAAACGCGTTTTTTTCATTTTTTAAAACTGATATTTTACCAACTAATATAAATACTTAAGCATGAGTGAGCTAATAACAAAAACAATTTGTGGACAAATTCTTTGGGGGGGGGCGACCCCCAATCGCCGCCTATGAAAGTTTTGTGGTTGTAATAAAAACGATAATTGTTGTAAAGATGATACTAGGAGTTAGAAAGGCGGTGGTGGTGGTAATGATGAAAATATCCACTGTTCTCTTTATTTAACTGGATATCGCTTAGCTTATCGGATTTTGCAGCTACTTGGTCGCCTTTTATCACTCTCATTATTAAGGATTAATTTACGTTAATTATTGCAAAATATGACAATTGATTATAACATTAGAATATTTTCAAGAAAAGAGATTTTAATTATTTAGTAAACCGACTGTTTTACATCTTCTGAGTCGCTAATATACTTAAAGTCAACTACGTTTTAGTGTTTGTAACGATTGTGATATAAATCAACGTTATAATTAAAATCAACGACATTAAAACTATTGACTATAGTGTTTTTTGCTTCGAAGCGTTTTTAAATAAACAAAGTTTTAAACGATTTGGACAATAATCACAACCATTATTTGTTGTAATCCGGAAAGCAGCGTGTAAGGAGAAACCGAATTAAAAAATTAATAATCAGCATACATAATTTTCGATGTCATTATGTATGGTTAGCATTTTCGCATAACGCGATGGACGCAGATCTCAGCAGTCAGCAGTTGATAAAATGGGTGCGTGGAGGCGGGTAATTAAAGTTATGACGTAATTGTACATACTGTTTCAGTCCTAAAAGCAAAAAAGGCAGCGCTGAAATCGATAAATATTATATAATAAGATTTGAAAACATCCGTCAGTTTTGATGAGCTATCTCTAATATATTACAGTTTTGTCATCGTGTAAAGGTAATATTTTGATCAAATTTATATAAAGGTTATTGGGAATCCCACGGTGATAATAATGATTTAAAAAAAGTTAACACAATCTCACAGGAATGAGAATTATGACCATAAAAAAGAATAATGTAATTTCTGCCATGTCTGAGGTTTTTCCGAAGATCGTGTCTGAATTGCGAGTAAGAGGTGGCCACAATGGTTGCATATTATTTTCATATGTGTTTTGGATTAGTTATTTAAAAATGTTTTTGACAATTTTATTAATATTGACATGACATGCATTCATTGCATGAAATTATATGCAGAACATAACATGCATGACATGACATGACATGCTTTAAATGTCACGACTAGCATAATCTGACAGTATATTTTTTTATTATTCTATATTACTACCACACGCCACCGCTGCTTATACTTGGATCTACTTATAACGTTTGAAATGCACATCACACATGCTCTTTGAATTTTTAATGCTTTTCAAGCCTCAAAACCTAATATTAACTTATACACAAAAACTGTTCGATTACTCTTAGTGTTAGCCTTTGTTCACAAACAAAAATTTATTTTTTAGATTGAGCTAAAATTGTTAACTAAAAAAATGTGAGAACAGTAATATTTTTCATGTTTTAATTACTTCAACACAGTTTAAATAAAAGTAAAAAATACACTACAACAACGTTTATGTAAAATAAAATTTAAAATCAATGCGTGTGTTCAAGATTTATGTTTGTTGTTGATGTATACGGCCATGTAGAAGAAGATAGGACGATACCACAAAGAGATTAATGGAGGAGAGGCTGTAGCTGCTTGGGTGATTGGTGAGTCGGAAAAAAATGTAGTAGGGCTGCATGGACGACCCGTACCCGGGCGACCTTTTTTGATAGTCGAAAAAATAAAGGCCATTTTCCATTATATAAATGTTGTTCCAAAAAATTCAAATTTATTGAGTTAAATAGCTTGATAATACTCTGTCAAAATAAATGTTTTCTACGTACAATTAGTGACGGAAAGTGCAAATTTGATGTTTTTTTGCTCATAGATTGTTCATTGTTCAATTCTATTAATAATATTTTATTTTTAAATATCAGTTGTAATTATTCCGTTTTAATGCCGATAACAACTGTTTATATTTCTTAACCAAAAGAATCCTCGTAATTTGTAGAATGTACCGCATGCTGCAGAGGCTCTTACAAAAAATGGTTTTGCAAAGTTTTCTTAGAAATCTTAGCTAACTGGATGCATAATTCTTTTTTTGTTTTCTACACAAGTCACTTAATTTGTGTATGTATGTATGTATGTATGTATGTATGTATGTATGTATGTATGTATGTATGTATGTATGTATGTATGTATGTATGTATGTATGTATGTATGTATGTATGTATGTATGTATGTATGTATGTATGTATGTATGTATGTATGTATGTATGTATGTATGTATGTATGTATGTATGTATGTATGTATGTATGTATGTATGTATGTATGTATGTATGTATGTATGTATGTATGTATGTATGTATGTATGTATGTATGTATGTATGTATGTATGTATGTATGTATGTATGTATGTATGTATGTATGTATGTATGTATGTATGTATGAATGTATATATTTTTCCAAGGTTTTTGAAATATTTCGCCATAGAAAATATTTTTGCATGAATGTCTTATTTTTCAAAAGATTTCCTTGAATATGTAAATGATTTTGAAAATGATGATTTTGGAACACCGGGGATTTTTTTTATCTTGAGAGGGTAACATATAGCTGGCCATCAGAGAACACTGGTTCATTGAAATAAATCCCAACCGATTCAATGGTCTGACCTTGTGATTTGTTTATTGTCATCGCGTAAGCAGGAATGATGGTAAATTGACGACGCTTAAGTATGAATTGAATACTGACGTCACTGACTGATTTGAGCGCTTTGATTATTACTGAAATAAATTAAGTTCTACTTAGAAAAGCAACAAAGAATAATTTTGGAAAAAATTATTGTGGAAAGACGAGTCATGTATTATTAGAAAAAACATTACTACAGACACAGCTACGGAGTTACAAAAATCTCTCAATGTGCTGCGCGCAATCAACAAAAATTGAGTCTCAAATTTATTTTCTCTGGCGCCGTAGCACATTGGTGAAAGCAGTTATGCTATCATCCTGCGGTCGTGGGTTCAAATTTCATTAATTTCGTTGAGCAAGGAATTCACTCACACTGTTCAGGCCAAGTCAGTCATTCATTTTTCAGTGATAAATAAATGAGTGCCAGTTTCGCGACTGGGGGTAATAGTGTTCGTCACACCCCAATTTCGGATACACGTGCGGGTGGGAGGTAACATTGTGTGATCCAATATGCACGAGCCATTCCTGGCACTGCTAAAGTGTATTTCTTGTCGTGGCGCCCTAATAGCATGACCTTTATCTTCTTCACTTTTCAATCTATTTTAAAATACACAAGTTCAAAAACACAAATTATATTTAAAATCACAAGAACATTATCCTTCCTAATCATAACGCAAGCTGCAACTACCTGGCGTTTTACTTATTTATAAAGTATGTTTTTTTGAACGAGTGGTGTTTTGCTAGAGTTTCAAAACATCAGGTTTATTTTCATTAGGGCTGTTTTGTATGCTTTAATATTTAAAAAATTCAGTCTTCTTGCTAATAACGTAAAGCGAAAATTTTTTTTAACCAAAACAGAATCACTTTTTGCTTATGCGTGCTGCTAACATGCTATTTTTAATGTTTATCAACAAACTAGTAATTTTTATGTTTATTTTTAATTGAAAAAACATCGATGTTGAGTGCTATATGGCTTGTGTTCGGAATTTTTTAGAATGTATATCTAGATCCATGCCTGTAGTGAAATGAAATCTAACCAAAACCCAAAAATGTAAAACAAATGTATAAAAACTAAAACGGAGGTTTTTCAATTTAATCAAAATCTACAAAATTATAAAAACTGACATTAGTTGCAATTTGGTCTAATAATCAATTTTGAAGTGATTGTTTTATAAACTGCTGACTGGTGAGACGTTGTTTAAATAGAACGTTGGTTATTGTGATAGATGAGTTTTGGTAAGAATCGCTTAGGTTGATTAAAATTATATTTTTCTCATAAATACATAAAATACTAATTTTGATATGAAAACAAATTAAATTCAAATATTGAATATTCTTTCACTTCTTAATTACAAAATTTTAAATATACAACGTGTTTGCGTAAAACTTAAAGTTTATTTAATGCTTTGTTTTATATTTTAAGACTTAATAAAAAAAGAAGACAAATGTTCGAAACAAAGTTATGCTTTTTTTATTAATGTATTTTTAAATCGTATGATAAATACGCAGACACAGCAAAAAAACAAATAAGTAATAACTAAATTTAGGTAAGCGAATTTGATTATACTTCACTTAGTAAGCAAAATAAATTATTATACAAAATACAAGAACTTTGAAGAATACCTCAAGTGAATGTCAACTGGACTTTTAAGTATTTATAAAGTTTTCTTTTTTGACCCAGTAGTGTTTTCTTGACATTTCAAATACCTTTGTTCGTTTTTATTAATGCGATATTATTTCAAAACTATGCAAAATAATTCTAGTGACATTTCCAATAATGCTGTAATGCTAAAAAGACGATTTTTAATTTAATAATTTACCTCAAAACCCTTTTTTGCATGTTTAGTTTACGACATTTTTTATATAGCCTCTCACTCATGTTCCACAAAACTCTGAATTCAAATGAAAACTAATTAAAAGAACAAAATAAAAAAGTTATGTTTTCCCATGTTTTATATTTTGTAAAACCTTAGATAGTCATCAGAATATAAGGTTTTTTCTACTTTTAGTTTTTTAGAGGCGCGGTGGACTTTAAGGTCCCGGGTTCGATTCCCTTGTGGAATCCCACATCGCATGACTTCCATGGGCAAGGAGTTGACTCGCACGACTCAAGTCGACTCAGCTTTTCATCCACTTGTGGTTTATAAATGAGTCTTTATGTCAATCGTTTATGTCAATCGTTTGTCTTTCATCACCAGTTTTTACAACTTTTCAGCAGCCTGCCCTATTAATCGTGTTATTTAAAAATTAATTATTGTTTAATTTACAGATAATTTATAGGATTATTTTTACATTATTTATTATTATAGTTTTTTGTAGTTGGCTTGTGATTTTGAATAATTTTTTTTATGTTGTTGTGGAGTCATGACATTTTGAAGACGAAGACTACTATGACTGAAAACACTTTTTTGAAGCTTGGGAAATTCAATGGCACTTTTTATGCCGATGAACATAGAACTAAAACAGCAGTGACTGAATCTGTGTCAATTATTATTTTTTCGTTTTACATAGTACCAGCCCTTGACGCACGCTTCGCGCGCAAAGCGTGTGAGTTTTTTCAGCCAGTCGCAGATGATTTTTCAATTGTAAACGTTTTGGAATGGTCTTATCTTTGATGGATGATTTTTGAAAAACTGCCTACAAAAAAAATTTTAATGGGCGATATTGGAAAAAAACAGTATACAAAAAAACCACATTTATTGGGTGATAGTGAAAAAAACTGCCTACGAAAAACACGATATTTATTGGATGGTATCAGAAAAAACAGCCTACAAAAAAACAACATTTAATGGGTTATAGTGAAAAAAAATCCTACGAAAAAACCCAACTTTTAATGGCTGATAATGAAAAAAACCGCCTACAAAAAAAACCCAACCTTAAATAGCTGATATTGGGAAAACCTGCCGATGTACTACTTCGGTGATTTATTTATTTTCAACTTGTTTATATTGAGTTATGACGTATGCTCAAAATATATCCGCAAAGCGTCGAACTTTCCAATAATAGGAATAATATTATCAAATTAGTTAATTTTCGTAAATAATAATAATATTAATAATTAAAATAAGAGGAAAAAATGCAAAATAGTAAAATGTCGTTAATAATAATTTTATTAAATATATCCGCAAAGCGTCGAAACATATTTAAAAGTAAACTGTGTTTAACGTGACGGTTTTCGATGGATTTCTAAGCCACGGATTACTTATCCAACTTTTACTCACTTGTCAGCTCATTTTATAAAACATCTAAAAAATAATAAAGTATCAACTGACGATATTTTTAATTTAATATTTTTTTAATTTTTACATCTCTATCTAATTTTGAGACTGGTTATGCAAAACTGGTAACTACCATACATACATACATACATACTTACATACATAAAAAATTATATATGTGATCATCAGTCTTCTAATTAAGATCATGATTAAATTCAGTATTTGATCTAGTATTTATAAAATACGTTTTGCTTTCATCGTATTTGTAATTTTATCAATTTGTTTTAAATCAGAATCATATGCATAGAACATTGAATACAATCTTAAAAAATTTTTTAAAAAGTACACATTTTTTGTAAAAATAAAACCATTAGTTCAAAGTTTACTTTTGTAAAACATTAATCATAATTTAAATAAAACAAATTTGTTTTCCCATATTTATTCAAAAGTTATTTTTATTTTTTTAATCCACAACTACATTTTTGTAAAATTGCTTTTAACAATTTTTTTGATGTTTTGGTAATTCTACTTGTAACATTACATGTTTGATTTTTTGTAACATTACTTACAACATTACATTTTTGTTGTTTGTGATGACTTTCATGAAATAAAATTACATACACTAACTTTGACATTTATTTTAACTGAAAAACAACTACTCTAGATATACTGCATCAAAAGAAACAGCAAACACGCAGTGAAAAAGAAGCAGGATAAGATAACTTATTGTGATAGCTTAAGACACTGAGTAGAGTAAATTTTATTTATAAGCTTGCATTTGTTAATTCAATTACCAATACATACATACATACAAAATCACAAAATTAACGGGAAAATATCATCAAAATAATTTGTGTATAATTTATAAGGAGGTGCTGCATCAGGTTGACGAGCCATATAGAAAACGTCGCCGATAACATTTATATTAATGTAAAATCGCTGTTTTTACAATAAGGTTTTCCCATTGATAGACGTTAAAGGACTTCGAATAACTATTATGGACATTATTAATAAACCAGAAGGTATAACTAGCCGTAACAAAGCTTCATTTATTATTTTCCAATAAAACATCAAAACCATTCTATTGAGCCCGGTATACGATTTGGTGATATCGTAACATTGGTGTCAGAAGTGGGATACAGGAATGGTTTTGAAATCATTGGATGAGCTTTGGGCGAGTGAAATGAAAGACGAGCTGGAGAAACGTGGCCTGAGCGATACAGGTAAAAAGGACGTACTTATGGAACGCCTCTTAGCCGCGTTAGTGAATGAGGGCTATGGGCCTGACGACGACGAATATCTATTCGACATTGACGAGGAAGCTGTGGTCAAGCGAAGGAAATTAAAAAAACAAATTGCTGGAGGAAGAAAGACAACGAGCGAAAGAAAACATGGCAGCACAGAAGAAGACAGGAGAAGGAATGATTCTTGGCCACGGAAACAAAGTGGCAGCAGCCGGTACAACTGTTGAGAGTTTGGTCGCAGGTTTGGCTGAGGCAGTGGTGGACACGGTTCTGGACCAGCGGGCTGCTGGTAATGTGGGTTGCTGCGGCGAAACCCAATTTGAACTGGAGTCCACCAGCTGTGTCTCAGAGCATGTGACGGATGACGGCCGTACAGACTGCACAAGTCAGGTGGCTCATGATGATGAGCCTGTCAAAGACGGTCATGATAAGGAACCTTGCAAAGATGCTCAAGATGAACCATGCAAAGATGGTGACAGTGATACAGTCGGTTTGGACGTCAAAAACCAAACTAAAGAAGATGAGAAGAATGTTGAAAACGAAATGCAAAACGATGAGGATGAAAGTGACGATGATGATTATAATAATGGCAATAACAACTATGGCTTTCACCCATACAGCGACGGTTCTGAAACGGAAGCCTCCATAACAGACGACGGCACCGAATATTCAGGGTCAGATTTTAGTGAAGAATCTGACTCGGATGAAGCAACCGAAGATTTAGAAACGGACGAAACTCCAATGGAGAAATACATCAAGGTTAACTTGACAAAAAAAGAAAACACTGATTTGAGAGACGATGGCGATAATTTGAAGAAAGATCCGCTGGACGATACGAAAGTTGACACCGACGAAAGAGCCGAGTTGGAATGTGAAAAGAAAACGTTCGATTGTAGCTTGGAAGAAAACAAACATGACGGCGATGAACTTCTCCAAAACAACAATAGCAATGCAGCAAGCAAAAACTCTGGAAAAAATGAGACAAGAAAAGAGAACGGTACCGAGGGTTTTAAATCAGATGAATCCACAGAAGATTCTAGATCAGATAGACTAAGAGTCATTGTAAAATTAAATAACAGTTTGATGAAGGGATTTATTGGATTTATGGAACGACGTGTTTTCGAAAAACCTTTTGAAGAGTTTCTTGAGAAAGATCTAAAGGATGTGAAGGAAGAAGAAAAAGCAGACAATTCCGATAAACCGTGCAAAGATGTTCAGGACGAGGCATGCAAAAAAGGCTGTGATGAACCGTGCAAAAATGGCGACGATGAGCCAAAGAAAGACTCTGTTGATGAGCCAAAGAAGGACTGGAAGAAACTGTGTCAAACGGTCAAGAGACTTGACCATGTTGTTTGCGAATTGCGGTCAAAGCCACGAGTAAAGATCAAGGTATTTTGGTGTTCGTGGCCGAGTCGCATTTCTTAAAAGCGATATGCTGTTCGGGACGAACAGAATTAAGAAGGGGGTAATAATGTAAAATCGCTGTTTTTACAATAAGGTTTTCCCATTGATAGACGTTAAGGGACTTCGAATAACTATTATGGACATTATTAATAAACCAGAAGGTATAACTAGCCGTAACAAAGCTTCATTTATTATTTTCCAATAAAACATCAAAACCATTCTATTGAGCCCGGTATACGATTTGGTGATATCGTAACATTGGTGTCAGAAGTGGGATACAAGAATGGTTTTGAAATCATTGGATGAGCTTTGGGCGAGTGAAATGAAAGACGAGCTGGAGAAACGTGGCCTGAGCGATACAGGTAAAAAGGACGTACTTATGGAACGCCTCTTAGCCGCGTTAGTGAATGAGGGCTATGGGCCTGACGACGACGAATATCTATTCGACATTGACGAGGAAGCTGTGGTCAAGCGAAGGAAATTAAAAAAACAAATTGCTGGAGGAAGAAAGACAACGAGCGAAAGAAAACATGGCAGCACAGAAGAAGACAGGAGAAGGAATGATTCTTGGCCACGGAAACAAAGTGGCAGCAGCCGGTACAACTGTTGAGAGTTTGGTCGCAGGTTTGGCTGAGGCAGTGGTGGACACGGTTCTGGACCAGCGGGCTGCTGGTAATGTGGGTTGCTGCGGCGAAACCCAATTTGAACTGGAGTCCACCAGCTGTGTCTCAGAGCATGTGACGGATGACGGCCGTACAGACTGCACAAGTCAGGTGGCTCATGATGATGAGCCTGTCAAAGACGGTCATGATAAGGAACCTTGCAAAGATGCTCAAGATGAACCATGCAAAGATGGTGACAGTGATACAGTCGGTTTGGACGTCAAAAACCAAACTAAAGAAGATGAGAAGAATGTTGAAAACGAAATGCAAAACGATGAGGATGAAAGTGACGATGATGATTATAATAATGGCAATAACAACTATGGCTTTCACCCATACAGCGACGGTTCTGAAACGGAAGCCTCCATAACAGACGACGGCACCGAATATTCAGGGTCAGATTTTAGTGAAGAATCTGACTCGGATGAAGCAACCGAAGATTTAGAAACGGACGAAACTCCAATGGAGAAATACATCAAGGTTAACTTGACAAAAAAAGAAAACACTGATTTGAGAGACGATGGCGATAATTTGAAGAAAGATCCGCTGGACGATACGAAAGTTGACACCGACGAAAGAGCCGAGTTGGAATGTGAAAAGAAAACGTTCGATTGTAGCTTGGAAGAAAACAAACATGACGGCGATGAACTTCTCCAAAACAACAATAGCAATGCAGCAAGCAAAAACTCTGGAAAAAATGAGACAAGAAAAGAGAACGGTACCGAGGGTTTTAAATCAGATGAATCCACAGAAGATTCTAGATCAGATAGACTAAGAGTCATTGTAAAATTAAATAACAGTTTGATGAAGGGATTTATTGGATTTATGGAACGACGTGTTTTCGAAAAACCTTTTGAAGAGTTTCTTGAGAAAGATCTAAAGGATGTGAAGGAAGAAGAAAAAGCAGACAATTCCGATAAACCGTGCAAAGATGTTCAGGACGAGGCATGCAAAAAAGGCTGTGATGAACCGTGCAAAAATGGCGACGATGAGCCAAAGAAAGACTCTGTTGATGAGCCAAAGAAGGACTGGAAGAAACTGTGTCAAACGGTCAAGAGACTTGACCATGTTGTTTGCGAATTGCGGTCAAAGCCACGAGTAAAGATCAAGGTATTTTGGTGTTCGTGGCCGAGTCGCATTTCTTAAAAGCGATATGCTGTTCGGGACGAACAGAATTAAGAAGGGGGTAATAATGTAAAATCGCTGTTTTTACAATAAGGTTTTCCCATTGATAGACGTTAAAGGACTTCGAATAACTATTATGGACATTATTAATAAACCAGAAGGTATAACTAGCCGTAACAAAGCTTCATTTATTATTTTCCAATAAAACATCAAAACCATTCTATTGAGCCCGGTATACGATTTGGTGATATCGTAACAGTATTAAAACAATATCTTACAATTTGACTTAATTTCTAATTTTATAAAAATATATACAATATTTTCACTCGACGGATAACGGGAATTGGGTAGATTTTGACTTACAAAATTTAGTTAGTCCATGATATTAGACCACACAGACACACCACTAGCCTCTGACGTCTGTTAGTTTATTTGTTTATTTATGTGACGTCATTTATTTATTTATTTATGTTACAATAAGTTTTGAATATCGCAAAATTATTTGTTGATAAACTCGTTTATTTCTTTATTTATTCATTTTTTTGTCATATTCAAAGAGTTATGAGCAGGTTTGATTTTATTGCATTTCAACAAGATTCTCTTTAAAATTTTGCTATTTCACTGACAAAATTACAGCATTATTTTTTTATAATATTAAACAAACTTAACGGGAAATGGCGATTGTGTTTTTTTTTGTTTAATTTTTCACACAATAATAATTTCCATTTAAAATAATTTTTCTGACTTTTTAGAAACAACTAACTTTCAATCTAGTTTTTTTCTGATTTTAGATGAGTTTTGTGATTTGGTCCAATGTTTATTATCAGTTGGTTTTTTTTTGAAGATTTGTTATAATTTTATAAATGCTGCTTAAAAAGAATTTGTCCCTAGTTTAATAGTATTTTAGAAAACCTAGCAAACAAATAATTCAACCAAACTCTACTGAATAAAATTGTTTATAATATTTATATAGCAGGTTTTCATGCTAGACCTTTAGAATTAACAAACGTTTTACCTGTTCAATTATTTGAATAATTTCCTTGCGGCTCATTGACAATTAACAGGCTATTTAAAAATAAGTTTAACCAATAATTGTAAAAACGTTTCCACATTCATAAGTTAAAAATGTATCAATTAACGGGAGATAAAAAAACATATTAAACCACATGCCGCCGCGGTTTAGACTTTTGTCAATTTAAAGAATGTGCTGCTTTTGCTTAGTGGTGTTTGGTTGGAGTTCTAAAAGAATTGCATTATTGAGGTTTTTTGTGCGTTTTAAAGAATAATCGGGTGTTTAAAAACCAGCTGCACAGTTTTAACAAGTCTGAGTTTATTGTAGACGGTTGATGCAACCAAACATTCGTATGCCTTACTAGATCATCAAACTTTCTGCTAAATAAATAATATTCCTGAAACTTAGTATTTGTATTTCATTTATTTTAAACACAATCTGCAAACTTAATTAAAATACAAAATTATATTGAAAAATACACTATACAGATATGTTCAATTGAAAGTTGTAGAAAACAGCGTGATAGAACCTCGCCCAAGAAGTAAGACGATGCTGATTTGGTTTTCTATAAATAAATTAAATTTGGTAAAAGTGAAACAAAGCAATTTGATTTTTTTAAATTGATAACTAAACAATAAATAAATGTTGAAATTTTACGTGCCTTTAAAAATCTTTTGTCTTTTTTTATAATAGTTTATAATCCTTTACCCCAGGTGTTTTAAGACTGAAATGGCTATGTGGGAAGCACCTAAGTACTTCCTGTCGTTGATCATATTTGATCTTTTCAACTGTCCCTCCTCGTTTATCCAGGCTTGGGACTGGCTCGCAATTAGCGAGGCGGAGTTAATCTTTTTGTCAAATGTATAAAAGATTTCATTAACATACTAGCGGGGTCACCAGGTGTCACCCGTGGTTTTTAGAGAATTTTTTTATCGTTTATTTCTCTCCCGCAATTTTTCACTCGCTACTGTTTTCATCCACGATTGCTTTCCCGCTTCCTCACCGTTTCTCGGCTAGCAAGTTCTTTTTTTTTTAATTTGCGTGTTTTAATAGACGTGACGATTTTTAATATTTACTTCACCAATTGTACTATATGTCAATATAATTAATTGATGATTTTAGTTTTATATTAGCAAGATTTTATTGAAAATTGATGACCAACAAATAATTATTCAATAAAATTAATTTCGACATGCACATTAACGTAATTGAGTCATTTCATTCTACAGGGAACGGTGAGACTTCATGTCCCGCATCATGAAGTGCAAATATCGAGAACAGAATTCAAAAAACCAAAGTGTACCCGAGAAATTGTACTCATTGTGGTTGCATGTCGTGGGTATATGCATGGAAGCAGTAACATGAATACGATCCGGGAAAATTTTAGCAGCTTGTCGTATCTGGATCACATTTATTTCTTCTTGCGCATTCGTCAACATCTAAACATTGAAAATCGTGTCAATATATTTGCACATGGGAAACCACAACACAAGAAGATTTGAACAAACTGAGAGATTGTCGATATTGGTGAGTTTATTTAAATTAAACTCAACATATCTTTTTTCTAGAAAAATTAGACTATTGAAGTGTTGACAAAAATGTTAGAAATTAATATTTGTAAATAAAATTAAAAATCTAGCCCACTCATATACTGGTCAATATGAAATTGAAGCCCCTTTTACACTACACTCGTAAACGTTCTGATTTCGGTTCGTACCGCACACTTTATATACACCTCGTTGTGGTCAATTATACTGTTGTGATTTTTCACTCGATGGTGTTTTAGCAATATTTTGAAAATAAAAGCGTTTAACTGTTCAAAGGTTTAAATTGTTCTTAGGTCTATGATCGTTGTGCTCACACTTTTTTCGTAGTGTACATTTGAGTTGAAATGCAAGGAGCGCAAAAGAAATAGTAAATTTTGCACTATAAAATCAATTAAATTGCCAGGTTTTAACATAATAACAATTTTTTCACTTTGCAGTCTTAACGTCTTTAGTAAGAGAAAACAGACCGCAGACTCAGTGCCAGGACGAAATGCGATCACTTCTTGCTCACGCTACCGCCGCCATTGATTTCACCACCATCATGATAACTCCTCCCTTTTCAGGGATGGCTCAATACAACAGAAAACACAATCACAAAAAACCCATTGTCACACTCAGACACAACTGTGGAGTTACTAAAATATTTCATTAAGCTTTAAACTTTTTTTTTCTTTTTATTATGGAAACTCATTTTTGAAATAACAAACAATCACTGATAATAAAATAAATTCAGTGAGAGTTTAATTGCAGAATTTAATATTTGAAAAGATTTGAGAAAAAAACAGAACAACACAATTCAACCATCAATTAGATTCTAGTTAAGCTAGGTTTTAAAACAGTGCCCACAACAAAATTTGACTTTGCGTAACACAATATAGTTATTACGGGATTTTTCACTTCTATGATTTCATATAAAAATTATTAACCTAAACTTAAAATTTTGATAGATTCTTACCGAAATTGAAAGTAACCATAAAAATCATTTTTGCCCAATCGAGCAATATCCCTGAAAATTTTAACTTTTGCATCAGCTGTTGCATTTTAATCAAAAACCTATTTTTACAAAACAGAAAACAAATAAATATTACATGAGTTGTTTGAAACCAATCTTTCAAATTATTTCAATTCAATCGCTTTCATTTAAGTAGGTCAAATCCTTGCCAAGACTGACTCCGCTGCGCCGCATATTAGCACTCAACGTTGCAAATGCCACTTGTGCCAATGTGATTTTTAAGTCAGTGGTGTATTGTATTTCATAAAATATCTTTGTCAAAGATGCATCTAATAGCTTGCTAGAAAAACATTTACATTTTTTTAATCCTTTTAAGCTGTGCTCAGACACAAAACGTTTTAACGCAATTCGTTCTAAAATAAAAAACAGTATTGATTTATGGCAACTAACACAAGCAAATTTTTATAATAAACGACATTTTTAAAAAACAAATGTTTTGTTTTTTTATTATTTTATTACATTTTTATATTTATTTTGCAATATTGCAAATTAATTTTTGCTTTATTTGATTTAGCACTTTGATTTAGTTAATAGTTAAACTTTTTTTGAATTATTTACAAAAACTGATTTTTTAGATCCCACCGTTTTGCTGACTGATTTGTTTTGAGATTAGTTTTGCAATATAACCGTCCTTACTGAAATAAATTGAGTTCCGCTTAGAAAAGCAACAGAGAACAATCTTGGAAGAAACTTATTGTGGAAAGACATGTCATGTGTTGATAGAAGAAATTATTCTTAAGTTTGGTGAACGTGGACAAAAATCATAGTAAAATATATATGTTTTAGTTATACACCCAAAATATACAAATTTGATAAATGAAACCACACAGTATGCAGGATGTTAATTGTAAGTTATAGTGGTGTTTTGCTAGATTTAAAAAAAAATTGTTTTATTTTATTAGGACAGTTTTGTATGCATTAAAGCATATATGGAAAATTCAATCTTCTTGGTAATAACATAAAAAATCATTTGAACTATTGTACAACAGTAATTCCCATCATAAAAATAAGTCAAACAAATTGGCACGTTAGTAATGCAAACGGAAGTTACCTGGCTTTTCATCGCTTTATAAAGTCTGTACATTTGAACGAGTGGTGTTTTGTTAGAGTTTCAAAAAATTGGTTTTATTTTAGTAGGACTGTTTTGCATATTTTAATATATGAAAAATAGTAATACTGTAAAACAGCTTTTTTTTAAACTAAAATGGGAACAACTTTTAGCTTTTGCGCCCGGTAAACATGTTACTTTTGATGTTCATCATTAAACTAGTAATTTTTATGATGATTTTTAGATGAAAAAATTGATGTTTAGTACTACTTGGTTGTAGACCAAAAAACATTCATTCGATATAACCAAACAAATTAGAAGCGATTTACAATAAACTAAACCACAAGCCACCGCTGCCAGGGCTTTCTGTTACTTATCAGGTCAATTGGTTTGAATCAGTGGTGTTTTGTTGGAGTTTCAAAATTATTGATTTTGTTGCATCCTTGATATATTTAAAATGCTATATTTATGTTTATTGCAAAAAAACTGAGCATTATTAAATAATAAAATAGCATCAATTAACAAAATTGTAGTTTGGCAGACATTTTTAGCAGACATTTTTTCTCCCAATTAAAAGTAAAACTGAAAAGTCTTAAAAGATGTCTACTTGAGTTTTTGCTGTTAAATAATTACTATCCATTAACGTGAAACGTAAGCATTACCCTTTGGTACACAACTATTGTTAAATGACTCTTTGCTAAATGGATTTTTTAAGTTTTAATTTTAAGCGGGAAAATATGAAACAAAAACACGAACAGCCTTGAAACAATTAGTTGTTTTTTAAATGCTTCTATTTAACTTCACTCGTCTTTCTGTTTCTCTATAGTGATCAAATCTAGGTCAAGTAGGCGTGGCCAAGTGTATTCATTGGTTTGTTTTTATGTGGTGATCAAATCTAGGTTAGTAGGCGTGGCCAAGTGTATTCATTGGCCTATTTGAATGCCCGCATTTTTTACGAGTTTTCTGATGGAACCAAAGACTATATAGACACCTGAATTATCGAGATATAAACGGCTCAACTCAAACTTGTACGTTTTCATGCGATTTTTAACTGTGCGACTGTCTACCATGAATCAATTAAAATTAATCAAAATCGATTTTATATGAAAGTTAGTGTTGTTGTAATAAACAAAAATAAATAAAAAAAATAAATAAAAAGTACAAGATTGAGCGTAACGCTTGTTTTAGATTCATAAATTTTAGTTCGTTGACTTAGATAAAAAGGCAAAGAAAAGATTTTTTTAAAATATTTTTTATCATAACTTGTTATAAGATTGTATTACTGAGTTCTGTTGAAAATATATATATGCTGAATAATGTCTGGTTTAAATAGAATGGAATTAGAAATCATGATATATTTTCATAATTTTTTATAGATTTAATTAAAAAATTCAAAACTAGATTAATAATTGTTATATAAAAAAACAAAACAGATAATGTCTTCATTAGATTTTTGATCAATGCAAAATTAATATAAAATACTTGAATAAATGTAAAATCGTAACGTTTTGTTATAATTACAATAATATGAAATTAATTTAAAACAGCTAAAAAATGAATAATATAAAACATATCAATCAATCCTATATCAATTTGATTCGATTAAACTCTGCACAATTGTTGGTTTACTACAATATCATTTCATGTCGTGCATAGTATGTCATGTCATACATATCATGTTATGCCAATATTGACAAAAGTGCCAAAACATTTGTGATGTACGACATGACATGCATTAAATGACATGAAATGGTATGCATGACATAACCTGTACGACATTCTATGTATTAAATGACAAGACATGATATGCATGACATAACCTGTACGACATTCTATGCATTAAATGACAAGACATGATATGCATGACATAACATGTACGACATTCTATGTATTAAATGACATGACATGATATGCATGACATAACCTCTATGACATGCTATGCATTAAATGACATGACATGATATGCATGACATAACCTGTACGACATTCTATGTATTAAATGACAGGACATGCATGACATAACCTGTACGACATTCTATGTATTAAATGACAAGACATGATATGCATGACATAACCTGTACGACATTCTATGTATTAAATGACAAGACATGATATGCATGACATAACCTGTACGACATTCTATGCATTAAATGACAAGACATGATATGCATGACATAACCTGTACGACATTCTATGTATTAAATGACAAGACATGCATGACATAACCTGTACGACATTCTATGTATTAAATGACAAGACATGATATGCATGACATAACCTGTACGACATTCTATGTATTAAATGACATGAAAAGACATGCATGACATAACATGTACGACATTCTATGTATTAAATGACAAGACATGCATGACATAACCTGTACGACATTCTATGCATTAAATGACAAGACATGATATGCATGACATAACCTGTACGACATTCAATGTATTAAATGATATGACAAGACATGCATGACATAACATGTACGACATTCTATGTATTAAATGACATGACAAGACATGCATGACACGACTGTAAAACAACAACGATATTTATAAACATTTAACAAGAAACATACAATAAAAACAACTAAACAAAATAAAAAAAAAGTTATAGTATCGGTGTTAGTGCATGTCAAACGATTACGTGAGAAAACAACGCGCAGTCATTAGGCATTTGGTCGAAGTTTGAATTGAAACAATCTACAAAATTTAAAAAAACTATTTGTATCATTAAATCGGAAATGTTATTGTAATTATAAATAAATAATTATTATAATAAAGATTCAATTAGAAACACCGAAAAGGTTTGATTATGCTATTGTCCACCTTTACCGTAAACGGTTGGTTTAATGGGTGATTCTAATTCTTTACTAAATCGTTAAACTGTATGCTAATTCACTAGTATTCCTAAAATTTATTATTTGTATATCATTATTTTAAACCCAGTTTTCAAATTTGATTAAATTACAAAATTACATTTAGAAATACAAAGTTGTTTAATTGAGAGTTTTAGATAACAGCCTTGTTACAACTTCGCCAAAGAAATTAGGCGATGCTGAGTGTTTTTCCATTATAGTAAATAAACCAGGACTTTTAACTTGAAACCTAAATAAAGTAAATTTGTTCAAAGTAAAACAAAACATTCTGATTTTTAAAAATTAATAACTAAACAATAGATAATTGTTAAATACTCACGCGTTTTAATTTTTTCTAACACGCTACAAGCAATGGAAGAAAAGGTTACCAATAGAGAAATTACCGCGAACGCAAATCAGTTTTTTTTTTTTTTTTTTTTTTTTTTTATAATAGTTTATAGTCCTTTACACCAGGTGTTTTAAGACTGAAATGGCTGTATGTAGGAAGCACCTAAGTACTTCCTGTCGTGGATCATAATTTGTTCTTTTTAACTTTTCCCTCCTCCTTTCTCCAGGCTTGGGACTGGCTTGCAAATGCAAGGCGGAGTTCGCAAATCAGTTGGTTGTTTAGATTACTTATGGTTATCGTCGTCTTAAATCAGTGGTGTTTTTTTATTATTTAGAATCTGTTTATATAATTATAAAAATTAATATAAAATACATAAATGAATGTGAAATCATAACTTGTTGTTATAATTACAATAATATGACTAAAAATAATTTAATTCAGCTTAGAGGTGAATAATATAAAACACATATTTTATAATAATTTCATTCAAATAAGCTCTGCACAATTGTTGTTTATTTTTTTAAAAAATATAATGAATGTTCAAATATGTTTTGTCAGTTATAATAAAATGAACAAAACTATGACATTAATATGCCATGCTAAAATGCGCTAATAATATTTTGTTGATTCTGTTTGTTGACACTTATCATATTGGTAGTTGAATACAAAAATGACGATAAAATAATGTTAAGAAGTTATAAAATTCATGGCAATTGACAAGTTACATATCAGCATCGCATATGAAGACTGGGTGGTTTTGAGATTACTTAGGATGTACATCGTTTTGAATATGCGGTATTTTGGTAATTTTTAAAAAATGCTAAAAGTTCAGTTAAAACAAATAACTGAAAATATTTCAAAGATTGTAAGAATAAGTGACTATTACACTTATTAGTATTTTAGTAGGACAGAATATTTATATCATACGTTAGTAAAACAAATCTTGTGCAATTGTTAATTTGAAAACATCTCCAATTTGTTTATTCAACACCGTTTTAGAATAAACTTATGTTTTATAGAATTATGGGATTTGACTTTTCAAAGTTTTTGAAAGCTGATAAAAATATGCTGATAAGACGATGGTTCTTGTAAAATGAACAAATAATCGTTCAGGCAGTAACCAAAGTTATTTGGCGTTGCGCGTATTTCTATTAAATATTTTTTTTTTCAAAATAAAGCGTAAAACAAAAACCTGATTATTTTTATTAGGTTTTTTTTAATTGGAAGTTGTAGAAGTTGTAGTTGTAGAAATGCAATTTAAAATCTAGTTGAATAAAATTTTAGAAAACATAGCAAACGTTTTATTTTTAAATTTTTTTATTTAACCAGGCTATAGTGATTAAAATAGTAAACGTTTTACCTGTTTAGTTATTTAATTGACTGAAATATATTTTCATTTATTGTTTTTTGTGCGTTTAAAACAACGTTTTTATTTTCACTCAATTTCTTGAGGAATAATTTAGTTTACAACTCTAAAACTTATAAAATTTAACTTTGCTGTTTTACTCTTTGTTTAAAAAACATGGTATCTAGTAATCAAATATTTAGCCCAAAATTTCCTTGGTGTATTAATAATTTAATGAGGAATTGAAAATTCAGCCAACAAAAAAAACCACATGCATTTTTTCTTTGAGGCCTGATTCTTTTGCCTATAAAGTCGGTGTTTTAAAATTAAAGGTGTTTTGGTTTAGCTTAACATTAGAATAACTTTTTCAAAATTCTTTGTTTTTGGTAATAAGTGACAGTTTTTAATTACAAACTTTCAAATTGGAAAAATTTTACATTTACATTTTACATTGGGTAACCGAATTTCAAAATCCGATGGACGTCCTGAAAAGTAAGTCAATAAAAGCATGAAAATAAGTGAGAAATAAGCTAGTCATCAATAAATTGAAAGATGATTCTGTGGTGTAGTGGTTATCTCAACTGCTTTACACGCAGTAGGTCACGAGTTCAAACCTCACCTGAACCTCTTCTTTTTGAACAATACTTAACATCACAATATCAGTTGTATATATCAATGTTACAGTTAAACTGTTTTAAAAATAATGTTCACCTTTGATTTAAAAAAAAACTTGTATCATTAAAACCTGGAGATACATAAATGTTTCCACTACTTAATTTGCTAGGCGAAAATAAAGGATTGTCTGATCTAACTCGTGTTACAAAATCGTCAAATAATGTTACTTGAATAAATTGAAGAAAATTAATTTTGCATTGCATAACTCTTTCAACCAATTTGTCAAACAACATTTTATATCGAAGTCAGTTAATTTTGCATTGCCACAACAATGAAGACCTTTGCGCAAAATTATTGGCAGCGGTGGGATTCGAACCCACGCCTCCGAAGAGACTGGTGCCTTAAACCAGCGCCTTAGACCGCTCGGCCACGCTACCGGTGCAAACAACGGAATTTAATTTATATTTTAATATATAGACCTATAAAAAAAGATGAAAACATAATTAACATGATGAGCCAGGTTAAGTGTTGATCAACGTAGACTCCTACAAATTTTGTTACTGGAACATTATCTATTCTAGATTCATCAACTGTTAGTTCTATGTTGTCTGAGGACAACCTTTTACGAAAATTATGAATACAATATAGTTAGTTTTAATATTATTGAGAGATAATATATTGCATTTAAGCCAAAAAGATATTTTTTTCAATTCAGTGTTTGCTTTTTGTATCAGAACAGGTAAGGATTTATCTGAAGCGAAAACAGTTATGTCATTAGCAAATTAATCCTCTAGAAACAATACCAATTTTGTTATCTCTTAATTTTATTTAAGTTTTCATTTTGTTCCTATGTTAAGTTTATGTGCACTACTTATCTTACAAATTGTTTTTCAAGCGTTTAAAAAACAATTATATAATAAATACATTTTTATAAACAACCCAAACTAAATTTACAATTCCGGTATTAGTTTTGAGATGCAAAACCTACTTCTTAAAAATATTTCTTTTGAAAAATCTTTGGGGCAGCTGATTTTTCAAATGTCATTCTTGAATTTGTGTATTGTTTTCTTGTGGAAAACTTGAAATGAAAAAAATCACTGGGAAGTGGTAGAAGAATGGAATGAACAAAATTGAAATTTTTTTTAAAAGTCCTTGATAACATTCATCCAAACAACCCCTGTGTCTTTAAAAATACAATCTTATGCAAATTTTAAATTCAAAAAATCAATGGAAAGTAGTCAGCAATTTATTACAAGTTTTTCTTACAAACATAAAAACTACAAAAAAAAAATCAATAAATCGGTAACTGAAACAAACTGATTTAATAAGTTTGTGTTGCATAGTCAAAATAATTACCTTATTAATTAGTTAAAAGCGCTAAGAAAAGTGTCCTGGTCTTGCTTACCAACTGATACTTAAATTTCATAAAACACCAATTGGTGGCACACACAAAATACTTCAAGGATATTTTGCTTGTTTCAGTAGATATTAGGCTTGAGGCAGCAGCCGGGAAGAAAGCGGCGGAGCGATACCATAGCCTATGAGGATAATCCGAGGCTGGTTAAATTCCTAGCTGCATGGGAAGTCGATTTGCCGGTTCTTGTCCAACTTATTGCACTTCATTAGTTGGCGAGCTGGATTGAGTGGAGCCATGTGCCCACGGAAGCCTTGTGCTTTCAGTGGCCTCCCTGCCTCAAAGCCAACATAAACACGTCACCAAACACTCAATCATACATACCGTCTAAATTGTCTTATTGACAGATACAGACGTTAAACAAATCACACACTCAGTAGATTTTACTAATCATTAACACAACTCTCGCATTAATTATCGGTTAATCAACTGATTACTAGTAGTGAGTTTTATTGTCAAAAGTGTGTTTAAAAATACTAAGCCACTTGCTAATATTATCCAGTTACAATGTTCACTAAACTGCAAGTTCAAAATAATTGAAGTTTTGAGATTAATAATGGCATCTATCTTTTTGAATCAATGGTGTTTTAATATATTTTTTTAATAAGCAAGTTCCATCTGTGATGGAGACAATGAAATACAATTAACAAAAACTTAACTGGTATAAAATTATAATTTATTGTTAACAAACAAAAACGTTTTACCGCCAAGGGTTTTATGATTGAAAATGGCTGAAAGTAAGAAGCACATAAGTACTTCTTGTCGGCTCCTACACATTTGTCCTAACTTTGTCATTTCGGCTGAGGAATCGGAAAAATGGTGCCTGAAAGCCAAACTACTAGGGCTAGTAGACAGACAAAAATTGTCGAAACTGGACAAAAATCGCCGTTGTCATACAAAGCCCCCAGAAGCCGGACGAACTAACGTTGACTTGGAACAATGTGTGTGGTTTGATTAACGTCTGTATCTGTCTATTAGACAATTTAGACGGTAAATATGTTTGAGTATAATTTGCTATTGTTGCTTATTTTTTAACTAAAAATAGTTGCATATTACCAATTACCACAAACAAACTAGTTTCCCTAAATTAACACAACAACTTGTTTTTTTAGCTATATTTTGCAAATTAGTTTTTTTTCAAAGTCAATTGTTTTAGAATATTCACACTTACACCTAAAAAATCAAACAATGGAATGTGTTGTTAACTGATTGCTGACCAATCACGTCAAATGTCAACATTATTTTGTGCTATACAGCCATCTTAAAATGATTTTTTGCAGATCATGTTTGTGTTCACAAACAAAGTTTATTTATAAAACTCAGAGCTATTGAATAAAACCATAAATAGCTCAGAAGCGTTTTTAATCAATTTATATTCTAGATTGTAGTATTGAGTTTTTTTGTAATATATGCAAAATTTAGAATAAAAAATCACGAGGTTACATTGATGATTCATATTTACTTTTAGAGTTTGTTGAAAAAGTTAATTTGTATACTTTATATTAGTTTTATTCTAGTAACTTAGAAAAAATTTTTAACGAATTGTGGATTGGTGAGTTTTCCAGTAGAAAATTAGCTTTTAATATAACAATTAGATGAAAAAGCGTACAAAAAAACTTTGTGTGACGTCCATACGTTTGTGAATGTAAAATGGAGTTATTTTGAAACTTGATTGATTGTTGCTGGAAAAATCAATAAATTATTTTTTTTAAATTATCCAAAATGAGTTATAATTTACAACCACATCTCTGCAGAGTTTTTTTTATTTATAATTTTATGCATTTTCAGTAGAGGATACATTTGTAGTTTTATAAGTATAAACAACTTCAATTACTGATGCGAGTTTCAACTACGTCGTCCATGCTGGACGATAACTCAAACTTTGTCGACCGACAGAAAAACTTTAAAAAGTCGTTTACGCGTAAAAAAGCAAAGACAATATTCAAGTAAAACAGGCACGCATGTCAATCTGCACCGAAAACAAAATAGTTCAGGGAGATATTTAAGAGAAAATCGACAAATTCATACGCTGAAATATACACCGGTCGTAACGTACAGAGTTGTTTTAAGTGTTAATATAATATTAATTGAACAAATATCATAGTTAATAAATATAACAGGCACTCAAGTCCTCTCGCAATAAAAACGAAATAGCTCAGAAAGATATTTCAGAGAAAATCGACGAAACGTATACATCGGCCGTAACGTAAACAGTTTTTTAAGGAGTTATATTTTAAACACAAAAAAATGTCAATAAAAACCGCTTGTTGATTGCACAGGTAGCTGTAGCTTTTTATGCAATTGTTGCAATTCAATGGGTGGTGTTTTTACAAAGTAATGAAATAAAAAGTTTAATTTTTATTTTTAACACTATAAACAAATAAAACAATTAATCTATTCAAAATTCTATACCGGTTTCCATTGTTGAAGTGTGTTAAAAAACGATTAACTGTTCCTGTATAGCAATTTGTTGTGAATACACAATGAGTGCTTAACTATGTTCATTGAATATCTATGTTTAGGTTATATTTGGTTAGTTTCCACAATTAGTGAAACAAAATTTCAAAATTACGAAAAGCAATATCCTCACAAAATCGTTGACAAATTCCAAAAAAAAGTAAATTTCTTTTTAAAGAACAAACCAAACAGTGAGTTATAACATACACTTATAGGTGTAATACAGTTTTAAAATGTTATTAAACTTTGAAGTTTAAGTTATAGAGTGACTTATTGGCATAAACTCATATGGTTCATTTTTGCAGAAGGACAGTTTGGTTGTTTCCGAGATTTATACCTTTCCAAATAAAGCATTTTTGTATTTTTCATTCTATATAAAATGACATTTTTTAATTTTTATGATTTGAAATAAAATAGAGCTAACTGAGAATTGTATTTTAAGTATCCAATTTCACTCAAGAAACTTCAAAAACATTGAAGTGGCTTAGTGAACACCCGGAACCCCGCACAATTTCGGGGGGAAATGAAAACAAATGAGGAAAAATAGGCTTGTCCGCCTCGTGCAAATATTCCTCAGTTCCTTCATTAGAAAACTAATTTATGGTAAAAAAAGCTTCTAATATGCCCCGGTTATATAATGGTCCGTATATTAAGACAGCACGGAGAGACCGCTGCGGATACTGGCAACACAGGGGCTACTTATGCTTTTGTGATTTTTCAGACGGTGGTGTTTCTCCAAACTTTTAAAACTAAAATTTTAACTTTTGCTTCGAGTATACGTTAAAAAGTGTTAAATTGCTTCTGGTTCTTGTCATATTGTGTTTAGACATTAAATAATTCTAGAATTTACAAATAACAATTTCAAGTACAAAACAATTGTTTCTAATTAACTAACAAAAACTATTTTATTAAAGCTATTTTGTATGTTTTAATAAACGGTAGTTTTTGAAAATGCAAACTATACGAAGGCGAACAGCTTATAATCAAATCCGTCTGACAAACTTTTATTTTAGTCTGTAATGTCATTAATATCTTGATATATCATCTTATCTATGGTGTGGTGGTGGAGGTGAATGTGAAAGTGGAGATGGACATTGAAGTGGAAGTGATGGTGGTGATGGTAACGATGACGATGTCGACGACGATGACGATGAATGCGATGACAATGACGATGATGACTATGACGATGATGATGACGACGACGACGACGATGATGATGATGATGATGATGATGATGATGAGGAGGAGGAGGAGGAGGAAGGAGAAGTAGGGAGATAGGTATGAAATTGATATAAACTGCTCAAAAAACAATGCGTTTGATTTAAACAGAATATCCGTATGGAACTTTTTTATAATTATTTCAAGCATTTTCCATGCAAATACATAAATATGACTTTGAAAGAATCGTAGAAAACAACCAAACTTGAAACTAGATGTTCTAAATTTGCAACCATTAGTAATTGTAAAACAAATATTTTCGCTGCTTGAATAATTTCAAATTCTTGAAGGAAAAATTAATAAAATTTATGTTTTTCAATACTCACTCACAACAGTCATGTTTGAAACAAAAGAGTCTTACCAGCTTAAGTGCCACATTATTCTTTCCGCATTAGGAATACATTAGATCTTATGGAAAGATTTGCATACTAAAAGTGGTTGAATGTACCTTTAATTTTGTTTTTGAATTTACTAATGTTCAACCAAGTTAAGTTTATTTTATTACTTTAGTTCAATAGTGGGATATGATGTTTGTTTTTTTGTAAGCTTAGTTATCCAACGAGGTTAATAAAACAAGTAACCTTTGCAAAACAATCAATAAATTACAATCAAAAAATAGGTCACAATGAAAATTGAAAAAGTCAAAAAGTCGTTAAATAAAACAACATACGAAACTAAAAATGACATAAAAAGAATTTGAAAAAATTAAATTCAAATTGCAACAAAAATGTTCAAAAAAAAACCTAAGTATTTAGGCACCCTTAAAACTTTTGCTGATGACAAAGCTAGATGGTTAATTAAAATGTTAACTTGCGCTGAATAAAATAGTCGTACTGTATTATTGACAATATAACTATAAATTAATAGTTCATTTACAGCATTTGAATATATTCCTGTCAATATATTTATTTAATAAACAAAATAAGACAAACCTAAGATGTTAATCATTTTTCCAACTAAATTATTTAAAGTTATTTTGTTTTCCCTATCAATTTTATTGTTACATTTTTAAAAGTTTTAAAAATGTGTAGAACTCTTGACAAAATAAGTTAAAAACACTAATCAGTTATAAAATTAAATTATTGTCATTAGATTAATAATAAAAACTAAACTTCTGGAATAACTTTTTTCAAATGCTGTATTAAAGAAACTTAGATGTACATAAACGTCATAGGCATTAAACATTAAACAAGTAAAAATAAAAAATTAATTTTAAAAAAATGATTTTATTTGCCTCTTTATCTGAGTCAACGAACTAACATTTTCGAATCTAAAACAACCGTTACACTCAATGGATTAGTTGTTATCTAAAACACTTTATTCATATATTGTTATCGAGAATACAGCTATTTTGAAAGTTTCAAAACTCTATGTATATGAATATTAGTCAAATTTGCGTTTACCTGTAACGGTGAACTTGATTAATTTGATTTAATTAATTTAATTTTCGACTTATGCATAAACATCCGTACTGTTTAATTATTTTGAAGCTCTGGCGACTTATACATAAACAGCTTGATTAATTTGATTTGATTAATTTTAATTGATTTAAGGCCTCATTCATGTCGCCAAACATTCATTTCATGTAATGTCATCCAGAATAAAGTTTTGCTGAAAGTTTTAAAGCTCTAGGTGGTCAAAAAGTAGGTGACTTTTTTATATCAAATTTGATCACCACAGACAAACAAACAATTAAACAAAGACACGAGTGAAGCTAAATATAAATGCATTTAAAAAATATATATAACCACGGGCGGAGAGCTAATGGTATTAAGAATATTTATTATTGTTGTTGTTTTGAATCGGTGGTGTTTTTTCTAAATCTTATAAACAATGTCGATAGTAATAACAAATATTTTAGCAAATATTATTCACTGATTATTCGTATTTACTTTTATAGCTGGTTAAACAAATTAATTTGTATATTTTATAATATTTTTATCATAGTAACTTAGAGAATTTTCTTTTTTACAAATTGTGGGTTGGTGAGCTGTTCAGTAAAAAATTAGTTTTTGGTGCTTGGGCATGGTAATTTTTCATACATCAAATATAACAATTAGATGAAAAAGTGTGCAAACAAACTTGATGTGACGCCCATACGTTCATGCATGTAAAATTGAGTTCTTTTAAAACTTGATTGAGTTTTTCTGGAAAAATCAATCAATTATTATTCTTAAAAATTGTCCAAAATGAGTTTTAATTCAAAGCCACATCAAGGCAGAATTATGTCTTTATTTTTTTATGATTTTTTTGTATTTTCAGTCGAGAATGCCTTTTGTAGTTGTATAAATAAATGAATTGATAGATTAATTGATGAACTTATAAATTATTTATTGAATCACTTTTTTAATTGTAAAAAGTCGTTTTTTCCAAAAAGAATGGGCTGAAATAACTTTCTCTACCATGTCTTGTTAAAATATAGTAGCATATGGCTAAGCCATTTTTGAGTTTAGCATTTAGCAACACATTTACCGTTTTATTTTTATTTAAATAGAAGATCAGTTTTTAAAATATTACTTTCATTATTATTTGCACTAAGAAATAAAAAAATTTTTTAAATTTAATTGCAAAATTTAAATACTAAAACTAGTTATTGTAAAATTCAAACAAAACCAAAATTTTACTTATATCGTGGATGTTTACAATGTTATAAAACAGCAAAACCCTATTACCTCCAGTCGTGAAACTGGTACTCATTCATTGACAGCTGAAGGTTGGAAGGATGAGTTGGCCTAAGCAGTGTGATTGAATTCTTTGCTCAACGGAATTACACATTGCCACGACTGTGATTTGAACCCACGACGGGATGTTGATATATATCTATTCTCACCACTGTGCAACGGCGCATCAAATTAAAAAGTTTTAAATTTGTATTTTAGCAGAAATTATTTTATTTGGTTGAAAAAACCTTCCCTGCACACAAAACATGCAAGTTGGCCAAACATCAAAATTTGTTCCATGCAATTAACAGATATTGAGTTTCAATATATATTAATTTTTTAAATTTTTAAAAGATTTAAGTTTATAAATGCCAAAATTTTCTGGACCCAAAAGCAATTAACTCGGATCTTAGTAACTAATTAAACATGCTGCTTTGAAAATTTGTTAACGTGAATGAGTATCAAAATAAATAATTATGTTTAATATTATAAATATACGAATCTTCAAAATTTAGAAGAAAAAATTTCCACCCGTCAATCGATTTATTCAGTTACGAACCCTCTACTGATAAAAGCCGGTGCAACGTATCTTCAATAAACAAATCATAACTGAGAAAGCGATTTTATCATCAGTATCTCCTTCAACCACAGCCGGATTTTGTATGTCTCCACAAATAAAACGCTATAAAGTACTTTTTGAAGACACTGTGTGCAGCGCCATTTCCAAAACCATTTCTTTTTCCGAAAAGATCAGTGCAGAGCTCTCTTTTAATTTTAGTGTTTTATCTTTATTTAATTTGCAATTATTGTTTGCAAATATTCAAAAATATAACAAATGTCAAGGACTAATAGTTAAAGAGCATAGAGTTTTGACTTCTAGTTGTACCAAAAGTTTGCAATAAGCTTGATTGAATTTTAAATTTATTCAATAAAATTGAGTGAGATCGTTTTGTCATTTTACACAAATGCTAACGTTTAGCTTAAAAGTTACTTTGTACGTACAGCGATCATGTCAAAAAACATTTATGATTGCATGTTAAGTTAAGACTTTTTCTCTATATCATTATCGCTCTATTTGCAGCTTATATATTCAAGTATTTAGGTGTACCATCATTCTTTAGACTTCGTAACCGCTCTAATTGCAGCTTATTTAACCAAATATTTAAGCGCACCATTTTTTTTATTTTGTGGTGTTTTTTTTAGAAACTTTATAAATGCAAAAATTAAAAATTTATTTACGTTAACCACATAAACCATCTTTAATTTGTTTGTTTACAATATATTTTTTTTTATTTTTAAAAGCAATTTTAACTTATTTACGATAACAACATTTTGTTTTACGGATCTTTGATAGTCAGAAATGAAAACAATAATGAAAGCTTGCTCGACGCTGTCTAATTTTGGTTTAGTTTAGAGACAAAAATTACAAAAGTTCACGTAGTATAACAATTGTTGTTCATAATATACATAAATGACTTACAGGATGTTTGTAATAACGTGTATCTTTTTGCGGATGATGCAAAGATTTTTAGAAATCTGAGAAGCCCACAGGATTCAAGGACTTTACAAGAAGACATCAACCTTGTGATGGAATGGTTCGGGAGGTGGCGCATGAATGTCAACATCAGTAAATGCTGCCTTTTGAGAATTGGGGGAAATTCTGAGTCTGTTGATTACATGCTTAGAGACTCAGGAGGACAGACTTATAACATTCCTGTGGTCAGTTCAATAACGGACCTTGGAGTAATTGTTGATTCCCAGCTGAGTTTCAGAGAGCACATTTTGACTAAAACAAAGAAAGCTGGCATGTTGTTGGGAATAATTGCACGAAATTTTAAACATCTATCTGAAGAAGCTTTTGTTTGTCTCTATAAGTCTCTTGTGCGATCTCAATTGGAGTATGCTGTACAGGTTTGGAGCCCGTACCAATTGGGACTGATTGCAGAGATCGAGAAAATTCAGAGACGAGCCACAAAACTGGTCAGATCTTGTAAGTATTTGAGCTACGTGGACAGGTTGAGGAAATTGAAACTTCCATCGTTGGCTTATCGTAGAATTAGAGCTGACATGATCATGACGTACAAGATCACGAGAGGATACTTTTTGAACTTCAATTGTCCTGCACTAATGCCATGTCCAGACCAACGAACAAGAGGTCATTCCTGGAAACTTGTTACAGGCATAAATCACAGGGATTGTCGAAAATATTTCTTTTCCAATAGAGTGGTAAGATATTGGAACAATCTTCCAGAAGACGTGGTTGAAGCTCCGAATTTAGCTACTTTCAAGGCTCTGATGGATGATTTTTTCGGTCAAAAGAAATATGAGTTTGAGTGGATTTTGTATTTTTTGTTTATTTATTTTTTTTCTTTTTTTGCTATACGGATTTTTCATTTTAATTTTGAAATTGTGGTTGTCAGTTGCTGGCGAGGGGCTCATTGCCCGTGCCAAGAATTTAATAAATAAATAAATAAATAAATAAAACAAAAGGATTTCATAGCGTTTTTGGATAACGCATTAAAATTGTTTTTTTCTTTTATATTTTTATCGAAACCTTTGAGTTGTAATCATTATTTATTAGAACAATGCATTGAATAAAAATTATTAAAGCTTAAACGGTAAACTATTGAGATCAGACTTAAATGCGCTATGAAAAGTGTCCTGGTTTTCTTTATCAACTAATAATTAAATCTAATAAAACACTAATTGTTGACAATTGACTAACACATGAAATAAAATGCACAACATCAAATGCATTTATAACAGTTTTTTAAAATTTATATTAAAAAACATTAGCACCAATGTTTTGTTGTTTAAAAAAATTCAGTTTTTGCACAAAATGTTTTCAAATTGAAACAACAACAAAAAAGAATTCAACAAATAAAAATTTGTTGTAGGTTATAATTATGTGTTGTTTTTTTGTTCAGAACCAATACTAGATTAGTGACTAATTATAACTGATTAATTTAATTTTAGTTGTTATGTAATAAATGTGTTTTTTTTTAAAAGCGGAAAAAAGCAAGAATCCAGATAATTGTTTTAAATTTTGCTAAGTTCCAGTTGAAGACATAGTCATTACAAGACGGCTGTTGCAACGTTTATTTTGGTTTCTTCACTCGTTGGTGCCAAATATTATTTTTTAAACCAAAACGACTAAACAAAAACAGTTGTTTTAAATATGAATTTTTTATTACATTAAATCAGTAGTATTTTATTGCAGTTTTAAAACAATTAAAATTTTAAAACTGTTTCAGCGATTTTAAAGATTTAATAATTCAGCTACCTGTTACAGAAAACGGTTAACTGATTTTAATATTTTTCTAATTTTAAGTTTAATTATTATGTTTATTTCAATTTTCAAAAAACGTGTCAGCCGATCATAAATTAAATTTGTTGTCAAGACGTAAATTTAAAAAAAACAAAAAGCAGACAAACAGCCGCGCACGATTTTATGATTAAAAAATTAATAGAATGTAAAATATGCAACTAAAAATAAACACATCAAAGTTTATTTCAAATAAAAACATATTATAGTGAGTTAACATCAAATTTATTATTTAGACAAAACAAGAAAAATGGTGACATAAATTCAATTAAAAAAAATCCAAATTAAAAATTGTTAAGCATTCATGAATCAAAATATAACAAAATCAAAATCAAAACTCTAAAACTTATAAAATTTAACTTTGCTGTTTTACTCTTTGTTTAAAAAACATGGTATCTAGTAATCAAATAATTAGCCCAAAATTTCCTTGGTGTATCACTAATTTAATGAGGAATTGAAAATTCAGCCAACAAAAAAAACCACAGGCATTTTTTCTTTGAAGCCTGATTTTTTTGCCTATAAAGTCGGTGTTTTTAAAATTAAAGGTGTTTTGGTTTAGCTTAACACTAGAATAACTTTTTAAAAACTCTTTGTTTTTGGTAATAAGTAACAGTTTTTAATTACAAACTTTCAAATTGGAAAAATTTTACATTTACATTTTACATTGGTTAACCGAATTTCAAATTGTTGGCGGACATCCGATGGACGTCCTGAAAAGTAAGTCAGTAAAAGCATGAAAATAAGTTAGAAATAAGCTAGTCATTAATAAATTGAAGGATGATTCTGTGGTGTAGTGGTTATCTCCTCTGCTTTACACGCAGTAGGTCGCGAGTTCGAACCTCACCAGAACCTCTTCTTTTTGAACAATACTTAACATCACAATATCAGTTGTATATATCAATGTTACAGTTAAACTGTTTTAAAAATAATGTTCACCTTTGATTTAAAAAAAACTTGTATCATTAAAACCTGCAGATACATAAATGTTTCCACTACTTAATTTGCTAGGCGACAAAAAAGGATTGTCTGATCTAACTCGTGTTACGAAATCGTCAAATAAAGCTACTTGAATAAATTGAGGAAAAGTTAATTTTGCATTGCATAACTCTTTCAAGCCAATTTGTCAAACAACATTTTATATCGAAGTCAGTTAATTTTGCATTGCCACAACAATGAAGACGTTTGCGCAAAATTACTGGCAGCGGTGGGATTCGAACCCACGCCTCCGAAGAGACTGGTGCCTTAAACCAGCGCCTTAGACCGCTCGGCCACGCTACCGGTGCAAACAATGGGAATTTAATTTATATTTTAATATATAGGCCTATAAAAAAAAGATGAAAACATAATTAACATAATGAGCCATGTTGAGTGTTGATCAACGTAGACTCCTAAAAATTTTGTTACTGGAACATTATCTATTTTAAAACCATCAACTGTTAGTTATATGTTTTCTGAGGAAAAGGTTTTACGAGTATTATAAAATACAATATAGTTAGTTTGAATATTATTGAGAGATAATTTATTGCATTTAAACCAAAAAGGTATTTTTTCAATTCAGTGTTTGCTTTTTGTATCAGAGCAGGTAAAGATTTATCTGAAGCGAAAGCAGTTATGTCATTAGCAAATTAATCCTCTAGAAACAATACCAATTTTGTTTTTTCTTAATTTTATTTAAGTTTTCAATTTGCTCCTATGTTAAGTTTATGTGCACTACTTATCTTACAAATTGTTTTTTAAAGCATTTAAAAAAAATAATAAATACATTTTTATAAACAACCCAAACTAAGTTCCTGACTTTATGTATTTTTTTTATTTCAACAATCAGTTATAATAAAATTAACAATTCCGGTATTAGTTTTGAGATGCAAAAACCTACTTCTTAAAAATATTTCTTTTGAAAAATCTTCGGGGCAGCGGATTTTTCAAATGTCGCTCTTGAATTTGTGTATTGTTTTCAAGATTGTTTTCTTGTGCAAAACTTGAAATGAAAAAAATCACTGTGAAGTGGTAGAAGAATGGATTAAACAAAATTGAAAAGTTCTTGAGGAGCCTTGATAACACTCATCCAAGCAACGTCTGTGTTATCGGTTAAATCAACTGATTATTAGTAGTGCGTTTATTGTCAATACCAGCAGTTGACGCACGCTTCGCGCGCGAAGCGTGTGAGTTTTTACATATTAATAGTAAAGGTAGTCGCAATCAAATTGCACTTTAAGCTCAAAAACAACACCTATGCGCTATTATAGTAATAACTTTACGCACGCTTCGCAAGCGAAGCGTGTGACTATTATAGCCAGTTGCATATGAACACGTTTTATAAAATAGTAAATTGTCGTTAATAATAATAATTTACAACTTGTTTAAAATTGGGAAATCCCGCCGATGTACTACTTCGGTGATTTATTTATTTTCAACTTGTTTATATTGAGTTATGGCGTATTCCAATATAATAGGAATAATATTAGAAAATTAGTTAATTTTCGTAATTAATAATATTATTAATAATTAAAATAAGAGGAATAATAATAACAAAATAGAAAAATGTCGTTAATAATGATTTCATTAAATATTTCTGCAAAGCGTCGAACTTTCCAGTAATAGAAATAATATTAGCAAAATAGTTAATCTTCGTTATTAATAATAATTAAAATAAGAGGAATAATAATTGCAAAATAGTAAATTGTCGTTAATAATAATTTACATAAATAAAAAACCCGCCGACTACTACTTTGGTGATTTATTTATTTTCAACTTGTCTATATTTAGCGATGACGAACGATGCTATATTTATCCGCAAAGCGTTAGACTTTCGCGGCTAATAACTTTTTATTAGAAAACTGCAGAAAACATTTCTTCCTGACCAGATCGACTGCAATTTGGAACAACCTCCCTTCGAAAATCATAGAAGCCGATCAAGTTAATGAATTTAAAAGATTAATCGACTGTCATTTCGAAATAAGCAACATTATGTACAACTATAAAAAGGATTTTTAATAATATATACATACATTTATTTATAGAACATATATATGAACAATATTTTATATAATTCTAGATATGGGCATAGAGACATATAGTTTGCGCCCATCATTTCCTTTATGTTATGTTATGTTATGTTTATTTAAACAATTTAACAAAAAAGTGCCCTAACAAACCTTGTTCAGCGTCTCATAATCTATCAACGTGAGTTTTTTCAGACCTGCAGATGCTAATCGGGTGACATACATACATAATACATCATTGCGCTTTTATAGTAGGGATTCTGTTTAGAAATACCATGCCATTTGCTAACCTTAGGTATATATTTCGTTTATTGGTATTAGAGGCCGATAGGCCCTTCTGTTTGCAAATAAATAAATAAATATGTATGAGTATTGTTTGCTATTGTTGCTTATTTTTAACCAAAAATAGCTGCATATTACCAATTAATTACCACAAACAAACTTGTTTTCCTAAATTAACACAACAACTTGTTTTTGTAGCTATATTTTGCAAATTGTTTTTTTTTCAATGTCAATTGTTTTAGAATATTTACACTTAAACCCAAAACATCAAACAATGGAATGTGTTGTTAACTGATTGCTGACCAATCACGTCAACTGTCAACATTTCTTTTGTGCTATACAGCCATCTTAAAATGATTTTTTGTAGATCATGTTTGTGTTCACAAACAAAGTTTGTTTATAAAACTCAGATCTTTTAAATAAAACCATAAATAGCTCAGAAGCGTTTTTAATCAATTTATATTCTAGATTGTAGTATTGAGTTTTTTTGTAATATATTCAAAATTTAGAATAAAAAAATCACAAGGTTACATTGATGAGTCATATTTACTTTTAGAGTTTGTTGAAAAAGTTAATTTGTATACTTTATATTAGTTTTATTCTAGTAACTTAGAAAAAAAATTTAACGAATTGTGGATTGGTGAGTTTTCCAGTAGAAAATTAGCTTTTAATATAACAGTTAGATGAAAAAGCGTACAAAAAAACTTGGTGTGACGTCCATACGTTTGTGAATGTAAAATGGAGTTATTTTGAAACTTGATTGATTGTTGCTGGAAAAATCAATAAATTATTTTTTTTAAATTATCCAAAATGAATTATAATTTACAACCACATCTATGCAGAGTTTTTTTATTTATGATTTTATGTATTTTCAGTAGAGGATGCATTTGTAGTTTTATAAGTATAAACAACTTCAATTACTGATGCGAGTTTTAACTACGTCGTCCATGCTGGGCGATAACTCAAACTTTGTCGACCGACAAAAAACTTTAAAAAGTCGTTTACGCGTAAAAATGCGAAGACAGTGTTCAAGTAAAACAGGCATGCAAGTCAATCTGCACCGAAAACAAAATAGTTTAGAAAGATATATCAGAGAAAATCGACAAATTCATGCGCTGAAATATACACCGGCCGTAACGTACAGAGTTGTTTTAAGTGTTAATATAATATTAATTGAACAAATATAATAGTTAATAAATATAACAGGCACGCAAGTCCACTCGCAATAAAAACGAAATGGCTCAGAAAGATATTTAAGAAAAAATCGAAAAAAAAATGCGCCGAAATATACATCGGCCGTAACGTAAACAGCTTTTTAAGGTGTTATATAAGACAGAAGAGGCATTTAATGGACAGCTTGCTGTTTGCACATTTTTTTTTTTTTTTTTTTTTTTTTTTTTTATAATAGTTTATAGTCCTTTACACCAGGTGTTTTAAGACTCTAATGTCTGTATGTAGAAAGCAGTTAAATACTTCCTGTCGTTGATCAGAATTTGATCTTTTTTACTTTCCCTCCTCCTTTCTCCAGGCTTGGGACTGGCTCGCAATTAGCGAGGCGGAGTTAACTGTTTGCACAGGTAGCTGTGGCTTTTTATGCAATTGTTGCAATTCAATAGGTGGTGTTTTTACAAAGTAATAAAATAAAAAGTTTAATTTTTATTTTTAACACTATAAACAAATAAAACAATTAATATCTTAAAAATTCTATACCGGTTTCCATTGTTGAAGTGTGTTAAAAAGCGATTAACTGTTCCTGTATAGCAATTTGTTGTGAATACACAATGAGCGCTTAAATATGTTCATTGAATACCTATGTTTAGGTTATATTTGATTAGTGTCCACAATTAGTAAAACAAAATTTCTAAATTACGAAAAGCAATATCCTCACAAAATTGTTGACAAATTCCAAAAAAAAAAAAAATTTCTTTTTAAAGAACAAACCAAACCGTGAGTTATAACATACACTTATAGGTGTAATACAGTTTTAAAATGTTATTAAACTTTGAAGTTTAAGTTATAGAGTGACTTATTGGCATAAACTCATATGGTTCATTTTTGCAGAAGGACAGTTTGGTTGTTTCCGAGATTTATACCTTTCCAAATAAAGCATTTTTGTATTTTTCAGTCTATATAAAATGACATTTTTTAATTTTTATGATTTGAAATAAAATAGAGCTAACTGAGAATTGTATTTTAAGTATCCAATTTCACTCAAGAAACTTCAAAAACATTGTAGTGGCTTAGTGAACACCCTGAACCCCGCACAATTTCGGTGGGAAATGAAAACAAATGAGAAAAAATAGGCTTGCCCGCCTCTTGCAAATATTCCTCAGTTCCTTCATTAGAAAACTAATTTATGGTAAAAAAAAGCCACAAATATGGCCCGGTTATATAAAGCGTGGTATTATGGGAAGGTGAAGGGGGACCGTTGCGGCTACTGGCAACACAGGGGCTACTTATGCTTTTGTGATTTTTCAGACGGTGGTGTTTCTCAAACTTTTAAAACTGAAATTTTAACTATTGTTTCAAGTATACGTTAAAAAGTCTTAAATTGCTTCTGGTTCTTGTCACGTTGTGTTTAGACATTAAATAATTCTAGAATTTACAAATAACATTTTCAATTACAAAACAATTGTTTCTAATTAACTAACACAAACTATTTTATTAAAGCTATTTTGTATGTTTTAATAAACGGTAGTTTTTGAAATGCAAACTATACGAAGGCGAACAGCTTATAATCAAATCCATTTGACAAACTTTTATTTTAGTCTGTATGGCCATTAATATCTTGATATATCATCTTATCTATGGTGTGGTGGTGAAGGTGAATGTAAAAGTGGAGATGGACATTGAAGTGGTGATGGTAACGATGACGATGTCGACGAAGATGACGATGAATGCGATGACAATGACGATGACGATGACGACGACGACGACGACGATGCTGATGATGATGAAGAGGAGGAGGAGGAGAAGTAGGGCGATAGGTATGAAATTGATATAAACTGCTCAAAAAACAATGCGTTTGATTTAAACAGAATATCCGTATGGAACTTTTTTTTATAATTATTTCAAGCATTTTCCATGAAAATTCATAAATATGACTTTGTAATAATCGTAGAAACTAGATGTTCAAAATTTGCAACCATTAGTAATTGTAAAACAAATATTTTCGCTGCTTGAATAATTTCAAATTCTTGAAGGAAAAATTAATAAAATTTATGTTTTTCAATACTCACTCACAACAGTCATGTTTGAAACAAAAGAGTCTTACCAGCTTAAGTGCCACATTATTCTTTCCGCATTAGGAATACATTAGATCTTATGGAAAGATTTGCATACTACAAGTGGTGGAATGTACCTTTAATTTTGTTTTTTAATTTACTAATGTTCAACTAAGTTAAGTTTATTTTATTACTTTAGTTCAATAGTGGGATATGATGTTTTGTTTTTTTGTAAGCTTAGTTATCCAACGAGGTTAATAAAACAAGTAACCTTTGCAAAACAATCAATAAATTACAATCAAAAAATAGGTCACAATGAAAATTGAAAAAGTCAAAAAGTCGTTAAATAAAACAACATACGAAACTAAAAATGACATAAAAAGAATTTGAAAAAATTAAATTCAAATTGCAACAAAAATGTTCAAACATCAACCTAAGTATTTAGGCACCCTTAAAACTTTTGCTGATGACAAAGCTAGATGGTTAATTAAAATGTTAACTTGCGCTGAATAAAATAGTCGTACTGTATTATTGACAATATAACTATAAATTAATAGTTCATTTACAGCATTTGAATATATTCCTGTCAATATATTTATTTAATAAACAAAATAAGACAAACCTAAGATGTTAATCATTTTTCCAACTAAATTATTTAAAGTTATTTTGTTTTCCCTATCAATTTTATTGTTACATTTTTAAAAGTTTTAAAAATGTGTAGAACTCTTGACAAAATAAGTTAAAAACACTAATCAGTTATAAAATTAAATTATTGTCATTAGATTAATAATAAAAACTAAACTTCTGGAATAACTTTTTTCAAATGCTGTATTAAAGAAACTTAGATGTACATAAACGTCATAGGCATTAAACATTAAACAAGTAAAAATAAAAAATTAATTTTAAAAATATGATTTTATTTGCCTCTTTATCTGAGTCAACGAACTAACATTTTCGAATCTAAAACAACCGTTACACTCAATGGATTAGTTGTTATCTAAAACACTTCATTCATATATTGTTATCAAGAATACAGCTATTTTGAAAGTTTCAAAACTCTATGTATATGAATATTAGTCAAATTTGCGTTTACCTGTAACGGTGAACTTGATTAATTTGATTTAATTAATTTAATTTTCGACTTATGCATAAACATCCGTACTGTTTAATTATTTTGAAGCTCTGGCGACTCATACATAAACAACTTGATTAATTTGATTTGATTAATTTTAATTGATTTAAGGCCTCATTCTTGTCGCCAAACATTCAATTCATGTAATGTCATCCAGAATAAAGTTTTGCTGAAAGTTTTAAAGCTCTAGGTGGTCAAAAAGTAGGTGACTTTTTTATATCAAATTTGATCACCACAGACAAACAAACAATTAAACAAAGACACGAGTGAAGCTAAATATAAATGCATTTAAAAAATATATATAACCACAGGCGGAGAGCTATTTTTTTATTTTTTTTTTATAATAGTTTATAGTCCTTTACATCAGGTGTTTTAAGACTCTAATGGCTGCATGTAGGAAGCACTTAAGTACTTCCTGTAGTGGATCAAAATTTGATCCTTTTTACTTTTCCCTCCTCCTTTTTCTAGGCTTGGGACTGGCTCGCAATTAGCAGGCGGAGAGCTAATGGTATTAAGAATATTTATTATTGTTGTTGTTTTGAATCGGTGGTGTTTTTTCTAAATCTTATAAACAATGTCGATAGTAATAACAAATATTTTAGCAAATATTATTCACTGATGATTTGTATTTACTTTTATAGCTGGTTAAACAAATTAATTTGTATATTTTATAATATTTTTATCATAGTAACTTAGAGAATTTTCTTTTTTACAAATTGTGGGTTGGTGAGCTGTTCAGTAAAAAATTAGTTTTTGGTGCTTGGGCATGGTAATTTTTCATACATCAAATATAACAATTAAATGAAAAAGTGTGCAAAACAACTTGATGTGGTAAACTTTGTTGAGTTTTTCTGGAAAAATCAATCAATTATTATTTTTAAAAATTTTTCCAAAATGATTTTTAATTTAAAGCCACATCAAGGCAGAATTATGTCTTTGTTTTTTTATGATTTTTTTGTATTTTCAGTCGAGAATGCCTTTTGTAGTTGTATAAATAAATGAATTGATAGATTAATTGATGAACTTATAAATTATTTATTGAAACACTTTCTTCATTGTAAAAAGTCGTTTTTTCCAAAAAGGATGGGCTGAAATAACTTTCTCTACCATGTCTTGTTAAAATATAGTAGCATATGGTTAAGCCATTTTTGAGTTTAGCATTTAGCAACACATTTACTGTTTTATTTTTATTTAAATAGATGATCAGTTTTTAAAATATTACTTTCATTATTATTTGCACTAAGAAATATTTTTTTTAATTTAATTGCAAAATTTAAATACTAAAACAAGTTATTGTAAAATTCAAACAAAACCAAAATTTTACTTATATCGTAGATGTTTACAATGTTATAAAACAATAAAACCCTATTATCTCCAGTCGTGGAACTGGTACTCATTTATTGACAGCTGAAAGATGGAAGGATGAGTTGGCCTGAGCAGTGTGATTGAATTCTTTGCTCAACGGAATTACACATTGCCGCGACTGTGATTTGAACCCACGACGGGATGATGATATATAACTATTTTCACCACTGTGCAACGGCGCATCAAATTACAAAAAATGATTTAAACAAATTCAAGGGGCAAAAAACGCAGATTAAAAAGTTTTAAATTTGTATTTTAGCAGAAATTATTTTATTTGGTTGAAAAAAACCTTTCTTGCACACAAAACATGCAAGTTGGCCAAACATCAAAATTTGTTCCATGCAATTAACAGATATTGAGTTTCAATATATATTAATTTTTTAAATTGTTAAAAGATTTAAGTTTATAAATGCAAATATTTTCTGGACCCACAAGCGATTAACTCGGATAACTAATAAAACATGCTGCTTTGAAAATTTGTTAACGTGAATGAGTATCAAAATAAATAATTATGTTTAATATTATAAATATACGAATCTTCAAAATTTAGAAGAAAAAATTTCCACCCCGTCAATCGATTTATTCAGTTACGAACCCTCTACTGATAAAAGCCGGTGCAACGTATCTTCAATAAACAAATCATAACTGAGAAAGCGATTTTATCATCAGTATCTCCTTCAACCACAGCCGGATTTTGTATGTCTCCACAAATAAAACGCTATAAAGTACTTTTTGAAGACACTGTGTGCAGCGCCATTTCCAAAACCATTTCTTTTTCCGAAAAGATCAGTGCAGAGCTCTCTTTTAATTTTAGTGTTTTATCTTTATTTAATTTGCAATTATTGTTTGCAAATATTCAAAAATATAACAAATGTCAAGGACTAATAGTTAAAGAGCATAGAGTTTTGACTTCTAGTTGTACCAAAAGTTTGCAATAAGCTTGATTGAATTTTAAATTTATTCAATAAAATTGAGTGAGATCGTTTTGTCATTTTACACAAATGCTAACGTTTAGCTTAAAAGTTACTTTGTCAAAGACTATGCCTAGAAAACAAACATTGTTAGCTCTTTGAAGACCGATGTTGCCAATTTCTAGGGTTTGAGTGTTGGCTTCTCAAATGAAATCTGACATCTTAGAGAAAAATACGAATGAGGACTATCCTGCTGAGATCTTGAATCCCTAATCCCTCTCTCGACTCTGTCAAAGTACTTTTGAAGAGATGAAAATGATTTTTCTGTATTTTTTTTTAAATTTTAAAATTAAAAAATGGTTTTTTTTTAATAATAACGCACACTTTGTTTTATAGAAACTGTTTTGCAAGCTGTAACTGCCAATTTAGTTATCCGCTACATTTATATGAATTTGTCACTTGTTCTAATGTTTAGCTTTTTACAAACTTTTATTTATATTACAATTTCTGTTTGTGTGTGTGGCTTTCTGTGTACGCAAATTTTGCATGTAAAATTTAACCAGCTTTTTGACTACCTAGGAAGCTGAAACTTTCAGCATAGGTTTATATTAGATGACAATACATGATTCAATTAAAAAAATTAATTTGAACATTTTTTTGTATTTCTAAATTGAATTTATTTGAAATTAAAGTTTGTGTTAAAAAATTCGGATTTTCCTTTACTTGTTTATTTTAAAATTTGTTATAGTTTTATTAGTGCAGTTTTAAAACGATCTGCCTCTAGAATGTTTTTTTGCATTTTTAATAATTAAAGGTTTTTGAAATCAAAAGTTACAACTTCTTGTTATATTGTTCACTGTAGGCAAGCTAAATATATTTTTTTTTTTTTTTTTTTTTTTTTATGATAGTTTATAGTCCTTTACACCAAGTGTTTTAAGACTGAATTGGCTGTATATAGGAAGCACATAAGTACTTCCTGTCGTGGATCAAAGTTTGATCCTTTTATCTGTCCCTCCTCCTTTATCCAGGCTTGGGACTGGCTCGCAATTAGCGAGGCGGAGTTCAGCTAAATATATACGTTCGAGTAGCAACTTATGCTCTTGTGACTTCTTAGTCGTAGGTGTTTAGTATTCTATACAGACAACGTTTGTGATAATGAAGTGATGGGTTTAACATTGAGAGCGCACAATTTATTTTTCGATACAAAAAAATGTAATATACTAATAACTAAAACGTTTTAATCATTTGTTGTTGCAGAGTTTAATAAATTATTATTGTCACAAAATATAAAAGATTTGTGAAAACAACGTTTTTAGCATTAAAATACTTGAACGAATGAATAAAACTAGGATCTAAAGAATAGAAAACATATCAATCAATATCATTCAGTCTTATATCAATTTTAATTAAATAGGCTCTGCAAAATTGTTGTTTAAATTCAATGTCTGATATTGTAACAATATCAAGCAAAACAGAGATGTTAATAAAATAATGATCGCTAAAATTCCCAACCGCTTCTTAGCGCATATTTTGTTACGTTTTAAATAGATGCAAGCTGGTTGTATGGAAAAATATACTAACAGGTGAAAGTTAATTTTAAAACAGTTATAAAATTTTATGGCGAAATTGTTTTATAAAAATATTATTTTAATACAACAATTATGAATGAATGATTTGCATATTGTTATTTTGCGTATAAACTTCCCTGAATTCAGAATGGTTAATCTGCGCGCCTGATGGTTCCTTGGATGTGGTAGCCATATCTCATGCTCCCTCTACGAAATGGAATCCTGATTCTCCGTTACCCGTTATGACCATGGTAGACGAATTACGTACCATCAAAAGTTGTTAGGGTAAACACTTTAAAAGTTTATCTTTAAAAAAATAATAATATAAATCACTTTTCTCTGATTGAATAAACTGATGATTGTTTAATTTGATGCTGCACTTAAGTGGGATTTTTTTAACTTTCAAAAATATTCCAGCATGTACGGTAAGCTTTGGTTTCAGAAAATGTAAAAAAAAGGAAACCAGTTTTGCAGAGGTTTTCCCATGAGGTTTATAGTAATTATTTTTTGGTTACTCATAATAAAATTGTTAGCAAATTATAAATAATTTTAATTTATTGACAAAAACCGCGGAATGTGTGAAATGAAGCAGTGCTGCTAGTTTAACAACTTCTTAGCAAAGTGTTTAATTTTTGTTTAACAAAGACACTTCATTTTTACACGTTGTGCATGTCCTTTATCAATGTTCATTGTTCACGTCATATTTAGGCACACGGAGGAAAGCGGCGGAGTGATACCATAGTCTATGAGGATCATCTGAGGCTGGTTAAATTGCTAGCTGCATGGGAGGTCCATTGGCCGGTCCTTGTCCAACTTATTGCACTTATTAGTTGGCGGGCTGGAGTGAGTCGTGCCATGTGCCCACAAAAGTCTTGTGCTTTCGGTGGCCTCCCTGCCTCAAAGCCAACATAAACACGTCACCAAACACTCAAACATACATACCGTCTAAATTGTCTTATTGACAGATACAGACGTTAAACAAACCACACACACACACACACGTCATATTTTGCAGAGACATATTGACACCACACTTCCTAGCATGTCTTCAATTTTGAATTTGAAAATCAAGCGTATTATGGATGTTAAAAAAATGGATCCTGAATTTAATCAAATAATTAATTAAAACAAATACAAAATCAGACAAACAGGTAAAATAAAACAAAGAAACAAAAATGTTTTTAAAAAGTTTGCAATAAATTTAATAACATAAAAGCGTTTTCTGCAACAATCCGAATGGTTTTATGATTACAATTTATTGTATACGACTCACAGTATTTCATAAAAACGTGTTTTTATTTTTAGACACACTATATTCACTCGTCATATGCACTTCTAGCGGCTGCAAACTAAATTTTTACACACCTATTTATTAAATCCGTTGCTCTGAATTAGGGGTGTTTTTGAAGATACAAAATAAGTGAATTTGTTTCATAGTAAATAACACAAAAGCAACTTTAAAAACACATTGTTTGTTTTTATTTCAACAAATAGCAACATATAAAATGCAAAATTCAATCTTTTTGGCGCATTTTCGGAAACTTGTGTCTCTAAAAAGCCAGCTTTCCCGTTTCCGGTCATTCATATTTACTTTTAGAGTTGGTTAAAAAAAAATAATTTGTATACTTTATAATATTTTTATTTTAGTAACTAAGAGTTTTTTTTAACGAATTGTGGGTTGGTGAGTTTTCCAGTAAAAAATTAGCTTTCGGTTATTTGCTCATTTGTTTCGAAAATATTTGCTCAAATGTTGTTGTATGCCATAAAGGGTATAAAAACAAACAAAAAAACGACAGAAAACGGGAGAGCGAGCGCGAACGAAAGAACGAGAAGGCACGATAGAGCGAGCGGGGAAAAGAATGAAAGCGACCGGGAGCGAGAGAGCAAGAGGGAAAGTGTGAGGAATCGGGAGAGCAAAAAGGAGAGCCCGAAAGCAAGCAAGCAAAGAAGCGAGAGCAACATATAGAAAAACTTCAAACAAAATTAATTATTAGAAAAATGAGCTTTTCTATTTTTTTACTCAAAGCCACAGCAACGCTTAGCCGGGCACAGTTAGTTTTGTTATATATGAGTTGCTATGTTTATTCACTGTTGGTTAATTAAATTAATAACCACTGGCTAGTTAACAAATTGTGCTTAATTTTACATACGCTTGACATGTTCAAAACATTTAAATGGATTGTGTATTGTTTTCAAGGTGTGCGCTGACCAACTTTAACCGGCGGCGGCGGCGGCTGTTTTTTGACGGCGGCGTCGGCGGCGTTTATGCTGATTTTTTTTATTACACGATAACGACACAAAATTAAAAAAAAATAGTTCAACTTTTAGTTAAAAAAATTAGAGTTGACAATTCAAACATAATTCATGTTATTTGGTCAAAAAATGTGAATTTTCGTGTACAAAAACTATCTTGTCAACGGATAATGGTATTGAAAAAGTATGTTTATTGTATTAATGTTTTGCTTTTTTTGGTCACTGAAAAAAAGTTTATAAACAAATGAAAGTTAAAAAAGAATGTTTTTATTAACCAAACTTTTTAGATGACCGGGCGGAGGGGTACTTTTTCCAAAATGTTTCTGAAATGTTTTTCAATAATGAAATAAGAAAATGATAATTCTTGAGGGTCAAGTTTTTTTTTAATTTTTATTGAATTTATTTTTCACAATATTTTTCTAATTATTTTTTGAAAAACAATTGCTCCTCCTGCCCTTTAAAATATTTTTAATTATATATCTTAAAATATTTTTAATTATATATCTTAAAAATTGAACAAAATATTAAAATGTGAGATGTTTGTTTTATATGTTTTGATGACTGACAGAGTTTGTAGAATATGAACGTCCCACACTTTTATATTTGGTCAAATTATATAGCTAGATATATAATTAGTACCACATGCCACAGCTGAATAGACTTTATAAAGAATCTACTTATAAAATAGGTTGCTTTTAAGTAGTGGTGTTTTTTTTAAGCTTCAAAATGATTAAGATTTTGGAGGTTTATTTTGCGTTTTTCAATTCAATGATTTTTTAATCGGTAATAATGATTTTTGGTTTTAAAAATTGAAATGCAATTAACACTCGTTGTTTAACATTCTAATGCTTTTTCAAGCCTCAAAACATAAAATAATTGTTTTAACAAAAACTGTTTGATTTCTTTAAGTGTCAGCCTTTCTTTTTTTCACTAAAATGATTATTTTTTGTATTGATCAAATCAAACTGTAATTTATTAAAAAATACTGTAAATAGTATCAACTTTTAAATATGGCGAAGCTTACTTATATACTTATTTCCTGGCTCTAAAGATATTGTTATGTTTGAGTTTGAACTATAGTAACACGCAATGTTACAATGTTAATTTTCATTTTAATAGTCTTAAACGTTTTTGCTTTGCTTTATTTGTTAGTTTTTTTCCAAAATCAAATGCAATGAAACGCAACAACAACAAAAAATGTCAATGCAACAACATTTTAAAAAAGACTACATCAAGCCTGGTTTTATTCCAATAGGTTCCAAAAATATTTTATATTTTTACTAGTTCTTAAAAAATTCATTAAAGTCCAAAAACTGATAATCCAAAAACCAATTATTCTCTTTGATTTAAAAATTTTTTTAATTTCAAGATGTTAAACTGTTTTTGTTTGTATTGTAAATTATTGACTTGAATTTAGAAATAAGAAGAATAAGGGTATTTCATTTTGCCAACTTTTATTTTATCTGTAAAACAAATAAATAAAAATTTAGTTCGCTTATTAATTTGTCAAACAACATGCAAATACGACATTCCTAAGCAAAATTGAAACCCTTGACAATAAAAACAAAAAAAATTCCCCAAACAATTAGTAATTCATTGAACTGGTTCTAATTAAAACATAACGAAACAACATTATTCGGTCGGAATTTTTCACGCATGTTTATTTGGTGTGCGAACATATCTTAAAAAACGCAAGCGGCAGCTACCTGGTTTTTTATTCATTTAAAAAGTCTGTTCTTTTGAACGAGTGGTGTTTTGCTAGAATTTCAAAAAAATAGTATAATTTGATCGAGGAAGTTTTGTATCCTTTAATAAATGGAAAATTGTTTCTTGGTAATAACTTAAAACGAAAAATCATTTGAACTAAACTAGAAACAATTTTTGCTTATGCGTGCTGCAAACATGTACTTTTGATGTTTGTCATAAAACTGTTAAATTCATGTTTGTTTTTAATTGAAAAAATCGACGTTTTGTATTACTTGGATTTTATTTTAATCCGTAACTTTTAGAAATTTATAGGTGAATCCAAGCTTTTAGTAAATTAAAAACTGTTCAATTCCTGTTGTTCAATATTTTACGCACCAGTAAATTTGATTTTACACTTTTTATTTCTATTTTATAATCCATCTTGAAAATAAACGCATTTTTACCAATGCTTTTATTAACTCGTCGGCTCTGTTTCTCTGTCTGTTTCTCTGTCTGTTTCTCTGTCTGTTTCAAATCTTGCAATCAATTTTTGAGTCACTTCCTGATGATAGATTTTTTTCAAATTTTGCATACATGTTCAAGATAGAAGACAATGCAATATTCAATTATTAGTTTTACAATAAGTCAATTAATTTAGTTAATTTTCTTGAGGATTTTATCGAGGGGTTTCTTGAGGGTTTTTTTGAGGGTTTTCTTTAGGGTTTTCTTGAGAGTTTTCTTGAGGGTTTTCTTGAGGGTTTTCTTGAGGGTTTTCTTGACCACAAAACGCTAACCGACTGGCAGACTATTTTACCAAGTTAACATGAACCACACTCACTGACCGCGATTCTCAAGCGTGTACGAAATTTTCATGAAAATAGTTGAGATATTTAAATTCGATGCTTTTTGATGATATTTTTATTATTATTACCAATGCTTTTATTAACTCGTCGTCTCTGTTTCTCTGTCTGTCTGTTTGTTTCTCTGTCTGTTTCAAATCTTGCAATCAATTTTTGAGTCACTTCCTGATGATAGATTTTTTCAAATTTTGCATACATGCTTAAAATAGAAGACAATGCAATATTCAATTATTAGTTTTACAATAAGTCAATTAATTTAGATAATTTTAATTAATTTCGATATTTCGATATAATTAAGATATTTCGACTTTAACATAAAATAAAAGAGTAATATAAGAAAAAATTGATTGCAAAATTTGTGTTTTAATTACATATAAGAGCATTGGTTTTAAAAATTCGTTTTTAATTTACTTGTTTGTCTATGGAAACAGGGTAACCAGCAGTAATTGCCAATTTAGTTTTCCGCATATTTTAAACAACTTTTTAATTTGGTCCATTGTACAATTTTATTAGATTTTTTTTATTTGAAAATTTGTTATAGTTGTAAAAGTGCAGTTTAAAACGATCTGTTTCTAAATGAATAATTTTTTTGAAAAAATAGCAAACGCTTTATTTTAAAAATGTTATTCAACCAGGTTATAGCATGTTTTACATGTTTAGTTATTTATTTGACTGAATTTTTTCCGTTATTGTTTTTTGTGTTTAAAAATAATTTTTTTATTTTCACTCAATTTCTTAAAAAATAATTTTGCTCGCAACTCCTAAACTCATAAATTGTAACTTAGCTTATTTACTTTTTGTTTACAAATTTTTTTTTTTTTTTTTTTTTATAATAGTTTATAGTCCTTTACACTAGGTGTTTTAAGACTGAAATGGCTGTGTAGAAAGCACCTAAGTACTTCCTGTCGTAGATCATATTTGATCTTTTCAACTGTCCCTCCTCCTTTATCCAGGCTTGGGACTGGCTCGCATATAGCGAGGCGGAGTTTTTGTTTACAAAACATCGTATCTAGTAATTTATGATTTAAACCCAGAATGTTCTTGGTGTTTTACTAACTTAATTAAAAATTATAAGTTTTTAATTGCAAACTTTTTTAGTAATGGAGTTTCAATAGAATATTACAATTTTATTAAAAACTGACATTGTTAAACTAAAATCTAATACATGAAGCTCAAGCGCCAGAACCAATGAACGGGAAGAAATAATTTGTTAAGGTTTTTCAAACCTAGTATTTAATAGAATATTAAGTTATTTTTAGTTCAAAAACGTATCTTGAACAAGGGATTATAATTTAAGAAAAAAAACTAAAAACATGCTTTCAAGACAGTTATAAAATGTCATAGCAGCATCGTATTGTTAAATTATTACCCTGACAACTAGTAAACAGAAGATATTATAGTTAGGTACATTAACAATAAAACATTTGGTCGTCATTTTCAATGTTTATTCAATTTTCTTTCAATCAATTCCGTTTTTTAAGTTTTTTCTTATTTTATTTGTGTTAAATAAAACTATATATTTTTTTTAATTTGACAAATTTTAAATTTACAAATTGTTGTCGGACATTCAATTGACATCCCATGGACATCTTATAGACATCCCATGTAAATCCCTACATGTGAAAGTTAATAAAATATCTAAATAAGTTGTTAGAGGCTGTCAGTAAGTTGTTAGCAGGTTCTGTGGTGTAGTGGTTATCACGTCTGTTTTACACGCAGTAGGTCGCAAGTTCTTTTTGAACAAATTCTTGACATTACAATATTCAGTTGTATATATCAATGTTACAATAAAGCCGTTTTAAAAATATATAAACCTTTGAGCTAAGATAACTTGTGTCATTAAACCTAAAGATACATCAATTTTTCCACTATTTAATTTGTTAAGGAAGAATAAAAGATTGTCTGATTTTTCAATTTTTCAAACAGTTAAGTTAATGTTTATTGTCACAACAATGGACACGTCTGCACAAAATTATTGGCATTGCTGGGATTCGAAATGACGCCTCCGTAAAGTCAAGTGCCTTAAACCATCGTCTTAGACCACAAACTAAAAGAATCTAAAAGATGAAATAATGTGTTACCACAGGCCACCCTTGCTTACGTTTTTATCTACTTATAAAATATGTTGCTATTACATAGTGGTGTTTACGGAGGAAAGCGGCGGAGCGATACCATAGCCTATGAGGATCATCCGAGGCTGGTTAAATTGCTAGTTGCATGGAAAGTCAATTTGCCGGTCCTTGTCCAACTTATTGCACTTCATTAGTTGGCGGGCTGGAATGAGACGAGCCATGTGCCCACGAAAGCCTCGTGCTTTCGGTGGCCTCCCTGCCTCAAAGCCAACATAAACACGTCACCAAACACTCAAACATACATACCGTCTAAATTGTCTAACTGACAGATACAGACGCTAAACAAACCACACATTAGTGGTGTTTGGATTAAGTTTCAAAATGATTTGTGAGATTTTTTTGTGGGTTTTCTATAATAAACGGCTTTTGAAATGCAATATTATTTTGTTTTAATGTTTTAACCATTATTGTATAACACAGGTCACCAACGAAAAACCTGTCTGATTGATTTCAACTGATTTATATGTATTATATTATGCAGAAAACGAAAAAATAATTTTTAAAAAATCCTAAATGTCACGATTTTTTGCAAACCGCACTTGAAGTTGCAAAAAAGTCGTTTTAAGGGTATGTTGGAGTCATAAACAAATTTTTCCAAACACACTGTCTAAACGTTTTTGACTGGTATGTATATGTATATGTTTAATGTATATGTTTATATACGTGCAGAAAACGGTAAAAATTTTAGAAAATTTCAAGATCGTCAGGCTCATTTTAAAACGCAACAATTTTTTTTGAGTTATCTTTGAGTCATAAAGAAATAGGTACAAAATTATTGGCCTTCGATGGGATTAAACTATCGCCTTAGACCGCCCACTTGCGCCACCAATGCGAACAAAAAAAAGATAATTTTTTAACACAGGCCACCTTTTCTTAAATTTTTATCTACTTATAAAGTATGTTGTTGTTACTTAGTGGTGTTTGGATTAAGTTTCAAAATGATATTTGAAATTTTTTTGTTGGTTTTCTATAATAAACGGCTTTTTAAATAAAATATTATTTTGTTCTAATGTTTCAACCATTATTGTATAACACAAGTCAACAACAAAAAACCTGTCTAGTTGATTTCAACTGATTTATATGTATTTTGTTGTGCAGAAAACGACAAAAATAATTAAAAAATCCAGAATGTCACCATTGTTTGCAAAATGCACTCGAAGTTGCAAAAAATCGTTTTAAGGGTATGTTGGAGTCATAAACAAATTTTTCCAAACACACTGTCTAAATGTTTTTGACTGGTTTCTATGTATATGTTTATATACGTGCAGATAACGGTAAAAATTTTAGAAAATTTCAAGACCGTCAGGTTCATTTTAAAACGCAACAATTTAGGATAAAAAATTTTTTTTGAGTTATCTTTGAGTCATCAAGAAATAGTTACTATTTAATTTATAATTTAGTAACAAAGCTTGTTTTTTATCTAAAATACATTTATTAGTAAGCACAAAACAAATTTCTTTTTCCCCAGTGAGGTTTTTTTGGTACATTTACGCTTGTTAGAAGCATGTGGAAAGACGTATAAAAGAGACAATATACATGTATTTTAGATAAAAAAAAACAAGTTTTGTTACGCATTTATAAATATATTTGTACTTATTTCTTTATGACTCGAAAATTACTCAAAAAACGTTTTCTTCATATTAAATTTTTGCGTTTTAAACTTGACGTTCTACAAATATTTAAGTATTTTTTCGTTGTTTTCATGACTATATACAAAGAAATCGATCAAAAACATCCAGACAGAATTTTGTACAATTTTGTGTATGACTCCAAAATACCTCTAAAAGCGAATTTTTGCAATTTCAAGAGCGTTTTGCAAACAAACCTGACGTTCTGCACAAAAATTGAAAGTCACTTTTTTTTAAATCAGCACACCCAAGATTATGCAAATCATTCAATAAAACCAAAACAGCTTTCAATACTTATTATTTGTTGACCAGTGTAATTATTAACATTACCATGAACAAGCCAGTAGTCTTAAAAAAATTAAACATCTCATTTCTTTGCATTTCTGTTTTGTAAAACTTTTGGAATAAGAAAATTATGAGAAGTTACTTTGATGACTCATGTCGTCTATTATACATTTTATATGCCGGCATGTTTAATAAGAATAAAAATTAAATTAAAAGATAATATTAAACCAAGCAGCTAAAGGAATTGAGACACACCACAAGCGCAGATTAGATAGATGTAAGATTAATTATAGTGTTCGTCGTTTTGAATCTAAGTTGTTATTTTGTCATATTTTGTTTATAATAATAAAAGAAAATTAATATAAAAAGTAAAATCGTAACGTTTCGTAATAATTAAAAAAATATAAACAAAATTAATTTAATATAGCTAAAAAGTGGAACATTTAAAACACATCAATTTTGAATTTATAATAATTTTATTTAAATGAACTCTGTACAATTTTTGTCTCACCATTGAGCTTGCGTTTCAATAACAACAAAGCTCAAGTACTTTAAAACAATCTTAATATTTGCAGCTGAAACTGAATTTGAATGACACATGGCTTAGAAAACTTATTAAATTTACCAGAAAAACTAAAATGTAATTAACTTCTTCAGTTGAATATTGTAAAAAATATCATATAATGAATCACTATCTACTTTAAATTATAATTTTTTTTCAATTGTCTTAGAAAACGGTTGATATACTTAAAAAATACAGTCCATACGCATTAATAAGTTTTATTGCAACTTATTGCCGTTGCGGCTTTCATTACAAAAACTTTTGTCGACTTCTTCGCAAGTTTATCGAGTTTCAAAGTCAAGTCGATAAAGACACAATTGTCGATAAACCGTCATAGAATCGAAAAAGAGTCCATAAACTTTATTCAGTTATATTCCAAATAATTCTCATTAGAGCCTTTATTAAAAAAACAAAACTTACGTCTATAAATTTCGTTGAAAATCCACGGGCGCGAGTTAATGGTAAAAAGATTATTTATAATTGTCGCTGTTTTGAGTCGGTGGTGTTTCTGCTATTTTTTTCAAACAATGATAAAACTAATTAGTAATACTTCAGCAAATATTAGATTATAATTTTTGTAAAAACATTAAATAAATTTAAAAAAAGAAATTTTCTTATAATATTTAACAATCATGTTGTACTAATTACCATTTGAATTAACTAACAATGACAACGTAGAAAAACATTTTCAGTAGAATTTAGTTTTGATTGGATTAGCCATTGAGTAGCGTGAATGAAGTGCAAACAACCATGTTGTTGTTGATGTATACGGCCATGTAGAAGAAAATAGGACGATACCACAAAGAGAGAAATGGAAAAAGCCTTTTGCTGCTAGGTGCTTGGTAGGACCTTTTTTGAGCGTCGGGAAAATATAGGTCATTTTCCATCATATAAATGTTTTTCTGAAACTTTCAAATAGCTTGATAATACTCAAACAAAAATAAATAAACACCTGCGTTTGACTGTTGTGTGCGCATTCAAATAAAATCAAATCAAATAAAAAAAATATTTGCACCATCGAACAATTGCAATTAGCGCAACAAAATTTTTATTTATTTGAAAGCGCATTTTTCAAATAATTTAAAATTTCTTATGTTCCTATCACTAATCTCTATAATATAGCTGAATCGCTCTTAGCCTCTTAATGAATTAGAAATGTTATAGGCAATCTCCCGCCATTTTATCACTCTAATTACTACTGCAGCTTTTCAACATGAAACAAAAATTAAATAAACCTTAGCATCTGTAAAATTTGCATAAAAAATTGGAGGAAAACAAAAATAAACAAAAATAAATATTTAAAAGAAGCGAAATTGGAAAAAGTAGGTGGGCTGCAAAAATTCGCTATCTAAACTCCAGTCGCTTTATCTAAAATATTGTTTTCGACATAACTTCTTTGAAACGAGTGCCAAAAAGTTGAAATAATAAAAAAAGTCTAGAAAGAGAAGCAATTTTCCTGTCAGTGTAAAGGGTATGATCAGAATTATTTTCTACTTTTTGGCAGGATTTTCTTTAAAGTTCGGGTCCGGTTCGGTTCGGTTCGGTTAGATCTTGAGTTCGAGTTCGGTTTGTTCGGCCATAAGCACAGTTCGGGTTCGGTTCGGTCCGGCCATAAACACAATCTAGGTTTAGTTCAGTTCGATCTAAAGTTCGGATTCGGTTTGACTTTATGAAATTAGGCGATATCAAAACTAAGTATTAAGTATAAATGCAACTGGTGACACTTGGGTGGACATCAATTAACCGTGACACACTTAGGCTGATCTATATGGGTGCACGACAAATAGTTTGATGGATAATTAGCTGTTCCAATATTTGGGTGAATTAATTACGAAAGCTTAAACATGTACATTCAAATGGCATTACTTGACTTTTTATAACTTGGCTGCTCGGTGGCTGAACGTTTTTTGCAAATTTTTTTGATTATAATTAATCTATGAAATAAAAAAAATTAACTACAGTCTTTGTAACCTTTGATGTGCAAAACATGCAAAGATTGAAAATATTTAAAACTTTGGAATCAATCAAGAAAAATTTTTTTTTTATTATGCATTTTTAAAATAAAGAATTAAATATCGTTTTTTTCAGTAAACTAAAAACGTATAATTTATTTTTCTACAAATGTAGATTTATTTTATAATTGATTCACATTTTGTCTAATCGATCTGAAAGTTTAATAATATGTAACGTCCGCGACGGTAAATAGAAACACTAAATTGGAGCTTGACTGGATAACAGAAAGTTTTCAACACACACTTTTAATTCAATTACACTTAATTTAGAAATACGAAAAACACTCAAATTAAATTTTTTTTGTTTTTTTTGTGTAAATAGTACTAAAATTATAATTTGTAAATACCAAAAAAAATATTCAAAATAACGATTGTAACATAATTGAATAAATAAAAAAATATCTGAGTAATATGATTGAATTCTGTGTTTTTAATTAATGTATATTTCAGATTGTAGTACATTTAATTCAATGAAATAAACATTTTATACGCAATTACGGTTTTTGAAGTGCAATATCATTTTTGTTTCAACCAATACATGTTAATTATTATCACACACACCAAATTGTACATGCAGATACGTTTTATAAAAATTTTTCTTTTAATTTCATTTTTTCTAGAATATTTACACTTAAACCCAATAAATCAAACAATAAAATATGCTGTAATCTGATTGCTGACTAATGACGTTGTAAGTAAAAACCTCTCTTGTGGTATATGTACAACCAGCTTAAAAATGATTTGTTGCTGATCATGTTTCTGTTTACAAAAAGTTTGCTTTTAAAGCTCAAAACTATGAATAAAACCATGAACAGCTTAAAGGTGTTTTTTAAATATAAGCAAAAGTTGGAATAAAAAAATTAGAACCTAGATGATTCTTATTTACAGCTTTTTAATATGCTTTATTTGATTCAATTTACATTAAATATACCAAAGTTCCCAATAACATCAAAATAAAGTAAACAACCAATCGACCAAAACAACTTAGAGTAAAACTTTATAAAAATGAAACGTTCATCAACCGCCCATGTTGCCTAATTTTTGATTTACAAATTTTCCAAACTTTTGTCTGGTTCACTTTTTACATTAATTGGCGACAAATGTTCCTATTTTTTGTCTACTTTATTTGAGCAAATCACATGTTCGAAGATGTTTTGCAGTCATTTGTCCTAAGAGCTGGAATGAATTTCCGTTAGCAATCAAATTTTCTGCATCAGGGACGAAATCCTGTAAATTGCTAAAACTCTTCTTTATTTCCAAAAAGATCATTATTATTCAGTTCTGAATTTTGTTTAATTTGTATTTGTTTTTTATTAAAATTACATTATAAATTTAAATATTTTTATTTTTTTGTGTATGGTTGCAGGTTTTTTTTTCTCCAAAAAATGATATTTTTCTTTAAACAAACAACAATTCGTTGAAACTTTAATAATTTGAAAACTAAAATGATTTTTATTGGGTTTGAAATAATTTGCAAAATCTCAGCTCATTACTTTATTACAGTTTAATGACACCAGTTAAGTTGTAATCTAAATATTTAACTTGGCCACATATGGTTAACCTTAATAAAAAGTTTTCTATTATTGCAACTTGTTAGAAACATCGAACTACAGGGTTTCAGGTCACCGCATGCTGCTCTCACAGGTTGATGTAGCTTCTTATGAACTAGGTACATTTCAATTGGTGGTGTTTTAGAAAAGTATTAAAATATTTTTTTTATAATAGCTTATAGTCCTTTACATCAGGTGTCTTAAGACTCTGAGTATTATAATAAAAAGTGATTAGTTTTTATTGACTGTTAGTTTGTTGAGCATAAATGCTAATTGCTTAATGTATTCAAAATGCGTTCTAATCTTAAATAAAAAAAAACGCTAAAGGATATTTTTTATAACAAATGTGATATGTATATTTGTATAGGTCTATTGTAACGCCTAATTGTTTGGTTTTTATTTTGTAATAAGCGTACGTTTATTTTATAGTTTATTTTTAATATTTGTTTTTTTATGATGCTGGGATTATAAGCACAATGTTTTAACTCATCCAATACAATTCTCACTAAATATTTGAGAATATAGATACAGGAATCAAGGAAACTCGTTTATTTCCATAGTGAAAGTGAATAAAATATGTTTTCTCAAATATGCCGAATAAAAATGTTACTTCAATCTAATAATTTTTTTAATGAATTTCATTGCACATTTGCCTTTTGACGTTTTAATGCTTTTTAAACTGCTAAACATAAGATCAACGTTCACACTCAAGTTGTTCAATTCCTGTTGTTCAAGAGTCAGCTCATTTTTCTGTACAAAAGTTGTTCAAAGGCTTGTTTATAATCATCATTGTTATTGCTAGTTAGTCATCTGATAGATTAATCTCATTACACGCTTTGAAATTATCTTACAGCCGGTACAAAGGTTTTTCCATCCAGAACTTTCTAAATCAAGCCGAAAGCTCTAAAGCGACGCAAGTCCCTGATTTAATTCTGTAAACGTTTTTTTCAAACACAAGCGTTTCTGATAACCAGCAATTCTGCCCATTACACTCATTTTGCTAACAGTAGCCAAACCACAACATAGCATTTTTTCAAACGATTGCAATACAGTCACGGCAACAGTTTTTTTCCATATTTAAATCAAAAATTAAATTTCAAAACATAAAAAGTTGTTTTAAAAATCACTTGAAGTCACTCAGGTTTTAATAAATTATTAGATTGATTTCAGCTTTAATTTATTCATTAAATTTGTTTTGTTAGTTCTATTTTAATAAATGTCTTTTTAGTTTAATAACTTAAACTTTATATTATGAAATAGTTTTAACATGGGTGTTAAATTTAATATTATCTTTTTTTTAATCTAGACTAACTGATCAATTGTTTAATTTAACAGCCAAACGCTTACAGATACAAATTAGTTCAAGAACCCCAAAGTTTGTGCAAATTCTATTCTGCAAACAAAACTTTGTTATTAAAACAATATTGAGCTCAAAATAAGAAGGAACCTTGAGTCTCACAAGATATGTTCTTTTTTTTTTTTTTTTTTTTTTTTTATTATAGTTTATAGTCCTTTACACCAAGTGTTTTAAGACTGAATTGGCTGTATGTAGGAAGCACATAAGTACTTCCCGTCGTGGATCAAAGTTTGATCCTTTTAACTGTCCCTCCTCCTTTATCCAGGCTTGGGACTGGCTCGCAATTAGCGAGGCGGAGTTCAAGATATGTTCAACTTGATGCAGTTACTTATGATGGTGAGTCTTTTCAGTCAATGGTGTTTTGAACTCCATACATATGTTTTGTTTTTTGCAGCTTGTTAATTGTTTGTCGGTCTCACTACGTTGTCCAAAAACAATAGAATATTTGTTAACTTATTATTAGATCTATTTTGTTGTTGCATTTTTAATAACCAAATTTGTCAGCATATCATTCTAGCAAACACCATTACAGAATGGAACAGTACCGAAGTTCTAAAGCCAATGCACAAAATACGTGTTTTTAATGCAGCAAAAACAACCTTAAAACCTTTTTTTATTATAGTTTATAGTCCTTTACACCAAGTGTTTTAAGACTGAATTAGCTTATGTAGGAAGCACATAAGTACTTCCTGTCGAGGATCGAAGTGTGATCCTTTTAGCTGTCCCTCCTCCTTTATCCAGGCTTGGGACTGGCTCGCAATTAGCGAAGCGGAGTTATCTTAAAACCTTGCAATGGTTCACACTAACGCGAGCAGCAAAAACTTTCTAATAATTCTTTTCTTATGTTCTCCTTTACGTCCTCCTCGTGGCAAAACCAGTCAGAGGTAGCTAAACTGGTTTGAAAAGAGGCACAGCATTGTCTTTAAGACAATTTGTGTAGAAAGTGCGGTGGAGTCTATGGAGACTAGATACATCACCTTTTGCTATTTGTTTTGCCCTGGAGTTAAAAACTTGATGCTTGCTACAGCGCCACTCCTTCTGCCCTTTAAAATTTTCACGAATTCTCCAATATTCATAATTTCAATAAATAAGTGTCTTCTGACCGCATTTTGTAATTCCATACCTGCGTGTTGCCATCATTATTTTTTAAATTATTGATAAGTTTAAAATTTATTAGAGACTTTGAAATAATTAATCATGAATATATTTTTATCAAAGATAGAAATACAACGAATAGTTGTCAACTGAAAATATTTTGGATATATATATTAATAAAGGTTTTTGGAGGAGTGGCTTCAAAATTAAATATTTGATGACTATTCCTCTTGATGAATATACATTAAATGAACAGTCCTTATGATGAACCCTCCTTTTGACGAATAGTGCTCTGATGAATATTCTCTTGATAAATAGTTCCTTGATGAATCGTCCTTTGATTAAAATTCCGCATAACATTGAATTATCATCATTTTTCAAGTTTTAATTGGAAAACAAATTTTTTCTTAAATTTGTTAAAATAATAATTTTATATTTAACCATTAATTAATTAAATAATAATTGTATCCCATATATAATAGCCCCAAGCTGCAAGCAAGAACATTAATGCCCATATGCACACACTTTAAAAGCGACCTGGTTGTAATTTTTCAAATAAATGTATTTAATATCTTTAGACTTTGTAACAGTTTTATTAAATAGATACCCGGCTACAAGAGTCGACCACTCTTTAAACATCTGAAGCTAACCAACACCAACAATTGACCGCTGCTTCAACTAGCTTTAACTTGCATTTACTTATGAAATTTGTGTCTGTAAATCAGTGGTGTTTTGTTGGAAGTTCAAAATGAAAAGAGTATTTGTTTTGTGAGTTTTAATAAAATTTATTTATTTATTAATTGTTTGTAAACCACTATTACAATAATAATTATGCGTTTTGAACTAATGTGTTAACATAGTTTGCAAATTTATTCTGTAACATGCAAACCGTTAACACGAGGTTTTTGGCAAATTTTTCATATTTTATGATTCGGCGGTTTTTTATTTATTGCATTTTTCTTAAAATGACAACAGTTTTTAAGTTCTTAATGTAACTCTTTAATTACTTATATTTGATTTGTTGTTTTTCTTCATAACATAGAAATTAACTTGTTTCAAATTAAAAATTCTAATTTTATTTCTCATAAAATACTTAAAATTTAAGCAAGTCTACTGCCGTGAAAAAAAAACTAAGTTTTAAATTTCAACTCTACTGGATAACAGATAATTAGTTAATTTTGGTTGTCTTGTACACTATTGAAATTTTGCTTTTTGTATTTATTGCGTTTACTAAAAACACAAACTAGCAAATTAACACCCATATTTTGTCATTAAAAAGCTTTTCCAACTATGCATTTTAAAAATACATATTTTTCCACCCTTCAGGCTTAACACCCTGGTTTATTTAAACTTGACTCAGGGTTATCAATAGTTTACCGAGTTAAACACAGACGAAATTAACTAGTTATTAAAATAGATAGAAGAGTGCTAATGTGTTTTGCTTTAGCTCTTCAAACATTTTTGAAATAGAAATTGATCAAATGAATGCTGCTGTAATTTACCGGAAAAAACGTACACATATTATTTTTTTACCAACAAGATATAGCACTTTGGTTTAATTACAGTTTTCATTCACTCCTGTGTACCATTGCTCTTCAAATTCAGCCTATGATTTCATTTGATGACCAACATCTAATGACAATGCTTACTGTAATAAAAAATTTTTATAATATCTCAAATTTAAACTCGGAAAAGAACTTATAAAAAAACACCTCAGACTAAAACCACCAATTTTCTATAAGTGCTTTGTTTGGGCAAAACTGTCAGCTTGCGTTCAATAGTTGCGTCGATATTTTCTTATTGATACACTTGCTGTAGACAACTATAAGTGAGTTTTTATCTTAATTAATTTAATTACTAACTGAGTTTTTCGAACTTGGTTAGAAGCTAAAAAAACTGAAAAAGCCGACCTAACAATAAACTATATTAAGCGTTTAGTGATGGAAAGGAAATTATTTTAGTAACTAGTTTTTGTTGTTATCATGAATAGTTATTTTTTAAATAATTATTTGAACGTTTTAAAATATTTAATTAAGTTTAAAACACTAGATGACAATTAAGACGGAAAAAAAACAAAACTTAATTTTTGCTGGTGTAGGCAATTTCTTCCAAATGTTTGAATTAGCATATTTAAAATTATAAATACCATAAATTTGTTTCTGTCTAAAGCAAATAGTTTGATGATAATTTTGAAGGGATATGTTTACCAATTTTGACTAACAGCGAAAACATGCGTCAGTTTTGTCTCAATGGTTTTATTGCAAAATAAAATTTAAAAAAAGGGTTAACCAATTTGAATGTTTTTGCATAGATGATCTACCAAATTGCATTTTTTGTGTTTGTCACTTATCCATTGCAAAGAGAAAATATTACTGCTCCAAGTGCTTATTGAAGAAATATAAAAAATAACATTTTTTGTAAAATAAATTTTAACTTGCAATGGTTATTAAGACATTGTATTGCAATAAACCACTTTTAGTAAGAATGAGAACGTATGTTATAAGAATGTTTTACTAAGATAGTAAAAATCAAACACAGATAGTAATTTGCATTTTGAATTCATGCATTAAAATTGTTTAAACAAACGGGAAAAAGTTGTAAAACGTTTTATTGCATTTTTTCATAGTAGCCTATGGCGGAGATACAAAAAAGATGAGTACATCCAGAATAAAATGAATGTACCGGGATTACGGCAGCATAGTAAATTACGTTACACTTATTACTTCTAGACAAAATAAAAATAATAAATAATGATTATTTACATTTACTGATCTAGGGTTACGAGTAGAGAAAAAACAAGAAAGAGAAAAAAGCAAAAATAAAATAAACAACGATCGAAAAAAGTTTAAAACATGGTAAGTTTTGTTTTAAATATTTTATAGTTTTTTCACCGAGTGTTTCAAGACTTATATAGTTGTATGTAGAGAATATTAAAATACATTCTGTTGATCTTTCCCTCCTTCTTTACCCTGTATTGGGATGGACTAACAATTAAATTCGAAATTTCAAATTTGAAATTAACATGGTTTAAAATGGTTCAAAAGACTGAAGCCTGTGTGAAAACCAGATGAACAATTAAAGGCAGTTGTTTATAGTGCCTGTTTCCCCACACCCTTAAGGGACTCTGGTGACGCTGGCAAATTTAGCGAGGAAGAATTATTTAAAAAACAGATAACCCGGTGTTGCTTAGGATACTTAAAAAAAATGTTCCTAGTCGTAACCTTAGATAGGAAATATAAATAATTATGATTTATATTTCTCACCAGCTGAGGTATCTCATTATTTAAAATTGAGTTCGACAGCTGAAAAACCTTTTAACAAGAAATTTAAAAAAATATGGTATTGTAATAGCCATTATTAATAATTTAAGCAAACCGTTGTTTTAGATAAAGAAATAAGTATGGACAAGTTCGACTATTTTTCTTCAATCTAGAGACTAAACTGACAAAAGAATTTTTTTAAACCTCAATATAAATTTTCAAATACGCGAGATAAGATTACTTTCCAAAATGGTGAAGACATCCTGACCAAAGTAATAGGCTTCTGCATGGGCATGCTACGGGTGCATAGCTTATGCTAGAGGCTGCTGTATCAAATGCAATGTCGACCTTCAAATCCGTACATTTCCAAGAAGACAGGAGTTTACAAGTGATATCAACAATGATTTTACTAGCCTTGTAATATTAAGGTTTTGAAATAATATAAATAGTCTGTTGTACAGGTGTCATTTTCAAACGCGTTGCTAATGCAAACGTTTTGGATGCGTTCTAGCGCAGGAAGATTTGTAGTGATTTCTATAGTTCGTGATAAATTACAACGCCAATTTTATTTTTGTTTAATTGAATTAAAAATTTATTAAAAGTATGAAATATTTTACAATGATCTTCAAAACTTCAAAACGTTTGCGGACATCTAATAAGCATCGGGACAATTGAAAGTTAATTAAATGATGTAAGAGCACATGTCTTTACTTAAGTACTAATGCCTTGTAATTTTTGATAATGAAAAACAAACTTTTTTGTTAATTTTTTATGACCCTGTGTTACAAATATAATTTATTTCTGCGTGGTAACCTACAAACAATCATTTAACAAATTAAACGTTAATAATTGTTAGCTGAAAAATAAGAAAAAATAAATTTAATAAAAATCGTAAAAAAACTTGTTAAAAATTAAACAAATGCTGAATTATCTAGAAAACGTTTTTATAAGTTTACTTTGTTATTCATTTAACAGAAGAACGCTAGTTAGTAAACGCGTTATTGAGACGCTAAAATATACAAAACACAATAACTATAGTGATTATAAAAACCAAAAAGAGAAAGAAAAACTCTCCAAACATGATTCCCAATAGTTTAAATAGCATGTCTGAAAACATCTTTATAAAAAGGTTAGAACTGATTCCAATTTAGAACATTTCATGTGCTCGTTGCTAATCTCCCAAAGAAATTGGAGAGTTCCATGGAACTTCAACATTCGCCAATGAAAATCTGGTTCGTGAAACTTTTAATCTCAAATGGAATTTATTAGAGAAACACCTCCGATTAAAAATACTTAACTTGTATAAGTGTTCTACTTTCGGACCAAACTTTAGCAGGCGATCGATCGACCAAGCTCCTTGTGTTGTTATATATACGAGCAGAGCAGTGTGGAAGCGAGTTCATCTGATATATATATATATATTAACCATACATTAAACATTTCGATAAATATTTTCAACAGCTAAACCCACACAACACACTTGTCATTTGATGCTGTCAATAACTGACATCACATAGGCATTCTTAACAGGTTTTAAAATAGTTCTTTATCTAATAAATTTCTTATGAATGACGTTGATATTTTTATTTCAGTCATCTTCCAAGTGTTACTTACAACGAAGACCATCGGTCGACTTTTCGATAAGAATTCGATTTTGAGTTTGGTTGTGTACAACATTGAAAAAAAACGGGAAGTTGGTTTATTAAAGCTGCAAGCAAGCGCGGTAAAATAAATATAAAAGGTTTTAAAAAAATTCAAAAAATTGTATTAGACAGAATGTCTGCAGGTTAAAAGCTTTCATTTAATTGCCGCATCATTAAGACATCTAACATCACATCCACTCTGAAGACCGATCAAGCTGGTTTTCAGTTTTGATAATCTTAATATGAAATCCAGCCATGAGCCCGAACCGTGCATGGTTCCAGTCTGTTACTAACCTTCTGAGTAGAAATATTTGTGTACGTTGCACCGTTAAAATGGAAATATGCATAACGAAACTAAGTTTATTTAAAAGTATTTTAATGTTTTTATTGCTTCCAATTAAAAGTCAATAAAATAATAAATACTACTAATAAATGTAAAAAATAGCAGTGTTTTATATTAATATATTACTAACGGGGTCACCCGGCGTTGCCCGCTGTTTTTAGAGGGTGTGATTTTTTTACCCACATGTTTTCCCGTTCCGCTTGCTCTCGCTTGCTTTCCCGTCCCCGCTAGCTCTCTTGCTCTTGCTTGCTTTCCCGTTCCCGCTTGCTCTCTTGCTCTCGCTTGCTTTCCAGTTCCCGCTTGCCCTTTTACTCCAACTCGCGTTTTGTTAACATTTAGCACACGCCTTATCTAGACAAATCTTGTTCAAAAGCAAAAAAGGATCCTTGCAAAGGCTGCTAATTATAGGCGGCTACCCCTTTAGCAATGCGAACAAGCAGACGCTTTTCTTCAATGCCACCAGCACCATTTCCAATCCCGCTCGCTCTTCGGCTCCTCTCGCTTGCTTTCCTGCTCCCGCTCTTTTTCTTTCTTTCACTCTTTTCAAATGCCTTTTTGCTCATAAAACGTAAAATAGATTCGCTAAAAACTGCTTCAAGCCTTCAAACTCTGTTACGTAAACTAAATTTGAATTTTGTTACACTGTAACCTTTGATGTTTGTACATAAGTACTTTTGGACTGAAAAGTTTTTTGGTCATACAAATTTTTTAAACAAATTAAATCAAAAACTACCCTAAGTAATTATACTTTTTGAGATCAATTTCCAGCAGTGGGTTAACCCATCCCATGTCCACCTCTGATACAACATTTATTGTTTTCGATGACTTTTGGTTTTTTAGGACTATAAAGTATAATAATATAAAAATTCTGGTGTACAAATTTAAAGTGTATCTTGGCCTCAAAAACGAACATTGATTTTGATGTTTTGAAAAAACACCGCCAGGCAAGAAAAGCTGAAATCCTTAAAAGAAACATTCAATAACAAACCCTTACGGGTTTTCGGTTTATAGGCGCGAAGTTTCTTCAATTTTATTACAATTTGGTTGATACGACGTTAAATACATTGCAATTGAACCATTTTAAAATTTTCTATGTTTTTAATTTTGATATTTTTGAATTAGTTTAAGGTAGAATTAGCTTGGGATTTGTTATTATTTTGTTTTAGTTCTTACCGTATGCGTTTAACAGACAGCAAAATGTGTGTAAAATCGCAAATCTGTGATGACGTGAAAAAGAACAAGTATTTGTTTTTCGTTTCGTATTGAGTTTTCATTTAATTATACGCTAAAACGTAATTACCAACTTTTATTCAGGTTAAAATCTCTGTCTCGGTGTGCGTGTTTGTGTGTGTGGCTTTCTCTGTACGCAAATCTTGCAACTAAAATTTAACCAGCCTTTTGACTAGCTAGGAAGCTGCAACTTTCAGTATAGCTTTATATTGGATGATAAAACATTATTCAATTGAAAAAAAAAAAAGTTGGTTTTGAAAAACTCGTTTTCCTTTACTTGTTTAATTATACGCATGTATTGAAAAATTTCAAGCGTTACTTTAGTAAAGTAAAATTCGAAATAAATTATTATGAAAATGCACTTGTTTTGAAGCTTTTCAAAAACACTACGATTAAACTAAAAACCTATATAATTGTTCTAAAAACTGCTATTTCCTCTCTCTGAAATATGGAGTTATAGAATGAAAGCAAAACCGAATTTGCATCATGATAATTTGCAGTGCATGTCTGCATACTACACTAGATTATATCTGGCTCATCTTTCAGAAATTATTAAAATGTCCATAAATTTTAATGCTAATAGCTATCATCAGCAAGTTTGACAATATTTTTTTTAATTGCAGATGATTTAGTATAATTTTAAAACTGCCAAAATAGTTTTTAGTTCATTATTGTTGAGAGATGCAAACTAAGCTAAATCTATTTTTTTATTCCAAATTTTCTAATCTTGTAAATTTACAACCCTGGGTTGTATTTGTTTTTTTTTTTAAATGATAACATATTTGTAATTATTGGAGTTAATTTTTTTAAAGCGTGACCTTTGTTAAATAAAAATAACATTTAAAATATTATACAATTTTACATGGGCCAAAATTGAATCTACAATCTATAGCCTGAAATGAAATACTGTAATCGCTTTGTTAATACAATGCATGCTAATCACTATTTCTTTTCATTTTTGAATAATTTGATCGCAGAATTCCAACCAAGAAATAAAAACTGCAATGACAACACACTGCCCAATAATTTTAGTTTGTATAACAGAGTTCTTCTCTTTTGATAATAAACTCATTTTTTACGTTTATTTCACCGCATTTTATATTTTTTCATTTGATTAAAGAAAGCGATTCTGACCATTTCAGTTGAATGGTGCTGAATGCATTGGAAAAATTAATTAATTTTAATGATATTTTACGATATTGCCAATTGTATACGGGTTCTTTAGAATGGTTTTATAATTTTTTGAAAGAAATAATAAAGTGAACACTTTACTTTCTATGTGTCTTTTTCATACAATCACCCCCCCCCCCATGAAGTGCGACAATAGGAAATGGATTATTATAAGACTACCCATATATATAGAATAAATATATCGGAGATGAGCAGGTTTTGAGTGAGATGCCAAGATGGCCTCCGAAAAAACGATTTAGAGTCTTTTGGTTCCATGAATATTCATTATTTGTATTAATCTATTTTTGGTACGACAGCAGAGACTAAACTCCGGTTTTAAAAAACAAAAACGGCGATTTCTTTTAGCTAAAAGTAGTTGATATGAGCTTTATTTTAATTTAATGCGATATCCGACATAAAAAATATACAATTCTAATTTACCGATAACATAGGCGACGTTAAATAGACATAAATAGACCATCGAACTAGAGACTACGCAAATAAAATTCAATGTCAACTGAAATTTTTATAAAAAAAATTGTTAATTTTTATAAAGTTAAAAATTTATTTTGTACATAAAAAATTTTTTTTCTATTAAAAAATATTTGATTAAGTTACTATACTGTTGTAACTCTCAGTTCTTCGTTTCGAATCTCCGGTCTACTAGGCTGCCTTGCTAAAATTCTTCCTAAACAACAGGCGGGCCGATATATTTATTCTATATATATGAGACTACCCCTCCTTATGTCGCCTCCGAACAATTCGGCAAGGCGATGAATACAGAAAACTTACATCTTTACTCGCGGCTTTAACCGTATTATGCAAACGACATAAACAATTATTTTTTCCTTATCAAAGTTTTTCCAGTCTCGCTTAAGCTTATGTGATCTTCCGATTCTGCGTTGTTGGTTGAAATACTTATAATTTATTATATAATTTCATAACGGTTCATTAAAACTACTTAAACTTAGTAGTTCTTTTCAGTCATTACCGTACATGTTCAATTATCAACTAGCAAAAGTAAAAAATTGCATTTGCAAAGTATTTTCTTCATTTTCAACAGCGATCAACACTTATGCAAATTCAGACATGTCGGTTTTTATAAAATACAAGTAAATCTAATGAAAATGTTGTTACTAAAAATATTAATTCCTTGTAATAATTTTACCGCCGGTCTTGTTTACATGCCGACTTTGTTTTTTACCTCGAAATGAAATCTTTGCAAAAACACCTCCGAGTTGAAGTACTCAGTGTTTATAACTGTTCTGTTTTAACTGAGGAGTCAGCTTGGGTTTTTTGTAGCCACAAAATTTTATGGTAATTCAACTGAGGAATATAGTAATTTCAAAGTTGTCCTTATATAGTTTAACTCTATAATTCAAAACTAAAATGGTCGTCAACAGGCTAAAAAATTAAACAATCCGTAACCCTTTAAAAACTTAATTTAGTACATGTCATTAATTATTTTTGAAGTTATACTTTACTAACTTTAAGCTTTAAAAACAAGTTTGGTGGCCACACAGTGCTCAGTTGAAGATTCTAAACACGAAATTAACTAAGATGCAGTCGATTTTGTTTGACGTGCCTGAACAAATACAGCTATAGCAAAATCATTATCTAATTTGAATCGTAAATACTAAAAAAATAAATAATTTCTATGATTCAATAGACATAAACTAAACATTTTAGCTATCAGTGGTGTGCTAAAACAGCAGTTTCATAGGCTGTCATTGTTGAATATGTTCAGTAAAATTGCGAAGGCTATTAAGTCTGATAATTAAAAAAAAAGAATCTATTTATCTTTAGTAACACAACTAAGCTTAGTCTTTATTTTTAAACGAGATTTGTTTTGTTATTTAGTTCAACATCATTAACACAATTCAGTGCATTCTTTATTTAAAGCTATTTAGAATGATTAACAGAGTTGAGCACAGCCTTTAATTGTCGGGAAGCTGGTTGAAAAATTAATTACGCAATTCCACAAAAACAGACATCAGACAACGTAGGAATGATGCTGAATATAAGGTTCTAAAAAAATTGAACTGTTCCATGGGGTTAGCTCAAAATCGGTGTTTTCGGGTTTTTTCAAGTAGGTTATTATTGCTGTCAGAACAACTTTCAACAATCAAGATCAGTAGCTGAAAATTAAAACTTTTATAAATTAGTTGAATGAAACACAATAATTGATTATTTTACACACTTTTATTTAACTTCATTTGTTTGTCGTATGTTTAATGGTTTGAATTTTCAAATCGAATTTTAGATCACAAGCCTTTAACCAATTGAGCTGAAATTTGGAATAGAAATGTATTATCGGTGACAATGCAACAGCTTGATTTATTGTCAAAAAAGCTTCAGTGAATGTGGTGTATGTGAATTATTGCTGGAATAGCAAGTTCCTGTGTAATAATAACGTTAAATTAAAAACTTAATAGAATACGTTTGCTATGGCTAAATGCTGAAATTGCAAAGTGACGGTTTGATATAATTGATTTATACTCTATATTTAAACCGTTAAACTAAAAATAGCAATGATTACTATGAATTTTACTGGAAATAAAATCGCCATAATTTTTGTCTTTCAAGAACTGGAGCTGCGACCGGTGGATTCGGGACTGCTAACCACGGCACTGGTTGTAGGTTTTACACTTGAGTTGTCCTCGGCATTGGGAAGCATCGGATGACAATATTTCATCGTGTGAGAGTGAGATAGAATGGTAGAGGATAGTTTAGAAGTTTTCAAATCAATCGATTGCACCGAAGATTCTAATCAAAGATCAGTTTTAACTTGGGTTTTTGAGCATAGGTTAAAATTTGAGTGTCGTCGGCAGAAAGGGTGTACTGTCCAATGTTCCCAGTGTATAAAGAAAATAAAAGCGGATCCAGAACTGAATCCTGTAAGGCCTCAATGCTTGACCAGAAACACATTATCCGTCAAGTACGATCAAAATCAGTTGAGGACGGTCTGGCTGAAGTCGTAGGAAGATTTTGGTCGTTGCAACAGTATGCCGTGATCCGCGGAGTCAAATGCCGCATTAATATCGAGCAGAACAATAAGCGGGAACATGCCCCCGTCTGCGTCTGAAGGAGATCTGATATGACTTTGAGAACAGCTGTCTTTGTCGCGTGTTATGAGCGGACTGGAAAACTGGAAACAGGTTGTTGGAGTAGAAATGAGTGAAAACTCTGGAAAGCACGAGCCTTACGAGAAGCTTAGAAACGACTGACAGGTTTGATATTGACCGGTAAGAAGAAATTTCGGTCCGATCATGTCTAATGTGTATAACCGCTGCGGATACTGTGTGCGTGTGTGGTTTGTTTAACGTCTGTATCGGTCAATTAGACAATTTAGACGGTATGAATGTTTGAGTGTTTGGTGACGTGTTTATGTTGGCTTTGAGGCAGGGAGGCCACCGAAAGCACAAGGCCTTCGTGGGCACATGGTTCGACTCACTCAATCCCGCCAACTAATAAGTTGGACAAGGACCGGCAAATCGTCCTACCACGCAGCTAGCAATTTAACCAGCCTCGGATGATCCTCATAGGCTATGGTATCGCTCCGCCGCTTTCCTATTGGTGTTACTACATGTCAAATGAATGTGCTATTTGTCAAAGTTTGAATTGAAAAAATTATAAAAAAAACTATTTGGATCATTAAATTGATAATATTATCGCGATTATAGATAAATAATTATTATAATGAACATATAATTAAAAAAAACCGACAATGTTTTATTCTCCACCTTTACCGTTAACGGTTGGTTTACTTGGTGATTCCTATTCCTTATTAAATCATCAAACAGTATGCTAATTCACTAATATTCTTAAAATTTATTATTTGCATATCATCTATTTTAAACACACTTTTTCAAATTTAATTAAAATACAAAACTACATTAAGAAATACAAAGTTGTTTAATTTAAAGTTGTTGACAACTGCGTGGTACAACATCGCCAAAGAAATTAGACGATGCTGAGTTTTTCTATTACAGTAAATAAACCAGGACTCTTAGCTTGTAACTTAAATAATACGATAGATAACAAAATGTTAGAATCTTACACGTTTAAATATTTTTTGACCGCGCTATCCGTAATAGAAATTACGTCAGTGCGACCGCGAGCGCAAATTAGTTGGTTGTTAGATTACTTATGGTTGTCGTCGTTTTGAACCAGTGGTGTTTTTTTATTATTTAAAATCTGTATGGAAAATAAAAACTAAAAACTAGTCTCCGTAAAGAGATAGAGTTTTTTTGCATTAGATCTGTAAAAAATTAAAAATAAATTAAATTAAAAAAAAATTAATTCGTTTTATCTGTTATATTAAAATTGACAAAACTATTGGTTTGCTAAAACATTATAATATGACGGCCCAAAAATTTGCTGATGTTTATTTCAAATAGAACTTCAGTAATTATGCATGATTTCACCAACTTGTTATATATACAGCTGAAATAACATTTACATTTAAGTTAATACTGCACACAAATCAACTTTTTCTCAAACCTTCAAAACACAACTGAGTGTGTAAACTGAAAAGTTATGGTTATCGTTGTTTTGAATCAATTGTGTTTTTTAATATTTAGAATCTATTTAAATATGAAAAAATGTAACATAAAATATTTGAATGAATGCAAAAAAATAACTTTTTATTATAATTACAATAATATGACTAAAATTAATTTGTGTACAGTTTAGAAGTGAATAATAGAAAACACATGAATCATTATCTTATATCACTTTCATACAAATAAGCTTTGCACATTTGTTGTTTAACTTAGATAACTGACTTTGTAACAATATGAAGCAAAACAGAGATATTAATAACATGACTAAAGATAAAAAAAACAGCGAGTGAAGCAATGTCGCGATTGTCAAGCAGCCAAAATCACCAAACACATTAAGCCACCATATAAACATATGGGACAGCATGAGAAGTTTGCTGCAGTACATATCGATTTTGTTGGACCACTTCCACCAAACAACAACAAGCGATATCTTGTTACAATCTTTGATCGAACAACACGATGGTTTGCGTCTCACCCCACGTCTGTAGCTACGGCAGAAGCAGCATTTACAGCCCTCATGTAATGGATCTCTCAACATGGTGTATCAGACCTTCTCATCTCCGATCGTAGATCACACTTCAAATCACTTCTCTTGAAAAAAGTAGTTGCGAAGCTTGGGGTGGATGAACAAAAACGTGTAACTGCCTACCACCCACAGGCCAACGGTGCAGTGGTACGACAACACCGACGCCTCAAAGAAGCCTAAAAAACAGAATCAGAAAACACTTCACGAGACAGGTTGCTGCTTGCACAGGTTGGTGTGGCTTTTTATGTAGTTGTTGCAATTCAATGGGTAATAAAGTAATAAAATGAAAAGTTTAATTTTTATTTTTAACACTATAAACAAATAAAACAATTGAACTCTTCAGTATTCTAAAAAGATTTTTATTGTTATAAGGTTGCTTGCCTTGACTCAGTGCTGTTTTGATTGGGCTTTAAAATAAATTCGAAAAATCTATTTCCCTTTTTTATTAAAGAAGCGGTAATTTAAAAAAAAACCTCATTTATAACAATTTATTAATTAAAATATATGTACAAAAAAACATTTTATAAAATAGTAATAATACATTTACAAAAAATAAAAGAACAAATTATCTCATCGTTTTTATTCATCCTTGTAATACAAAAACCAAGTTGGTAATATAGCAAGATACAGGAATATTTTAAATAAACAGACTGTGATATTTTAATAACCGCTGGCTGTTGTCACAGGTTGCCGTGGCTTCTTATGTTGTTGTTGCATTTTAATTATTGGTGTTTTTACAAATAAATAAAACAAATTTTTATTTTTAACACTAGAACAAATAAAACAAATAAACTTTTAGTATTCTATGCAGGTTTCTATTGTTACAGTTTGTTAGAAAGCGATTAACTGTCCTTGTATTGTGGTTTGTTGCACATTGAGTGATCAACTAATTTTATAGAAAAATAAAACATGTCTAATGTATTCCAAGTTTGAAAATTATGAATTTTGTTAAGATAATGGTGATTTTTCAATGTTTTGGAGTAAAGAAATTTCTTTATAGTTTTATAAACAAAACTTGTAGTACCTACAATTATGCAGCTTTTTTACGCAGTGTGTTTTTAATTATACATATGCCATTTGTCTGCAATTTGTTAAGAAATTTTCAATTTTTAGAATTTGCGCACTTTTACTAAAAAACAAAATTCAATAGCTCTATCTCAGCCTGGATCTTTAACCGACCAGCTCCGTCTCCGGCACAGACGACTTTCATATATTTATTATTTATAATGAAAAGGGTTTAGGCAAATTATATATGAACCCGAACCTTTCTCACAATCAACAGAGCTATGCACTTTTTATGTAGTTATTACATTACAGTCAGTGGTGTTTTTGCAAAGTCTTAATTTTTTTTACCTATTTGTGATACTAAATACAAAACAAAATAAATAAATTGTTTAGCGTTCTTAACAGGTTTTTTGTGTTGCAGCTTGTTAGTAATTTTTTTTTATTTATTTATTTGCAAAGCGCCATATAACAAAAACACGACTGAGGCGCTGAAGAAAAAAAATTCAGCAAATTCTAAAGGAGGAACAAAAACATAAAACTTAAACATAAATATAAACATAAAACATAAATAGTTATAACAATAAAAAACGTGGAAAATTTAATTGCAATTTTTATAACGACGACCAAAAACCTAAACCAGCATTGACTGAATCTAATAGAATTGTGTTTATTCTTTTCAGACATTTGGACGCTACTAATCAATACATTATTTTAATGCACAAGAATTCATGATTCGTTGAGTTGAGTATCCAAATTATTATTCAAAATATCCAAATATGTATTGAAATTATTTATGATTTTTGTTGTTTTGAATCTGGAGTGATTTGCTAAATTCTTCAAATGATGATAAAAAATAATTATATATACTTTTGCAAATAATAATTTATAATTTCTGTGAAAACATTGAAAATTATTATATACGTGTCGTATCTTTAAATCTGAAGACACACTTGGAGCACAGTTGCTGCACCAAGAACTATTTAAGTTAGGTTTGGATTGAATTAGACAGCGAGTTGCGATTTTTTTTTCACTATAACACAAAAGCGTCCGTAATTGACGATTTAAAAAAGCTTAATACAGCAACTGTAATTGCTTAGCTAATGGTTATTTTTTGCCACTACCTCCTTGAATTTAGAATGGGCAATTTGCGCGCCTGCTGCTTTTCTTTTATATGGTAGCCGTGTCTCATACTTCCTCTACGGAATCAAATCCTGATTATCCGTTACCCTATGGTAGGCAAATCACGTACCATCAAAAGTTGTTAAGTCGCACGCTTGAAAGATTTATCTTATAAAATTAAACAATATGAAGCAATTCTTCTTTGATCGAATCGACTAACGATTATAGCCCTCAAATGACAAAAAGTTGTAATCGCTGATAAACAAAGAATTAAAATGATAAATTTACGAAATATATATTACTATTCTAAAGAGGATCTACTCTTTTGTCAACGTGCTCTGACTTAAATCATTTGAGTTTACTTATAATATTTGTTTTTTTTAAATTGGTGGTGTTGGTAATTTCAAAAAAATAATGTGTATAAAGTTCTTATAAATTAATTTCAGATTTCAATAAATAAACACAACCGATTAATCCGGCTATTGGCACATAAATGATATGTACTTCGGACGCTATATTATTTATTAATTACAAATTAAGACCAACAAATGCTAATAATAATAATGCTTCATTCCTTGAATTTTGCACTTCAAGCAGCTGCAATCTAATTTTTTTTTTATAATAGTTTATAGTCCTTTACACCATGTGTTTTAAGACTGAAATGTCTGTATGTAGGAAGCAGCTAAGTACTTCCTGTTGTGGATCATAATTTGATCCTTTTAACTTTTCCCTCCTCCTTTCTCCAGGCTTGGGACTGGCTCGCAATTAGCAAGGCGGAGTTCTGCAATCTAATTTTTTTTTATAATAGTTTATAGTCCTTTACACCAGGTGTTTTAAGACTGAAATGGCTGTATGTAGGAAGCACCTAAGTACTTCCTCTCTTGGATCATAATTTGTTCTATTTAACTTTTCCCTCCTCCTTTCTCCAGGCTTGGGACTGGCTTGCAAATACAAGGCGGAGTTTCTGCAATCTAAGCTTTTTTTTTTTTTTTTTTATTTTTTTTTTTTTTTTTTTTTTTTTTTTTTTTTTTTATAATAGTTTATAGTCCTTTACACCAGGTGTTTTAAGACTCTAATGGCTGTATGTAGGAAGCACTTAAGTACTTCCTGTCGTGGATCAGAATTTGATCCTTTTTACTTTTCCTTCCTCCTTTCTCCAGGCTTGGGACTGGCTCGCAATTAGCGAGGCGGAGTTCAATCTAAGCTTTTATACACTACTTATTAAATCCGTTGCTTTGAACTAGGGGTGTTTTTGAAGATTTATAATTAGTAAATTTGTTTCATAGTAAATATTAAATAACACAAAAACAACTTTGAAAACATAATTCTTGTTTTTATTTCAACAAATTGCAATTTATAAAATGCCATATTTAATATTGGTACTTAATTTGTTTTTCAATATTCAAATGATTACTGAAACTTACGCATGTAATCTTGCTGATACATTAATTAAAATTCATTATTTGATATTGCATTTAATAAGTTAAACGTTTACATCTATCGACTAAAGCACTTTGTAGTAGCAGTTATGCCCTGTCAATAAATCTAACAAGATAACAAAAATAAAACTGTCCTAGCTAAAGCACGCAAACCTTTAGAATAACATCGGTTATTTATGCTGTTGTGATCTTTCGGTCAGTGGTGTTTTCCGATATTCTGTTTAAACAATTTATAATACTAGTAGCTCAAGCACAATTTTAGGTATAGTTCTATTTTATTCAATCGCCATTTAAAAAAAACTCAGCTGTTTTTTGGTTTTGGCACGTTGTGTTAATAAACAGAACGTGGCAAACAAAAGCTACACAAATGTCAAATTTATATAACGTACCACAAAAATGAACGAATTAAAAGGGATTCAATTTTATCTAAAACTTTGTGATATGTACAACAAATTATAGTATCATATTTCCATTTCTAATAGTTTTATGACTGAATTTTGAAATTATTTTTGTCCTAATGAAATATTATCCAAATTTCAAACTCGATCCTATCAATAAATTTTTTTTTTAAACTATTTCGACTTAAAAGAGTCATTTAAAAGTAAACGACTTTGGTTCAATGGAGTAATCAAGTAATCAGCATGGGGAGAGAGGTATAGAAAGTCCAGAGCAGCACTTAAATCAGTTAGTTTTATCTCATTTTCCGGCATGTCCAACTATTGCGCAGTAGCAGTTGCCAATTCGACTCGAAAGAGTGACTCACAACAACAATACTGAATTCGTGTTCTTCACTAATATCGCCAATTCGACTCGAAGGAGTGGCTCACAACAACAAAATTGAATTTGTATTTTTTACTAATAACGCTACAAATATTTACTAAAACAGACAAAAAACTATACCGTCAGATAGAGATTTTTATAACAAGTTCAGTCGTATAATTTTCTTAACTATTATGTCCCTAAAAATCGTTTATTTAGTTATTTATAAAGCCTAACTGGTTTTAGTAACAATTTTTATTATAACCAAAGATTTGCAGAAGACAACGAATATCACTTTAATGTTTTATTTTTCTATTTTTGGCTACTGTAGAAAATGTTTATAAAAAAATGAAAATTGAAAAATATGTTTTTTTTATTTACCAAGCTTTTAAGATAACCGGAGGAGGGGTAGTTAAGTTTTCCAAAATGTTTCTATAACTTTTTATTTGTTGACTTTTTAAAAAACAAAACAATCCTTGAGCTTATCCTGCTTTTCCTAAATTTTAGTTTTCATAAAATATATTTTTATTAAATAATTTCTGAAATATCGCTGGTCATAAAAACACGTTAATTATAAATAAATCTAAACCGTTTTCTTTGTTTCAATAAACATAAAATCCAATTATTTAGAGTATAACTAAAAATGATATTTTTTTAACTAAACCTTAACCTGTAGTTCTATTTTAAATTTATAGATTGAACCGGGCCTTTTATTATAAAAACAATTTGGAAAAGAACACTACAAAACACATCCAAAGGTTTTTACTCTGAGTTTTTTTGTACTATTATTACTAAAAACAAACATCCGACAAATAGTCTTCTAGTAGTTTGCCCTATAAATCGGGTTGTGGAAACATCAAATCATAATTCGATTCAAGTATTACTAAAGCTGACATCAAATAAGTAGTATTTCATGAAATTGTGACCACTTCTTAGCCGTTTGCCCCAATTATCATGCTTTTAAACCTTATTTTTAAATTTATAGATTGTTTAAAACATGTTTAACAATGGATGATGTCATTGTTTTTTTTTATCCTGTGACTGGTTTGTTGAATGGTGTGTTGTGTTTCCTATTAAAGTTGTTTTCATAACGTATCGTTGTTGTGATGAAACAACATTTTCAAAACGAACATTGAAAACACATTTTTTCAAATGTGGAAAATTTAATTGCAAAAACCTAAACCAGCATTGAATGAATCTAATAGAATTATGTTTATTTGTTTCAGACATTTGGAATTATTTTAATGCACATTATTGCATATCACAAGAATGCATGAATTGCTGAGTTATCCAAATTATTATTCAAAGTATCCAAATATGTATTGAAATTATTTATGATTTTTGTTGTTTTGAATCTGGAGTGATTTGCTAAGTTCTTCAAATAATGATAAAATATAATTATATATACTTTTGCAAATAATAAATTATAATTTCTGTGAAAACATTGAAAATTATTATATGCGTGTCTTATTTTTAAATCTGAAGATAAACTTGGAGCACAGCCGCTGCACCAAGAACTATTTAATTAACTATTTAATTAATTTAAAAAGAAAATTAGGTTTGGATTGAATTAGACAGTGAGTTGCGATTTTTTTTCACTTCAACACAAAAGCGTCCGTAATTGACGATTTAAAAAAGCTTAATACAGCAACTGTAATTGCTTAGCTAATGGTTATTTTTTGCCACTACCTCCCTGAATTTGGAATGAGTAATTTGCGCGCCTGCTGCCTTCCTTTAATATGGTAGCCGTGTCTCATACTTCCTCTACGGAATCGAATCCTGATTATCCGTTACCCTATAGTAGGCAAATCACGTACCATCGAAAGTTGAGAAGTCGCACGCTTGAAAGATTTATCTTATAAAATTAAAGATTTATCTTATAAAATTAAAGATTTATCTTATAAAATTAAAGATTTATCTTATAAAATTAAAGATTTATCTTATAAAATTAAAGATTTATCTTATAAAATTAAAGATTTATCTTATAAAATTAAAGATTTATCTTATAAAATTAAAGATTTATCTTATAAAATTAAAGATTTATCTTATAAAATTAAAGATTTATCTTATAAAATTAAAGATTTATCTTATAAAATTAAAGATTTATCTTATAAAATTAAACAATATAAAACAATTCTCTTTGATCGAATCGACTAACAATTATAGCCCTAAAATGACAAGAAGTTGTAATCGCTGATAAACAAGTACTTAAACTGAAAAAATTGATAAACGCACGCAAACCTTTAGAATAACATCGGTTATTTATGCTGTTGTGATCTTTCGGTCAGTGGTGTTTTCCGATATTCTGTTTTAAACAATTTATAATACTAGTAGCTCAAGCACAATTTTAAATGTAGTTCTATTTTATTCAATCGTCATTTAAAAAAACTCAGCTGTTTTTTGCTTTTGGCACGTTGTGTTAATAAACAGAACGTGGCAAACAAGAGCTACTCAACTGTCAAATTTATATAACGTACCACAAAAATGAATTAATTAAAGGGGATTCAATTTTATCTAATACTTTGTGATATGTACAACAAATTATAGTATCATATTTCCATTTCTAATAGTTCTATGATTGAATTTTGAAATTATTTTTGTCCTAATGAAATATTATCCAAATCTCAAACTCGATCCTATCAATAAACTTTTTGTAAAACTATTTCGACTTAAAAGAGTCGTTTAAAAGTAAACAACTTTGGTTTAACGGAGTAATCAAGTAATTAGCATGGGCAGAGAGGTATAGAAAGTCCAGCAGCAGCACTTTAATCAGTGAGTTTTATCTCATTATTCGGCATGTCCAACTATTGCGCAGTAGCAGTTGCTAAATAGAAGTAAATCGAGCCATGTACACGAAAAAGTCATGTGCTCTTTGACTCAAGCCCGAAAATAGTACACGGGCACTTGTTTCGCGCCACATAAACACTTAGATATATGATATTACTTTTTATTTGTATTGCAGCTAAAAAGCTGGAACATTCAAACAGAACATTCAAACATAGAAATCGTCTAAATTGTCTTTGACAAATACAAAAATTAATTCATCATAAACAAATAATTATCTTGGTAATTTTGTAGGTATGCTCCGTCAGACTGTACATGGTTGGATTTGATCCTACCTGACAGGCAGGACACAAACGCTCATCACGGCCGCAGGTCTCTGTTCTCGTTCCGCTGCTGTTCTTGCTTTATGTTGCTGTGGTGGAGGGTCTTGTCCTTGAATGTGGTTTGTCTAGCCACAAATATGCTGATGATATATGGACATTGCAAGCCAAAGGATATTTCGACTCTCTTCCTGAGGATCATTGGCGGATCTAGGGGGCGTTAGGGGCAATCGCCCCCCCCCCACTTTGGGATAAAATTAAATTTAAGTTATTAAAGAGACCAAAAAAAAGACTGCAGACTGAAGATAGTCAAAAACATTTTTGCCTGCGGCGGGCTTTCTTTCCATTTTAAAACTTCAGAATGCCCGCCCCCCGCGGCCAATGAACTAACTGTATACATTGAACACTTATAATTTTTTTAAATATCACATTATTTTACATTTATTCTATGGCTTGTTTTTAAGTTGTATTCTATGTAAACTTTAAGAAAATGAACCTCAGTGTCAGCACTATATGTAAAAAAGTTCTTGAATAGGCTGCGACCGTCTATAAGCCGCATGTTGGTTCTTACGTGTTTAAATAATTGTATAAGCCCCGGCTTATATGCGCTAAAATACGGTACACCGTGTGGTGGCACACAAAAACACCTTCAAATGTTTTCAATTATTTGCGCGTTTTTATTAAATTTAACAAAAAAATTCGTGTCCAACAATCAGAGCTGTTGAAGCAAAATGTAAACCGCTATTAGCTCCATTTGGTAAATTTGGTAACTTTAGTTTCAGTGTGTTAAGTTGCTGTGACCACGCATTTTAAGCATATCACATAGAGTTTGAACCACGAGCGCAGATTCGACGGTATTGAGATTATTTATGAGTCTTGTTGTTTCGAATTCGTGGTGTTCTGCTGATTTAGTGGTGTTTTTTAGATTTTTTATAATAATACAATAAAATATATTTAAATGAATGTAAAATTGTAACGCTTTGTTACAACTACAAAATTATGAACACCATTAATTTAATATAGCTAAGAAGTAAAATATTTAAGACACATCAATTACGAATTAATATAAATTCTATTTAAATAAACACTGCACAACTGTTTTTATTTTTTTAACTTTATTACTAGTCTTGCGTTTCAATATTAATAAAGCTGAGGTACTATGAAGTAATTTTGATATTTGCTGCTAAAACTCAATTTGGATAACATATGGCATATAAAACGTATTGGTTTTAACAGAGAAGCAAAACTGTATTTATTAAAAAAAAGTTCTTGCAAATTTACATAGTGAAAATGTTACCTCTATCGGTAATAATGTTTTTGGTTTTTTGGACTTTACAATTTAGAACCATAGTACACTCGCCTTTTGACAAGCTTAAAAACATAGGATTAATGGATGGAGAACAAGTTCGTACCACATGCCATAGCTGATTTAACTTTAATCTTCTTATAAAATATGTTGTTTGTACTTAGTGGTGTTTTTGGAGCTTCAGAATGATCGGAATTTTGAAGATTGTTTTGGGGTTTTAGTAAGCAATGGGTTTTGAATCGGTAATAGAGTTTTTGGTTTGTTTGTTTTAAATACAAAATGCACAACACACTCGCATTTCAAACCTCAAAACATGAAATTAACGTTTACACAAAATCTGTTTGATTCCTTTGAGTGTCAGTCTTTTTTCACAAAAATATTTATTTTTTAGATTCAGCAAATCATGGTTAGACTTTGTAACGTATAAGTAAATACTATAAATAGTATCAAATTTTAAAACTGGCATACGTTTACTCATTTCCGGGTTTTAAATAAATCGTTTCGTTTGAGTTAGAACAACACAAAAAGTTACAAGCATAGTTTTCATTTTTTATAGTTTCAAACTTTGGTAAACTTTCTTGTTTTGTTTCAATTGTAAGTATTTTATTGGTGTTTTGCTTGAGTTTCGAAAAATAGTTTCTTTATTATGGCAGCTTTGTATATTTTAATAATAGTATACTTTAATTTTTTATTATTAACTTAAAATCAAAAACATTTCGAACTAATATAACAACATGTTGAGCTCATGCGTTCTGTAACAATGTTACTTTGTATGTTTAACATAAAACTAGTAATATTATGTTTTTTTTAATTGCAAAAACCAATGTATAGCAACTTTTGGTTTTTTTAACCTAGCACATAACCGTTATTTTTAGAAATTTATATCTAGGAAGTGAATAAATTGAAACACATCAATCATGTCCTTATATCAATTTTATTCAAATAAACTCTGCACAATTGTTGGTTAACCTCATGCGTTAAAAAAACCTGTATAATAATAACAATAATAATAACCTAAATATTTGACTTTGTAACAATATCAAGCAAACAGAGATATTAATAAAATGAGGATCGCTGCAATTTCCAACCGCATTTTTTTGAAGTTTCGCAAGCTGGATGTACATGAAAATAAACTAAAAACTAAACTCCGTAGAGAGAATGCGTTTTTTGCATAAGATCTGTACCATAAAATATTTGAATAAAAAACAATTTAATTTAAAATCATAATATTAAATTTTATAATAAGTTTTATCAGTTATATTAAAATCATTAAAACTATGAGTTTGCTAAAAGCAATTTATCTGTCTTGCTAAAATGCGCTAACGCTCTAGATCATTTTCAAATTCTCAAGTGAAGAGAAGACAAAAAATCGACACAAAATTATGCTTTGTCAAAACATTTATATTTGAATCGAACGACAAATAGGCAATCACAAGGAAAAAAAAGTTAAAACAATTCAGAAAAAGATTGAATAAAGGTTAGCGGCTCAAAGCTGATTAATTATACTTTGAAGATAATCCAATCAGTGAACTAAATAAATGCCTGGAAAAAAAAGCGGAGACCACAAGTGGTCACTTGTTAATCTTTTAAGTATTTATAAAATCTGTCGCTTTGACTCAGTGGTGTTTTCTCAGAATTTAAAATAAAATGAAACACATTTTAAAATCGATTTGTAAGTTTTAATAAACATCGGTTTATATATTACAAATTTTATTATTTTAATTTCTGGGTAAAAATTTGCTTGTTTTTATTAATGCAAAACTGTTCTAAAACTATACAAAGTGGTTCTGATGGCAGTTTTAATAATGACCAAATATTTTCAGAAGATAACGAATATCACTTGAAAAAAATGTGCGCATTTCATTTTCTAACCTATTACAATTGACTCATAATGTAAGCCTGGAAAAATACGTAATGTTTTTTTTTTATAACGCTTACATTGACTTGCTCAGTTGTGTGTTTTAAACAAAGTCGAGTCCAGTTAGTACTTGGATAGGTGTCAATAAATTTATTTAGAAACTTGTTCGGAAAATCCTTGGTTAGGGGACAATTGCTTCTCTGCTCTCTACATATAAAACAAACAAAGTTGGGTTTTTGTTCTTGTCACAATAAAAAATGAAAAAATCACCCAAATAATAACTTTTATAAGGTAAATAATATTCCAGTAAGAGATCTTTAATGTGTGGTAAATTACTTTTTAAAACAATCTGAAATTTCCATCAGTTTCAATAGTCAGCCAATAATTTTGAAAAAAAAATAGTTGTTTTTTTAAACATTACATTCTAACAAGTCTAACAATTGTTTTTTTTGTAATTGTTAAAATATTTGAACACGTTTGTAATACACCATGCAAAAAGCTTACATGTTGCAGAAACAACGTAAGCCTACTTATAGTAACTTTTCTGTATGTTATGATGGCAAATGTTGATATTTCTAAAACCGGAGTTTTAAGGCTTTTTTGTTTCGCTGGTCATCCCATCTGCTTCTGATGTATTATATTTTACTCGACTAAAGGTTCTTTAAAAAAATAGTTATTATCTGACGGCACTGGCAAAGCAAGACAAGGACAATAAGCAGTGTAATAGAATAAACATCTTCAATGACCTGTAGTTTTGGTATTGAGATACATGGGTGGACATAAATTAATCGTGCCACACTTAAGCGGATCTATATGGGTGCACGACAAATATATTTATGGATAATTAGGTGTTCCGATATTTGGGTGCATGCTTCTTAAGTTGCTGTAATGTTAGCATGCTTAAAAATTTTTAGAATTAATTACGAAAGCTTAAACATGTACATTCAAATGGTATAACCTGATTCTTTATAATTTGGTTGCTCGGTGGCTAAAAGTTGTTTGCAAATTATTTGTTGATGATAATTAATCAATAAAATAAAGAAAATATTAACTACAGTTTTTTTAATATTTGATGTGTAAAACGTGCAAGGATTGAAAATATTTAAAATTTTCGAATCAATAAGGAAAAACATTTTTATTATACATTTTTAAAATAAAGAATTATATATCGTTTTTTTAAGTAAACTAAAAACGTATAGTTTATTTTTCTACAAATGTAGATTTATTTTATAATTGATTCAAATTTTTTCTAATCGATCTGAAAGTTTAATAATATGTAAAGTCTACGATGGCAAAGAGAAACACTAAATTGGAGCTTGATTGGATAACAGAAAGTTGTTTTTTACATGCACAACGCATGGTTCAAGCAAACAAACAAACTAACACGGTGAAGTTAATATAAAATGTTTAATAAAGTTCTTTAATTTGTCATATCCGATTAACAAATTCATTTTTAGCAAATGAAATCTCATCAACATACCATAAGCAAATGCTCATTGTGTTTTTAAATATTTATAAAGTCTGTTATTTTGACCCGGTGGTGTTTTTTCTTCAAAATTTCAAATGATTACTAATGTAAAGACGTTTGGAAAATTTTCCTATGTTTTAATAAGCGACGGCTAATAAAGTGCACATTTTATCAATTGATTCAGTAACTAAACAATTGATCTAAGGAGGATCTGAAACGGAACGGGAAAGCGACCGGGAGCGGGTAAAGGAGCGGGAAAAGGAAAGAAATTGGGAGAACAAGAAGGAGCAGAAAAGCAAGCAAAGGAGGAAACATCCTATGCAATAATAACTATAAGAAACATGCCCTTTTTTATTTTTAATCAAAGCCACGCCAACGCAGAGCCGGGCACACTTAGTATTGTTATATATGTGTTGCTTTGTTAATTCACTATTGGTTAATTCAATTATTAATCAGGTGACTTGTTAACAAGTTGTGCTTAGATTTACATACGTTTGATAGGTTTAACATATTTTAATAGGACTTATTTTTGTTGTCTAATTCAATGTATAATATAGATATCTTATATTTTTTAAAAACACAATAAAAATAAATAAAGTCCAAAAACTGATAATCCAAAAATCAATTGATTTCTTAGATTCAATAACTTTATTTTAGCTTCCAGTTGGTAAAACTGTTTTTGTTCGTGATACAAATTATTGACTTAAAGTTACAATATTTAGAAATAAAAAAAACGCGTTTTTTTCATTTTTTACAACTGATATTTTATCAACTAATATAAATACTTAAGCGTGAGTGAGCTAATAACAAAAAAATTTGTGGACAAATTCTTTGGGGGGGGCGACCCCCCAATCGCCGCCTATGAAAGTTTTGTGGTTGTAATAAAAACGATAATTGTTGTAAAGATGATACTAGGAGTTAGAAAGACGGTGGTGGCGGTAATGATGAAAATATCCACTGTTCTCTTTATTTAACTGGATATCGCTTAGCTTATCGGATTTTGCAGCTACTTGGTCGCTTTTTATCACTCTCATTATTGAGGATTAATTTACGTTAATTATTGCAAAATATGACAATTGATTATAACATTAGAATATTTTCAAGAAAAGAGATTTAAATTATTTAGTAAACCGACTGTTTTACATCTTCTGAGTCGCTAATATATTTAAAGTCAACTACGTTTTAGTGTTTGTAACGATTGTGATATAAATCAACGTTATAATTAAAATCAACGACATTAAAACTATTGACTATAGTGTATATTTGCTTCGAAGCGTTTTTAAATAAACAAGTTTTAAACGATTTGGACAATGATCACAACCATTATTTGTTGTAATCCGGAAAGCAGCGTGTAAGTAGAAACCGAATTAAAAAATTAATAATCAGCATACATAATTTTCGATGTCATTATGTATGGTTAGCATTTTCGCATAACGCGATGGACGCAGATCTCAGCAGTCAGCAGTTGATAAAATGGGTGCGAGGAGGCGGGTAATTAAAGTTATGACGTAATTGTACATACTGTTTCAGTCCTAAAAGCAAAAAAGGCAGCGCTGAAATCGATAAATATTATATAATAAGATTTGAAAACATCCGTCAGTTTTGATGAGCTATCTCTAATATATTACAGTTTTGCCATCGTGTAAAGGTAATATTTTGATCAAATTTATATAAAGGTTATTGGGAATCCCACGGTGATAATAATGATTTAAAAAAAGTTAACACAATCTCACAGGAATGAGAATTATGACCATAAAAAAGAATAATGTAATTTCTGCCATGTCTGAGGTTTTTCCGAAGATCGTGTCTGAATTGCGAGTAAGAGGTGGCCACAATGGTTGCATATTATTTTCATATGTGTTTTGGATTAGTTATTTAAAAATGTTTTTGACAATTTTATTAACATTGACATGACATTCATCCATTGCATGAAATTATATGCAGAACATAACATGCATGCCATATTTTGCTACCACACGCCACCGCTTCTTATACTTGGATCTACTTATAACGTTTGCTGCTTTTACTTAGTGGTGTTTGGTTGAAGCTTCAAAATGATTAGATGTGTGAGGGTTTTTTTAAGAGTTTTCAGTGATCGATAATTTTTTGAATCAGAAATAACGTTTTCGGTTTATTTGTTTTGAAGATTGAATTGCACATCACACATGCTCTTTGACTTTTTAATGCTTTTCAAGCCTCAAAACCTAATATTAACTTATACACAAAAACTGTTCGATTACTCTTAGTGTTAGCCTTTGTTCACAAACAAAAATTTATTTTTTAGATTGAGCAAATAAAATTGTTAACTAAAAAAATGTTTTTGCAAACTTTTAACGCGAGAACAGTAATATTTTTCATGTTTTAATTACTTCAACACAGTTTAAATAAAAGTAAAAAATACACTACAACAACGTTTATGTAAAATAAAATTTAAAATCAATGCGTGTGTTCAAGATTTATGTTTGTTGTTGATTTATACGGCCATGTAGAAGAAGATAGGACGATACCACAAAGAGATTAATGGAGGAGAGGCTGTAGCTGCTTGGGTGATTGGTGAGTCGGAAAAAAATGTAGTAGGGCTGCATGGACGACCCGTACCTGGGCGACCTTTTTTGATAGTCGAAAAAATATAGGCCATTTTCCATCATATAAATGTTGTTCCAAAAAATTCAAATTTATTGAGTTAAATAGCTTGATAATACTCTGTCAAAATAAATGTTTTCAACGTACAATTAGTGACGGAAAGTGCAAATTTGATGTTTTTTTGCTCATAGATTGTTCATTGTTCAATTCTATTAATAATATTTTATTTTTAAATATCAGTTGTAATTATTCCGTTTTAATGCCGATAACAACTGTTTATATTTCTTAACCAAAAGAATCCTCGTAATTTGTAGAATGTACCGCATGCTGCAGAGGCTCTTACAAAAAATGGTTTTGCAAAGTTTTCTTAGAAATCTTAGCTAACTGGATGCATAATTCTTTTTTTGTTTTCTACACAAGTCACTTAATTTGAGTATGTATGTATGTATGTATGTATGTATGTATGTATGTATGTATGTATGTATGTATGTATGTATGTATGTATGTATGTATGTATGTATGTATGTATGTATGTATGTATGTATGTATGTATGTATGTATGTATGTATGTATGTATGTATGTATGTATGTATGTATGTATGTATGTATGTATGTATGTATGTATGTATGTATGTATGTATGTATGTATGTATGTATGTATGTATGTATGTATGTATGTATGTATGTATGTATGTATGTATGTATGTATGTATGTATGTATGTATGTATGTATGTATGTATGTATGTATGTATGTATGTATGTATGTATGTATGTATGTATGTATGTATGTATGAATGTATATATTTTTCCAAGGTTTTTGAAATATTTCGCCATAGAAAATATTTTTGCATGAATGTCTTATTTTTCAAAAGATTTCCTTGAATATGTAAATGATTTTGAAAATGATGATTTTGGAACACCGGGGATTTTTTTTATCTTGAGAGGGTAACATATAGCTGGCCATCAGAGAACACTGGTTCATTGAAATAAATCCCAACCGATTCAATGGTCTGACCTTGTGATTTGTTTATTGTCATCGCGTAAGCAGGAATGATGGTAAATTGACGACGCTTAAGTATGAATTGAATACTGACGTCACTGACTGATTTGAGCGCTTTGATTATTACTGAAATAAATTAAGTTCTACTTAGAAAAGCAACAAAGAATAATTTTGGAAAAAATTATTGTGGAAAGACGAGTCATGTATTATTAGAAAAAACATTACTACAGACACAGCTACGGAGTTACAAAAATCTCTCAATGTGCTGCGCGCAATCAACAAAAATTGAGTCTCAAATTTATTTTCTCTGGCGCCGTAGCACATTGGTGAAAGCAGTTATGCTATCATCCTGCGGTCGTGGGTTCAAATTTCATTAATTTCGTTGAGCAAGGAATTCACTCACACTGTTCAGGCCAAGTCAGTCATTCATTTTTCAGTGATAAATAAATGAGTGCCAGTTTCGCGACTGGGGGTAATAGTGTTCGTCACACCCCAATTTCGGATACACGTGCGGGTGGGAGGTAACATTGTGTGATCCAATATGCACGAGCCATTCCTGGCACTGCTAAAGTGTATTTCTTGTCGTGGCGCCCTAATAGCATGACCTTTATCTTCTTCACTTTTCAATCTATTTTAAAATACACAAGTTCAAAAACACAAATTATATTTAAAATCACAAGAACATTATCCTTCCTAATCATAACGCAAGCTGCAACTACCTGGCGTTTTACTTATTTATAAAGTATGTTTTTTTGAACGAGTGGTGTTTTGCTAGAGTTTCAAAACATCAGGTTTATTTTCATTAGGGCTGTTTTGTATGCTTTAATATTTAAAAAATTCAGTCTTCTTGCTAATAACGTAAAGCGAAAATTTTTTTTAACCAAAACAGAATCACTTTTTGCTTATGCGTGCTGCTAACATGCTATTTTTAATGTTTATCAACAAACTAGTAATTTTTATGTTTATTTTTAATTGAAAAAACATCGATGTTGAGTGCTATATGGCTTGTGTTCGGAATTTTTTAGAATGTATATCTAGATCCATGCCTGTAGTGAAATGAAATCTAACCAAAACCCAAAAATGTAAAACAAATGTATAAAAACTAAAACGGAGGTTTTTCAATTTAATCAAAATCTACAAAATTATAAAAACTGACATTAGTTGCAATTTGGTCTAATAATCAATTTTGAAGTGATTGTTTTATAAACTGCTGACTGGTGAGACGTTGTTTAAATAGAACGTTGGTTATTGTGATAGATGAGTTTTGGTAAGAATCGCTTAGGTTGATTAAAATTATATTTTTCTCATAAATACATAAAATACTAATTTTGATATGAAAACAAATTAAATTCAAATATTGAATATTCTTTTACTTCTTAATTACAAAATTTTAAATATACACGTGTTTGCGTAAAACACAAAGTTTATTTAATGCTTTGTTTTATATTTTAAGACTTAATAAAAAAAGAAGACAAATGTTCGAAACAAAGTTATGCTTTTTTTATTAATGTATTTTTAAATCGTATGATAAATACGCAGACACAGCAAAAAAACAAATAAGTAATAACTAAATTTAGGTAAGCGAATTTGATTATACTTCACTTAGTAAGCAAAATAAATTATTATACAAAATACAAGAACTTTGAAGAATACCTCAAGTGAATGTCAACTGGACTTTTAAGTATTTATAAAGTTTTCTTTTTTGACCCAGTAGTGTTTTCTTGACATTTCAAATACCTTTGTTCGTTTTTATTAATGCGATATTATTTCAAAACTATGCAAAATAATTCTAGTGACATTTCCAATAATGCTGTAATGCTAAAAAGACGATTTTTAATTTAATAATTTACCTCAAAACCCTTTTTTGCATGTTTAGTTTACGACATTTTTTATATAGCCTCTCACTCATGTTCCACAAAACTCTGAATTCAAATGAAAACTAATTAAAAGAACAAAATAAAAAAGTTATGTTTTCCCATGTTTTATATTTTGTAAAACCTTAGATAGTCATCAGAATATAAGGTTTTTTCTACTTTTAGTTTTTTAGAGGCGCGGTGGACTTTAAGGTCCCGGGTTCGATTCCCTTGTGGAATCCCACATCGCATGACTTCCATGGGCAAGGAGTTGACTCGCACGACTCAAGTCGACTCAGCTTTTCATCCACTTGTGGTTTATAAATGAGTCTTTATGTCAATCGTTTATGTCAATCGTTTGTCTTTCATCACCAGTTTTTACAACTTTTCAGCAGCCTGCCCTATTAATCGTGTTATTTAAAAATTAATTATTGTTTAATTTACAGATAATTTATAGGATTATTTTTACATTATTTATTATTATAGTTTTTTGTAGTTGGCTTGTGATTTTGAATAATTTTTTTTATGTTGTTGTGGAGTCATGACATTTTGAAGACGAAGACTACTATGACTGAAAACACTTTTTTGAAGCTTGGGAAATTCAATGGCACTTTTTATGCCGATGAACATAGAACTAAAACAGCAGTGACTGAATCTGTGTCAATTATTATTTTTTCGTTTTACATAGTACCAGCCCTTGACGCACGCTTCGCGCGCAAAGCGTGTGAGTTTTTTCAGCCAGTCGCAGATGATTTTTCAATTGTAAACGTTTTGGAATGGTCTTATCTTTGATGGATGATTTTTGAAAAACTGCCTACAAAAAAACTTTTAATGGGCGATATTGGAAAAAAACAGTATACAAAAAAACCACATTTATTGGGTGATAGTGAAAAAAACTGCCTACGAAAAACACGATATTTATTGGATGGTATCAGAAAAAACAGCCTACAAAAAAAACAACATTTAATGGGTTATAGTGAAAAAAAATCCTACGAAAAAACCCAACTTTTAATGGCTGATAATGAAAAAAACCGCCTACAAAAAAAACCCAACCTTAAATAGCTGATATTGGGAAAACCTGCCGATGTACTACTTCGGTGATTTATTTATTTTCAACTTGTTTATATTGAGTTATGACGTATGCTCAAAATATATCCGCAAAGCGTCGAACTTTCCAATAATAGGAATAATATTATCAAATTAGTTAATTTTCGTAAATAATAATAATATTAATAATTAAAATAAGAGGAAAAAATGCAAAATAGTAAAATGTCGTTAATAATAATTTCATTAAATATATCCGCAAAGCGTCGAAACATATTTAAAAGTAAACTGTGTTTAACGTGACGGTTTTCGATGGATTTCTAAGCCACGGATTACTTATCCAACTTTTACTCACTTGTCAGCTCATTTTATAAAACATCTAAAAAATAATAAAGTATCAACTGACGATATTTTTAATTTAATATTTTTTTAATTTTTACATCTCTATCTAATTTTGAGACTGGTTATGCAAAACTGGTAACTACCATACATACATACATACATACTTACATACATAAAAAATTATATATGTGATCATCAGTCTTCTAATTAAGATCATGATTAAATTCAGTATTTGATCTAGTATTTATAAAATACGTTTTGCTTTCATCGTATTTGTAATTTTATCAATTTGTTTTAAATCAGAATCATATGCATAGAACATTGAATACAATCTTAAAAATTTTTTTAAAAAGTACACATTTTTTGTAAAAATAAAACCATTAGTTCAAAGTTTACTTTTGTAAAACATTAATCATAATTTAAATAAAACAAATTTGTTTTCCCATATTTATTCAAAAGTTATTTTTATTTTTTTAATCCACAACTACATTTTTGTAAAATTGCTTTTAACAATTTTTTTGATGTTTTGGTAATTCTACTTGTAACATTACATGTTTGATTTTTTGTAACATTACTTACAACATTACATTTTTGTTGTTTGTGATGACTTTCATGAAATAAAATTACATACACTAACTTTGACATTTATTTTAACTGAAAAACAACTACTCTAGATATACTGCATCAAAAGAAACAGCAAACACGACGCAGTGAAAAAGAAGCAGGATAAGATAACTTATTGTGATAGCTTAAGACACTGAGTAGAGTAAATTTTATTTATAAGCTTGCATTTGTTAATTCAATTACTAATACATGCAAAATCACAAAATTAACGGGAAAATATCATCAAAATAATTTGTGTATAATTTATAAGGAGGTGCTACATCAGGCTGACGAGCCATATAGAAAACGTCACCGATAACATTTGTATTAAAACAATATCTTACAATTTGACTTAATTTCTAATTTTAAAAAAATATATACAATATTTTCACTCGACGGATAACGGGAATTGGGTAGATTTTGACTTACAAAGTTTAGTTAGTCCATGATATTAGACCACACAAACACACCACTAGCTATTTATGTGACGTCATTTATTTATTTATTTATTTTACGATATGTTTTGAATATCGCAAAATTATTTGTTGATAAACTCGTTTATTCCTTTATTTATTCATTTTTTTGTCATATTCAAAGAGTTATGAGCAGGTTTGATTTTATTGCATTTCAACAAAATCCTCTTTAAAATTTTGCTATTTCACTGACAAAATTACAGCATTATTTTTTTATAATATTAAACAAACTTAACGGGAAATGGCGATTGTGTTTTTTTTTGTTTAATTTTTCACACAATAATAATTTCCATTTAAAATAATTTTTCTGACTTTTTAGAAACAACTAACTTTCAATCTAGTTTTTTTCTGATTTTAGATGAGTTTTGTGATTTGGTCCAATGTTTATTATCAGTTGGTTTTTTTTGAAGATTTGTTATAATTTTATAAATGCTGTTTAAAAAGAATTTGTCCCTAGTTTAATAGTATTTTAGAAAACCTAGCAAACAAATAATTCAACCAAACTCTACTGAATAAATTTGTTTATAATATTTATATAGCAGGTTTTCATGCTAGACCTTTAGAATTAACAAACGTTTTACCTGTTCAATTATTTGAATAATTTCCTTGCGGCTCATTGACAATTAACAGGCTATTTAAAAATAAGTTTAACCAATAATTGTAAAAACGTTTCCACATTCATAAGTTAAAAATGTATCAATTAACGGGAGATAAAAAAACATATTAAACCACATGCCGCCGCGGTTTAGACTTTTGTCAATTTAAAGAATGTGCTGCTTTTGCTTAGTGGTGTTTGGTTGGAGTTCTAAAAGAATTGCATTATTGAGGTTTTTTGTGCGTTTTAAAGAATAATCGGGTGTTTAAAAACCAGCTGCACAGTTTTAACAAGTCTGAGTTTATTGTAGACGGTTGATGCAACCAAACATTCGTATGCCTTACTAGATCATCAAACTTTCTGCTAAATAAATAATATTCCTGAAACTTAGTATTTGTATTTCATTTATTTTAAACACAATCTGCAAACTTAATTAAAATACAAAATTATATTGAAAAATACACTATACAGATATGTTCAATTGAAAGTTGTAGAAAACAGCGTGATAGAACCTCGCCCAAGAAGTAAGACGATGCTGATTTGGTTTTCTATAAATAAATTAAATTTGGTAAAAGTGAAACAAAGCAATTTGATTTTTTTAAATTGATAACTAAACAATAAATAAATGTTGAAATTTTACGTGCCTTTAAAAATCTTTTGTCTTTTTTTATAATAGTTTATAATCCTTTACCCCAGGTGTTTTAAGACTGAAATGGCTATGTGGGAAGCACCTAAGTACTTCCTGTCGTTGATCATATTTGATCTTTTCAACTGTCCCTCCTCGTTTATCCAGGCTTGGGACTGGCTCGCAATTAGCGAGGCGGAGTTAATCTTTTTGTCAAATGTATAAAAGATTTCATTAACATACTAGCGGGGTCACCAGGTGTCACCCGTGGTTTTTAGAGAATTTTTTTATCGTTTATTTCTCTCCCGCAATTTTTCACTCGCTACTGTTTTCATCCACGATTGCTTTCCCGCTTCCTCACCGTTTCTCGGCTAGCAAGTTCTTTTTTTTTTAATTTGCGTGTTTTAATAGACGTGACGATTTTTAATATTTACTTCACCAATTGTACTATATGTCAATATAATTAATTGATGATTTTAGTTTTATATTAGCAAGATTTTATTGAAAATTGATGACCAACAAATAATTATTCAATAAAATTAATTTCGACATGCACATTAACGTAATTGAGTCATTTCATTCTACAGGGAACGGTGAGACTTCATGTCCCGCATCATGAAGTGCAAATATCGAGAACAGAATTCAAAAAACCAAAGTGTACCCGAGAAATTGTACTCATTGTGGTTGCATGTCGTGGGTATATGCATGGAAGCAGTAACATGAATACGATCCGGGAAAATTTTAGCAGCTTGTCGTATCTGGATCACATTTATTTCTTCTTGCGCATTCGTCAACATCTAAACATTGAAAATCGTGTCAATATATTTGCACATGGGAAACCACAACACAAGAAGATTTGAACAAACTGAGAGATTGTCGATATTGGTGAGTTTATTTAAATTAAACTCAACATATCTTTTTTCTAGAAAAATTAGACTATTGAAGTGTTGACAAAAATGTTAGAAATTAATATTTGTAAATAAAATTAAAAATCTAGCCCACTCATATACTGGTCAATATGAAATTGAAGCCCCTTTTACACTACACTCGTAAACGTTCTGATTTCGGTTCGTACCGCACACTTTATATACACCTCGTTGTGGTCAATTATACTGTTGTGATTTTTCACTCGATGGTGTTTTAGCAATATTTTGAAAATAAAAGCGTTTAACTGTTTAAATTGTTCTTAGGTCTATGATCACTGCGCTCACACTTTTTTCGTAGTGTACATTTGAGTTGAAATGCAAGGAGCGCAAAACAAATAGTAAATTTTGCACAATAAAATCAATTAAATTGCCAGGTTTTAACATAATAACAATTTTTTTCACTTTGCAGTCTTAACGTCTTTAGTAAGAGAAAACAGACCGCAGACTCAGTGCCAGGACGAAATGCAATCACTTCTTGCTCACGCTACCGCCGCCATTGATTTCACCACCATCATGATAACTCCTCCCTTTTCAGGGATGGCTCAATACAACAGAAAACACAATCACAAAAAACCCATTGTCACACTCAGACACAACTGTGGAGTTACTAAAATATTTCATTAAGCTTTAAACTTTTTTTTTCTTTTTATTATGGAAACTCATTTTTGAAATAACAAACAATCACTGATAATAAAATAAATTCAGTGAGAGTTTAATTGCAGAATTTAATATTTGAAAAGATTTGAGAAAAAAACAGAACAACACAATTAAACCATCAATTAGATTCTAGTTAAGCTAGGTTTTAAAACAGTGCCCACAACAAAATTTGACTTTGCGTAACACAATATAGTTATTACGGGATTTTTCACTTCTATGATTTCATATAAAAATTATTAACCTAAACTTAAAATTTCGATAGATTCTTACCGAAATTGAAAGTAACCATAAAAATCATTTTTGCCCAATCGAGCAATATCCCTGAAAATTTTAACTTTTGCATCAGCTGTTGCATTTTAATCAAAAACCTATTTTTACAAAACAGAAAACAAATAAATATTACATGAGTTGTTTGAAACCAATCTTTCAAATTATTTCAATTCAATCGCTTTCATTTAAGTAGGTCAAATCCTTGCCAAGACTGACTCCGCTGCGCCGCATATTAGCACTCAACGTTGCAAATGCCACTTGTGCCAATGTGATTTTTGAGTCAGTGGTTTATTGTATTTTATAAAATATCTTTGTCAAAGATGCATCTAATAGCTTGCTAGAAAAACCTTTACATTTTTTAATCCTTTTAAGCTGTGCTCAGACACAAAACATTTTAACGCAATTCGTTCTAAAATAAAAAACAGTATTAATTTATGGCAACTAACAGAAGCAAATTTTTATAATAAACGACATTTTTAAAAAACAAATGTTTTGTTTTTTTATTATTTTATTACATTTTTTATATTTATTTTGCAATATTGCAAATTAATTTTTGCTTTATTTGTTTTAGCACTTTGATTTAGTTAATAGTTAAACTTTTTGTGAATTATTTACAAAGACTGATTTTTTAGATCCCACCGTTTTGCTGACTGATTTGTTTTGAGATTAGTTTTGCAATATAACCGTCCTTACTGAAATAAATTGAGTTCCGCATAGAAATGCAACAGAGAACAATCTTGGAAGAAACTTATTGTGGAAAGACATGTCATGTGTTAATAGAAGAAATTACTCTTAAGTTTGGTGAACGTGGACAAAAATCATAGTAAAATATATATATATATGTTTTAGTTATACACCCACAATATACGAATTTGATAAATGAAACCACGATGTTAATAGTAAGTTATAGTTCAAGCGGATGCTATGTGGTTTTTTATTGATTTATAAAATATGTTCTTTTTAACGAGTGGTGTTTTGCTAGATTTTAAAAAAATGGTTCTATTCTATTAGGACAGTTTTGTTATCTATAATATATGGAAAATTCACTCTTCTTGGTAATAACATAAAACAAATCCTTTTGAACTGTTGTACAATAGTAATTCCCATCATAAGAGCAAGACAAAAAATATTTTAAATAGGGGAAAGTGGGGTATTATGGGGTACTTAACAAAAATATATAATTTAAACCATATTATAGTGGCAGAAATTTAATTTTTTTTCTCTGTATACCAAGCAGATATATTACTATGAGTTAATGAAACATTTAAGCAAATATGATTTCATTTTTTAGAAAATAATTGAATAAAGTGTAGCATTCAAGTACCTCATATTACCCACTAGAGGTGAGGTAATATGGGGTACTTGAATGTTAGATATGTTCCAGCTTTCATTAAACCTAAATATAACAAGGACAACAAAAGTAATTGTTATAAAACAATATTGTATTAATAAAACAATAACATAAGTAATAAAAACATTTTAAAAATATTAAATGAGGGTCACTGCAGATGTTGACTCTGGGCTCCGTATTGTAAGTTTTGCATAATTACGTGGCATCTGAAAAGATAATAAAGCAGTATAAAGTAATGACATAATAAAATAAAGGTAACAGATCAATGACGAAATGCGTGTAAAAAGTGAATAAATCATGAATATGGTAATATGGGGTGTAAGAGGCAAAAAAAGATTTTTTTTAAATTATTTTTTATCTTTACTTGTTTTAAGATTGTATTACTGAGTTCTGTTGAAAATATATGCTGAATAAAGTCTGGCTCAAATAGAATGGAATTAGAAATCATGATATATTTTCATAATTTTTTTATACATTTAATTCAAAAATTCAAAACTAGATTAATAATTGTTAGACTAAATATAAAAAAACAAAACAAAGCAGATAATGTCTTCATTAGATTTTTGATAAATGCAAAATTAATATAAAATACTTGAATAAATGTAAAATCTAACGTTTTGTTATAATAACAATAATATGAAATTAATTTAAAACAGCTAAAAAGTGAATAATATAAAACATATCAATCAACATCAATCAATCTTATATCAATTTGATTCGAATAAACTCTGCACAATTGTTGGTTTACTACAATATCATTTCATGTCGTGCATAGTATGTCATGTCATACATATCATGTTATGCCAATATTGACAAAAGTGCCAAAACATTTGTGATGTACGACACGACATGCATTAAATGACATGAAATGGTATGCATGACATAACCTCTACGACATGCTATGCATTAAATGACATGACATGATATGCATGACATAACCTGTACGACATTCTATGCATTAAATGACATGAAATGATATGCATGACATAACCTCTACGACATGCTATGCATTAAATGACATGAAATGATATGCATGACATAACCTGTACGACATGCTATGCATTAAATGACATGAAATGATAAGCATGACATAACCTGTACGACATTCTATGTATTAAATGACATGACATGATATGCATGACATAACCTGTACGACATTCTATGTATTAAATGACATGACATGATATGCATGACATAACCTGTACGACAATCTATGTATTAAATGACAAGACATGCATGACATAATCTGTACGACATTCTATGTATTAAATGACAAGACAAGACATGAATGACACGACTGTAAAACAACAACGATATTTATAAACATTTAAGAAGAAACATACAATAAAAACAACTAAACAAAATAAAAAAAAAGTTATAGTATCGGTGTTAGTGCATGTCAAACGATTACGTGAGAAAACAACGTGCAGTCATTAGGCATTTGGTAGAAGTTTGAATTGAAACAATCTAAAAAATTAAAAAAAAAACCATTTGCATCCTTAAATCGAAAATGTTATTGTAATTATAAATAAATAATTATTATAATAATAAAGATTCAATTAGAAACACCGAAAAAGTTTGATTACGCTGTTTTCAACCTTTACCGTAAACGGATGGTTTAATTGGTGATTCTAATTCTTTACTAAATCGTCAAACTGTAAGCTAATTCACTAGTATTCCTAAAATTTATTATTTGTATATCATTTTTTTAAACCCAGTTTTCAAATTTGATTAAATTACAAAATTAAATTTAGAAATACAAAGTTGTTTAATTGAAAGTTTTAGATAACAGCCTTGTTACAACTTCGCCAAAGAAATTAGGCGATGCTGGGTGTTTTTCCATTATAGTAAATAAACCAGGACTTTTAACTTGAAACCTAAATAAAGTAAATTTGTTCAAAGTAAAACAAAACATTCTGATTTTTAAAAATTAATAACTAAACAATAGATAAATGTTAAATACTCACGCGTTTTAATTTTTTCAAACACGCTACAAGCAATGGAAGAAAAGGTTACCAATAGAGAAATTACCGCGAACGCAAATTAGTTGGTTGTTTAGATTACTTATGGTTATCGTCGTTTTAAATCAGTGGTGTTTTTTTATTATTTAGAATCTGTTTATATAATTATAAAAATTAATATAAAATACATAAATGAATGGGAAATCGTAACTTTTTGCTATAATTACAATAATATGACTAAAAATAATTTAATTCAGCTTAGAGGTGAATAATATAAAACACATATTTTATAATAGTTTCATTCAAATAAGCTCTGCACAATTGTTGTTTATTTAAAAAAAATATAATGAATGTTCAAATATGTTTTGTCAGTTATAATAAAATGAACAAAACTATGACATTAATATGCCATGCTAAAATGCGCTAATAATATTTTCGATTCTGTTTGTTGACACTTATCATATTGGTAGTTGAATACAAAAATGACGATAAAATAATGTTAAGAAGTTATAAAATTCATGGCAATTGACAAGTTACATATCAGCATCGCATATGAAGACTGGATGGTTTTGAGATTACTTAGGATGTACATCGTTTTGAATATGCGGTATTTTGGTAATTTTTAAAAATGCTAAAAGTTCAGTTAAAACAAATAACTGAAAATATTTCAAAGATTGTAAGAATAAGTGACTATTACACTTATTAGTATTTTAGTAGGACAGAATATTTATATCATACGTTAGTAAAACAAATCTTGTGCAATTGTTAATTTGAAAACATCTCCAATTTGTTTATTCAACACCGTTTTAGAATAAACTTATGTTTTATAGAATTATGGGATTTGACTTTTCAAAGTTTTTGAAAGCTGATAAAAATATGCTGATAAGACGATGGTTCTTGTAAAATGAACAAATAATCGTTCAGGCAGTTACCAAAATTATTTGGCGTTGCGCGTATTTCTATTAAATTTTTTTTTCAAAATAAAGCGTAAAACAAAAACCTGATTATTTTTATTAGGTTTTTTTTAATTGGAAGTTGTAGAAATGCAATTTAAAATCCAGTTGAATAAAATTTTAGAAAACATAGCAAACGTTTTATTTTTAAATTTTTTTATTCAACCAGGCTATAGTGATTAAAATAGTAAACGTTTTACCTGTTTAGTTATTTAATTGACAGAAATATATTTTTATTTATTGTTTTTCGTGCGTTTAAAACAACGCTTTTATTTTCACTCAATTTCTTGAGGAATAATTTAGTTTACAACTCTAAAACTTATAAAATTTAACTTTGCTGTTTTACTCTTTGTTTAAAAAACATGGTATCTAGTAATCAAATAATTAGCCCAAAATTTCCTTAATGTATCACTAATTTAATGAGGAATTAAAAATTCAGCCAACAAAAAAACCACATGCATTTTTTCTTTGAGGCCTGATTTTTGTGCCTATAAAGTCGGTGTTTTAAAATTAAAGGTGTTTTGGTTTAGCTTAACATTAGAATAACTTTTTCAAAATTCTTTGTTTTTGGTAATAAGTGACAGTTTTTAATTACAAACTTTCAAATTGGAAAAATTTTACATTTACATTTTACATTGGTTAACCGAATTTCAAATTGTTGGTAAGTCAATAAAAGCATGAAAATAAGTGAGAAATAAGCTAGTCATCAATAAATTCATAGATGATTCTGTGGTGTAATGGTTATCTCGTCTGCTTTACACGCAGTAGGTCACGAGTTCGAACCTCGCCAGAACATCTTCCTTTTGAACAATACTTAACATCACAATATCAGTTGTATATATCAATGTTACAATTCAACTGTTTTAAACTAATGTTCACCTTTGATTTAAGAAATCTTGTATCATTAAAACCTGGAGATACATAAATGTTTCCACTACTTAATTTGCTAGGCGAAAGTAAAGGATTGTCTGATCTAACTCGTGTTACAAAATCGTCAAATAATGTTACTTTAATAAATTGAAGAAAATTAATTTTGTATTGCATAACTCTTTCAACCAATTTGTCAAACAACAACATTTTATATCGAAGTCAGTTAATTTTGCATTGCCACAACAATGTTGACGTTTGCGCAAAATTACTGGCAGCGGTGGGATTCGAACCCACGCCTCCGAAGAGACTGGTGCCTTAAACCAGCGCCTTAGACCGCTCGGCCACGCTACCGATACAAACAACGGGAATTTCATTTATATTTTAATATAACGACCTATAAAAAAAAGATGAAAACATAATTAACATAATGAGCCATGTTGAGTGTTGATCAACGTAGACTCCTAAAAATTTTGTTACTCGAACATTATCTGTTTTAGAACCATCAACTGTTAGTTATATGTTTTCGGGGGAAAAGCTTTTACGAGTATTATAAAATACAATATAGTTAGTTTGAATATTATTGAGAAATAATTTATTGCATTTAAAAACTAAAAAGGTATATTTTTCAATTCAGTGTTTGCTTTTTGTATCAGAGCAGCAGGTAAAGATTTATCTAAAGCAAAAGCAGTTATGTCATTAGCAAATTAATCCTCTAGAAACAATACCAATTTTGTTTTTTCTTAATTTTATTTAAGTTTTCAATTTGTTTCTATGTTAGGTTTATGTGCACTACTTATCTTACAAATTGTTTTTTAAAGCATTTAAAAAAATAATAAATACATTTTTATAAACAACCCAAACTAAGTTCCTGACTTTATGTATTTTTTTTATTTCAACAATCAGTTATAATAAAATTAACAATTCCGGTATTAGTTTTGAGATGCAAAACTTACTTCTTAAAAAGATTTCTTTTGAAAAATCTTCGGGGCAGCTGATTTTTCAAATGTCGCTCTTAAATTTGTGTATTGTTTTCAAGATTGTTTTCTTGTGCAAAACTTGAAATGAAAAAAATCACTGTGAAGTGGTAAAAGAATGGAATAAACAAAATTGAAAAGTTCTTGAGAAGCCCTTGATAACACTCATCCAAACAACGCCTGTGTCTTTAAAATTACAATCATGTGAAAATTAAATTATCAATGGAAAGTAGTCAACAATTTATTACAAGTTTTTCTTGCAAACATACAAACTACAAAAAAATCAATAAATCGGTAACTGAAACAAACTGATTTAATAAGTTTGTGTTGCATAACCAAAATAATTAACTTTTTTATTATATAACAGTTAAAAAAGTAAACTATAGAGATCCGACTGAAAAGCGCTAAGAAAAGTGTTAACAAAAACTTTATTAGTATAAAATTATAATTTATTGTTAACAAACAAAAAATATTTAATTTTAAATTAAGTTTTAACGCCAAGGGTTTTATGATTGAAAATGGCTGAAAGTAAGAAGCACATAGGTACTTCTTGTCGACTCCTACACATTTGTTCGAACTTTGTCATTTCGGCTGAGCAGTCGGAAAAATGGTGCCCGAAGGCCAAACTACTAGGGCTAGTAGACAGACAAAAATCGCCGTGGTCATACAAAACCACATTTTTTTATTTACGATTTTACGTATTTTCAGTAGAAGATGCATTTGTAGTTTTATAAGTATAAACAACTTCAATTACTGATGCGAGTTTTAACTACGTCGGCCATGCTGGGCGATAACTCAAACTTTGTCGACCGACAGAAAAACTTGAAAAAGTCGTTAACGCGTAAAAATGCGAAGACAGTATTCAAGTAAAACAGGCACGCAAGTCAATCTACACCGAAAACAAAATAGTTCAGAAAGATATTTAAGAGAAAATCGACAAATTCATGCGCTGAAATATACACCGGCCGTAACGTAAAGTGTTGTTTTAAGTGTTAATATAATATTAATTGAACAAATATAATAGTTAATAAATATAACAGGCACTCAAGTCCACTCGCAATAAAAACGAAATAGCTCAGAAGGACATTTAAGAGAAAATCGACGAAATGTATACAACGGCAGTAACGTAAACAGTTTTTTAAGGAGTTATAATTTAAACAAAAATAAGTAAATCTAACCGCTTGTTGATTGCACAGGTAGCTGTGGCTTTTTATGCAATTGTTGCAATTCAATGGGTGGTGTTTTTACAAAATAATGAAATAAAAAATTTAATATTTATTTTTAAAACTATAAACAAATAAAACAATTAATCTCTTCAAAATTCTATACCGGTTTCCATTGTTGAAGTCTGTTAAAAAGCGATTAACTGTTCCTGTAAAGCAATTTGTTGTGAATACACAATGAGTGCTTAACTATGTTCATTGAATATCTATGTTTAGGTTATACTTGATTAGTGTCCACAATTAGTAAAACAAAATTTCGAAATTACGAAAAGCAATATCCTCACAAAATTGTTGACAAATTCCAAAAAAAGAAAATTTCTTTTTAAAGAACAAACCAAACAGTGAGTTATAACATACACTTATACGTGTAATACAGTTTTAAAATGTTATTAAACTTTGAAGTTTAAGTTATAGAGTGACTTATTGGCATAAACTCATATGCTTAATTTTTGCAGTCGGACATTTTGATTGTTTCCGAGATTTATACCTTACCAAATAAAGCATTTTTGTATTTTTCAGTCTATATAAAATTACATTTTTTAATTTTTATGATTTGAAATAAAATAGAGCTAACTGAAAAATGTATTTTATGTATCCAATTTAAAGCAAGAAACTTAAAAAACATTTTATTGGCTTAGTGAACACCCTGAACCCCGCACAATTTCGGGGGGAAATGAAAACAAATGAGAAAAAATAGGCTTGCCCGCCTCGTGCAAATATTCCTCAGTTTCTTCATTAGAAAACTAATTTATGGTAAAAAAAGCTACGAATATGCCCCGGTTATATAATTCTTCGTATAATAATACAGCAAAGAGAGACCGCTGCTGATACTGTCAACACAGGGGCTACTTATGCTTTTGTGATTTTTCAGACGGTGGTGTTTTTCCAAAGTTTTTAAACTAAAATTTTAACTTAAGCTTCGAGTATACGTTAAAAAGTGTTAAATTGCTTTTGGCTCTTGGCACGTTGTGTTAAGACATTATGTAATTCTAGAATTTACAAATAACATTTTCAATTACAAAACAATTGTTTCTAATTAACTAACAAAAACTATTTTATTAAAGCTATTTTGTATGTTTTAATAAACGGTAGTTTTTGAAAATGCAAACTATACGAAGGCGAACAGCTTATAATCAAATCCATCTGACAAATTTTTATTTTAGTCTGTATGGTCATTATATCATCTTATCTATGGTGTGGTTGTGAAGGTGAATGTGAAAGTGGAGATGGACATTGAAGTGGAAGTGGTGGTGGTGATGGTAACGATGACGATGTCGACGACGATGACGATGAATGCGATGACAATGACGATGATGACTATGACGATGATGATGACGACGACGACGACGACGATGCTGATGATGATGATGATGATGATGATGATGAGGAGGAGGAGGAGGAGGAAGGAGAAGTAGGGAGATAGGTATGAAATTGATATAAACTGCTCAAAAAACAATGCGTTTGATTTAAACAGAATATCCGTATGGAACTTTTTTTTATAATTATTTCAAGCATTTTCCATGCAAATACATAAATATGACTTTGAAAGAATCGTAGAAAACAACCAAACTTGAAACTAGATGTTCTAAATTTGCAACCATTAGTAATTGTAAAACAAATATTTTCGCTGCTTGAATAATTTCAAATCCTTGAAGGAAAAATTAATAAAATAAAAATTATGTTTTTCAATACTCGCTCACAACAGTCATGTTTGAAACAAAAGAGTGTTACCAGCTTAAGTGCCACATTATTCTTTCCGCATTAGTAATACATTAGAGCTTATGGAAAGATTTGCATACTACAAGTGGTTGAATGTACCTTTATGTTTGTTTTTTAATTTACAAATGTTCAACTAAGTTAAAATTTTGAATTTTTTAGGTTACCGTTTTATTGCTTTATAATGAATAGAAGTATTTATTGTTGTAACAGAAATAAATAAAACAAGTATGATTAATATGATACGTTTTATGATTCTACTTTTGAAAAAATCTATTTTTTGATGTATACCAAATAACTCTTATATATTAAAATTTAACAAATCACTTTCAATTCAGCAAACAGCCACAAAGGCTTTCAGTATAGACTTTTTCACAATAAATTAGTGATTTCATTGTATTTTTAGAGCAATTACAATAATAAAACTGTTTATTAATGTTTTATTAATTAACAAATTTGCATATTAAAAAATTCAGTTACATGTTACAGACAGCAGTTAACTGATTCTTACATTTTTTTTTCTTTTAGGTTCAATAAGTATGTTTATTTAAAATTTTTTTAATTTGACACAGCCAATCATTGCGCACACCTAATCACATTCATTTTAAATTTGTTATCAAGACATTAACTTTAGAAAAACAGACAATTAACTGCATACGATTTTATGATTTCATAAGAATGTAAAATACGCCACAGAAAAAAGCTAAAATGGATAACACGAAGCTAGTAAACGTGTGTGTGTGTGTGTGTGTGTGTGTGTGTGTGTGTGTGTGTGTGTGTGTGTGTGTGTGTGTGTGTGTGTGTGTGTGTGTGTGTGTGTGTGTGTGTGTGTGTGTGTGTGTGTGTGTGTGTGTGTGTGTGTGTGTGTGTGTGTGTGTGTGTGTGTGTGTGTGTGTGTGTGTGTGTGTGTGTGTGTGTGTGTGTGTGTGTGTGTGTGTGTGTGTGTGTGTGTGTGTGTGTGTGTGTGTGTGTGTGTGTGTGGTTTAATTAACGTCTGTATCTGTCAATAAGACAATTTAGACGGTATTTATGATTGAGTGTTTGGTGACGTTTATGTTGGCTTTGAGGCAGGGAGGTCAACGAAAGCACAAGGCTTTCGTGGGCACATGGCTCGACTCACTCCAGCCCGTCAACTAATGAAGTGCAATAAGTTGGACAAGGACCGGCAAATCGACCTCCCATGCAGCTAGCAATTTAACCAGCCTCGGATGATCTTCATAAGCTATGGTATCGCTCTGCCGCCTCCATTCCGCTTCAGCTAGCCTTTTTTGCGAATTAAGTGATTGGGTTTTTGTCGGAAATTTTTTTTCGGCGTTTGCAGCGACGCTTTTAAAATCTGTTTATTTACTTAGTGGTGTTTGCTTGAATTTCAAAATGATTGAAGTTTTGAAGTTTTGTTCTATTAACCAGTTGGTTTTATTTTATTAGAGCTGTTTACAAAACATATATGGACAACTTAATTTTCTTTGTAATAACGTAAAACGAAAATATTTGTGTAATCTAATTTTATACGGCTTGTATTGTTCTACTAACAAACACTACCTAAAACACAACTTAGAAAGATATCAACTAACAAAAAAAAGTCAAACAAGTAAAACCACGTACCGCCGCTGTTTAGACTTTTGTCAATTTATAAAACTTGCTGCATTTATTAAGTGGTGTTTGGTTAGAGTTTCAAAATGATTGAATTTTTAGGTTTTTTGTGAGTTTTAAATAATAATTGTTTTTCGATGTGTACTATTATTTTTGTTTTATTATATTAACAAATATTGTATAATTAATAAAAATACCATGAACAACCCCGTTATTGTTGAACTAATAAAACAACTTGTTTTTTTTTTTCAATAGGCTTTGTAAAAGTGTTTTCTTCAAATTTCAATTGTCTTAAAATATTTACACTTGTAAAAAAATGCAAAAGTCAATCATAAAACATCTGCCGTTAACTGACCGCTGACCAATTATGTACGTAGGGCATTAGATTTTTTTTGTGATGTATAACCAGCAAACAAATATTCCTCAGTTCCTTCATTAGAAAACTAATTTATGGTAAAAAAAAGCTACAAATATGGCCCGGTTATATAAAGCGTGGTAATATGGGAAGGTGAAGGGGGACCGCTGCGGCCACTGGCAACACAGGGGCTACTTATGCTTTTGTGATTTTTCAGACGGTGGTGTTTCTCCAAAGTTTTAAAACTGAAATTTTAACTTTTGTTTCAAGTATACGTTAAAAAGTGTTAAATTGCTTCTGGTTCTTGTCACGTTGTGTTTAGACATTAAATAATTCTAGAATTTACAAATAACATTTTCAATTACAAAACAATTGTTTCTAATTAACTAACAAAAACTATTTTATTAAAGCTATTTTGTATGTTTTAATAAACGGTAGTTTTTGAAAATGCAAACTATATGAAGGCGAACAGCTTATAATCAAATCCGTCTGACAAATTTTTATTTTATCATTAATATCTTGATATATCATCTTATCTATGGAATGGTGGTGGAGGTGAATGTAAAAGTGGAGATGGACATTGAAGTGGTGATGGTAACAATGACGATGTCGACGAAGATGACGATGAATGCGATGACAATGACGATGCTGATGACGATGATGATGACGACGATGATGACGACGATGATGGTGACGATGATGAGGATGATGATGACTATGACGATGATGATGACGACGACGATGCTGCTGATGATGATGATGAGGAGGAAAAGGAGGAGGAGGAGGAGGAGAAGTAGGGAGATTGGTATGAAACTGATATAAACTGCTCAAAAAACAATGCGTTTGATTTAAACAGAATATCCGTATGGAACTTTTTTTATAATTATTTCAAGCATTTTCCATGCAAATATACATAAATATGACTTTGAAAGAATAGTAGAAAATAAACAAACTTGAAACTAGATGTTCAAAATTTGCAACCATTAGTAATTGTAAAACAAATATTTTCGCTGCTTGAATAATTTCAAATCCTTGAAGGAAAAATTAATAAAATAAAATTTATGTTTTTCAATACATGCTCACAACAGTCATGTTTGAAACAAAAGAGTCTTACCAGCTTAAGTGCCACATTATTCTTTCCGCATTAGGAATACATTAGAGCTTATGGAAAGATTTGCATACTACAAGTGGTTGAATGCACCTTTAATTTTGTTTTTTAATTTACAAATGTTCAACTAAGTTAAAATTTTGAATTTGTTTAGGTTACCGTTTTACTGCTTTATAATGACTAGAAGTATTTATTGTTGTAAAAGAAATAAATAAAACAAGTATGATTAATATGATACGTTTTAGGATGTGTGCATTTCTACTTTAAAGAAAATCTACTTTATATTAGTTTTATCCTAGTAACTTAGAAAAAAAATTTAACGAATTGTGGGTCAGTAGAAAATTAGCTTTCGGTTATTTGCGCATGGTAAATTTTCTTAAAACCAATATAACAATTAGATGAAAAGGCGTACAAAAAAACTTGATGTGACGTCCATACGTTCATGCATGTAAAATGGAGTTTTTGTAAAACTTGATTGAGTTTCTCTGGAAAAATCAATCAATTATTATTTTTAAAAAAATTGTCCAAAATGATTTTTAATTCAAAGCCACATCAAGGCAGAGTTATGTCTTTATTTCTTTATGATTTTTTGTATTTTCAGTCGAGGATGCCTTTTATGGTTGTATAAATAAATGAATCGATAGATTAATTGATGAACTTATAAATTATTTATTGAAGCACTTTTTTAATTGTAAAAAGTCGTTTTTTCCAAAAAGGATGGGCTGAAATAACTTTCTCTACCATGTCTTGTTAAAATATAGTAGCATATGGTTAAGCCATTTTTGAGTTTAGCATTTAGCAACACATTTACCGTTTTATTTTTATTTAAATAGAAGATCAGTTTTTAAAATATTACTTTCATTATTATTTGCACTAAGAAATATTTTTTTTAATTTAATTGCAAAATTTAAATACTAAAACAAGTTATTGTAAAATTCAAACAAAACCAAAATTTTACTTATATCGTAGATGTTTACAATGTTATAAAACAATAAAACCCTATTATCTCCAGTCGTGGAACTGGTACTCATTTATTGACAGCTGAAAGATGGAAGGATGAGTTGGCCTGAGCAGTGTGATTGAATTCTTTGCTCAACGGAATTACACATTGCCGCGACTGTGATTTGAACCCACGATGGGATGATGATATATAACTATTCTCACCACTGTGCAACTGCACATCAAATTACAAAAAAATGATTTAAACAAATTCAAGGGGCAAAAAACGCAGATTGAAAAGTTTTAAATTTGTATTTTAGCAGAAATTATTTTATTTGGTTGAAAAAACCTTCCCTGCACACAAAACATGCAAGTTGGCCAAACATCTAAATTTGTTCCATGCAATTAACAGATATTGAGTTTCAATATATATTAATTTTTTAAATTGTTAAAAGATTTAAGTTTATAAATGCAAATATTTTCTGGACCCACAAGCGATTAACTCGGATAACTAATAAAACATGCTGCTTTGAAAATTTGTTAACGTGAATGAGTATCAAAATAAATAATTATGTTTAATATTATAAATATACGAATCTTCAAAATTTAGAAGAAAAAGTTTCCACCCCGTCAATTGATTTATTCAGTTACGAACCCTCTACTGATAAAAGCCGGTGCAACGTATCTTCAATAAACAAATCATAACTGAGAAAGCGATCTTATCATCAGTATCTCCTTCAACAACAAATAAAACGTTTTAAAGCACTTTTTTAAGACACTGTGTGCAGCGCCATTTCTCAAAACCACTTCTTTTTCCGAAGAGATCAGTGCAGAGCTCTCTTTTAATTATAGTGTTTTATCTTTATTTAATTTGCAATTATTGTTTGCAAATATTCAAAAATATAACAAATGTCAAGGACTAATAGTTAAAAAGCCTAGTGTTTTGACTTCTAGTTGTACCAAAATTTGGTTGTGTTTAAAATTGTTTGTAGTTCTTGAAAAAATTCAACGTTTGAAATTGACGCAAGTTATATAATGTTCAGGAAAAAAAACACAATTGAATTTTAAATTTATTCATAAAATTGGGTGAGATCGTTTTGTCATTTTACATAAATGCTAACGTTTAGCTTAAAAATTACTTTGTACGTACAGCGATCATGTCAAAAAACATTTAAGAGTGCATGTTAAGTAAAAACTTTTTCTCTATCTCATTACCAGTCTATTTGCAGCTTTTATAACCAAATATTTAAATGCACTATCATTTTTGCTACCTCATCACTGCTCTAATTGCAGCTTATTTAACCAAATATTTAAGCGCGCCATTTTTTTTATTTTGTGGTGTTTTTTTAGAAACTTTATTTATTTATTTATTGGTACACGAACAGAGGGACCCAAAGGGTCACTAATACTGTTCGGACAGAACACAATAGAAACCAAAGAAAAACAAAACAAAATAAACCGTCTGATGTGAGGCGACGAGCCAGGCAAAAGTAAAACAGAAACGTTGTGTTCAAAATATAAACTATATGACTATATATGAATATTAACTAATACATGATAGATGGATTAGTAACAACAAGGTAATCAGATAAATATTTGTATTTAGATCTAGGTACCAGATAGATACCAGTTTTTAAATGAGGATGTCACAGAAGGAGTAATAATAGAGCAATCAGATATCTATTTATATGTGAGAAAGTTTGATAGGTTGGCTTCCGCTACGAGACATTTAAACCTACTGAGAGTGGTTGAACTGACAATATCGCTAGGCAATTGGTTCCATATATTAATAATACGATTAATATAGAAAAATTTGGTAACATCAACTCTATTAAATGCAAAAATTAAAAATTTATTTACGTTAACCACATAAACCATCCTTAATTTGTTTACAATATTTTTATTTATATTTCTAAAAACAATTTAACTTATTTACGGTAACAACATTTTGTTTTACCGATCTTTGATAGTCAAAAATGAAAACAATAATGAAAGCTTGCTCGAGACAAAAATTACAAAAGTTTACGTAGTATAACAAAAGGATTTCATAGCGTTTTTGGATAACGCATTAAAATTGCTTTTTTTCTTTTATATTTTTATCGAAACCTTTGAGTTGTAATCATTATTGATTAGAACAATGCATTGAATAAAAATTATTGAAGCTTAAACGGTAAACTATTGAGATCAGACTTAAATGCGCTATGAAAAGTGTCCTGGTCTTGTTTATCAACTAATAATTAAATCTCATAAAACACTAATTGTTGACAATTGACTAACACATAAAATAAAATGCACAACATCAAATGCATTAATAACAGCTTTTTAAAATTTATATTAAAAAACATTAGACTAAACACTTAAAATTGATAAGAATTAAATATTTGTGTTGTTGTATATTTCAACGGTTAGAAATTAGTTAACTGTTACTGAGTCATAAGAAGTTAAAAATAAAATAATTTTTTTAATTGACAATTAGCGCTCAATAGTTTTTCAAACCGTCGAAATTCAAACTAAACAGCAAAATTTAAAAAAATTGATACAAAATAACGGTTTGATTTAATTACCAATATTTTATGACAATTTTTTCGACATTTTGATTAGCTCAAAAAAACTCTAAACAACGTTCCGCTAAATAATCATGTAAAAACTATGCTATGTTTTAATATTTCAGTTTATATTTAATTATTTTAATTAGAGTTTGTTTGTAATTTCAGTTACGTTTTTTGTTTATTATCGACTCGTTTCATCTTTCAATGTTTTAGTCTATTATAACTAACATTATAACAAATAAAAAAAGTCAACAACAAAGTTAAACAAAGAAGAAAATAGTTTTTACTTGTTTAGCCCTGTGGTGGCTCTCAAGACATTGATTTATTTTCTGCTTTTCGTCTTCCCGTTTAGTCTTTTGTCAAAGACAATGCCTAGAAAACAAACATTGTTAGCTCTTTGAAGACCGATGTTGCCAATTTCTAGGGTTTGCGTGTTGGCTTCTCAAATGAAATCTGACATCTTAGAGAAAAATACGAATGAGGATTATCCTGCTGAGATCTTGAATCCCTAATCCATCTCTCGACTCTGTCAAAGTACTTTTGAAAAGATTAAAATGATTTTTCTGTATTTTTTAAAAATTTTTAAAATTAAAAAATGGTTTATTTGGAATAATAACGCACACTTTGTTTTATAGAAACTGTGTAGCAAGCTGTAACTGCCAATTTAGTTATCCACTACATTTATATGGATTTGTCAATTGTTCTAATGTTAAGGTTTTTACAAACTTTTATTTATATTACAATTTCTGTTTGTGTGTGTGGCTTTCTCTGTACGCAAATTTTGCATGTAAAATTTAACCAGCTTTTTGACTAGCTAGGAAGCTGAAACTTTTAGCATAGGTTTATATTATATGACAATACATGATTCAATTAAAAAAAATTAATTTGAACATTTTTCGTATTTCTAAATCGAATTTATTTGAAATTAAAGTTTGTGTTAAAAAATTCGATTTTTCCTTTACTTGTTTATTTTAAAATTTGTTATAGTTTTATTAGTGCAGTTTTAAAACGATCTGCCTCTAGAATGTTTTTTTGCATTTTTAATAATTAACGGTTTTTGAAATCAAAAGTTACAACTTCTGATTATATTGTTTACTGTATGCAAGCTAAATATATACGTTCGAGTAGCAACTAATGCTCTTGTGACTTCATAGTCGGTGGTGTTTAGTATTCTATACAGACAACGTTTGTGATAATGAAGTGCTGGGTTTAACATTGAAAGCGCACATTTTATTTTTCGATACAAAAAAATGTAACATACTAATAACTAAAACGTTTTAATCAATTGTTTAATAAATTATTATTGTTACAAAATCTAACAGATTTGTGAAAACAACGTTTTTAACATTAAAATAGGCTCTGCAAAATTGTTGTTTAAATTCAATGTCTGATATTGTAACAATATCAAGCAAAACAGATATGTTAATAAAAATAATGATCGCTAATATTCCCAACCGCTTTTTAGCGCATATTTTGTTACGTGTTGAATAGATGCAAATATACTAACAAGTTAAAGTTAATTTTATAAACTAAAAACACGATTTTAAAACAGTTATAAAATTTTATGGCGACATTGTTTTATAAAAATATTATTTTAATACAGCAATTATGAATGAATGATTTGCTTATTGTTATTTTGCGTATAAATTCCCTGAATTCAGAATAGTTAACTTGCGAGACTGTTTTTTTATAATTTTTTTTATAAATATTTAAAATACCAATCTTGAAATAAAAACAAATTGAGTCAAAATATCAAATATTATTTTACTTTTTAATTACAAAACATATTTTAATATAAAACGTTATGCATCCAACTCAAAATTCATTTAACGATCTGATATAAAAAACACTTTAAAAACATTTAAAAATGGTTGTTAAACTTTTTTATATGAATTAATATCTCTTAAAATTATTTATTCAAAATCACAGTTTATTTTAAAAAACCAAAACTAAAATTTGACCAATTATAAACAAAAACCTTTAAGAAATGTATTTGAAAAAGTATGTTTATTGTATTAATGTTTTGTATATTTTTTGTCACTGAAAAAAATGTTTATAAACAAATGAAAATTAAAAAAGAATGTTTTTATTAATCAAACTTTTTAGATGACCGTGCGAAGGGGTACTTTTTCCAAAATTTTTCTGAAATGTTTTCAATAATAAAATAACAAAATGATAATTCTTGAGAGTCAAGTTTTTTTTTTTAATTTTTATTGAATTTATTTTTCACAATATTTTTTGAATTATTTTTTGGAAAACAATTGCTCCTCCTATCCTTTAAAATATTTTTAATTATATATCTTAAAATATTTTTAATTATATATCTTAAAATATTTTTAATTATATATAATAAAATATTTTTAATTATATATCTTAAAATATTTTTAATTATATATCTTAAAATATTTTTAATTGTATATCTTAAAATATTTTTAATTATATATATTAAAATATTTTTAATTATATATCTTAAAATATTTTTAATTATACATCTTAAAATATTTGTAGTTATACATCTTAAAATATTTGTAATTATATATCTTAAAATATTTTTAATTATATATATTAAAAACTGAACGAAATATTAAAATGTGATATGTTTGTTTTATATGTTTTGATGACTGACAGAGTTTGTAGAAAATGAACGTCCCACGCTTTCATATTTTGTCAAATTATATAGCTAGATATATATTTAGTACCACATGCCACAGCTGAATAGACTTTATAAAAAATCTACTTATAAAATAGGTTGCTTTTATGTAGTGGTGTTTTTTTTTGGAGCTTCAAAATGATTAGAATTTTGAAAGTTTATTTTGAGTTTTTCAATTCAATAATTTTTTAATCGGTAATTATGTTTTTTGGTTTTCAAAATTGAAATGCAATTAACACTCGTTGTTTGACATTCTAATGCTTTTTCAAGCCTCAAAACATAAGATAATTGTTTTAACAAAAACTGTTTGATTTCTTTAAGTGTCAGCTTTTCTTTTTTCACTAAAATGATTATTTTTTGTATTGACGAAATCAAACTGCTAGACCTTGTAATTTATTAAAAAATACTGTAAATAGTATCAACTTTTAAATATGGCGGAGCTTATTTATACTTATTTCCTGGCTCTAAAGATATTGTTATGTTTGAGTTTGAACTATAGTAACACGTAATGTTACAATGTTAATTTTCATTTTAATTGTCTTAAACGTTTTTGCTTTGCTTTATTTGTTAGTTTTTTATTCAAAATCAAATGCTATGAAACGCAACAAGAAAAAAGAATGTCAATGCAACAACATTTTAATAAGGACTACATCAACCCTGGTTTTATTCCAAAAGGATCCAAAAATGATTTATATTTTTACTAGTTGTTAAAAATTCATTAAAGTCTAAAAACTGATAATCCAAAAACAAATTATTCTCTTTGATTTAATATTTTTTTAACTTCAAGATGTTAAATTGTTTTTGTTTGTATTGTAAATTATTGACTTGAATTTAGAAATAAAAAGAAAACGCGGTATTTCATTTTACCACCTTTTATTTTATCTGTAAAACAAATAAATAAAAATTTAGTTCGCTTAATAATTTTTCAAACAACATGCAAATACGACATTTCTAAGCAAAATTGAAACCCTTGACAATAAAAACAAGACAGTTCCCCAAACAATTAGTAATTCATTGAACTGGTTCTAATTATTGAAACATAACGAAACAACATTATTTGGTCGGAATTTTTCACGCATGTTTATTTGTGTCCCGTCATATCTTAAAAAACGCAAGCGGCAGCTACCTGGTTTTTTATTCATTTAAAAAGTCTGTTCTTTTGAACGCGTGGTGTTTGGCTAGAATTTCAAAAAAAATAGTATAATTTGATCAAGAAAGTTTTGTATGCTTTCATAAATGGAAAATTGTTTCTTGGTAATAACTTAAAACGAAAAATCATTTGAGCTAAACTAGAAACAATTTTTGCTTATGCATGCTGCAAACATGTTATTTTTGATGTTTGTCATAAAACTGTTAAATTCATTTTTGTTTTTAATTGAAAAAATCGACGTTTTGTATTACTTGGATTTTGTTTTAATCCGTAACTTTTAGAAATTTATAGGTAAATACAAGCCTTTAGTAAATTAAAAACTGTTCAATTCCTGTTGTTCAATATTTTACACACCAGTAAATTTGATTTTACACTATTTATTTCTATTTTATAATCCATCTTGAAAATAAACGAATTTTTTGTCTATGGAAACAGAGTAACCAGCAGTAATTGCCAATTTAGTTTTCCGCATTTTTTAAACTAATTTTTAGTTTGTTCCATTGTACAATTTTATTAGATTTTTTTTTATTTGAAAATTTGTTATAGTTGTAAAAGTGAAGTTTAAAACGATCTGTTTCTAAATGAATAATTTTTTTGAAAAAATAGCAAACGCTTTATTTTAAAAATGTTATTCAACCAGGCTATAGCATGTTTTACATGTTTAGTTATTTATTTGACTGAATTTTTTCCCTTATTGTTTTTTGTGTTTAAATATAATTTTTTTTATTTTCACTCAATTTCTTAAAAAATAATTTTGCTCGCAACTCTTAAACTCATAAATTGTAACTTTGCTTATTTACTCTTTGTTTACAAAACATCGTATCTAGTAATTTATTATTTAAACCCAGAAGTTTCTTGGTTTTTTACTAATTTAATTAGAAATTAGAAGTTCACCCAGCATTGCTAATTATAATCTGCCTAAATGTCTATTTGCTGATATGGTTGGTTTTTTTATAATCTGTTTTGGTTTGACATAACAGCAGAAGGAAAACGTTTTACAAAGCTGTTTTTTTTAAAGAAATGACAGTTTTTAATTGCAAACTTTTTTAGTGATGGAGTTTCAATAAAATATTACAATTTTATTAAAAATTGACATTGTTAAACTAAAGTCTAATACATGAAGTGCAAACGCCAGAACCAGTGAAAGGATCTGCACGGGAAGAAGCAATTTGTTAAGGTTTTTCAAACCTAATATTTATTAGAATATTAAGTTATTTTCAGTTCAAAAACGTATCTTGAACAAGGGATTATAATTTAAGAAAAAAAACTAAAAACATTCTTTCAAGACAGTTATAAAATTTCATAGCAGCATCGTATTGTTAAATTATTACCCTGACAACTAGTAAACAGAAGATATTATAGTTAGGTACATTAACAATAAAAAATTTTGTCGTCATTTTCAATGTTTATTCAATTTTTCTTTCAAACAATTCCGTCTTTTAAGTTTTTTCTTATTTTATTTGTGTTAAATAAAACTATATTTTTTTTTTAATTTGAGAAATTTTACATTTACAAATTGTTGTCGGACATTCAATTGACATCCCATGGACATCTTATAGACATCCCATGTAAATCCCTACATGTGAAAGTTAATAAAATATCTAAATAAGTTGTTAGAGGCTGTCAGTAAGTTGTTAGCAGGTTCTGTGGTGTAGTGGTTATCACGTCTGTTTTACACGCAGTAGGTCGCAAGTTCTTTTTGAACAATTCTTGACATAACAATATTCAGTTGTATATATCAATGTTACAATAAAGCCGTTTTAAAAATATATAAACCTTTGAGCTAAGATAACTTGTGTCATTAAACCTAAAGGTACATCAATTTTTCCACTACTTAATTTGTTAAGGAAGAATAAAAGATTGTCTGATTTTTCAATTTTTCAAACAGTTAAGTTAATGTTTATTGTCACAACAATGGACACCTCTGCACAAAATTATTGGCATTGCTGGGATTCGAAATGACGCCTCCGTAAAGTCAAGTGCCTTAAACCATCGTCTTAGACCACAAACTAAAAGAATCTAAAAGATGAAATAATGTGTTACCACAGGCCACCCTTGCTTACGTTTTTATCTACTTATAAAATATGTTGCTATTACATAGTGGTGTTTACGGAGGAAAGCGGCGGAGCGATACCATAGCCTATGAGGATCATCCGAGGCTGGTTAAATTGCTAGTTGGATGGAAAGTCAATTTGCCGGTCCTTGTCCAACTTATTGCACTTCATTAGTTGGCGGGCTGGAATGAGACGAGCCATGTGCCCACGAAAGCCTCGTGCTTTCGGTGGCCTCCCTGCCTCAAAGCCAACATAAACACGTCACCAAACACTCAAACATACATACCGTCTAAATTGTCTAACTGACAGATACAGACGCTAAACAAACCACACATTAGTGGTGTTTGGATTAAGTTTCAAAATGATTTGTGAGATTTTTTTGTGGGTTTTCTATAATAAACGGCTTTTGAAATGCAATATTATTTTGTTTTAATGTTTTAACCATTATTGTATAACACAGGTCACCAACGAAAAACCTGTCTGGTTGATTTCAACTGATTTATATGTATTTTGTTGTGCAGAAAACGACAAAAATAATTAAAAAATCCAGAATGTCACCATTGTTTGCAAAACACACTTGAAGTTGCAAAAAAATCGTTTTAAGGGTATGTTGGAGTCATAAACAAATTTTTCCAAACGCGCTGTCTAAACGTTTTTGACTGGTTTCTATGTATATGTTTATATACGTGCAGAAAACGGTAAAAATTTTAGAAAATTTCAAGACCGTCAGGTTCATTTTAAAACGCAACAATTTAACATAAAAAAAATTTTTGAGTTATCTTTGAGTCATAAAAAAATAGGTTTTATTTTTTTATAATTTAATAAATAAAACTTTTTTTTATTTAAAATACATTTATTACTAAGCACAAATAAATTTCTTTTTCCCCGGTGAGGTTGTTTTGGTACATTTACGCTTGTTGGAAGCATCTGGAAAGACGTATAAGAGAGACAATATACATGTATTTTAGATAAAAAAAACAAGTTTTGTTACGCATTTATAAATAGATTTGTACTTATTTCTTTATGACTCGAAGATTGCTCAAAAAATGTTTTCTTCATCTTAAATTTTTGCGTTTTAAACTTGACGTTCTGAAAATATTCAAGTATTTTTTCGTTGTTTTCATAACTATATACAAAGAAATCAATTAAAAACATCCAAACAGCATTTTGTACAATTTTGTGTATGACTCCAAAATACCTCTAAAAACGAATTTTTGCAATTTCAAGAGCGTTTTGCAAACAATCGTGACATTCTGCACAAAAATTGAAAGTCATTTTCGGAATCAACACACCCAAGATTATACAAATCATTCAACAAAACCAAAACAGCTTTCAATACTTATTATTTGTTTTAAAATAATTAAACATCTCATTTTTTGCATTTCTGTTTTGTAAAACTTTTGGAATAAGAAAATTATGAGAAGTTACTTTGATGACTCATGTCGTCTCTTATACATTTTATAAGCCGGCATGTTTAATAAGAATAAAAATTAAATTAAAAGATAATATTAAACCAAGCAACTAAAGGAATTCAGACACACCACAAGCGCAGATTAGATAGATGTAAGATTAATTATGGTGTTCGTCGTTTTGAATCTAAGTTGTTATTTTGTCATATTTTGTTTATACTAATAAAACAAAGATAATATAAAAAGTAAAATCGTAACGTTTCGTTATAATTAAAAAAATATAAACAAAATTAATTTAATATAGCTAAAATGTGGAACATTTAAAACACATCAATTTTGAATTTATTATAATTTTATTTAAATGAAATTGTCTTAGAAAACGGTTGATATACTTACAAAAAAATCCATATAAGTTTCATTGCAACTTATTGCCATTGCTGCTTTCATTGCAAAAACTTTTGTCAACTTCTTCGCAAGTTGATCGAGTTTCAAAATCAAGTCGATAAAGACACAATTGTCGATAAACCGTCATAGAATCGAAAAAGAGTCTACAAACTTTATTCAGTTATATTCCAAATAATTCTCATTAGGGCCTTTATTGAAGAAACAAAACTTACGTCAATAATTTTGTTTCAAATATTATATTTAACTACGTCAATATAAATCTATGGGAAAACCACGGGCGCTGAGTTAATAATAAAAAGATTATTTATTATTGTAGCTGTTTCGAGTCGGTGGTGTTTCTGCTATTTTTTTTAAACAATGATAAAACTAATTAGTAATACTTCAGCAAATATTAGATTATAATTTTTGTAAAAACATTACAAAAATTAAAAAAAAAGAAATTTTCTTATAATAATTAACAATCATGTTGTACTAATTACCATTTGAATTAACTAACAATGACAACGTAGAAACACATTTTTAGTAGAATTTCGTTTTGATTGGATTAGCCATTGAGTAGCGTGAATGAAGCGCCAACAACCATGTTTTGTTGATGTATACGGCCATGTAGAAGAAAATAGGACGATACGGCAAAGAGATTAATGAAAAAAAATTTTTTGCTGCTAGGTGCTTGGTAGGATCTTTTTTGAGCGTCGGGAAAATATAGGTCATTTTCCATCATATAAATGTTTTTCTGAAACTTTCAAATTTCTTGAATTAAATAGCTTGATAATACTCAAACAAAATAAATAAGCACCTGCGTTTGACTGTTTTGTGCGCATTCGAATAAAATCAAATCAAATAAAAAAAATATTTGCACCATCGAACAATTGCAATTAGCGCAACAAAATTTTTATTTATTTGAATACGCATTTTTCAAAGAATTTAAAATTTCTTATGTTCCTATCACTGATCTCTATAATATAGCTGAATCGCTCTTAGCCTCTTAATGCATTAGAAATGTTGTAGGCAATCTGCGGCCATTTTATCACTCTAATTACCACTGCAGCTTTTTAACATGAAATAAAAATTAAATAAATCTTAGCATCTGTAAAATTTGCATAAAAAGTGGGAGGAAAAGGGTGGATAACAGAAATAATTATTTAAAAGAAGCGAAATTGGAAAAAGTAGGTGGGCTGCAAAAATTCGCTATCTAAACTCCAGTCGCTTTATCTAACATTTTGTTTTCGACATAATTTCTTTGAAACGAGTGCCATAAAGTTGAAGTGATAGAAGAAATGTCTAGAAAGAGAAGCAATTTTCCTGTCAGTGTAAAGGGTATGATCAGAATTATTTTCTACTTTTTGGCAGGTTTTTCTTTAAAGTTCGGGTCCGGTCCGGTTCGGTTCGGTTAGATCTAGAGTTCGAGTTCGGTTTGGTTCGGCCATAAGCACAGTTCGGGTTCGGTTCGGTCCGGCCATAAACACAGTCTAGGTTTAGTTCAGTTCGATCTAAAGTTCGGATTCGGTTTAACTTCATGAAATTAGGCGATATCAAAACTAAGTATTAAGTATAAATGCAACTGGTGACACTTGGGTGGACATCAATTAACCGTGACACACTTAAGCGGATCCATATGGGTGCACGACAAATAGCTTGATGGATAATTAGCTGTTCCAATATTTGGGTGCATGCACGTTAAGTTGCGGTAATGTTAACATGCTTAAAAAAGTTTTAGAATTAATTACGAAAGCCTAAACATGTACATTCAAATCGTATTACCTGATTCTTTAGAACTTGGTTGCTCGGTGGCTATACGTTTTTTGCACATTTTTTTTGGATTATAATTAATGTATGAAATAAAAAAAAATAACTACAGTTTTTTTAATATTTGATATGTAAAACATGCAAAGATTGAAAATATTTAAAACTTTCGAATCAATAAAGAAAAAACATTTTTATTATGCATTTTTAAAATAAAGAATTAAATATCGTTTTTTAAGTAAACTAAAAACGTACAGTTTATTTTTCTACAAATGTAGATTTATTTTATAATTGATTCAAATTTTTTCTAATCTATCTAAAAGTTTAATAATATGTAAAGTCCGTGACGGCAAATAGAAACACTAAGTTGGAGTTTGATTGGATAACAGAAAGTTTTCAACACACAATTTTATTTCAAATACACTCAATTTAGAAATACGAAAAACACTCAAATTAAGTTTTTTGGTTTTTTTGTAAATACCACTAAAATTATAATTTGTAAATACCAAAAAAAATATTCAAAATAACGATTGTAACATAATTGAATAATTATGGTTATTATTATCACACACACACCAAATTGTACATGCAGATACGTTTTATAAAATGTTTTCTTTTATATTCATTTTGTCTAGAATATTTACACTTAAACCCAAAAAATCAAACAATAAAATATGCTGTAAACTGATTGCTGACTAATGACGTTGTAAGTAAAAACCTCTTTTATGGTATACAACCAGCTTAAAATGATTTGTGGCTGATCATGTTTCTGTTTACAAAAAGTTTGCTTTTAAAACTCAAAACTATGAAATAAAAATATAAACAGCTTAAAGGTGTTTTTTTTTAATATAAGGAAAAGTTGGAATAAAAAAATTAGAACCTAGATGATTCTTATTTACTGCTTTTTAATATGCTTTATTTGATTCAATTTACATTAAATATGTCAAAATCCCCAATAACATCAAAATAAAGTAAACAACCAATCGACCAAAACCACTTAGAGTAAAACTTTATAAAAATGAAACGTTTATCCACCGCCCATGTTTTATAAACACTTGCCTAATTTTTTATTTACAAATTTTCCAAAATTTTGTCTGGTTCACTTCTTACATTAATTGGCAACAAATGTTCCTATTTTTTGTCTACTTTATTTGAGCAAATCACATGTTCGAAGATGTTTTGCAGTCATTAGTTCCAAGAGCTGGAATGAATTTCCGTTAGCAATCAAATTTTCTGCATCAGGGACGAAATTCTGTAAATTGCTAAAACTCTTCTTTATTTCCAAAAAGATCATTATTATTCAGTTCTGAATTTTGTTTAATTTTTATTTGTTTTTAATTAAAATTACTTTACAAATTTAAATATTTTTATTTTTTTGTGTATGCTTGCTGTTTTTGTTTTCAAAGAAAATGATATTTTTCTTTAAACAAACAACAATTCGTTGAAACTTTAATAATTTGAAATCTAAAATGGTTTTTATTGTGTTTGAAATAATTTGCAAAAGCTCAGCTCATCACTTTACTACAGATTAATGACACCAGTTAAATTGTAATCTAAATATTTAACTTGGCCACATATGGTTAACGTTAATAAAAAGTTTTCTATTATTGCAACTTGTTAGAAACATCAAACTACAAGGTTTCATGTCACCGCATGCTACTCTCACATTTTTTTTTTAGTTTATAGTCCTTTACTGAGTTTTAAGACTGAAATAGCTGTATGTAGGAAGCACCTAAGTACTTCCTGTCGTAGATCATATTTGATCTTTTTAACTGTCCCTCCTCCTTTTTCCAGGCTTGGGACTGGCTTGCAAATGCAAGGCGGAGTTTAACTGCTACTCTCACAGGTTGATGTAGCTTCTTATGAACTAGGTACATTTCAATTGGTGGTGTTTTAGAAAAGTATTAAAATATTTTTTTTTATAATAGCTTATAGTCCTTTATACCAGGTGTTTTAAGACTCTGAATAATAAAATAAAAAGTGATTAGTTTTTATTGAGTGTTAGTTTGTTGAGCATAAATGCTGAGTGCTTAATGTATTCAAAATGCGTTCTAATCTTAAATGAAAAAGAACGCTAAAGGATATTCTTTATAACAACTCTAATATGTATATTTGTATAGGTCTATTGTAACGCCTAATTGTTTGGTTTTTATTTTGTAATAAGCGTACGTTTATTTTATAGTTTATTTTTAATATTTGTTTTTTTATGATGCTGGGATTATAAGCACAATGTTTTAACTCATCCAATACAATTCTCACTAAATATTTGAGAATATAGATACAGGAATCAAGGAAACTCGTTTATTTCCATAGTGAAAGTGAATAAAATATGTTTTCTCAAATATGCCGAATAAAAATGTTACTTCAATCTAATAATTTTTTTAATGAATTTCATTGCACATTTGCCTTTTGACGTTTTAATGCTTTTTAAACTGCTAAACATAAGATCAACGTTCACACTCAAGTTGTTCAATTCCTGTTGTTCAAGAGTCAGCTCATTTTTCTGTACAAAAGTTGTTCAAAGGCTTGTTTATAATCATCATTGTTATTGCTAGTTAGTCATCTGATAGATTAATCTCATTACACGCTTTGAAATTATCTTACAGCCGGTACAAAGGTTTTTCCATCCAGAACTTTCTAAATCAAGCCGAAAGCTCTAAAGCGACGCAAGTCCCTGATTTAATTCTGTAAACGTTTTTTTCAAACACAAGCGTTTCTGATAACCAGCAATTCTGCCCATTACACTCATTTTGCTAACAGTAGCCAAACCACAACATAGCATTTTTTCAAACGATTGCAATACAGTCACGGCAACAGTTTTTTTCCATATTTAAATCAAAAATTAAATTTCAAAACATAAAAAGTTGTTTTAAAAATCACTTGAAGTCACTCAGGTTTTAATAAATTATTAGATTGATTTCAGCTTTAATTTATTCATTAAATTTGTTTTGTTAGTTCTATTTTAATAAATGTCTTTTTAGTTTAATAACTTAAACTTTATATTATGAAATAGTTTTAACATGGGTGTTAAATTTAATATTATCTTTTTTTTAATCTAGACTAACTGATCAATTGTTTAATTTAACAGCCAAACGCTTACAGATACAAATTAGTTCAAGAACCCCAAAGTTTGTGCAAATTCTATTCTGCAAACAAAACTTTGTTATTAAAACAATATTGAGCTCAAAATAAGAAGGAACCTTGAGTCTCACAAGATATGTTCAACTTGATGCAGTTACTTATGATGGTGAGATTTTTCAGTCAATGGTGTTTTGAACTCCATACATATGTTTTGTTTTTTGCAGCTTGTTAATTGTTTGTCGGTCTCACTACGTTGTCCAAAAACAATAGAATATTTGTTAACTTATTATTAGATCTATTTTGTTGTTGCATTTTTAATAACCAAATTTGTCAGCATATCATTCTAGCAAACACCATTACAGAATGGAACAGTACCGAAGTTCTAAAGCCAATGCACAAAATACGTGTTTTTAATGCAGCAAAAACAACCTTAAAACCTTTTTTTATTATAGTTTATAGTCCTTTACACCAAGTGTTTTAAGACTGAATTAGCTTATGTAGGAAGCACATAAGTACTTCCTGTCGAGGATCGAAGTGTGATCCTTTTAGCTGTCCCTCCTCCTTTATCCAGGCTTGGGACTGGCTCGCAATTAGCGAGGCGGAGTTATCTTAAAACCTTGCAATGGTTCACACTAACGCGAGCAGCAAAAACTTTCTAATAATTCTTTTCTTATGTTCTCCTTTACGTCCTCCTCGTGGCAAAACCAGTCAGAGGTAGCTAAACTGGTTTGAAAAGAGGCACAGCATTGTCTTTAAGACAATTTGTGTAGAAAGTGCGGTGGAGTCTATGGAGACTAGATACATCACCTTTTGCTATTTGTTTTGCCCTGGAGTTAAAAACTTGATGCTTGCTACAGCGCCACTCCTTCTGCCCTTTAAAATTTTCACGAATTCTCCAATATTCATAATTTCAATAAATAAGTGTCTTCTGACCGCATTTTGTAATTCCATACCTGCGTGTTGCCATCATTATTTTTTAAATTATTGATAAGTTTAAAATTTATTAGAGACTTTGAAATAATTAATCATGAATATATTTTTATCAAAGATAGAAATACAACGAATAGTTGTCAACTGAAAATATTTAGGATATATATATTAATAAAGGTTTTTGGAGGAGTGGCTTCAAAATTAAATATTTGATGACTATTCCTCTTGATGAATATACATTAAATGAACAGTCCTTATGATGAACCCTCCTTTTGACGAATAGTGCTCTGATGAATATTCTCTTGATAAATAGTTCCTTGATGAATCGTCCTTTGATTAAAATTCCGCATAACATTGAATTATCATCATTTTTCAAGTTTTAATTGGAAAACAAATTTTTTCTTAAATTTGTTAAAATAATAATTTTATATTTAACCATTAATTAATTAAATAATAATTGTATCCCATATATAATAGCCCCAAGCTGCAAGCAAGAACATTAATGCCCATATGCACACACTTTAAAAGCGACCTGGTTGTAATTTTTCAAATAAATGTATTTAATATCTTTAGACTTTGTAACAGTTTTATTAAATAGATACCCGGCTACAAGAGTCGACCACTCTTTAAACATCTGAAGCTAACCAACACCAACAATTGACCGCTGCTTCAACTAGCTTTAACTTGCATTTACTTATGAAATTTGTGTCTGTAAATCAGTGGTGTTTTGTTGGAAGTTCAAAATGAAAAGAGTATTTGTTTTGTGAGTTTTAATAAAATTTATTTATTTATTAATTGTTTGTAAACCACTATTACAATAATAATTATGCGTTTTGAACTAATGTGTTAACATAGTTTGCAAATTTATTCTGTAACATGCAAACCGTTAACACGAGGTTTTTGGCAAATTTTTCATATTTTATGATTCGGCGGTTTTTTATTTATTGCATTTTTCTTAAAATGACAACAGTTTTTAAGTTCTTAATGTAACTCTTTAATTACTTATATTTGATTTGTTGTTTTTCTTCATAACATAGAAATTAACTTGTTTCAAATTAAAAATTCTAATTTTATTTCTCATAAAATACTTAAAATTTAAGCAAGTCTACTGCCGTGAAAAAAAAACTAAGTTTTAAATTTCAACTCTACTGGATAACAGATAATTAGTTAATTTTGGTTGTCTTGTACACTATTGAAATTTTGCTTTTTGTATTTATTGCGTTTACTAAAAACACAAACTAGCAAATTAACACCCATATTTTGTCATTAAAAAGCTTTTCCAACTATGCATTTTAAAAATACATATTTTTCCACCCTTCAGGCTTAACACCCTGGTTTATTTAAACTTGACTCAGGGTTATCAATAGTTTACCGAGTTAAACACAGACGAAATTAACTAGTTATTAAAATAGATAGAAGAGTGCTAATGTGTTTTGCTTTAGCTCTTCAAACATTTTTGAAATAGAAATTGATCAAATGAATGCTGCTGTAATTTACCGGAAAAAACGTACACATATTATTTTTTTACCAACAAGATATAGCACTTTGGTTTAATTACAGTTTTCATTCACTCCTGTGTACCATTGCTCTTCAAATTCAGCCTATGATTTCATTTGATGACCAACATCTAATGACAATGCTTACTGTAATAAAAAATTTTATAATATCTCAAATTTAAACTCGGAAAAGAACTTATAAAAAAACACCTCAGACTAAAACCACCAATTTTCTATAAGTGCTTTGTTTGGGCAAAACTGTCAGCTAACTCCGCCTCGCTAATTGCGAGCCAGTCCCAAGCCTGGAGAAAGGAGGAGGGAAAGTAAAAAAGATCAAATTCTGATCAACGACAGGAAGTATTTAACTGCTTTCTACATACAGACATTAGAGTCTTAAAACACCTGGTGTAAAGGACTATAAACTATTATAAAAAAAAAAAAAAAAAAAAAAACTGTCAGCTTCCGTTCAATAGTTGCGTCGATATTTTCTTATTGATACACTTGCTGTAGACAACTATAAGTGAGTTTTTATCTTAATTAATTTAATTACTAACTGAGTTTTTCGAACTTGGTTAGAAGCTAAAAAAACTGAAAAAGCCGACCTAACAATAAACTATATTAAGCGTTTAGTGATGGAAAGGAAATTATTTTAGTAACTAGTTTTTGTTGTTATCATGAATAGTTATTTTTTAAATAATTATTTGAACGTTTTAAAATATTTAATTAAGTTTAAAACACTAGATGACAATTAAGACGGAAAAAAAACAAAACTTAATTTTTGCTGGTGTAGGCAATTTCTTCCAAATGTTTGAATTAGCATATTTAAAATTATAAATACCATAAATTTGTTTCTGTCTAAAGCAAATAGTTTGATGATAATTTTGAAGGGATATGTTTACCAATTTTGACTAACAGCGAAAACATGCGTCAGTTTTGTCTCAATGGTTTTATTGCAAAATAAAATTTAAAAAAAGGGTTAACCAATTTGAATGTTTTTGCATAGATGATCTACCAAATTGCATTTTTTGTGTTTGTCACTTATCCATTGCAAAGAGAAAATATTACTGCTCCAAGTGCTTATTGAAGAAATATAAAAAATAACATTTTTTGTAAAATAAATTTTAACTTGCAATGGTTATTAAGACATTGTATTGCAATAAACCACTTTTAGTAAGAATGAGAACGTATGTTATAAGAATGTTTTACTAAGATAGTAAAAATCAAACACAGATAGTAATTTGCATTTTGAATTCATGCATTAAAATTGTTTAAACAAACGGGAAAAAGTTGTAAAACGTTTTATTGCATTTTTTCATAGTAGCCTATGGCGGAGATACAAAAAAGATGAGTACATCCAGAATAAAATGAATGTACCGGGATTACGGCAGCATAGTAAATTACGTTACACTTATTACTTCTAGACAAAATAAAAATAATAAATAATGATTATTTACATTTACTGATCTAGGGTTACGAGTAGAGAAAAAACAAGAAAGAGAAAAAAGCAAAAATAAAATAAACAACGATCGAAAAAAGTTTAAAACATGGTAAGTTTTGTTTTAAATATTTTATAGTTTTTTCACCGAGTGTTTCAAGACTTATATAGTTGTATGTAGAGAATATTAAAATACATTCTGTTGATCTTTCCCTCCTTCTTTACCCTGTATTGGGATGGACTAACAATTAAATTCGAAATTTCAAATTTGAAATTAACATGGTTTAAAATGGTTCAAAAGACTGAAGCCTGTGTGAAAACCAGATGAACAATTAAAGGCAGTTGTTTATAGTGCCTGTTTCCCCACACCCTTAAGGGACTCTGGTGACGCTGGCAAATTTAGCGAGGAAGAATTATTTAAAAAACAGATAACCCGGTGTTGCTTAGGATACTTAAAAAAAATGTTCCTAGTCGTAACCTTAGATAGGAAATATAAATAATTATGATTTATATTTCTCACCAGCTGAGGTATCTCATTATTTAAAATTGAGTTCGACAGCTGAAAAACCTTTTAACAAGAAATTTAAAAAAATATGGTATTGTAATAGCCATTATTAATAATTTAAGCAAACCGTTGTTTTAGATAAAGAAATAAGTATGGACAAGTTCGACTATTTTTCTTCAATCTAGAGACTAAACTGACAAAAGAATTTTTTTAAACCTCAATATAAATTTTCAAATACGCGAGATAAGATTACTTTCCAAAATGGTGAAGACATCCTGACCAAAGTAATAGGCTTCTGCATGGGCATGCTACGGGTGCATAGCTTATGCTAGAGGCTGCTGTATCAAATGCAATGTCGACCTTCAAATCCGTACATTTCCAAGAAGACAGGAGTTTACAAGTGATATCAACAATGATTTTACTAGCCTTGTAATATTAAGGTTTTGAAATAATATAAATAGTCTGTTGTACAGGTGTCATTTTCAAACGCGTTGCTAATGCAAACGTTTTGGATGCGTTCTAGCGCAGGAAGATTTGTAGTGATTTCTATAGTTCGTGATAAATTACAACGCCAAAGACCTAAAATTGATTTATTTTTTAATGATTCTTGTTTCGTAAATTTTTGTAATTTTATTTTTGTTTAATTGAATTAAAAATTTATTAAAAGTATGAAATATTTTACAATGATCTTCAAAACTTCAAAACGTTTGCGGACATCTAATAAGCATCGGGACAATTGAAAGTTAATTAAATGATGTAAGAGCACATGTCTTTACTTAAGTACTAATGCCTTGTAATTTTTGATAATGAAAAACAAACTTTTTTGTTAATTTTTTATGACCCTGTGTTACAAATATAATTTATTTCTGCGTGGTAACCTACAAACAATCATTTAACAAATTAAACGTTAATAATTGTTAGCTGAAAAATAAGAAAAAATAAATTTAATAAAAATCGTAAAAAAACTTGTTAAAAATTAAACAAATGCTGAATTATCTAGAAAACGTTTTTATAAGTTTACTTTGTTATTCATTTAACAGAAGAACGCTAGTTAGTAAACGCGTTATTGAGACGCTAAAATATACAAAACACAATAACTATAGTGATTATAAAAACCAAAAAGAGAAAGAAAAACTCTCCAAACATGATTCCCAATAGTTTAAATAGCATGTCTGAAAACATCTTTATAAAAAGGTTAGAACTGATTCCAATTTAGAACATTTCATGTGCTCGTTGCTAATCTCCCAAAGAAATTGGAGAGTTCCATGGAACTTCAACATTCGCCAATGAAAATCTGGTTCGTGAAACTTTTAATCTCAAATGGAATTTATTAGAGAAACACCTCCGATTAAAAATACTTAACTTGTATAAGTGTTCTACTTTCGGACCAAACTTTAGCAGGCGATCGATCGACCAAGCTCCTTGTGTTGTTATATATACGAGCAGAGCAGTGTGGAAGCGAGTTCATCTGATATATATATATATATTAACCATACATTAAACATTTCGATAAATATTTTCAACAGCTAAACCCACACAACACACTTGTCATTTGATGCTGTCAATAACTGACATCACATAGGCATTCTTAACAGGTTTTAAAATAGTTCTTTATCTAATAAATTTCTTATGAATGACGTTGATATTTTTATTTCAGTCATCTTCCAAGTGTTACTTACAACGAAGACCATCGGTCGACTTTTCGATAAGAATTCGATTTTGAGTTTGGTTGTGTACAACATTGAAAAAAAACGGGAAGTTGGTTTATTAAAGCTGCAAGCAAGCGCGGTAAAATAAATATAAAAGGTTTTAAAAAAATTCAAAAAATTGTATTAGACAGAATGTCTGCAGGTTAAAAGCTTTCATTTAATTGCCGCATCATTAAGACATCTAACATCACATCCACTCTGAAGACCGATCAAGCTGGTTTTCAGTTTTGATAATCTTAATATGAAATCCAGCCATGAGCCCGAACCGTGCATGGTTCCAGTCTGTTACTAACCTTCTGAGTAGAAATATTTGTGTACGTTGCACCGTTAAAATGGAAATATGCATAACGAAACTAAGTTTATTTAAAAGTATTTTAATGTTTTTATTGCTTCCAATTAAAAGTCAATAAAATAATAAATACTACTAATAAATGTAAAAAATAGCAGTGTTTTATATTAATATATTACTAACGGGGTCACCCGGCGTTGCCCGCTGTTTTTAGAGGGTGTGATTTTTTTACCCACATGTTTTCCCGTTCCGCTTGCTCTCGCTTGCTTTCCCGTTCCCGCTTGCTCTCTTGCTCTCGCTTGCTTTCCAGTTCCCGCTTGCCCTTTTACTCCAACTCGCGTTTTGTTAACATTTAGCACACGCCTTATCTAGAAAAATCTTGTTCAAAAGCAAAAAAGGATCCTTGCAAAGGCTGCTAATTATAGGCGGCTACCCCTTTAGCAATGCGAACAAGCAGACGCTTTTCTTCAATGCCACCAGCACCATTTCCAATCCCGCTCGCTCTTCGGCTCCTCTCGCTTGCTTTCCTGCTCCCGCTCTTTTTCTTTCTTTCACTCTTTTCAAATGCCTTTTTGCTCATAAAACGTAAAATAGATTCGCTAAAAACTGCTTCAAGCCTTCAAACTCTGTTACGTAAACTAAATTTGAATTTTGTTACACTGTAACCTTTGATGTTTGTACATAAGTACTTTTGGACTGAAAAGTTTTTTGGTCATACAAATTTTTTAAACAAATTAAATCAAAAACTACCCTAAGTAATTATACTTTTTGAGATCAATTTCCAGCAGTGGGTTAACCCATCCCATGTCCACCTCTGATACAACATTTATTGTTTTCGATGACTTTTGGTTTTTTAGGACTATAAAGTATAATAATATAAAAATTCTGGTGTACAAATTTAAAGTGTATCTTGGCCTCAAAAACGAACATTGATTTTGATGTTTTGAAAAAACACCGCCAGGCAAGAAAAGCTGAAATCCTTAAAAGAAACATTCAATAACAAACCCTTACGGGTTTTCGGTTTATAGGCGCGAAGTTTCTTCAATTTTATTACAATTTGGTTGATACGACGCTAAATACATTGCAATTGAACCATTTTAAAATTTTCTATGTTTTTAATTTTGATATTTTTGAATTAGTTTAAGGTAGAATTAGCTTGGGATTTGTTATTATTTTGTTTTAGTTCTTACCGTATGCGTTTAACAGACAGCAAAATGTGTGTAAAATCGCAAATCTGTGATGACGTGAAAAAGAACAAGTATTTGTTTTTCGTTTCGTATTGAGTTTTCATTTAATTATACGCTAAAACGTAATTACCAACTTTTATTCAGGTTAAAATCTCTGTCTCGGTGTGCGTGTTTGTGTGTGTGGCTTTCTCTGTACGCAAATCTTGCAACTAAAATTTAACCAGCCTTTTGACTAGCTAGGAAGCTGCAACTTTCAGTATAGCTTGATATTGGATGATAAAACATTATTCAATTGAAAAAAAAAAAAGTTGGTTTTGAAAAACTCGTTTTCCTTTACTTGTTTAATTATACGCATGTATTGAAAAATTTCAAGCGTTACTTTAGTAAAGTAAAATTCGAAATAAATTATTATGAAAATGCACTTGTTTTGAAGCTTTTCAAAAACACTACGATTAAACTAAAAACCTATATAATTGTTCTAAAAACTGCTATTTCCTCTCTCTGAAATATGGAGTTATAAAATGAAAGCACAACCGAATTTGCATCATGATAATTTGCAGTGCATGTCTGCATACTACACTAGATTATATCTGACTCATCTTTCAGAAATTATTAAAATGTCCATAAATTTTAATGCTAATAGCTATCATCAGCAAGTTTGACAATATTTTTTTTAATTGCAGATGATTTAGTATAATTTTAAAACTGCCAAAATAGTTTTTAGTTCATTATTGTTGAGAGATGCAAACTAAGCTAAATCTATTTTTTTATTCCAAATTTTCTAATCTTGTAAATTTACAACCCTGGGTTGTATTTGTTTTTTTTTTTAAATGATAACATATTTGTAATTATTGGAGTTAATTTTTTTAAAGCGTGACCTTTGTTAAATAAAAATAACATTTAAAATATTATACAATTTTACATGGGCCAAAATTGAATCTACAATCTATAGCCTGAAATGAAATACTGTAATCGCTTTGTTAATACAATGCATGCTAATCACTATTTCTTTTCATTTTTGAATAATTTGATCGCAGAATTCCAACCAAGAAATAAAAACTGCAATGACAACACACTGCCCAATAATTTTAGTTTGTATAACAGAGTTCTTCTCTTTTGATAATAAACTCATTTTTTACGTTTATTTCACCGCATTTTATATTTTTTCATTTGATTAAAGAAAGCGATTCTGACCATTTCAGTTGAATGGTGCTGAATGCATTGGAAAAATTAATTAATTTTAATGATATTTTACGATATTGCCAATTGTATACGGGTTCTTTAGAATGGTTTTATAATTTTTTGAAAGAAATAATAAAGTGAACACTTTACTTTCTATGTGTCTTTTTCATACAATCACCCCCCCCCCCCCCCCCATGAAGTGCGACAATAGGAAATGGATTATTATAAGACTACCCATATATATAGAATAAATATATCGGAGATGAGCAGGTTTTGAGTGAGATGCCAAGATGGCCTCCGAAAAAACGATTTAGAGTCTTTTGGTTCCATGAATATTCATTATTTGTATTAATCTATTTTTGGTACGACAGCAGAGACTAAACTCCGGTTTTAAAAAACAAAAACGGCGATTTCTTATAGCTAAAAGTAGTTGATATGAGCTTTATTTTAATTTAATGCGATATCCGACATAAAAAATATACAATTCTAATTTACCGATAACATAGGCGACGTTAAATAGACATAAATAGACCATCGAACTAGAGACTACGCAAATAAAATTCAATGTCAACTGAAATTTTTATAAAAAAAATTGTTAATTTTTATAAAGTTAAAAATTTATTTTGTACATAAAAAATTTTTTTTCTATTAAAAAATATTTGATTAAGTTACTATACTGTTGTAACTCTCAGTTCTTCGTTTCGAATCTCCGGTCTACTAGGCTGCCTTGCTAAAATTCTTCCTAAACAACAGGCGGGCCGATATATTTATTCTATATATATGAGACTACCCCTCCTTATGTCGCCTCCGAACAATTCGGCAAGGCGATGAATACAGAAAACTTACATCTTTACTCGCGGCTTTAACCGTATTATGCAAACGACATAAACAATTATTTTTTCCTTATCAAAGTTTTTCCAGTCTCGCTTAAGCTTATGTGATCTTCCGATTCTGCGTTGTTGGTTGAAATACTTATAATTTATTATATAATTTCATAACGGTTCATTAAAACTACTTAAACTTAGTAGTTCTTTTCAGTCATTACCGTACATGTTCAATTATCAACTAGCAAAAGTAAAAAATTGCATTTGCAAAGTATTTTCTTCATTTTCAACAGCGATCAACACTTATGCAAATTCAGACATGTCGGTTTTTATAAAATACAAGTAAATCTAATGAAAATGTTGTTACTAAAAATATTAATTCCTTGTAATAATTTTACCGCCGGTCTTGTTTACATGCCGACTTTGTTTTTTACCTCGAAATGAAATCTTTGCAAAAACACCTCCGAGTTGAAGTACTCAGTGTTTATA